>JARQOC010000011.1:192703044-193303044 GCA_033576535.1 Allobates femoralis
GGCTCTAGGAGACTCTATGTGTTGTATAGAGTCTGACCGTGTGCACATGGGCGGCCCCCCCTGTGTGGGGGGGGCCTGTGTGGGTATTGTACCCCCCATCAGTGGCATCTATGAGACTTATGTGAGTTTGGGGTCCCTGCACCGTGCTGCCATGGTCGGCAGCCCTGTGTGGGGGGGGTCCATTGTGGGGGGATTGTACCCCCATCGTGGCATCTCAGGAAACTTAAAGTGTATGTTAGAGCCGGGGCCCGTGGGCATGGTCCATTGGTGGGGGTATTGACCCCCCCTCATGCATTTTAGGAGACCCATGTGTATGTATAAAGCTCGTGCCCCTGCTGCGCATTTGGGCCATGTGCTGGGGGTATTGTACCCCCCTGTGGATCTAGGGGATCAGTGTATGTATAGAGTTGTGCACTCGTGTTTTGGGCCCTTTGGGGGGGGCCAAAGTGCTGGGGTATTGTACCCCCCCATGGCATCTCAGGGAACTCTATTTGGTATTATAGAGCTTGGGACCGTGCTCCCAAAGGTCGGGAAGGCCCCGTGTGGGGGGGGTCCCTGTCCCGGGGGTATTGTACCCCCCCTCAGTGATCTCAGAGATCTATGTGTAGTAAGAGCTCGTGCAGGTGCGCACATGGTTTGGCAGCCTGTGTGGGGGGGGGCCCTGTGCTTGGGGTTTGTACCCCCCCAGTGGATTCAGGAATCTATGTGTATGTATAGAGCTCCCTTGCACCCTGCACATGGTCGGGTCGGCCCCGTGTTGGGGGGTCCATGGCTGGGGGTATTGACCCCCCTCAGTGGCATCCATGAACCATGTGTTGTTTAAAAGGGGTCGGCCCCTGTGCACAGGGCGGCAGGCCTGGTGGGGGGGGTCCCCTGTGCTGGGGGGGATTTACCCCCTTCATCATCTCAGGATTTGTGTAGTATAGAGCTCGTGCACCCTGTGCCATGGGCCTGGGGGGGGTATTGTCCCCTTTCCCCCCAAATGGCATTAGGGGAAAATCTATGGTATGTTTGGGGCTCGTGCACCGTGTGCCATGGGGCGGCCTTTTGTGGGGGGTCCCCCTTCCCGGGGGTATTTACCCCCTCGTGCATCTCAGAACTCTATGTGATGTATGAGCTGTGCACCGTGTGCCATGGTCCATTTGGGGGGGTTGTGGGGGTATTGAACCCCATCCCTGGCATCTCAGGAAAATCTTGTGTATGTTAGAGCCGTGCACCGTGCTGGGCGCCTGGGGGTATGTGTGGGGTATTGCCCCCATAGTGGGATCTAGGAGATTTGGTATGTATAGAGCTCGGACCCTGCTCGCATGGGCCTTTGGGGGGCCTGGGGGTATTGTACCCCCCTCAGTGGCATCTCAGGACTCTATGTGTATGTATAGAGGCTCGGCACCGTGCTGCACAAGGTCGGCAGCCTGTGTGGGGGGGGTCCATGTGCTGGGGGTATTGTACCCCCCTTTATGATCTCAGGAGGGTCTATGTGTATGTATAGACTCGTCACCGTGCTGCACATAGGGGCCCTGGTGGGGGGGGTCCATGTGCGGGGGGTATTGTACCCCCTCCGTGGCATTCATAGATTATGTGTATGTAAATTGAGCTCGTGCACCCCTGTGCAATGGTTGGCAAACCTGTGTGGGGGGGTTTTCCCTTTCTGGGGGTTTGTACCCCCCTCAGGGGGTCTTTTAGGGAAACTCTATGGTATGTTTAAAAAGCCGTGCCCGGCTGCGCATGGGGCCAGTGTGGGGGTATTGTACCCCCAATTTGGTCTCAGGAAAATCTAGTGATGTATAGAGCTCGGCACCGTGCTGCCAAGGTCGGGGGCCTGTGTGGGGGGTCCATGTGTGGGTATTGTACCCCCATCATGGCATCTCAGGGGACCCATTTATGTATGAGTCGGGGCCCCGGCTTAATGGCGGGGCCGGTCCCCGTGTGGGGGGTCCCCAAATGCGGGCGTATTTAACTCCCCATCCCCGTGGGGGTCTCATGGAATCAAATGTGTATGTATAAAAAAGGGGGAAAAAGGGGGGGGGGGGGTTATTTTTGGGTTTGCCCGTGCGCACATGGGCCCCTTTGGGGGGGGGTTCTGGGGGGGTTGTAATCAGGGCATTGGAGCCTATGTGTATTTTAGATGTTGCAACCGGTAATGGTCGGGGGGGGCCCTGTGTGGGGGGGGCCATGTGCTGGGGGGATTGACCCCCCCCAGTGGCATCTCAAAACTCTATGTTTGTATTGACTCGTGACCGTGCTGCCAGGTCCCGGGGGGCCCAAGCCCTGTGTGGGTTGGGGGGGTCCATGTTGCTGGGGGTATGGTACCCCATCTGGATTTCCCAAAATCTTGTGTATGTAAGAGCTCGTGCACGTGCCCTGGGGGGGGGGGGGGGGCCCCGTGGGGGCCCTTTTGCTGGGGGTATTGTACCCCCATCAAAGGGGGATTCGGGGATCTTTGGTATTTTAGGCCGTGCACCCTCTGCAAATGGGCGCGGCCCTGTGTGGGGGGGTCCATGTGCGGGCATATTGTACCCCCATCAGGCATCTCATGAGACTCTATGTGTAGTATTGGCCGGGGACCGTGCTGACATGGTCGGGGACCCCTTTGGGGGGTCCCTGTCTGGGGGTATTGTCCCCCATCATTGGGATCTAAGGGAAAAATCTATGTGTAGATTGAGTGGCCCGTGCTGCGCATGGCCATGTGCTGGGGTATTTACCCCCATCATGGGGTTCAGGAGATCTATGTGTATGTATAGAGCTCGTGCACCGTTGCTGCGCTGGTCCAGTGCTGGGGGTATTTTAGCCCCTCGTGGCACCCCTGAGATCTATGTGTATTTTTGAGCTCCCGGGACCGTGTGCAATGTTCGGCAGCCCTTTTGGGGGGGTTCCATGTGCTGGGGGGATTGTACCCCCCATCATGGGATCTAAAGGGGACTCATGTTATGATAGGGGTTGTGCACCTGTGCCATGGGCGGGCCCGTGTGGGGGGCCTGTGCTGGGGGTATTGTACCCCCCTCAGGGCTTCAGGAAACTCTATGTGTATGTATAGAGCTGTGCACCGTGTGCGCATGGGCCATGTGCTGGGGGGATTGTACCCCCCATGGGATCTCAGGAGATCTATGTGTATTAAGAGTCCCAGTGCGGCATGTCCTGTGTGGGGGTTTGTACCCCATTCCCTGGACTCTTTTAAATCTATGTGTAGTATTGAGCTCGTGGGACCGTGCGACTGGGCGGGCAGCCCTGTTTGGGGGGTTTCCCCTGTGCGGGGGATTTTACCCCCATCAGGGGCATCTCAGGAACTTTATGTTATGTATAGGGGCTCGTCACCCTGCTGCACATGGGCGGGGTGTGGGGGGGGCCATGTGGTGGGGGTATTGTAACCCCATCAGTGGACTCATGAGACCTATGTGTATGTATTGAGCTGTGCACCGTGTGCACATTGGGCGGAGGCCCCGGGGTGGGGGGGGCCATGGCTGGGGGTTTTACCCCATCTGCTTCAGAAATCATGTTATGTATAGAGCTCGTGCACCCTGCTGCGCATGTATGTGCTGGGGGGATTGTACCCCCTCATGGATCTCAGGAGACTCTATGTGTATGTATAGAGCTCGTGGGCCCCTGCTGCGCGGTCCATGTGCTGGGGGGATTGTACGCCCCCAGTGGCATTCATGAATTATGTGTATTATTGAGTTCGTTTTCACCCTGCTGCACATGGGCGGGGGAAACCCTGTTTGGGGGGTTCCATTGCTGGGGGGATTGTACCCCCCCTCAGTGGGGATCTAAGGGGCTCATTTGTATTATAGAGCTTGTGCACCGGCTGCACATGGTCGGCAGCCCTGGTGGGGGGGTCCCTGTGTGGGGGTTTGTACCCCCCCTCAGTGCATTCAGGAAACTCTATGTGTATTATGAGCTCGTGCACCGTCTGGCATGGGCCATGTGTGGGGGTATTGTACCCCCCTCAGTGGGGTTCAGGAGACTCATGTTTTATTTATAGAGCTCGTGCACCGTCTGCGCTGGGGCCATGTGCTGGGGGTATTTTACGATCAGTGGATCTCATAGACTCTATTGTATTTATTGAGTGTGCACCGTGTGCACATGGCCCACCCTGTTGGGGGGGGTCCATGTGCTGGGGGGGATTGTACCCCCATCAGTGGCATCTCAGGAGACCTATTTATGTATTGAGTGTGCACCGTGCTGCACATTCGAGGGCCCTGTGGGGGGGGTCCCGTGCTGGGCATATTGTCCCCCCTCGTGGCATTCATAGATCTATTTATGTATTAGCCGTGCCCGTGCTGCAAGGGGGCAGCCCCGGGGGGGGGGTCCATGTGCTGGGGGGATTGTACCCCCCTCGTGGGGATCTAAGAAACTCTATGTGTATGTATAGAGTGTGCACCGTGCGCGGGGGTTTCCTTGCTGGGGTATTGTACCCCCTCGTGGCATTCAGGAGTCTAGTGTATGTTTTTAGAGTCGTGCACCGTGCTGCCATGGCCATGTGTGGGGGTATTGTTACGCCCATCGTGGCATCTCATAGACTCTATTGTTGTATTGGGGTTTGTGCCCCGTGTCACATGGTCGGCAGCCCGTTTGGGGGGTTCCCTGTGTGGGGGTATTGTACCCCCATCATTTGGGATCTAAGGAACTCTATGTTATTATAACTTGTGCCCGTGTGCCCTGGGGGCAGCCCTTTTTGGGGGGGGGTCCCTGTGCTGGGGGGGATTGTACCCCCTCAGTGCATCTCGGAAAACTTATGTGTATGTTTTGAGCTCGTCACCCGTTCTGCGCTGGTCCATGTTGGGGGGATTGAAACCCCCCTCAGTGGGATCTCAGGGACTCTTGTGTATGTATAGAGTCCGGCACCCCTGCTGCGCATGGTCCCTGTGTGGGGTTTTTGTAGCCGTCAGTGCATCTCATAGATTTTTTGTTGTATTGACTCTCACCGTGGCACATGGTCGGACCCCCGTTTTGGGGGGGTCCTGTGTGGGGGTATTGTACCCCCCCCCAGTGGGATCTCAGGGGCTATGTGTGGGATTGAGCTCGTGCACCGTGCTGACATTTTTGCGGCCTGTGTGGGGGGGTCCTTTTGGGTGGGGAATTACCCCAAGTGGCATCTATGGATCTATTTAGTATTGAGCTCGTGCACCCGGTGCAATGGTCGGCACCCTGTGTGGGGGGGGCCTGTGCTGGGGGGATTGTACCCCATCAGTGGCATCTCAGGGAAAATCTATTGTATGTATAGACTCGTGCACCTGCTGGCATGGTTTTCCAGTGCTGGGGGTATTTACCCCCATCAGTGGGATCTCAGGGATCTATGTGTATGTATAAGCTTGGCACGTGCTGCCATGGGGCCATGTGCTGGGGTAAATTTACGCCTTCATGGCATTATGAGACCTATGTGTATGTATTGAGCTCGGTCCCCCTGCTGCACATGGTCGGACCTGTTTTTGGGGGGGGTTTTTTCCCTTGCTGGGGTATTGTACCCCCCATCAGTGGCATCTAAGGAGACTTATTTATTTAGACCTTGTGCACCGGCGCACAAAGGCGGGCAGCCCCCTGTGGGGGGGGTCCATGTGCTGGGGGGATTTACCCCCCCGTGGGATTCAGGAAACTCTATGTGTTGTATAAGGCTCGTGCACCCTGCTGCGCGGTCATGTGCTGGGGGATTGTACCCCCATCAGTGGAAAACTGGAGACCTCTATTTTTGTATGTATAGAGTCGTGCCCCGTGCTGCGATGTCCATGTGGGGGGTATTGTTTCGCCCCCTCAGTGGGGGCTCATGAGATTATGTGATGTATTGAGCTCGTGACCCGGGGCACATGGTCGGGGAGCCCGTTTTGGGGGGGTCCCTGGCTGGGGGGGATTGTACCCCCCTCTGGATCTCAGAGATCTATGTGTTGTATAGAGCTCGTGCACCGTGCTCACATGGTCGACGGCCCTGGGTGGGGGGTCCCCTGTGTTGGGGATATTTACCCCCCTAGTGGATTTAATCTATGTTATGTATTGAGCTGTGACCGTGCTGCAATGGTCGGCAGCCCCGTGTGGGGGGGGGCCATGTGCTGGGGGTATTGTACCCCCATAAATCAAGGAAACTCATGTGTATGTTAGAGCTCGTGCACGGTGCGGCCCTGGTCCATTGTCCCGGGGGATTTGACCCCCATTGGGGTTAGGGGCTCATGGAAAAGTTTTAAATTGAGCACCGGTCCATGTCCATTGTGGGGGTATTGTAAAAATTGGAAGCCCTTTTTTTATTGGGTGGCACCGTGCTGCCAGGTCGGCAGCCCTGTTTGGGGGGTTCCCCTGTGCTGGGGGTATTGTACCCCCCATTTAGTGGATTAAGGAGATTAAAGTTTTGTTAGAGCTTGTGACCCGGTGCACATGGGCGGGAAACCCTGTGTGGGGGGTCCATGTGTGGGGGTATTGTTTCCCCCCCCCTCAGTGCATCTCAGGAAACTCTATGTGTTTAAAAAGAGCTGTGCACCGTGCTGGCATGGTCCAAGTGCTGGGGGTATTGTACCCCCTAGTGGCATTCAGGAGACTCTATGTGTATGTATAGAAACTTGGGACCGGCTGCGCATGGGCCCTTTAGGGGGTATTGTCCCCCCTTAGTGGCATCCCCTGAACTTATGTGAAAGTATTGACTGGCCCGTCGGGAAAGGTCGGAGCCCTGTTTGGGGGGGTCCATGTGCTGGGGGTAATTGTACCCCCATAGTGGCATCTCAAGACCTAGGGTTGTAAAGACTGGGGCCCCGGTTTCCTGGTTTTACGGTCCTTTTTGGGGGGGCCCCTGTGCTGGGCATATTGACCCCCATCAGGGCATTCTGGACCTATGGTAGATTGAGGGCCGTGCACCGGCTCCAATGGTTCGTCCCGGGGCCGTGTGGGGGCCAGGCTGGGGATTGTCCCCTTCATCATGGGAATTCAAAAACCAGTTAGTTTGCAGCTCGTCCCGGGCGCATGGTCATGTGGTGGGGGGTATTGAATAGTGCACTCAGAGACCATTGTAAGTATTTGGCTCTTGCACGTGCCCAGGGGCCATGTCGGGGGTTTTAGCCCATCATGGATTCTGGATCTTTGGGGGTTTTGGCTCGTGCACCGTGGGTGCACTGGCGGGGGGTGTTTGGGGGGTCCAAGTGCTTGGGGGGTTTGTCCCCAATCGTGGCATCTAAGGAACTCTTGTGTTGTTGAGCTTTGACCGGCTTTCCATTGGTGGAGCCCTGTGGGGGGGGGCCCGGCGGGGGGAGTCCCCAATCAGTGGGATCTCAGGAAACTCTATGTGTATGTTAACTCTCCCCGGCTGGGATGGTCCTGTTGGGGGTTTTTAATTTGGATTTTAGAACTTTGGTTTGTTAGAGTTTTGGCACCGTGCGCCCTGGGGGGCCCCCTTTCTGGGGATTGTGCCCATCGTTCATCCAAAAGAGACTCTATGTTTTATTATTGAGCTGGTGCTGTGCGACAGGTCCCTTTAGCCCGGGGGGGGTCCTGGCTTTTTGGGACACAGATAGTCTCTGCAAGGGTTTCTTTACTGTAACCAGAGGCAGTACATGGCTTACAGTGGTTGAGTAGAAGACCGGGTGGACTCAGCAGTGATAGTGCTCCTCAGAGATCCGCAGTGTAACTCCTCTCTACCTCCTTAGCTTCTCTTGCCAGCGTCGCCCAGGAATACCAGGTCGGGTACGGGGAGGCTGCTTCAATGCCCTATCCATGATGTACGTTCTGGATTCTTTGGGGAGCCTTGGGTCCCTCGGTGGGTACACCGCTGGTTAGACGACTGGAAACTGGCTGGTGGTGGGGTGCTCCTATAAAGCTGCTCCTCACACGGGCTGGTTCGCGTGGCAGAGGTGAACTGCTGCCAGCTTCGGTACCAGTGAACCGGCTGTAAGTTGTGGGCACGGGAGTCTTTTGGGAACCCGTGTAGATATGCCCATTCCCGGTGGTTAAGGCCTCAGGTGCGGACACCCGACCGGTGACGGCCCAGGGGCCCGCACGGGGTGCGGAGCCCCCGCTCCACTCCAAGTTCTAGTCTGCTCTCTTCAAGTTCTAGACTACTTCTCCAACTTGTTCTGACTGTCTAGATTATTGTGTTCTCTTCACTACCCTAACACTCCACCCACCAGGACCTATGATTGGTCCCCTGTTCTAGGTGTTGTATGTTGGGTTGGATCTCTGAGTTAACTATTGCACTGCTTTGTCTAGAGAATATTGCGGCTGCAATACTCCCTTGTGACGCACTCGTTGCGGGGCGCCACACTCCCCTTGGTTAAATCAGCTTGTCCCCAAGCGTCAAACTACTCACATTACAGAGGTTTTTACATTTTTATACATATATGACACACTTTTATTAAAATAGAAAAACAGGTAAAGAAATGCTTTGATGTTATAAGCAAAGAAAACAGGTAATCACTTTATGCGGACCCGGCGGGCGGTTCGACTGTACTTTAACTAGAGTCCAGGCTGTAGCCGCGAGATCACACAGTCAATGATTAACGGGAACAGAGTCATTGATGAAAGTTCAAGTTTTAAAGTCACTGGCTCTGAGGGTGATGGCGTACCCGGATAGCAAACCACCCATCTGCACAAGCATAGCGCTCATAGGTGATAATATCGCCCCGGTATAGGTCGCGATCGGGATGTCCTCTTGGCAAGTTTGACTCAACGTCCGGCGCCCACAAACACCTCCTCATTCAAACCCACCTCCCAAGCGAACCCCCACCCGGTATGTAAGTTAAAGGTGGAAATATCTACCTTCACGGCGGAGTTCATCAGGCAGCGGGGCTGGCGGCGAGCCTCGGCACGGGCCTCCATGTTGGCGCGTTCTCGGCTTGCCACTCCTCTCGTCGTCTCTGGCGTATATCTCCGTCGTTACGGCTCGGGGTGTAAAGATGAGTAATGGAGCTGGTGGTTTGGCGGGAAGCTTGAACTTGGCGGGCTGTCTGTATCGGAACCCGGTGGAACGGCACAGGGGAAGGTGTCGGCAGTGCACCCGACCAGTGTACCCGAGCTGTATGCCCGGAAGGAAGTTCCTTGCTGTCTCCCAAGCGAACCCGGTGTCGAAATCCTCAGCGGTGCTGTGGGTCTCGTCGTACCTCTCCGACTTCTTCCTCGATGATCACATCAGGCTGCTTGTTGATGAAAGACGTTAAAGCTTGTTCCGTTGTACAACAGGGCGGTGGTGCTGCGGATCCTTCCGTAGGGACGTCCTGCAGGGCTTCCAGGCTGCCTGCCTCTTCATCTGTTTCCGCAGGTAAAGGTGTTTCAATCCCGGTTACCAGGTAGGCCTCTGTGGTTGCAGAGGAGGCCTCGGTTCTAGGGAGAAACAAGCGACAGTCTCGGTAGTGTGGAAACTAGTCGCGGGTTCCGCAGGTGGAACCTGGTAGAGATCGAGTTCTTCCATGGAGCGTGTTATGAGCTCCGGCTCAAGAACGGAATCGGTTGCGATGTTGGTCGCTGGAACGGGTCGAGTTGCGGCCTCCACCGAATGACACAGTCTATTGGCTCAGGTGACGGAGCAGGACAGGTGGTAGGCGAGGGTGAGGCGGTCGAGAAGCTGGTGACGTCGTCTGGGCTTGGAGAAGCTGCACCCCGTCGGCTCTGCTGCATCGCATGGTGTAGTCGTCTGCCTAGGGTCGCGCTCCAGCTGCGAATCGTCCATTCCACTGTCTCTAAGTAACCGCACCCGAGGGTCTTGTAGAGCCTCTAGCCAGAAGTCGGGGCTGCCGTCTATGGTAAGGGCAGGATCCGGACCCGGTTGGCTTATGGCTGCTCTGGCCTCCGCCTCGACCCTCCCGCATCAGGTCTTGGAGTCTCATGCTGGCCATTCTTTTTGGAGGGAAACCACACACCCGATCAACCGGTAAGACGTTCTGGTTTTGAGCTGGTGAAGATGTCTTCTCTCTCTGTCGGTGTGTCTAGGTATGACACTCCCATCTCCTCTGGGCTTTTGTAGTCCAATCGTGGGAAAAGTCTTTGGGGTCCGCCCCCATGGTTGATTTCGAGCAATCAGGGCGGACAAAGAGTTTGGCGCCTTTCGTCCTTAGCCCTCCCACAGTGAGGGGGGGGGTTGACTCACTCCTGGGCTTCACGTGGCGGTTCTTGTGGCGGGAACGCCATCTTGGGCGCCATCTTGACCCAATGGTGTAAAGGCGGGAAAGTTCTTTTAGGGACGAACAAAGTCAATTGTAGACAATAAAGTCCAGTTTAAGCACAACATACCCGTTGGTAACAGGGCCTGCTCGTATCCTGTTCGTGACGCCATTTTCTGACGCACACCAGGGGCCAGGGTTACTCCCGTTTAGACAGGCGATTCTTCTCCTTCCTTGTCACGGGTGGACCGCGCCTGCCGGTAGTGGGGCCCGGTGTAGTGCAGATCAAAATTGAGGTCGTCTTACGGGAACAGATTAAAAAGGGTTTTAATTTGTTTTCTTCGTGACGGCCACCTATGAGTAGATTCGGTAAGGGCTACCGACGCTGGCGGAACCTCCGGGGTGATGGACAGCAGCAAGATGTTACGCTCACCCACAGGCTGAGCGGTGATCGCCCGGGGCTAGAGCTGCTCAAGATGTTGTGCGGCAGCTGCGGTTACCTTAAGTTCATGACGGACAGTTCATAAGGAGACACGGACACAGATAGTCTCTGCAACGGTTCTTTACTGTAACCAGCAGGCAGTACATGGCTTACAGTGGTTGAGTAGAAGACCGGGTGGACTCAGCAGTGATAGTGCTCCTCAGAGATCCGCTAGTGTACCTCCTCTCTACCTCCTTAGCTTCTCTTGCCATGCGTCGCCCAGGAATACCAGGTCGGGTACGGGGAGGCTGCTTCAATGCCCTATCCATGATGTTACGTTCTGGATTCTTTGGGAGCCTTGGGTCCCTCGGTGGGTACACCGCTGGTTTAGACGACTGGAAACTGGCTGGTGGTGGGGTGCTCCTATAAAGCTGCTCCTCCACGGGGCTGGTTCGCGTGGCAGAGGTGAACTGCTGCCAGCTTTCGGTACCAGTGAACCGGCTGTAAGTTGTGGGCACGGGAGTCTTTTGGGAACCCGTGTAGATATGCCCATTCCCGGTGGTTAAGGCCTCAGGTGCGGACACCCGACCGGTGACGGCCCAGGGCCCGCACGGGGCTGGCGGAGCCCCCGCTCCACTCCCAAGTTCTAGTCTGCTCTCTTCAAGTTCTAGACTACTTCTCCAACTTGTTCTGACTGTCTAGATTATTGTGTTTCTCTTCACTACCCTAACACTCCACCCACCAGGACCTATGATTGGTCCCCTGTTCTAGGTGTTGTATGTTGGGTTGGATCTCTGAGTTAACTATTGACGCTTTGTCTGAAATATTTTGGGGGGGGAATATCCCTTTGACCACTTGGGGGGGGCGCCACATATAGAGCTCGGCACCGGGTGCACATGGGGCCGGCCCTGGTGGGGGGTCCATGTGTGGGAATTTACCCCCCATCATGGCATTCATGAACTTTGGTATTATTGGCCGTGCACCGTGCTGCAATGGGCGGCAGCCCTGGGGTGGGGGGGTCCTGTGCTGGGGGTATTGTACCCCCTAGTGGGATTCAGGAAATCTATGTGTATGTATAATCGGCACCCCTGTGCCAGGTCCATTGCTGGGGGTATTGTACCCCCCATCAGTGGCCTCAGGGGACTCTATTTTGTAGAAAAACTCGTGCACCTGTGCGCATGGTCCTGTGCGGGGTATTTACGCCCATCTGGGGATCTCATGAACCCTATGTGATTATTGACCTTCACCTGCTGCACTGGCGGGCCCCCCTGTTTGGGGGGGTTCCATGTGCTGGGGGGGGATTGTACCCCCCATCAGTGGCATTAAGGGGGATTATGTGTATGTATAGACTTGTGCACCGTGCTGCACATGGTCGGAGCCCTGTGTGGGGGGGGTCCATGTGCTGGGGGTATTGTACCCCCATCAGTGGCATCTCAGAAGACTCTATGTGTATGTATAGAGCTCGTGCACCGTGCTGCGCCCTGTTGGGGGGCCATGTGCTGGGGGTATTGTACCCCCATCAGTGGCATCTCAGGAGACTCTATGTGTATGTATAGAGCTCGTGCACCGTGTGCGCGCATGGTCCATGTGCTGGGGGTATTGTACCCCCATCAGTGGCATCTCATGAGACTCTATGTGTATGTATATGAGCTCGTGCACCGTGCTGCCATGGTCGGCAGCCCTGTTTGGGGGGTCCTGTGCTGGGGGTATTGTACCCCCATCAGTGGCATCTCAGGAGACTCTATGTGTATGTATAGAGCTCGTGCACCGTGCTGCACATGGTCGACGGCCCTGTGTGGGGGGGTCCATGTGCTGGGCATATTGTACCCCATCAGTGGCATCTCATGAACTCTATGTGTATGTATTGAGCTCGTGCACCGTGCGCATGGTCGGCAGCCCTGTGGGGGGTCCATGTGCTGGGGGTATTGTACCCCCATCAGTGGCATCTCAGGAAACTCTATGTGTATGTATAGAGCTCGTGCACCGTGCTGCGCATGGTCCATGTGCTGGGGGTATTGTACCCCCATCAGTGGCATCTCAGGAGACTCTATGTGTATGTATAGAGCTCGTGCACCGTGCTGCGCATGGTCCATGTGCTGGGGGTATTGTACCCCATCAGTGGCATCTCAGAACTCTATGTGTATGTATGAGCTCGTGCACCGTGCTGTCGCAGCCTTTGGGGTCCATGTGCTGGGGGATTGTACCCCACAGTGGCATCTCAGGAGACTCTATGTGTATGTATAAGCTGTGCACCGTTGGGGGTCCATGTGCTGGGGGTATTGTACCCCCATCAGTGGCATCTCGGAGACTCTATGTGTATGTATAGAGCTGTGCACCGTGCTGCACATGGTACCCCATGTGCTGGGTATTGTACCCCCATCAGTGGCATCTCATGAGACTTATGTGTATGTATAGAGCTCGTGCACCGGTCTGCGCTATGGTCCATGTGCTGGGGGTATTGTACCCCATCAGTGGCATCTCAGGAGACTCTATGTGTATGTATAGAGCTCGTGCACCGTGCTGCGCATGGTCCATGTGCTGGGGGTATTGTACCCCATCAGTGGCATCTCAGGAGACTCTATGTGTATGTATTGAGCTCGTGCACCGTGCATGCAGCCTTTGGGGGTCCATGTGCTGGGGGTATTGTACCCCATCAGTGCATCTCAGAGACTCTATGTGTATGTATTGAGCTCGTGCACCGTGCTGCACATGGTCGGAGCCCTGTGTTGGGGGGTTCCATGTGCTGGGGTATTTTTACCCCATCAGTGGCATCTAAGGGGACTCTATGTGTATGTATAGAGCTTGTGCACCGTGCTGCACATGGTCGGCAGCCCTGTGTGGGGGGGGTCCATGTGCTGGGGGTATTGTACCCCCATCAGTGGCATCTCAGGAAACTCTATGTGTATGTATAGAGCTCGTGCACCGTGCTGCGCATGGTCCATGTGCTGGGGGTATTGTACCCCCATCAGTGGCATCTCAGGAGACTCTATGTGTATGTATAGAGCTCGTGCACCGTGCTGCGCATGGTCCATGTGCTGGGGGTATTGTACCCCATCAGTGGCATCTCAGAGACTCTATGTGTATGTATTGAGCTCGTGCACCGTGCTGCACATGGTCGGCAGCCCTGTTTGGGGGGTTCCATGTGCTGGGGGTATTGTACCCCCATCAGTGGCATCTCAGGAGACTCTATGTGTATGTAATGTCATATTGCCATATTTCAGGGCTTTTCAGGGAGCGTTGACTAATAAATCAATTTTATATTCACCCTTTGATGTCATCTGGAATTTGACAGCGCGGTTTGTAATCCTTCATCCTCTTTACTTTAATTTTCTGAGATAATGACCTTTGGATTTTCATTGGCTGCAAGTTATAATAATCAACATTAACATAAATAGGCACTTGAAATAGATCACTGTGTAATGACTCTATATAATATATGCGCTTCATTTTATGTATTCAATTACTGACAAAAAATTACTTTTTGATGGTATTCTAATTTATTGAGATGCACTTGTATATCTATATTTATATACCATTGGGATACAGTGCCAAAAATTCATAAATCATCAAAGGATCCACCCGCCAGGCCGATAGTCGCAGGAATTGATTCTGTGTTCAACAACCTGGGGATTTTCTTAGATAAATTGATGAGCCCCTTTGTGATTAAGGCCAAATGATATATAAGAGATAGTAAAGTAAGAGTGCAGGGACATGTCAGACATCCGAAACGCTGTTTACTGTCAGGATGTCGAGAAATTAAAATCCATCTCTGGTCATTTCCATGAGATGCACAATTGTAACCCAAGGGGTGTAACAGTCCGCGGCATTGACCGTGTACATAGGGAGTCGTGGTGGGGATGTTCAGAGGAAACTCCTTCAAAAGGAGTGAGATGGATGGTGACTCCTGACACAAGGCCCCAATGAGGCCGTCAGTGCTAAGTCCTTTCTGTAAGGCTTTGTGCTGTCTTATTTTTGCTCTTTGTTAGGCCACGTGCACACGTTCAGTATTTGAGTTTTTTACCTCAGGATTTGTAGCCAAAATTCGGAGTGGATAATTAAATCCAGAAGTGGTGACGTGTTTCTATTAGACTTTTCCTGTGATTGCTCCACTCCTGGTTTTGTCTACAAATCCTGAGGTAAAAAACTCATCAAATACTCAGCGTGTGCACGTGGCCTTATTCTGCTGTATATTCCTATATTTTAATATTCACACTGGTTTTATTTCCCTTTGTGCAGCCGTCGGCTATGAATTTTTGTTTTTTCACTAAAACCTTTTGATAACGAATGGCCTATGATATTATTGAGGCTGAGCTCGTAAAGGTGTTTTATCAATTGTTTTTGTCAGTTATTTTCTAATTGTCGTGAGGCATTATTAGAGGAGTAAAAATGTTCCAATATGTGTTGGGATGGTTTTGTATATTTCATGGTATTTATATAACAACGTTTGATATGAATGTAATGCTATTAAAATATAGCTTTGGTTCATTTTGGAAAATGAAATTAAATGGTTATTATTTAATTTAATAATTTATTTAAACCTTAATAAAGCCCACGGCCTTGTTTATCCATCCGGTTGTAGCGTCAATTTATTTACTCTATAATTAAGTATGTACAGTATACCAGTCAGCCTTGTGTTTCCATGTAAAGTACTGATCTATAAATGTACTTGATATGTATACTATGTTCCTCTTTGTCTTTCTGGTGGACCATATTTTAATTTAATTTATAGGATGTATATGTAAATAACTTGATTAAGATAAGACTAGATCATGTGTGTATTATATATACACAATCAGACCGGTCAGATAAACACCATTTATGGGAGAAATAGAGTCTAAGTATAGAATTTAGACTATATCAATGTTTAGGAAACTGCTAGTTGAGGAGTTCCTCCTTTTTGATAACTATAGGGAATTGCCAGTTCAGGAGTTTCTTCCTTTCATGTAGGAAATGTGTTGTCTTTTCGGAGGGGGGGATCCGGGTCAGGAGGGAGCGGGAGCAGGGGCGCACCTCCATATTCTCCTCAGATGCAGGGAGCTGACTGACCCAGGAAGCACTGCCTGCACCTCCAGGGTAATAGAAGTCCCTGCATCGGAGCTGCAGCACCGTCTATGCATGTGAGGAGAATGAGATTTCTCCCCACTGCAGACGGCACAGTAGAGGAGGAGGAAGACACAGGAGCAAGTGAGAGCTCATAGAGCTGAAGATGGGGGTGGTGGCTGTGCTGCATACTGCTGAGAGGAGGCTGGTGACAAGGGAGGCTGTGCTGTATACTGCTGAGAGGAAGCTTGTGATAGAGGAGGCTGGTGACAGAGGAGGCTGTGCTGTATACTGCTGAGAGGAGGCTGGTGACAGAGGAGGCTAGTGACAAGGGAGGCTGTGCTATATATGCTGAGCTGAGAGGAAGCTGGGTGACAGAGGAGGCTGGTGACAAGGGAGGCTATGCTGTATACTGCTAGAGGAGACTTGTGAAAGGGAGGCTGGTGACAAGGGAGGCTGTGCTGTATACAGGGGGAGAGGAGGCTGGTGAAGAGGAGGCTGAGTGACAAGGGAGTCTGTGCTGTATACTGCTGAGAGGAGCTGGACAGGGGCTGACAAGGGAGCTATGCTGTATTGTTGGGAATTACGAGGCTGGACAGGAGGCTGTGTGTACAGAGGAGGCTGTTGAACAGAGAGGGTGACTGTTTGTGCTGTATACTGGTGAAGGAGGCTGGGACATGGGAAGCTGTGGTGTATACTAGTGAGAGGAGGCTGGTGACAGAGGAGGCTTTTGACAGGGGAGGCTGTTTTGTATACTGGTGAAGGAGGCTGGTGACATGGGAAGCTGTGGTGTATACTATTTGACAAGGAAAAACTGTGTTGAAAGGATCAGATTTGACAGAAGACCTGATTTTTGCACTGATTGAAAAGAACGCATGTGTGAAAACCGATGCCTATTGAAAAAGAGCAAATGCGAACCAAACGTACATGATGTGTGCCACATTGTGCTCAGTGCAGCTGTGTGCACTTGTGCCTTGCCCTTTGCGAACACCTTCAGTAAATGGGAGGGGTGTTAAATGAGCAAAACAGTGTGTCTCTGTATCACTAGGCCTCTATTAACTGAAGGAATGGTTAGGTTACCTATTTTAATCTCTTGATACCTTTGAAGAGCTGAAGGTGTTAAAAAAAAGCTCACAAGACATAGATGTCGTGTGCACAGACTAATCGGGTGACGTCAGTAAGGGGTGCGACCATGAAAAGTGCCTAGGGCAGCATAAGGGCCAAATACAGCCCTGCGGGCACAGCGTGACTTCTGGTTCCGGATCAGATTACCAGTGGATCACATGGGGATGCGCGCTCAAGGAGCAAATACAACTTGTGAGGTACTCATATATGAGAAGTGTAATTACCAGTGCGGTGTCATGTGACCCGCTTACCATGCGACTTGGCGATTATCCATTTGCTGAACAGCTGTTTTTAATTTCACAGCTCTTTTTTGGGAGATTAGCATGGATATATAAAGGGTTCTACCATAAGTGAAGCCACGCCTCCTGACAAAGCCTATTACAGACAAAATGTGCGTCAAGGTGCTGGTGGATTGGAGCTACTCCTCCTGAGCCCCTTGTATACTGGTGTTGCCAAAACCCAAGGTAAATTGCATTATGAATTGGTTGTGCAGCGATTTACTAATAAGAGGCAGATGGCAGTTAGGTTAATGTATTATTTGCCTCAGGTAGCTGCTTGCTATTTACCATAATAATTTGGTCCAGTTTACACCTTACTACGCTGGCTAAGGCTAGGGTCACACTTGCAGTTTTTTCATGCTGTTTTGGAGACCTGCGTTTTTAAAAACACATGTAAAAACGCACCCATAGGCTCCCCATGTAAAAAACGCATGCCCTAATAGCAAAAATGCATGCCTAAAGTGCCTTTCGTTTTTGGTATACGTGCTTGCACTTATGTGAGTAGCTGCCATCAAACGCATGCAAAAACGCATGGTACCATTTAGTACCATCCAAAAACACATGCGTTTTCCATAGGGGCCCATGTTAAAAAAACGCATGCGTTTTTAAAACCGCACCGAAAAAAAGTTCATAAACTTTTTTTGGGTGCTGATTCAAAAATGCATGTAAAAACGCATGGGTGGCTTAAGGCACCTGAAAAAACAGAAACGCATGGTTTTTTTTAAGGCACCAAAAAAACTCATGCTAAGTGTGACCCTAGCCTAAGCCGGTTCACTCCCTGGGATGAATGTATCACCTTGTTACCTATAACTGATAGGCTATAGTTTATAGCCTCTTCACAGATGGTGTATTTACTAGATAGCTGGGGCCGAGTCTGGATATAGCTGCTTTTTCAATTATCTCTCCTATATTGGGGCTAACTTATTGCCACCACAGCACTGGAACAAACCATACATGTTCAAGGCAAGAGAATCTGATAAAATGCCACTACAACAGCATAAAAAACATTTTATATATAGCAGAGGTAGTTACCCCCCACTGAGCATTCACCTATCCAATTAGTCTCACTAGATATATAATATATACCGGTAATGTTTTTTTTTTTTGTTTAAAAGATACTAGTCTGTAAAGGAGACAGACCCCCTACCTATGGCCTTACCTTCATTGGTGTTGGAGATGTGGAACTATTTTGAAAATCTAATATATAAAGCTGAATGTGTGTATGTGTGTGTGGCTGGGGTCACACACAGAAATCCGTTTTTAGAAGTGATTTCCATGACTAATCCGTTTTTTTTGGGTGCTTTTTGAGCCTCCTGTACCTCTGAACATTTTTGGACTTAGTCATTTTTTGACCAAAATTCTTGAAAAAACGGATCCATTTTTCCATAGGGCCCATGTTAAAAATTTTTTTTTTTTTTTAAAACGGACCCCAAAAACGTACCTAGCAATGTTTTTAGGTGCAGAAAAAAATGTATAGGGTATTTATTACATCTAATCCGTTTTTCTATCAGTTTTTGGACTTAGAAAAAAAAAATCCAAATTCTGAAGCCAAAAACGGACCTGGGGCTTATGTGTGACCCTAGCCTGTGTATGTCCGGGATTGGCATCTACACCATCGCAACTACAGCCACAAAATTTTGCACAGTCACACGTCTGGACCCCGAGAGCGTCATAGGCTATGTTGTGAGGCAAAATTTTAACCTCGCGCGTTCCAGTTCACCAAACAATTTTAGCCCTATCTACATAATGGAAAGAAAGTGACAGTTACCAGTTGACAGTTGTGAATGAGAGGAGCTTAATGACAGCACCAAAGACTAACAGCATATACTAGCATATAGTCATTAAGGTGGGGCCCTGACATAGAATATTCACCACGCACGGGGACATGTATACACACCACATGCACACAGAGAGTAACAGCTAAGGTGGAGCCCCAACATTGGATACGCACCACGCACCCGAACACAAACACACACACCACAAATAGACACACACAACACAGAGACACACACCACATAGACACCCCACAGGGACATACACACAAACACACCCAACAGGGACACAGAGATACACACACACACACACACCCCACAGGAACACACAGACCCCATAGGGATGGACACACACCACAAAGACCCCTCCCTCCACAAGGACACACACCCCAGGGACACCCCTCCCCCCAAATGAACACACACCACAGGGACCCCCCCACAGGGACACACACACACACACCTGGGACACACACACCACACAGACAGACACAGATGTGCACAAATCGCCTCACACAACTCGCCTCATACGTCTGGTATCTTTTAATTTCCAAAAATAAACATCTGATTAAAAACAGCCAATGAGCAACACATGTGCCATATAGGGAATTAAGGCAGATGTCAGTCACATGAGCTGTCTTTTATGTGTATGTGTGAGGTAATATATACTGCCCGGCCGGGGGGAGGGTTTACTGTTGGCTGGAGATTTATTAGGCTGCCTATAGCAATCAATCACTGCTCAGCTTCTATTTTCCTACAGGTCATTAATATGACATCTTCAGATTCTATTTTGTTATAGCTAACAGCAGTTATTTATTAACCCAAGCGTAGCCGGGTACTACAGCTAGTATTCAATAAAAGTTATCTTTTAAGCAAAAAAAAAAAATAAAGCCCTGTGGAGCCTATTGCTGGATTTCTGCTCTCTTGGATTTCAAGGCCTCCCTCCAGCCTTCATATCTCTTCCGTGCGAGCTGCCTCCACAAGGCGGGCATCTGCCCTGAATCTCCAGGAGGAGGTGAGCCGGCTTTTCTGCATTTAATTTTATAAAATATCCTATATATATGAAAAGAGAGCATCAAAAAAAATAAGAAAATTATTCAACCATAACATTTTTCTCTATCATTCTTAAAAAAAATCCTTAAAAAAATTGTAAAAAATCTTTTAAGAAAAACTTTTCTGAGGCTGGGGTCACACTTGCGTTTTTTTCATGCGTTTTTGGAGACCTGCGTTTTCAAAAACGCATGTAAAAACGCACCCATAGGCCCCCATGTTAAAAAATGCATGCCCTAATAGCAAAAACGCATGTGTGACAGTACCATGCATTTTTGTGTGCGTTTTTGCTATTATGTGATTAGCTGACATCAAAAACGCATGCAAAAAACGCATGGTACATTAGTACCTCTTAGTGCCATCCAAAAACGCATGCGTTTTTTTAACATGGGCCCCTATGGAAAACGCATGCGTTTTTGGATGGCACTAAAAGGTACTAATGTACCATGTGTTTTCCTATAGGGCCCATGTTAAAAAAACGCATGCATTTTCTACAAAAACGCATGCGTTTTTCAAACCGCACCAAAAAATAGTGCATGCACTATTTTTTTGGTGCAGATTTAAAAACGCAGCCAAAAACGCAGGGTGCCATCACACACCTTGAAAAACTCATGATTACATGAAAAAACGCATGGTAAAACGCATGCGTTTTTTAAAGCCACTAAAAAAACACATGCCAAGTGTGACCCCAGCCTAAAAAGATGAAGTTATTAGTTAGTTGCAAAAATAAAGGCTGCAGCACTCAGGATTAAGGATGATTTTTAGCCTTTAATGGCTTTCTGGCAATGGAAGTTATTAGTTAGCTAAAACTCTTTACATATAAAAAACGTATTAACATAGCCTGTCCAGCCACCAATAGCTGAAACATGGAGAACATTATAATGTGACTGTAATCCCTTTTGGAGCAAATACCAGTTGAAACCATGAAGAGGATTAACATTCTGAATCATAAAGAACCTAGTGGATTTATTGTTTACAGACGCTGCATCCCAATGGCCAAATAATATTGTGGAAAGAGTTTAATACGTCTTCATATGAAAAGGTTTTTACGTTTTTCACTAACTAATAACTGCCTCTCTTTACACACATTTCTTTGAAAGGTTCTTAACATTGTCAAGGATTTTTTAGCAATGATAGAGAAAAATGTTCTGATAGAACTTAAAAAAAATAAGAAGATTATTCAATCATATATATAATATAATATATATATATATATATATATATATATTATATATATATATATAATGAGACTAATTGGATAAGTTGGATAAGTGTGGATAAATCCCCAACCTCAGTTGAATGTTTTCATCCTATTTGTATATTCCTATAACCTACAAACAATAATGGTTATACATTCTTCTAGTAGACTTACCTCCAAATAGGTCTTCCTCCAAATAGGCAAATAGTCTTCCTCCAAATAGGTTTGAGTTTCTCCAAAGATGTTTCAGAAATTCTATAATCCAAAATCGCTATCCAAATCAATCACAAATCCACAGGAGTCTCTTGATATCTGAGTCAAATACCAACTGACACTGTATCATTGAATCCAATGGGTTTCATGGTCCAGTCTACTGTGATGTCATAGACACCGTGATGTCATGCAGCAGGAAGGTTCTACAACAGAAGTAGGCTGGATGTTACCATGGTAACCAGGAGCACAACAATTCACATAAGCTCCTAATATTCTTTGCATGTTGTTCTTGTAGACCATAGAGGGACAATGCTAACCAAAACTTCTCAACTCCTAGATTATGTCCACGTAGACCCAGGTAGCAGTGTAATCTGCCTGATCAACCCACACACTATGAATAAACCTTCAGGCAGAATACTGCCTTGTACATAAGCAATTGGCTTATTAACCCCTTCACCGCCAGACGATTTTTCATTTTTCACTCCCCTTCTTCTAAGAGCCATAACTTTTTTATTTCTCCATCAATATAGACAGACGAGGGCTTGTTTTTTGCGGGACGAGCTGTACTTTTGAATTAATTTATTTTACCACATAATGTACTGAAAAGCAGGAAAAAAGTTCCAAGTGTGGTGAAATTACAAAAAAATGAAATCATATGTTAATTTTTAGTTATTTTTTATTCGCCATGTTCACTATATGGTAAAACTGACATGACGGTGTGATGCCTCAGGTTGGTACAAGTTAGTAGATACCAAACATATATACTTTTACTGTTATCTAAGTGGTGAAAGAAAAATTCTGACGTTTTTAATATACGAGAATTACACTTTTCCGCCATTTTCCGTGACCCATAGCGTTCACATTTTTTGGGATCTGGGGCTGTGTGATGGCTTATTTTTTGTGGCTTGAGCTGTCGTTTCTAATGATAACATTTTTGGGTAGATGTGCTATTTTCATCGCCCTTTATTGCAATTTACATTAACGTTGCCACGAGCAAAAACACATAATTTTGGCGTTTGTACTTTTTTCCATTACACAGTTTAGAGATCTGATTAACTGATTTTATATTTTGATAGATCGGGCAATTTTGAACACAGCAAATACCAAATATGTGTATTTTTTAAATTTCTTTAATAGTTTTATTTTCAATGAGGCAAAAGGGGGGTGATCTGAACTTTTAGTTTTTTTTTCATATTTGGAAAAACTTGATTATCTTGTTTTTTGTTTTTAAATCATGCTGTCAGTGACTGATAGCGCGATCCGGAGCACCACAGCGCATATCGTTCCATTCCCTGTTGGTATTAGTAACTCCGCTGTTACTTTCACAGCCCGGGGTCCTGTGATGACCTCAGAGGCTATCTGCAATCACTTCCTGTGGATGGCAGGCGAGCGCCAGCATGCACATGAAGTGATCATTTCTGCTATATAGAGCAGTGCTGAAGCATGTCTCTGCATAGCAGAAATGATCGGACTGTGCAGCACAAGGTCCCCTAGTGGGCCATGTAAAATAAAAAAAAAATAAAGAAAAATGTTTTTACAAATATGAAAAAAAACACCCCCCTTGAAAATAAAAGTATTAAAAATATTAAAAAAAAACACATATTTATCATCGTCGCGTTGAGAAATGCCTTATCTAACAAAATATAAAATCAGATAATCACCAGATCACTGAACTGTAACAGAAAAAAGCTCAAAAGACAAAATTACGTTTTATTTTTCATCGCCGCACCACTGCAATAAAATGCAATAACGAGCGATCAAAACATCACATCTATCCAAAAATTGTATCATTAGAAACGTCAGCTCAAGGCGCAAAAAATAAGCCGTCACACAGGCCCAGATCCCAATAAGTGGGAATGATACAGATTACGAAAATGGCGACAAAAGTGCAATTCTTTTTCTTTAACCCTAGAATGTGTAACCTCGGCCTTTTACACCCGGCAGCTTATTTTTTTTCCTATTTTACGCAAAATTAGTTGGAATTTTGAGACTCTAGGTTTTCCTCAAGTATGTTGTTGTTGGTAATATCCAGTTGTTCATATAATTTTAGGTGATAGGCATTTTGATATAATAATGCTTTTTTGGGAGCCCCATATATGTCACGCATTGTCAGGTTAAAAATGTCGGATTGTTTTTCACCACTTAGATAAAAGTAAAAGTATAAATGTTTGGTATCTATGAACTCATACCGACCCGAGGCATCATACCAACATGTCAGATTTACCATAGAGTGAACATGATGAATTAAAAAAAAGTCAAAACTAAACTTGTAATCACACTTTTATTGCAATTACACAGCAGTTGGAATTTATTCCCATTTTCCTGTAGACTACATGGTAAAATAAATGAGTTTATTCAAAAGTGCAACTCATCCCGCAAAAATCAAGCCCTCGTATGTCTATATTGATGGAAAAATAAAAACGTTATGGCTCTTGGAAGAGGGGGAAGCCCCTTTGGAGCTTTCACATTGGGGCCCCTGAGCTTCAAGTTACGCCACTGCAGTAGAAGCTCAGGGAAAGTGAGTCTCACAAAGATTTAGCACATTTAGGCTGGAAACACACAGTCCGAGTGACATGAGAGTTACTCGCACGAGTCTCGGATCATTCACCCGGGATGGCCTCTCCCCTCTCTGGACGGGAGCAGTGGAGCTACATAGAAATAAATACCACTGACAGTATTCTGTTCAAAGAGGCAGGGGTCGTGCCGGGTGAATGATCCGAGACTCGTGCAAGTAACTCGCATGTCACTCGGATAGTGTGTCTCCAGCCTAAGCAACAATGTTGCAGTCCCGCTCCAGAATCTGTTTCCTCATTGTATCCTGATGGGAACAATGAATTCCTCCTAATAATTAGGCTCCTTTCACATCTGCAGTTTATTTCAGTTCCAGCAGATCAGGCATGCCTGAACTTTTGAACTTCTTGCCTGTTCTGCCTTTTTGATAAATCCGGTTGAATTCCGCCTCTTTGGAAAAACGGATTTGTAACACTTGTGGCAGGATTGCGTTCTGCTTAATGCATTTTCTATTGGAGTTCTAGACATGTGCGGGCACTTACATTTTCATTGCAGTCCGGCAAATCCAGAACTTCAGGCACCGGACAGAAACCGCTGCTAAGTGTGATTTTAAGACTCGCCGCAAGTGCCGGATCCGGATGAAAATGCAAGTGTCCAGAACTTCAATATAACATGTGTTGGGCAGAAGGCAATCCTGCTGCAAGTGTAACACATCCTGTTTTTGCAAAAAAAAGGCCGAGTTCTGCCGGGTTTGCGAAAAAGCATGTGAAAGCAGCCTTAGTCCCCTTTCACACTAGCGTTTAGTTACAATTTGCGGCAGATGCGGCAAATTTACCGCATCTGCCGCCTAATGGCATCACACTTGCGGCAAGCCTCATGCATTGTCTATGGGGATTGCGGCAGGTGCGGCAAGTGTGGTATAAACGCGGTACCGGCACTCGCGGCAGCGAAAAAAAACGCTGCTGACTGTGTTTTTTTTCATGGCCGAAACTGCAGCAAGTGCCGGAACCACGGTTATAACACACTTGCCGCACCTGCCGCAATCCCCATAGACAATGCATGGGGCTTGCCGCAAGTGTGCAGCAAGTGCGGCCGTTAGGCGGCAGATGCGGTAAATCTGCCGCAAATTGTAACATACTCTAGTGTGAAAGGACCATTAGTTTGACAGCACCAAATTGTCTGCTGGACACAGCTTAAAAAGTGATTACGCCTCTTTCCGGTCCATTGCTTTAAATCCCTTTTTTTTAAATGATTGATATTTTGTTTGCGCATTTTTTAATAAAAATAAAATAAAAAAATAATTAAAAATAAATAAATAAAGGAATTAACTCTGTGTGAACATAGGGTGATACGCAGGAGGCTTATTTAAAAGATGCCAAACTTAAAGGGATCCTGTCAGCCCATTAGTGCCGCAGGCAGCTTGAATCTGAGCCTGACTACACAATTTCATCAAGATACTGTATATTTTGGATTATAAGAGGCACTTTTGTCACCCAAAATATTGCCTTTTCCCTTAGAAAAAGCAAACGAACACACCCAAACCTGCTGAACTCACTCAGCGTCGCCCCGCCATCTTACCTGCGATAAATAGCTGCAAATAAAAGGGGTGCACAATAGTGTGTATATGTCCGCTGAAGGTGTAGAAATAAGTGGTGGATTTGCTCACCTACTTTGGTTGTGAGACGTCACCACCACCCTTTACGCCTGTGACAACTTTAGATGTCAAGCTTTTTCCGCGGTCTTCAGCAGTCCTCCTTCCAGTAGTAGTCCAGGGTAATAGATATAGGAATAGGAACTTGTGACCGCGCTGCCACTCCAAGATTCAAGAATTACATCCCATTATTGTTGTATTCCTGAGGAAGGGGTTTACCCCGAAATGCGTAGAAATAAACACCACCATATGAATTCAAATAATTCTTGAATCTTGGATTTTTTTGGAGCGGGAGTGCAGCCACAAGTCCCTGTTCCTATATCTATTACCCTGGACACCATCTTACCTGTGCATTCCCAGTGGCACACAGGTACACTGTCTACATTCGCCATTACTTTGCTGATGGATCCTCTGCAAGGCATGGCTGAACTGGACTCAGAAGATGTAATCTACCTAACCACCCCAGGGGCAGAAGGTAGGTCGACAGAACCAGACCCAGAGTGGCATCATGGAGAAGAGATGGAGACATATGTCACCTGGAGCTCCTCCACACTTCCCACTTTGGGCCTCATCTGCAATGAGGTGTGGATCCAATCCTGTGCTCCGATGCAAGACGCGGACCTGAGGAATGAGTCACAGCAGTCAGGTGACATTTACTGTAAGGCCACATGCACGCTGAGTATTTGATGAGTTTTTTAAATCAGGATTTGTAGCCAAAACCAGGAGTGGGTTATAATACAGAAGTGGTGCAGGTGTTTCTATTATACATTTCCTCTGATTGCTTCACTCCTGGTTTTTTCTACAAATCCTGAGGTAAAAAACTCATCAAATACTCAACGTGTGCACGAGCCTAAGGCATCCAGGACCAGAAGCACCACATGTCACACTGGACATGATCTGGCAGCATGTTTGGCTAAAACCCACCTTCAGCCGGTGTTGCAGCTAACTCACCCCATTCCCCAATACCACCAGAACCAGGACTATTATAAGGAAACAGGAACACCTAGAAGGCACTGTTTCCCAACCGTGTGGATCACCCTCACCACCTCCAAAGGCATTCAACTGTGGCAATGCCATGTGGGGACCCATACTCCCTCCATGCAACTATCCAACAAGGCATCAACCACCTTGTCCTGTCTCCTTTGTTGAGGAGATTTGACATGCAGATGCCATTGCTCGGGAATGGTTGCAGGGTCCTAAGGCTAATGTCTTCCTCGACCAATGCACCCAAGGCAAAGTGGTAAAATTCAAACAGGATAAGGGGTTTGGATTCCTAGTGGAACATGGCACTAAGTGCTGCTGCTATATCAACCGCTCCGCCCTGCAGCGTGACAATCTTCACCAAAGACTACGTACCATCTTTTTCAGGGATGAGGTCACTTTCATGAAGGTGTGGAGCAGGAAGGGGTGGTTTGCAGTTGGAGTATGTTGGGTTGGCACCGCCGAGTACTTTCAGAAGTGGCAGGAGGAGGCCAACCTGGAGAAAAGTTGGCACCAGGTGCAGCCAAAGTGTCTTTTAGTTGGCCATCTAAATGCACCCAAACTCACAGGGCATGTCAGTGTTCCACAAGATGGTTCAAGTCCTCTCTGTCCTAGAGGGCGTGGTTATCCCATAGTTCTTCCATCATTCTCTCAAGCAGTGGCCATGATGGAGTGTGCTGGGAGGTAGGTGGTGGCATTGAATCCACCTAGAAGAATAGCCCCTGTGACCCTCCAAGACAACCATTGACGACAACCATGACCAACGACGACAACCATCCAGGGCATGGCTGAAAATGGTGAGAGACAATCTCACTGGACCTTCCTAAAAGCATGTTGGTGGGTCAGGAGACAGTGACCCATCCCTTAGTTGGCTTTTGGCAAAAGAATGATTTTTGGGACTTGTTTTTATTCCAGTCCTTTGTTATCTTTGATTAAGACCTTGTAAGATTTATTTAAACTTTCCAACATTTAGGATTGTTTGTACTTCCCTCTACTGGGCATGCATGCAGTCTTTGGGGTCCAACTGAAAGACCTTAATGGATTCTGCCCTTCATGGACTTTCCACCACTTTAACAGTCTGTGTGCTGCTGCTCATCCCTGTGGGACTTTAGTTATATTTATATATTATGTATATTATTTTTTTTTTGTTTGAGACTTATAGTCTGTGCGTTATAGTAAATTTTTTTGAGTACACTCCTTGCGTGCCGGACTGTTTCTGCAAACAGGTGCTTTGATACAACCCTACAGAGACTAGTAAACAAGCCCCAGGCCTCTGGCCTGAAGGTGTAAGATATGGAACTAGATGACACTACACCCACTTCAGTAGACGTGGGATGGCCAAGTACAGTTTTCAAGAGCTGAAAAGAGTGCATGTTTTCAGTATATCCCCAGCATTGCACAGGGTGCTGGAATCTTCCATCACCTTGCAGGTGATGAAATTAGCACCTGAACAATTTTAAGGAAATCCAGAAAACTTGCACAGTTTTCAGACATTGATGACTATAGTTGGCCACCCCTGCCCTAGAAGTCTCTGTGGAAGTAGCCAGGGGGCAAGTGGAATCCTTGAGTCCTTTACCACAACTGTGGCTCTCCTTGGACTCTCTTATGCCCTGTGCCTACGGTGTGTTGTTTGATGGGTTTTTTATGCAGATTCAGAATCTGCATCAAAATCTGCATGTCTATCCTGGGCCAGCAAACTCTAGGGTTGTGCAGATGTGCTGTGTCCACGTTGTGTTTTTGTTTCCTTGCCCATGTACTTCAGATTTCTTTTTTCTGCCCCAAAATCTCCAGCAAATATGCAAGAAAAAAAAACACATAGGCACAGCACTTCTGAAATAAGGATGAGCGAGTAAACTCCTCATTATTTGTTACTCGCACAAATATCAAGGTATTTGGGCTACTTGGTACTCTGAGGGTGTTTTGGATTTTACTCATGATATTTGAGTGAGCTGCCTAGCACATGTTTGCTGACTGATTTTCAGCCAATAAACATGCTGGGATTGCATGCCAGTCATAGTAATGCCGTGCTCATCTTTGATAATGGCATTATTGTGATTGGCAGGCGCAGTATAACCAAAGAAAACAAATACGCTTAAACCAAATAAGTGATGAGGTCTGGGAGGGCTGTTAAAAGGCAGAGATGGATGATAAAGTGCTCAAACTGCAAGGGAACAGTATCCATGCATCAGCGTAGACAGCTGGAAGACTTCCAGATGTCCTGGCTCCACAATACCCATGGCAAACTAATGACATTTCTATGAATAAGCTGACTCCAAACCACAGCAATGACTTCTTAATGGAATCTTTAGGGCCCAACAAAGACGATGAAGAGGATTTGGAAGTAATGTCTACAGATTCCTCCAGTAGCAGCAGTGACTCTGACTAATGCTTGGTTATCTAGAGTAATAGTAGTCGTGCATCAGCGTAGACAGGAGATTTCCTAAGCTGTCAGGGATAAATCCTCTTGACAGCCCCCTATTATTGTGCAGCAGGGAACCACACTGGCACCAAAAGGGACCCTCTTCTGAACATATTGACATCTGTTACTGTCTCGGTTGCCTGGCCGGGGTACTCGACTATCCGGGGTGAGTCTGATGGATGTCACGGTGACGGTCCCGGAGGTCGTGGCCCATACTGGACATGTTAAAGGGGATTTAAAGGGGGAAAGTTTGTCGTGCCGCCATCTAACGTTTTGGTCAGGGATGACCAGCGCTGCATATGGTAGTCCCCAAGGGATAGGTGATTGAGCAGTTAGTTGGAGCACTTCCATCAGATAGAGCGGGGCCCCTGGGGTGTAATGATGGTGAAATAGTGATGATGGTGGTTGTAGTAGCTAAAGGTGCAGGGGTGCAGAGAGGAGCAGGAAGGACCAGAGAACACACAGAGTTCTACAGTTCTTACCAGGCACTTTACTTGTTGCTTTGGTGCAGGCACAACTCAGATGGGCTATTGTATTCACCAGGATTGCAGCCTGGCCAGCTCACAAGTAATCCCGGTCCACTTTACTGTGACACAGGAAATATGGCCTTCCTTTCTGCTCTTTTCTCTCTGACACTTCTACCCCTAGTGTGACAGTTGTAAATAGAGAGTCGTTCCAAATGTGGCGATAAAAATTTGTGTACATTTATTGTTTAATTATTTTTTTCAGATAAAAATATGTGTTAATTGGTATTATATTTTTTTAGATTTTATTTGTCTTTATAATTTTATTTTTTACATTTTTTTACTTTTTACTTAGTCCCTTTATGGGGGCGTCACACACCAATTCTTTAGCGATATTGTAATGCGATCACTGCACGCGCAATCGCTTCAATATCGCTCACATCGCTGGTGAGATGTCCACAGACAGACTCACCAGCGATGTGGATCTGCGTTCCGCTGGTAACTATGGTACACATCGGTAACTAGTGCGCCGCGCGTCGCTTAGTTACCCGAGTGTACCATAGTTCCATCTCCAGCATAGGCTCTGCTGCTGGGAATCGTTCATCGTGGTGTTATACACCACGATGAAGGAGATCGTGAATCGTCATCGCTAGATCTGAGAACGGAGCTGATCAGCGATGTCACGATCAAGCGATTTCAAATCGTAAATCGCTTGATACATGCAACGATTTCTGCCGATATCGCTTAAGCGATCAAAAGGAGATCGCTGTAAACGATATCGGGCATAAATGTCCTGTGACGGCCGCCTATGGACATCACCTTTTATTAGTTTGACTGCTGAGTAATCCATTGCAATATACCAGCATTGCAATGGATTATATGTCAGAGCTGCACTTGCAGCTGACACTTCACCTCACATACCATGCATTTGGCATGGTGTACCAGCATTCTCCAGAAGTCAAATACAAAGTCCCTTTTAAAATTGCTTTCCTCAGCAATTCTTCAAACACAAAAATTGGGAAGTTGCCTCCCAACTTTAGGAAAGATTACTCAATAAAAATTTAATTCATTATCTTTATTATATTTTTCAGTATAACAATTAAAATCAGCATTCCTCGGGGACACAAGAATCATCACCATAAGACTGTTCAGTTAATTAGAAAAATGTATATACCAAAAACCCATAAAACTGTTCCTCTATATCAACATTACTGGACATGGATTTTTTTATATATATTATCTTCCATCCCTAATATTGTATATCTCCATAACCATTATTATCTGATGGTACAACTCAGTATGTTTAACCCGGTCTCAGTTGTAATTATCTTATTTGCTGAAAAGACCTAAATACACAGAGTCAGACCTATACCTTCACTGGTGCCCTAAATCAGTTCCAAACTCCTTAGGCATCAACCTAGATATAAGTTATGGGATTACAAGTGCAGTCGTGCTTCAACCTGTATACACTGAAGTGTCAATGCGTGCCTGTGCTCCCTCCTCCCATACGGCCGTTGTCGCTTCCTGCTTCTTCGGGGCGAAACAGAACGGGCCAGGAAGCGAAACGGCCGTAGGGAGGAGGAGCACAGGCACGCATTGACACTTCAGTGTATACAGGTATGAAGCAGACTGCACTTTGTAATCCATAACTTATTATCTAGGTTGATGCCTAAGGAGAGTTTGGAACTGATTTAGGGCACCTAGTGAAGGTATAGGTCTGATCTCTGTGTATTTAGGTCTTTTCAGAGAAATAAGATAATATACAACTGAGACCCTGGTTAAACATACTGAGTTGTACCAATCAGATAATAATGGTTATGGGAGATATACAATATTAGGGGATGGAAGATAATATATATAAAAAAATCCATGTCCCAGTAATGTTGATATAGAGGAACAAGTTTTATGTGGTTGTTGCTGTATATACTATTTTTTCTAATTAACTGAACAGTCTTATGGTGATGATTCTTGTGTGTCCCCCCGGAGGGAATGCTCTGATTTTTTAATTGTTATACTGAAAATATATAATAAAGATTAATGAATTAAATTTTTATTGAGTAATCTTTCCTAAAAAGTTGGGAGGCAACTTCCCAATTTTTTTGTTTGAAGAATTCTCCAGAAGTCGTCATGACAGGTCAACATGGCAGCGATCGCATCCACCTAAATGCTGAGATTGTTCATATTCATTCCACAACTAAATTGCTCAGGTAACATAATATACACCTAGTTATATGGGATATTTGTTCATTTTCCTATTATCTACGGATATTTAACATTCATTCCACTCCTAAAATGCTCAGGTAACATAATATACACCTGGTTATATGGGATATGTGTTCATTCTCCTATTGTCTACAGATATTTCATGTTCATTCCCCATCTATAATGCTCAGGTAACATAATATACCCCTGGTTATATGCGATATGTGTGAATTTTCCTATTATCTACAGATATTTCATGTTCATTCCCCACCTAAAATGCTCAGATAACATAATATACCCCTGATTATATGGGATATGTGTTTATTCTCATATTATCTACATATATTTCATCTTCATTCCACACCTAAAATACTCAAGTAACATAATATACACCTGGCTATATGGGATATGTGTTCATTCCATTATTATCTACCGTATATACTCGTGTATAAGCCGAGTTTTTCAGCCCAAAAATTGGGCTGAAAAGTCCCCCCCTCGGCTTATACACGGGTCATACGGTATGCTGTGGGGGGGGGGGGGGCTGTGACCGGGGGCTGGAGGAGGCAGGAGGGGGCCGCGGTGACCGCAGGCAGTCACGTGGGGCCGCCTCATTAGTGCAATGAATATGCACGGCATCCCCCCGTCCATCAGCGGCGGGGGGATGCCGTGCATATTGCACTACACAGCCCCCCTCCTTAATATGGGTCCCCCAGTAGTAATAAACAGCCCCCCCCCCCCTCCTTATCATGTTCCCCCAGGCTGCGGCAGCTGTCAAAATAACAAACACTTTATACATCACCTTCCGGCGCAGCTCTCCGCTCCTCCGGTCCTCCGCTCCTCCGCTCGCCGGCTTCTTCTTCCTTGTTGTGCCGGTGTCGTGTGACCGGGCGCAGGAGATGACGTCATTTCCTGCGCGCGGTCACAGAAGTCGGCACATCAAGGAAGAAGAAGCCGGCGAGCGGAGGAGCGGAGGACCGGAGGAGCGGAGAGCTGCGCCGGAAGGTGATGTATAAAGTGTTAGTTATTTTGACAGCTGCCGCAGCCTGGGGGGGACATGATAAGGAGGGGGGGGGGTGTTTATTACTACTGGGGGACCCATATTAAGGAGGAGGGGCTGTTTATTACTACTGGGGCTGCTGGATACTACACTGGGGCTGTATACTACCACTGGGGCTGCTGGATACTACACTGGGGCTGTATATACCTCTGGGGCTGCTGTATACTACACTGGGGCTGTATATACCTGTGGGGCTGCTGTATACTACACTGGGGCTGTATATACCTCTGGGGCTGCTGTATACTACCACTGGGGCTGTATATACCTGTGGGGCTGCTGTATACTACACTGGGGCTGTATATACCTGTGGGGCTGCTGTATACTACACTGGGGCTGTATATACCTCTGGGGCTGCTGTATACTACCACTGGGGCTGTATATACCTGTGAGGCTGCTGTATACTACCACTGGGGCTGTATATACCTGTGGGGATGCTGTATACTACACTGGGCTGTATATACCTGTGGGGCTGCTGTATACTACACTGGGGCTGTATATACCTCTGGGGCTGCTGTATACTACCACTGGGGCTGTATATACCTGTGAGGCTGCTGTATACTACCACTGGGGCTGTATATACCTGTGGGGCTGCTGTATACTACACTGGGGCTGTATATACCTGTGGGGCTGCTGTATACTACACTGGGGCTGTATATACCTCTGGGCTGCTGTATACTACCACTGGGGCTGTATATACCTCTGGGGCTGCTGTATACTACCACTGGGGCTGTATATACCTCTGGGGCTGCTGTATACTACCACTGGGGCTGTATATACCTGTGGGGCTGCTGTATACTACCACTGGGGCTGTATATACCTCTGGGGCTGCTGTATACTACCACTGGGGCTGTATATACCTCTGGGGCTGCTGTATACTACCACTGGGGCTGTATATACCTGTGGGGCTGCTGTATACTACCACTGGGGCTGTATATACCTGTGGGGCTGCTGTATACTACACTGGGGCTGTATATACCTGTGGGGCTGCTGTATACTACACTGGGGCTGTATATACCTCTGGGGCTGCTGTATACTACCACTGGGGCTGTATATACCTGTGGGGCTGCTGTATACTACCACTGGGGCTGTATATACCTCTGGGGCTGCTGTATACTACCACTGGGGCTGTATATACTTCTGGGGCTGCTGGATACTACCACTGGGGCTGTATATACCTCTGGGGCTGCTGGATGCTACCACTGGGGCTGTATATACCTCTGGGGCTGCTGTATACTACCAATGGGGCTGTATATACCTCTGAGGCTGCTGTATACTACCTCTGGGGCTGCTGTATACTACCACTGGGGCTGTATACTACCTCTGGGGCTGCTGTATACTACCACTGGGGCTGCTGTATATACCTTTGGGGCTGCTGTATACTACCTCTGGGGCTGCTGTATACTAACTCTGGGGCTGCTGTATACTACCTCTGGGGATGCTGTATACTACCACCGGGGCTGTATATACCTCTGGGGATGCTGTATACTACCACTGGGGCTGTATATACCTCTGGGGCTGCTGTATACTAACTACTGGAGCTGCTGCTGTATATACCACTGGGGCTGCTGCTGTATACTAACCCTGGGGAGGCTGCTGTATACTACCATTGGGGGGCCTGTATACCACACTGCTGGGGGCTGTATACCTGTGCTGGAGTCCACCCTCGGCTTATACACGAGTCAATAGGTTTTCCCAGGTTTTGGGGGCAAAAGTAGGGGGTCGGCTTATACACGGGTCGGCTTATACACGAGTATATACGGTACATATATTTCATGTTCATTCCACACCTATAATGCTCAGGTAATATAATATACACCTGGTTATATGGGATATGTGTTCATTCCATTATTATCTACATATATTTCATGCTCATTCCACACCTATAATGCTCAGGTAACATAATATACACCTGGTTATATGGGATATGTGTTCATTCTCCTTTAATCTACAGATATTTCACGTTCATTCCACACCTAAAATGCTCAGGTAACATAACATACACCTGGTTATATGGGATATGTGTTCATTCCATGTCTAAGATACCCAAGAAAAGTAAAGGTGATAATATGTCAGCGCTCAGAGGCAATTACCAGGACACCACTCTATCATAAATTACCTTCAGGCTTTATTAATTCGGTATGGGAATCCAGTCTCCACAACGCGTTTCAACGCAATGAGCGTTGTGGAGACTGGATTCCCATACCGAATTAATAAAGCCTGAAGGTAATTTATGATAGAGTGGTGTCCTGGTAATTGCCTCTGAGCGCTGACATATTATCACCTTTACTTTTGAATGGCCACCACTATCCTTCCCTCCTGGGAAGCGTGATCAGCAGCGGCTCGGCTTCCAGGACCTCTCATACGTCACATCAACACTCCCCTACTGCTGTCACGTGGACCGATCACCGGCGGACTACGTGAACCGCAATAACCTTCGGCACTGAGCTGGCAAGGGGAGACCCCGGGTTAGACCACAGCCTATTAACCTGTTGTGCGGTCGGCACAACAGAACCAGGTGAGCAGGGGGGTTTTATCACCGATCCCCCCCTGATTAATACTGTACAGTGTGGCGCAATATCTTTTTCTTTTCTTAAGATACCCAAGAAACCTTTTATACATCTACATAATCTTTCTGTAATAAGTTACTATCTTCATTCTTTTTATTTATTCCTTTTCTTCATTCTTTTCAGTGTGTCCCCTGCAGCGGCTCGCCTGCGGAGCTGCACACTTGTTTTCTACGCTGCAGCTAAATCCACTTCTCCTACATATGCCCTGGGGAACCAAGCCTTACCCATGGAGGGCTCACCATCCCAGCTGCCACCTCCATCATTAGCCTCAGCGGTCTGACCGGCAGCGGTGGCCCATATTGGCCATGACCCACGGGTAGTGTCATGAAATATCCCCATAAACTTTATTTTTTTCCCTTTTCTTTTTGCATTGCCACACCTGGGACCACGGTGCTGGGCCACACTTACGTGGCACCCCAGAAACAGAATGGTCTGGCTCTGGGTAACTCCGGCCCATGGGGATGCGACATGACCACATGTGACAGATGTGACAGAATCTGGAGACGGCGTGGAGAATGTTCTGCTTCCTGCTACTGCGAAAGTGGGGTACTCGGTAGCCGGGCTTGTAAGTTCTTTGGGAGGTCACGTTGGCTGTGACCTGACTCTGTGGCCCTGGGCGTGCAGTAAAGGGGATATTTACAGGAGAAAGCATGTGACTCCTTCTGTGGTGTTCGGCCAGGGATAGCCGACGCTGCAGAATAGGACTGCTGGGGCAGATGGTAGTACAGCCGGGATGGTATCGCTCCCCAAGGTGGAGCGGGGCCCCAGGGCTGGTGGAACAGTCTATTAACGTGGTGATGGTCGTTGGGGTGCAGGACTGAGGGTGCAGGAAATAACCGGAGGACACAGGGATTGTAGTTACTTTTACCTTTTACTTAGCAGATGATAATGCCGCCCGGGTTACTGGTTACAGATTGTAGAAGGAGTCCGGCCAGCTTGGAAGCATTTGGGGATCCACCTCGCCAGGTGAGATTGGAGGTCTTCCTGCTGTGCTCTCCTTTCGGGTCTCTGTTGCCTGTAGCTATGATGTAGCCCTCTTCCTCCGTGTTGGTTCTTTCCCCATATAACAGACAGTTGGAACTGATCACGGGTACTGATGCACTGGTGGCGGCTCTGGGCACTTGTATGCTGTTGTGCCGCTGGGTGTTTGGTGTGCCAGGAAACTTGCAGCCTCCTGCCCTCCAGATTCGGCTGCCGGGGCGTGCAGCACCCGCACAACCAAGGACTCTGGGATCCTTTCTCTAGCGCTCCGCTCCGGAGTGAGCTCTTTTGTAGCTCCACTCCCAGAGCTCTCCTCTCCACGTTCCCTCCTTTCCCTCTCCTCAGACATTCTAACTAGCCCCTCCTTTTGGCTGGAAACAGGGCAGCTTCCCTGAAGTCGGATTCAGAACTCCCCCCTTTTGGCCTGGAGTCAGGAATTGTGTTGCATGCTGGGTGTTACCTAGTGTGGGGACCTCCTCCTGCTTCCAGGCATGACATCCCCCTGTGAGGGAGGCAATGCCACTGTGGCAACCGAACCACTGGGGTTCCATACTACATCCACCAGCATGACTGGTTTGGCAGTGGGTTAGTAATGGTGTGGGGAGGCATTTCTTTGTAGGGCCGCACAGCCTCCCCCCCCTTCCCCCATGTGCTAGCCAGAGGTACCCTGACTGCATTTAGGTACCAGGATGAGATCCTCAGACACATTGTGAGACCAGGTGCAGTGAGCCCTAGGTTCCTTCTGATGCAGGATAATACTAGGCCTCATGTGGCTTAAGTATGTCAGCAGTTCCTGCATGATGAAAGCATTGATGTTCCCCTGAATCCAATTGAGTATGTCTGCGACATCATGTCTTGTTCCATCCACCACAGACTGTCCAGGAGTTGATTGATGCTTTATTCCAGGTCTTTGAGAAGATCCCTCATGAGAACATCCGCCCACTCATCAGGAGCATGCCCAGACAATATAGAGAGGTCATACAGGCATGTGGAGGCCACACACACTACTGAGCCTCATCAGGAGCATGCCCAGGCATTGTAGGGAGGCCATACAGGCACGTGTAGGCCACACACACTACTGAGCCTCATCAGGAGCATGCCCAGGCATTGTAGGGAGGTCATACAGGCACGTGGAGGCCACACACTCTACTGAGCCTCATCAGGCGCATGTGTGGCGCCCCGCTAAGCAGGCGTCACAGAGGGGTACTGCACCCGTAAAAGAGGTGCAGATACTCCAGCTGCAGGTAGATCATAGGATGGTGGGTGGCACCCATTCAACAGCACTCCCACACTAGATCACACGGTGGGAGGTTACCCGGGAGGGAATAAAATCACCTCTAGGGGGAACAAGAAGGCGGTCGGTAGTCTGGAGATCGAAGTCTTTGCCTCTAGGGCTTTTGGCCAGGAGTCTCTCGGCTGAGGGACAGGAGGAGGAAGGAAGCTTTCCCAGGTGCAGAAAGTTACCGGGTACCGGAGCCCGCACCTGTGGGATCCTCTAAGGACCACAGAGAATCTGGAGACCTGTGGAGTATATACTGCTCCCATGCTCTTAAGCGACCAGAAGAGGGTACCAGGCACCGCTTGATGGTTCGGCGGTCAGCCAGCAGAGGGTAATCCAACGGGAGCAAAGGAGAGAGAGAAAACAGGAGGTAAGGTTAGCTTTATGGAACCCGACTTCACCACCACTGGGAAGCAGGGAAGGAACAGATTGGAAAGAAGGCACACACCAAGGGTCCACCATACCACCTAAGATCTGTCTGCAGTCAACCGTTCAGCTACCTGTCCTCACACCATCAGGAATACTATACTGTAACTTTTGTATGCAACTAATACAATTGCCAGTAAAGTACCCGGAGGAACAGTGACTTTGGACTCAGCCTGCATTTGTTTTGCATGAACTTATTCCTTTGCAGGAACGCTGCCCCGGAGGTTCCCGTCCTACCTGTGGAGGACTACACCATCCTAGCCGCAATGCCATCTACCTCTGGCGGACTGTGGCGGCGCTGGTGCAACTCACCAGAAACTACAGGTGGCGTCACGACAACAAACTGTATATAATCCCCTGTAAATATCAAACCCCTTTTTGAAAGATACCCCAGGACACGGGATCAGGCGTGGCCACCACTCCCCATGACAAAGTTAATCCTTCACCACCTGATACCCGAGTACCCCAAAGCCTGGACGCTACACATGCCCAGGTGTTGTAGGGAGGTTATACAGGCATGTGGAGGCCACACACTACTGAGCCTCATTTCCTTGTCTTGAATTTGATTTTCAAGAAGTCGTATGTGTCCCAGAAAGGCACCAATAAAAATGACAGCTTGCCGCATGATAAACAAGTCCCAACACAGCGCCATCTGCAGAACAATGAAAACTTTACATGTCTCAGAAAATAGTGACACAAAAAAGACATTTTAGCAAATTTTTTAAAATTAGAAAAAAAAAACCAATTACCACAAAAAATATGAGACGTATATAAAAAAGTTTGGTTTGGAGGAATACAAAAAAACTCATGCAAAAAAAGCTTGGTTCTTTCATGAAAGGGTGGCATAGTTTTACAACAAATGGCTGGGTGTGCCTTGCAACACTGAAGGGCGGAGCTTACATAGGGGGCGTCATCCTCAGGCCACAGTGGGTGGACGAGGAGGTGTTCAATTGGTGTGGCTAAATGCCAAAATTCTCACTTGTTAGAGGGAGTGACTGAGCTGCTGCCCCTGTGTGAGGGGAGGAGCTGGTCCCATACAGTGGGGATGTTCATTAAAGGGTTGTCCGGGCTTTTGCTATAATTCATATGTGTATCTAGGCTGCTAAATGTTGACAGTTTGTCATATACATGCTGTCAACATTTAGCAGGATTACCTAGTATCACATATTTACGGCAGCCAAGGAACGTCCAGGAGACATGTTTCCATTGGAGCCTGCATGTAAATGGGAAACTGGTAGTTTTCTCCGTCTCCTGCAAACACGCCCCTCCCCCACTCTACACTATGGCCAGCCACCCTCAGGGCTCCTACAGGCCAGCCTCCTCCCCAGTCTCAGTATGGCCAGCCACCCCCAGGGCTCCACCAGCCAGTCCCAGCCCCTAATGTCACCACCCATCCCATTGTACACAGCGGTCCCCACTGCACTGACACACAGTTCCGAATCCGCTGCTGTGAAGGCGATGCGGCACACTGTGTCAGTGCAGTGGGGACCGCTGCATGTTTTTGCGCTCACCCTGTGGGCTATGTAACCTACAACCCTCAGCAAGCTCCATCACAGTCTGCAGATCCAGCATGCTCCATAGACAGATCCCCATCCATGATCTGTCATCTGTGATATGTGCTGACAATAGCAGGGATCTGTCCAGATCTGTGAGAGGACACAGATCAGGACATGTAGAGACTGAAGGGGGGGGGGGGGCGCTTCTCCTGCTTGTGAGATCACAGTCAAGCAGGGAGATGGAGGGAGGGAGGGAGAGAGGGAGGGGGGAGGGTTTGGCTTAGAGAAGAAAGGGCAGTAATACAAAGAAACCCAGACCCTCTTGTGCTAATGTCGAGCCCCAGGCTTTGGGGTACTCGGGTATCAGGCTCCAAGGGGTTAACGCTCCTGTTGTCACGGGGAGTGGTGGCCGCGCCTGATCCCGTGTCCTGGGGGACTTCTTTGAAAAAGGGCATATTTACAGGGGATTATATTTGCAAGTTGTCGTGACGCCACCTGTAGTTTCTGGTGAGGAGTCACCAGCGCCGCCACAGTCTGCAGGAGGTAGATGGTAATGCGTCAAGTTTGGCAAAGTCCTCTACAGTTAGGGCTGGATCTCCGGGGCACCGTTCCTGTACAGGGAACAAGTTAATGCAGAATAGAAACAGAGGCAGAGGCAAAGTCACTTTTCTCCTGGGTACTTTACTGTTGGTTGAGGCAGTAGCAGTTACAGTTCACAGTTCAGTACTTTAGATGTTACAAAGAACAGGTAGCTTAACGGGTGGCTGCAAGTGGATCCCAGGTGGTATGGTGGAACCCTTGGTGTACCTTCGTTAACTAACCCATGTCCGTTCTTTCCCGCTTTAGATTGATCTATACCCAGTAGCTCCGTGTAGATAGTACCGGGAGTCCCCTTCCTCGTTGGTGAGGAAGCAGGCAGACCTCTCCGATGGCAGGGTGCAACGGCTGATGAACAAGCCACAGCAGCCGGTTGCCGACTGCAGGCTAAACTCTGGCCGCTTCCTAGGGCCCGGCGTTCCCCTGGTTGGACTGGAGTATCCCCTGGAGTATGGACACTCCACGCTGAGGATCTCCCTTTCTCTCTAGGGCCCAGACTTCCCCGTCGTGCACCCCCTTTTAGGATCCTCTGTTCCTCAGGATCCTCTCCCTCCTTTCCTCCGTAGCGGCTTGTAACCAACCCAGTGTGACCTTCCACCTCGTTCCACTTAGCTATCTTCCTAAAACCTTTCCTCCTCCTCCATCTTCCCCTGGTTCCTCCGCCGAGCGACCAAAAAGCAAAGACCTTCTTTTTTCCCCTAGAGGTGAATTTATTCCATCCCGGGTAACCTCCCACCCTGAACTAATGTGGGAGTGCTGGGAATGGGTCCCACCCAACATCCTAGGGTCCACCTGCAGCTGGATCATTTACACCTCTTTTACGGGTGTAATACTCCTCTGTGATGCCTGCATTGGTGGGGCGCCACACTAATTGATGCACACTCCATCCCCCTGCTGCACAGATTCTAAGGACTTCTAAAACACTTTTCTCTGCAATCATACATGTAGTCATTGAAGTAAGATTGCACTCAGTATCCCAGAGCCTGTAATGGTGGGTTTACACGTCCCGATATCGCGGCGATATCGGAGCCAACGACGCGGGAGCGCGCATTTAGTGCACGTTTCTCCCTGCATCGCATCGGCAGTTTACACGCCGCGATATCGGGATGCAACGTCCCGACGATGTGTACGCCCACCAACCCAGGAACGACCATTTAACATGGTAGTGAATGGGTGACGTGAGCGTACACATCGTAGTTGGGCTGTTACACGCTACGATGCTGCTACAACGGCCATGCGATATCGGGCGGTTGAATAGCTCGCCTATTCAACCCCGATATCGTTTTGGCATCGTTCCAGCATCGCGTTGTACGTTCAAACCGTACAACGCGCGAACGATATCGGTCCAACTCCCGAACCACGTGACTTTTGGTCGGAGTTGGGTCGGAGTTGGACGCCGATATCGCGACGTGTAAACCCACCATAAAGCACTGCCTTCACTTTATAGCTCTAAAACCTGCTGGTTGGTCCTCTTTAATCAACACCCTAGTTATGTGTCGTTCGTGAACGAGTCGGCACAAAGAGATGGCTCCCTGCTGTGAACGAAAGGAGCTGGCTCTCCACTGTGAGTGAGCCGACTCTTTTTTACATTTTTTTAACCCTCTGACTGCTGGTGACTGTGAACTCAAAGAGCAGGAATTGCAATGCTAAGTGTGGAATGACAAGGATCTGTGGGGCTCCTCACACATGAAAGATTACACTCACAGTGATTGGATCCTTAGTGCACATGACCTGTGATGTCATTAAGGTCTTTAAGTAAGTTTGCTGGTACAATATATAAAGTGTAGAGTCAGAGCCTCAAACAGACTGACAGTTTTATGTCAGAGTCAGGCCTCTTTCATACATCTGTGCCTCCGATATGTGTGTGGTCTGTGCCGATGTCAAGCCCACTGGGACGGGGTACTCGGTACCGGACCGGGTTGCTACTTGGGAATGTCACGGAGATCCTGGTCCGGACCGTGTCCCGGGCTCTGGCAAGTAAAAGGGGAATATTTACAGGGGATTAATGTCAGTCGTGACGCTACCCACAGCTTGTGGTCAATAATGGGACCACCGCTGCTGCAGAACCTCCGGGGATGATGTTAAAGCAGCTATAGATGGAATAGTTCTTCGCGGGTAGAACTTGGTTCCCCGGGGCAGTGATGATTAAAGTGTATGGTGTAGGCTTGTAGTAGGTGCAGTTCACTTACTGTCCTGCTGCTCTCTTTCCTCACACTCCTGGGGTGCTGGCTCCGGATGGGCTTTCTCTCTGTGGCTGCACTGGCTCTTCAGATTCTGCGCTCCTTACACCCCACTCCTCCAGGACGTTTGCTTCTTGTCTTTACAGCTCAGCCTACCTCGGCCTACTGACTCCTTCCTCCTCCCCTTCTCTATTTCTACTATCTATCACCTGACTTGTTTGCTGTCCCACCCACTGTTCTCTAAACCCACCACCCCTTGCCCGCCTAGAGTCCCGGGCTCCGGGTTGGGTGCTGCCCTCTAGTGGTGTGTGGGCTCTCTGTGAGGGTGTTGTGGTGCAACTGTCTTCCTATCTTACCTGGCTGCTGTTTCCTATGTGGCCTCCTGGTCGCAGGGGCGCCACACCGACACATGCTGGAGGCACAGACATATGGAGGCACATCATATTCTATGGCCCTGCTGTGGCGCTCCACCGGGTAGGCGGCCACCAGAGGTACTACACTCCTGCGATTAGGGAGCATTGTGCCTCTGCTCTCCAGGTGCTGGGATGGTGCAGTTGAGACAAAAACACAACCCGTAAGTCCCTGGGACGGTGGGTGGACCCAGAGGGAGGACCCAAGCTCCAAAAGGGAGACAGGGAAGTGTAGTCAAGGGAGATGGAGAGGAGAGACCAGTGAGCAAGGAGTGGAGTGGAAGCCGGGAAGGTAAGGGTGGTGTGGTGTCGATTCCCGTGGGCTGGAGCACGACCACGCTCGCCCCAGGAGGGAAAGACCGAGAGGTGTGGAGGAAGAAGGGAGCCCTTGGGGTACGGAACGAGACGTAGATCCCCGTACGCCCGTATCTGGACAGAGGGGCAGGTGGATGACACAGGGACCCGGCCCTGAATACGGCGCAGATGCTTCATGCCCGAACCGTTGAACCGGAGGCCCAAGCTTCTAATGGGAGCTGTGGACGAACACCCGACACAACTTGTGGAAGGTGGCTGAACTATGGAGCAGTTCCCAGGAGGGGTACAAGAGCACCTGCGGCTGTTGGTACTTGAGCTCTGTGCTGCGGATGCGCTAAGTAAGGAGTGGCGAGACGAGCTTTTAGCGCGAGGGGACCACCAGAGATGGAAACACCTAGTGAGAGGGAAGGGGTACCAACCGAGGCTCGACTGCACTAACTCGGTTCTGGAGACAACGCTGAACCGGAGGTTGGCAAGGGACGTACCTGACAGCCATGCTGAAACAACCAAGTCAAAGTAACAGAACTGCAGCTGTGGTGTGTGAGACTTTCTTTAGCGGCGACCACCGGCCGCAGACGCCGCATGAGACATCGGGTACTGATGACCCAGCGAACATCTGCCAAGGTACGAACTGACTCCTCCATCCTACTGCCCTGGGGACCGCGCTCCACCTGAGGGGAGCAGAACCATCCAAGCTGCCGGTCACCGTCCCAGAGGTTCTGAAGCAGCGCAGCCGCCCATGGCCGCACACCGCAGTGGCGTCACAAATACCCTTTCCCTAGCCATCCCCCTTCATCTTCCCCCGTTTATTAAAATGACGCAGACAGGGTCTCGGCCCCTGTCTGTCCCCGTGAAAAGAACCGAGAAGTGAAGAAGAACTGCTGCCCGATTCCCTAGTATCCCCGACCCTGGAGTGGGCATGTCTGCTCCCTCCCCTGGTCCCAGTCTCCGCACAGGTGGCACAGAGAGACTATGGGACCAGCTCCTCCCCTCGCACAGGGGCAGCAGCTCAGTCACTCCAACAATTTACAATACACCCATCAATTTTGAGCGTTTAGCCACACCCAGTGAACACCTCCTCCTCCACTGATGTTCATTAAAGAGGACCAACCAGCAGATGTTAGGGCTATAAAGTGAAGGCAGGAATGTCACATCATCATCACTAGACTACCAGCCACTGTGGCCTGAGGATGACGCCCCCTCTGTAACCTCCGCTCCCTATTCCTGCACTCCCAGCCGTCTGTTCTAAAACTATGCCTTAAAGGGTTAAGAAAGTTGCTATGTTTGGGAGATTTTGTTTTGATTGAATTATTTTGTGAATGTTATTAATTATTGTGACTTAATATCTTAACTTTCTCACTTTATTTCCCGCCATAAACAGCGACGTCACTGGACTGAGGCTTTCGAGTGACCTCGGGCTGCACGAAGCCCCTGTGATGTCAGGTGATGCTTCCTGTCCAATCAGACGCAGTCTCCGTCTGGCCAATACCAGCAGAGACCAGGAATGATGACGTCACCGGCTGTTGCGAGGAGAGAAGGGCGGGGCTCAGCTGTGTGCGGCCGCAGCGATACCGCAGGGGGAGCGTTCAGACCTCCGCTTTGGATTATAGCAGCAGGTAATGGCGCTGTACACGCTGCGGTAGTGCACCTCCCACTGTCCTCACCACTGTGCTATGCTGGGAGTTGTAGCTGACTTCATAGCAGTCTGGTGATCTGTATACCGCATGGCGTGACGTCATCACACAACATGTATGTATACCTGCTTTATGCTCGGTTGTTGTTGATCGCTCCCTCCTACTTTCACAGGTTAGTAATGTATAGGTGTGCAGAACTACAGTGCCCCAGGCATGCTGGGAGTTGTAGTGTAAGGGTGCGTTCACACGCTGCGTATTTGCTGCGTATTTTCACGGAGTGCTGTTGCAGTTTTTGTAGCCAAAACCAGGAGTGGAACAATCAGGGGAAAAGTCTAATAGAACAAGTCACCACTTCTGTATTTAATCACCCACTGCTGGTTTTAATCAGCCACTCCTGGTTTGGCTACAAAAACTGCAAGAGCACTCGCGTAAAAATACGCTGCAAATACGCGGAGTGTGAACGCACCCATACCTGTCCTATAGGGCTGGCACCTCCATATGATGCAGACTATCCTGGCCTCCCTGACCCCAAGGAGGTGAGAAGGTGAGGTACCCACAGTGCCGCCGCCCCGATGTGTGAGGACGCGGCTCTTAGCTCTACACATTATGGTGGCTAATTTGGGTTGTAGATACAATGACCCAGACTTGTGGCATAGACGGCTTTGAAATGTCTAATGGCACTGTCACACGGGAGATCTCGCGGCGATGTTGCGGGCGATCTCATGAACGCGCACATCGCTGCAGCATCGCTCGTGAGACGTCACACGTAGCAATATACGCCGGCAACCGGTCGAACCGGCGATTCAGGAATTGCCTGAAACAACCTTGAAGCGATGTTGGCTTTTCAGATCGCTGTGTACACAGCACACTCACCGTCAATGTGTCATACAGAATGGATGCCTGAACACAGAATCGCCTGTGCCATTGCTATCGCTCGCGTCACATGGCAGTAGGCATACGGATCGCTCAAGCTACATCGCCGATTCCCGACACTGTTGGGAAATCTTGAACTCAGAAACAGAGATTTATCGCGTTCAGTTGCCTCGTTACACGCGGCGACGCACAGGCGATGTCGCTCAACATCGCCTGAACAGGAAGATCTCGGCGATATCGCCGCGATATCTCCCCGTGTGACGGTACCATTAGGCCGCTTACACGTCGCAATGCAACAAAAGTCACGTGTACGGTCGTTGCAGTTGATATCGTTGTGCGTTGTGTCTGAAATGGGCAATGCAACGCGAAAAAAAACTACCTACCATATTGCAAGAAGATTGTGCAAGCCTTCAACTGTATGATATTGCATATGCGACCTGACAGGATCGTGCTGTGTGACGGCGCAACTACGATTTTGTGTTGCAACTTCCCCTATTCACTACAATGTTAATGCTCGGTCCCTGGGTTGCTCATACACAGCGCACAAAAGTTGCGTACACCATCGTAGTTGTGTTGCCTGCCGATATCTCCCTGTGTAACATCTCCTATGCGATCTTGGACAAGGGCCAAAAACGTGCGCGCTCCCATGAAATTACATGCGATATCAGAACGATATTGCGACGTGTAACGGTACCTTTAAACTTTTTGTGCAACTTGGTACTAGGGTGAGCAAAAGGTTTAGGATGTTTTGGAGTTTTCACTCCAAATCCCTGATGAGCTGTGGAGTATCACACCCCGAAGATCTCCTGACTCCTGAGATCTTGCCCTGGAGCTCCTCAGCCTAGAGATCTCGCCCCCGGAGCTCTTCACCCCCAGAGGAGCAGACCCCAGCCGGATAACATGGAAGTGCACTCCCCGTTAGGCTGTGTGCCCATACAACAATTGTCTGCACCTTCTGGTAGAAAAAAACACACCAAAAACATCCTTGTGCCCACGGTGCTTTTTTTCGTGTGTTTTTCTTGTGTGTGGAAGGTGCAGATTTTTGTAGGAGATAAAAAGAAATGATTTTGTACTTCAGAATTTTTTTAAATCTGCAGGAATAAGGCTATGTTCCCACTGTGCGCTTTTGTAGATTTGTGCAGCAAAAATGAATCATCTGCAGTATTATCATTAAAGTCTATGGGATTTTAAAAATGCAGTGCCCACATGTGTGTATGTAGGTGGTGTGTTTTTGTTGCACTCAAAAATGTCCCCGTCAATTATCTTGTGCGATTTTGGGCTGCATTTTCCAATTGACAGCCATTCTGATCATATGGAGAACGGAGCAGAAACGCAATATGTTTTTGGTGCGTTTTTCAAAAGACAGCAGCTAAAAACGCAGCACAAAAACGAAGCTGCCCAAACGTCCAATAGGCACATAGCCTAAGTGACACGCTGCAGATTTTTATGCAGCAAAAATACGCAGCATAGGCGCAACTATGGAGATTGGACATAGACTTTGCTTGGAATTTACTGCGTCGTGGATTTGTCACATCCAGTACTAAATATGCATCGTGGCACAGGGCCTTAGGGTATGGGCATTTCTGCATCTCTTGCCAGGAAAAACACAGAGGCAAAAAGGTGTATTTGGTCTTTATTTCACCTCAGTATTTGTAGCTAAAACCAGGAGTGGAACAGTCAGAGGAAAAGTATAATAGAAATATGTCACTACTTCTGTGTTTTTTTTGGGCTCACTCTTGGTTTTGTCTACAAATACTAAGGTAAAAAACTCCCCAAATACTCGGCGTGTGCACGTGGCCGTAAGGTACTGTCACACGCAGCAATGTCGCCCGCAACTTCACTGAAATGTTGCTGTGTCAGCGAAGTTGCAACATTGGTGGTGAATCGTGCTGTGTGACAGCTTGATAAATCGCTGGTTGCAAGGTGTCACGACATTGTCCTGAAACCTGGCGATGTCGCCCCAGCAATTTGGCTGGATCTTGCTGTGTGACACCGCAACAGTTATGTCGCCAGTAATTCCGCCTATTGGCAACATCGCCGCGGCGTCACAGGCAACATCTGCTTATGTGACCGGTACAGTAGCGATGTCTGAAGCGAGTGCGCACCCGCGTCATTGCTTCCGACATCGCTGCCACATCTGCCCATGTAACGGCACCTTTCGTCTACTTTCCCACTATGAGCTCCCACTTGCTGAGCCTTTCATGCTGCGTGATTTTGCTGATTCAGTAAGGTCACATTCACACGCTGCATTTTTGCTGGGGTTATTTTTCGGCTGCGTTTTCCCCTAAAAACGCATCTGCGTCTGTGTTAGGGCCCTTTCACATCAGCGTTTTTTGAAATTCGCGGCAGATGCGGTGAAAAAAACGCATCTGACGCGATTACCGCATACCGGCTGCACTTGCGGCGCGGTTGCGGTAAACGCCATGCAAAGTATAGGCGTACTTGCGGTAGGTGCGGCAAGTGCGGTTTTGCACTTGCGGCAGGTGCGGCCGCAAAAAAAAACCGCAGTAAGCAGCCATTAATGTGAGCAGACACTGTGCTCCAGAGATATGCTGGCACCTCTACAGCGATCCCAGCTCTGCCTAGCGCAGCGGTCACACAATCTCCCCAGCACTGGGGAAACCACGTGGTGCCGATACTTAGAGTGGAGAAATATTCATTAGCTGCACCCCGCTTAGCGCCAACAGGTGGGCAGGGATGTGGCTAATGAACATTCCTCCACTCTAAGTATCGGGGACACGTGGTTTCTCCAGCAGCGGGAATATTCTCCCGCCTTCACCATGCTCCCACTCTGCCACTGCCCCCTCCCCACAGCCAGCCAAAGTACATTCGGATCATAAGACACACACTCCACTTTCCTCCAGAATTTGGAGGAAAAAAAGTGCGTTTTATGGTCCGAGAAATACAGTATATAATATGTGGGCACCTGGGAAGGGACTGCAGGAGTGCTTATATACCACTGCTTTATTACTATCACTGTTTGAAATCCCATCGGCTTTTGCCGACACAGCGGGATTTATCTACGCACTGAACTGTCAAATGTGGTGTAGAAGCGCGATCTACACCATATTTTACAGGTCTCTGTGTACAGAACTTTCAGAATAGGTGTAGATCGCACTTCTACACCACATTTGACAGTTCAGTGCGTAGATAAGTCCCGCTGTGTCGGCAAAAGCCGATGGGCCTTCAAACAGTGATAGTAATAAAGCAGTGGTATGAAACCACTCCTGCAGCCCCTTCCCTGGGGCCCACACATTATATACATATGCACACAATAAATGTTAATAATATTTTTGAAAATAAACAGGGGACACACCGTCTTTCTGAGGCAGAGGGGGACATGCTTGTGAAGTGCAGGAACTACTCTGGGCATGCTCAGAGGGGTAAAACAGATCCAGATGGACGAATCTGTCCACCATTGGACCCAATTCTGTTGTTGGACTTATCCTGAGGTATCAACATGGTGCTACTAGAGAGGGTGACAAATAAACTTATGTGGCAGGATCAGGATGAATCCTGATGCACCTGCGGCCTATTTTAAGTATAGGGATCAGGATGCTTCAGGATTTGGATGGATATGGAGGCAAGACAAAAAACTACAAGAGTGAAATCGCCCGAACGCAAGTGTCTTAGGGCTTTTGCCCATGCTCAGAAAGTGGTGCAGAATATTCTGCATCTGTTTTTTGCAGAATGTATTTGGTTTTGTGTGTAATTTCTGATTCTTAGCTGCAGAAAATTTTGCATCACTTTCTGAATGATCATGCCCACTATAATGCGGTGTCCACTTACCCTATTATACCGGCCATAGACTGCAAGCTAAAGCTAAAGGACCTGCAACAACATCGCAATCATGTTACTTGTGGGTGTGGTCATGCCCTCAGCCAAAACCCGAAAGTGCCTGGAGTACAGCTAAAAAACGCCGTATACAATTGACATGCAGATTTGTACCGATCAAAGATCCGTAAAAAAAAAATCACCTAATACACTGAGCAAAAGCGCGCTGATGTTGGCACAGCCAGAGTCACACTGACTTTGCTGACTGGACAATATACCATGTGCTTTTACCATGCGTTGGCACAGGGCCTAACACGTTAAGTATTTGGTGAATATGCATAAGGCTAGTTTCACACTTGCGTTTGGTCCTGATCAGGCCTGCAACAGCTGCATCTGCATTTGCAGCATGTGAAAATTCCACCACTGCATTTTTTTTTGCCTCAGGCACAGCATTTTGTATAAAAGTTACATTTTGACCTTGAATTTTTTTAGTATCATCAGCCGAGGGAGAGTGACCAAACAGAGTGAAGAAAAAAAAAATGTGATAAAACGTATGTTAAATGTGCACAAACACAATAAAAAAAACAAGTGACCTACCGTATATACTCGTGTATAAGCCGAGTTTTTCAGCCCAAAATTTGGGCTGAAAAGTCTCCCCCTCGGCTTATACACGAGTCACTACGGTATTGTGCTGTGGTGGGGGCTGTGGGGCCGGGGCTGTGGAGGCTGGAGGAGGCGGGGGGAGGCTGCTGTATGAGCGGCCCCATCACGTGGGGCCGCTCATTATATATGCACTGCTTCCCCTGTCAATCAGCGCAGGGGGAAGCAGTTCATATATTCCCCCCAAAAGCTGGCACTCACCCCCCCTTGTAAGGCCCCCCCCATCGCTGCTTATACATTACCATTCCGGTGTTCTGATCCGCGCCGCTCATCGGTGCTTCTTCATGCTCCGTCCTCGCTGGCTGCATCCGGGGATCTCCGGCTGTCGCAGCGATATGACGTCATCGCGCGACGGCCGGAGAATGGAGATCCCGGATGCAGTCAGCGAGGATGGAGCATGAAGAAGCAGCGAGGAGCGGCGCGGATCAGGACACCGGAATGGTAATGTATAAGCAGCGGGGGGGAAGCCTTACAAGGGGGCCGAGTGCCAGCATTTGGGGGCTGTTGGTACCCCCTGGGGGCTGTTGGTACCCCCTGGGGGCTGTTGGTACCCCCTGGGGGCTGTTGGTACCCCCTGGGGGCTGTTGGTACCCCCTGGGGGCTGCTGGGTACCCCCTGGGGGCTGCTGGGTACCCCTGGGGGCTGTTGGTACCCCCAGGGGGCTGCTGGGTACCCCCTGGGGCTGTTGGTACCCCAGGGGGCTGTTGGTACCCCCAGGGGGCTGCTGGGTACCCCCTGGGGGCTGTTGGTACCCCAGGGGGCTGCTGGGTACCCCCAGGGGGCTGCTGGGTACCCCCTGGGGGCTGTTGGTACTCCAGGGGGCTGTTGGTACCCCCAGGGGGCTGTTGATACCCCCAGGGGGCTGCTGGGTACCCCCTGGGGGCTGTTAGTACCCCCTGGGGGCTGTTGGTACCCCCAGGGGGCTGCTGGGTACCCCCAGGGGGCTGCTGGTACCCCCTGGGGGCCGCTGGGTACCCCCTGGGGGCCGCTGTATAACCCCTGGGGGCTGCTGTATATACTGCTGAGGCCTGTATACCACTGGGGCTGCTGTATATACCACTGGGGCTGCTGTATATACCACTGGGGCTGCTGTATATACCACTGGGGCTGCTGTATATACCACTGGGGCTTCTGTATATACCACTGGGGCTGCTGTATATACTGGTGGGGTCTGTATATACCACTGAGGAGGCTGCTGTATACCACTGGGGTTGCTGTATATACTACTGGGGCTGCCTGTATACTACCACTGGGGCTGTATATACTACTGGGGCTGCCTGTATACTACCACTGGGGCTGTATATACTACTGGGGCTGCTGCTGTATACAGCACTGGGGCTGCTGCTGTATACGACCACTGGGGCTGCTGTATACTACCACTGGGGAGGCCTGTATACCACTGGGGGGGGCCTGTATACCACACTGCTGGGGGCTGTATACCTCTGCTGAGGTCCACCCTCGGCTTATACACGAGTCAATAGGTTTCTCCAGATTTTTGGGGCAAAAGTAGGGGGGTCGGCTTATACACGGGTCGGCTTATACACGAGTATATACGGTAATTTATATAATAGGTGCAGAAATTCTGCCATATCAAAAAGAACATAGCCTAAAGTAGCACCAGTCTGCATTATGAAAATTTGCAAATTGCTTTTTTCTTAAAAAAGATTGTGGTACGGAGAAAAAAAAAAGGCAAAGTTCCACTCCTTCACTACATCCACCATACATGTATGGCACAAGTCAGAAGTGAGTGTATGGTGCGTATCACGGGGTAAATCGCCCCATTCTCGGCAGGTAATGGCTGTGAATGGCAACGGGGTATAACACGCATCGACATGTGGGCATCCCGTTTTGTGCACCCATTGGGGCGCCCGTAATGTGAATGAGTTGCTATGACAGTAGGGGGGCTGCTGAAGACCACTGTGGTTGTCATTGCAGCACTCTTTTGAAACCTGCCTGTGGCCGAACTTCAAAGGAGACTGTGATTTTCACTATATACAGCAAGGTTCTGGCATTGCTGTATATAGCACAAGCGATCAGATGATCACAGATTATAGTCCCTACAGGCTGTGTTCCTACAGTGCGTTAGTTGATGCATTTTATTTTTACGCAGATTTTGAGAATCTGCATCAAAATCTGCATGTCGATTCTGAATCCAGCAAAGTTTGACAGTTCACAATTGCTGTGCCAACATGACTTTTTTTTTCATGCAGATTTCTTTTTCTCTGCATCACATCTGCAAGGGAAAAAATAAACGTTGGCACAGAATCTGCGTCAAAACGTCAATCAAACAACGCACCGTGGGCACAGGGCCAAAGGGAACTATTAAAAACAGTGAAAAGTAAAAACAAAGTATTAAAAAAGAACCGCCCCCCATAAAACATAAGTTCAAATCATCCCCCTTTTGCTACATTAAAAACAAAGATCAAAAAATACATGTGGTTTGAACCCATTCAGAACAGTCAAAATATAAAAATAATTAACATGATTGGAGTTTGCCCCTATTGTATCTCTATGGGTCCGGATGGCAGTTATTTGCCATCCGGTTTGGTATCCGGCTGGATCTGGTTTATTTAGTTTTTTTTTGCCCCAGACACAAAATTGGAGCATGCAGCATTTTTTTTTTGTCCAGGATCCAGGACGATCCGGCGCCCATAACATGGGAGTCTATGGGTGCTGGATCCGGCAGAAAAGCGATCCAGTTCCCGGACGCCGGGTGCTCAACGAGTGGCAGCTCTGAAATTCAAGCCGAGGCGTTCAACACCTGGACAGCGCAGCTCAAAGAGCTTTGGCTGATATTTCAGCACCGCAGCTAGCTCCCCTCCAGCCGCTAAGCTGAGATTACAGCACTCGACAGCAGCATCCGCTCGTTCCGGCACAAAACAGGATCAGAGTGCATATTTGTCCTCTGGTTCTGTTTGTCCGCAGCTGTCAGGTTCTGTCCGGTGCATCCTGCAAAACACCGGACAGAACCTGACAGGGAAAAATCGTGGTGTGAAGCCAGCCTAATGGCCACTTTACACGCTCCAAGATCGTATCGGAGATTTACACAGCGCGATATCGGCATACAACGTCTCTACGATGTGTATGATCCCCTTGTACGGCCGACTCAGGAACGACCATTTAACATGGGAGAAAATAGGGGACGTTGTACTGAACATCGTAGTTGTGCGTTTACACAGCCCGATCCAGCTCCAACCTCCATCCAATATAGGGCCGTTGGAGAGCACGCTCATTCGATCACCGATATCGTTTTGGCATCGTTTGTGCATCGTATTGGTCATTTATACTATACAACACACGAATGAGATCGGGTACAACGCACGACCCACATGACTTTTGGTCGGAGTTGGACGCCGATATTGCGACGTGTAAATGCACCATAACACAAATCTGTTTTGAACAATTGGTGATTTTCTGACCACGCATTCCCTTTAAGTGGTTAAACAGCAGTGATCGGAGATAGCACCAGTCACTGCTGGTGCAGGAAGATGTCAGCTGTACAGAACAGCCAGCACCTAGGGAGGCTCAGTGCGGGCTCAGCTCCTTAGTACCACTCAGCCATACCTTCTTCATTATGTCTTCCTCACATTGGTGCATTGTTTGTTACAAAAGGGAGCACTGATGTAACAAGTCACTAATATCAGGACATATATGTTGTGAAGGTCATATAAATGAATATTTTTGTTTCTTTCCATAGGGTTAGATGCTGTGACCCATTATGTAATTGATGGCACCAGTGTGAAGTAATGGAAAGAGCACCCAGGATATGATAAACCCGGAGGAGCACATGCAGAGCCCGGTGTGGCCCAGGATCCGATCCCTACTGCCTCCTAGCCTGGAGGAGTTCCCACAGGAGCTGGGCCCGGAGGTGGATGGGGCCATTGTCTTGTGTATGAAGGAGGCAGCAGTCTGTGTCTATACGTGTGATCTGGGCCGATGTGGACAGCTGGGCGAGGTGATTATGGACTATAGCTGGGAGAAGCTGAATGGCTGCAACTGGAGGGATGTGTCCCGGGACTGGAGGACTGCGTATTCTTATGGCTGCCTGTTTAAGGTGATTGGAGACTGTGCCAGGGGACTGCTATTCAATAAGGACGAGGCTCTGCGCGTGTGTGACTTGTCATTGCTCCTGGGAGCTGAGATCATGGACAATGTGATAAGTAAAGTAATCCAAATATTAAGTGATCCAATCTCCAAGGACTCGGTGGAGCCCCCAGAGTCTACAACAGGTAAAACTGAAGAAAGCAAGGCACTACTGAGTTAGGTTGTGTGGTGCACTGGTAGGTTTCCACATTGTAACATAATATTCATACACAAGGCACTCCCTGGAGTTGATCTTTTTATTTCTCAGTGCATATATACAACATTTCGGTGTTGTCAAACACCTTCGTCAGAATTGGCGCTGTCAAATGGTGGAGACTAAGTCAGAGCAATACGGCTGAATCAGAAATGATCTTAGTTGCTGTTATGTTGGATTACATGAAAAACGCGGTATCCACCGCTGTATGTTGTGTCAACAGTGGAAACCGCGTTTTTCATGTAATCCATCGTCACAGCAACTAAGCTCATTTATGATTCAGCCGTATTGCTCTGACTTAGTCTCCACCATTTGACAGTGATAATTCTGCCGAAGGTGTTTGACGACACCGAAATGTTGTATATATGCACTGGAAAAAAAATCGAATAATCAACTCCAGAGAGTGCCTTGTGTATGAATATTACAACAGGTAATTCATCCATGGATAATGTGGAGTAAGTGGGACGCAGCAGCAGCTGGAAACACTATTAATCCTGCATTCTAGTAGAAGTAAACTTTTTATTTGAAAATTGAAGTTAGACGAATCATATTTGGAATGTTTTAAGTGAAATCTTCCGTCTGTTTGTCCATATTTCTTTCTTATCTTTCAGCTCCGACCCACAGAAGACAAAAGCGTCTTAGAGATACGCAAGAAAATGAGGCAGAAGCGGAACCAAATGGCCACATCCCCGAGGTAGTTTTTCTTAGAGAGAGCAAACGTCTTTATCTGGGAGATATTGGGCCTTGTTTAGTAAAACTGTCTTTGTAGCCCCTATCAACCAATCACAGATCAGCTTTCATTTTTCCAGATCAGTTTATAAAATGAAAGCTGAGCTCTGATTGGCTGCTATGGGCAACAAAGAGAATTGATTGAATGAGGCCCAATATGTGTTTTTAAAGGGACTCTGTCAGGTCATTTTTCAGTATAATACTAAGATTACCCTTGAATAGTGCCTGGACAGACCTTTTAAAAACATGTAAAATCATTATTGTACCATTTGTGGTTTCATGTTATCATCATTGTCAGACCCTGCAGGGCTCCTGGATTAGTCCTCTCTATTATAAGCAAACAGGAATAGTGAGGCTGCTGTATGAACTGTCATGTAATTATGCACTCCCTCTCAGCAGCTCCCTCCTCCCTTTGCTCCAAGTGCAGAGTGGTTTCAGTGTCTATAGGAGCTTCAGCCAGAGTGCTATTGCAGATCTGCCTTATCTAGACTCCACTTGTTTCTCTAAGGCCGATTTCACACCACAGGACTATTCGATCTGGGGCTTTCAGGGGTGAACCTGACAGCCCCGGACCGGATTTGCAAACAGAACTGGAGGGCTAATAAGCCCTCCGGTCCGGTGTGCAGCCGGATGCTGCAGAGCTCAGCTGTCCCCTGCGAAGTGGTGCTGAACCGTTTCACAGGGGACAGCTCCCTGGTGCTGAAGTTCAGCGTAGCTCACGCTGATCGTCAGCCGCAGGTGTCCGGTTCCCCGGTTGCCCCGGATCTGGGAGAGTCCAATTTGGGGAGATTTTTCTCCCGGACACACAAATTCTGCAAGCATCATTTTTGTGTCCGGAGAGAAAAATCTGAATTGCCTCGGATCCTCCCAAACAGATGGAAACCGGATGGCAGCTATCTGGCCCCATAGCATACTAGGGGGCCGAAATCTGATCCGGGGCTGTCAGGTTCACCCCCGACAGCCCCGGATCGGATCGTCCCGTGGTGTGAAGCCGGCCTAAGCAAGTATCCCTGCTGTGATAGTTTCTGTGGTGTATTTGACCTCTTGTGATGCTGCAAACACAGACAGCTTTCCCCCACTGATGTCCTGTGCAGTGATGTGATGTGAATATGTGACATGCATATTCATGCATGGGGAGTGGACAGCCGAGAACTAAGTGGATCATTCACTGTGAGTGACAGATGGAATGATTCTCTTTATTTGAAGTTTACAGGAGATAGGAGGGAAATATAAACTAAAAGAAATATATAAATGGATAAAGCTTAGACCAAGGAATTAGAAGATAATAGCAGTTACATTTGGATTTTTGACCTGACAGATTTCCTTTAAGAAGATGATGGTTGTTTCTCTGTACAGAAAATCCCCCGTCCGCTTACCCCGGTCCTGCGTGCCGATACCACAATTCCAACAGTCCGCTGCCCCTCACTGGAACACTTCAGACACAATTACCTGATACCCCAGAGAGCTGTAATATTGGACGGAGTCATTGATCACTGGCCGTGCATGAAGAAATGGAGGTAAGATGACATATCACGGTGTATGGAGTGGGCTCAGCAGCTTTGGCTGCTCTGTGCATAGCAGGTGTCGGCTGGCTTGTCCTGAACGCTGCTATTAATCATTTAGATGCTTCTTTCATTTCTGAAAGCCGTGTTCAAATGGTTCCTAAAAGTGTGAGTGCTGTTTAGACGCCCATCACATCTATTCACCATACCCTGAAGGTATTAGTCACTGACATCTTTGGCCTCCAAAGAAGCCGTGTCTGTGGTGGAGCTTCACAGGAGGCCAGTAATATCCCTACATAATGCAATGTACTGTGTATAGTACAATCAATCAAAACCCATACAGTGCAGCACGGGAAAAAGAAATCCGCCAGAATTAAAGACGCTTCAGTCACCCATACCACACCCAAAAATACAATGAAAAGCAATCCTAATATGGTAATGGTTAATAAATATTGCAGCTCAGATCTAATGACTGAAAAATTTAGTTATGGGTCTCAAAAAATGATTTTTTTTTTCCCTTTCTTTTTCAACCACTATATTATAGCTAAATACATTAGGTATCACTTTAACCATAGCAATCAGAGAATCATGTTACTAGGTAATTTTTACCATGCAACGAACGGCGTTAAAACAAAACTCAAAAAATAATTGTGGATTTTCTGGCTTGTTTTGTCTGTTTTTATTTTTTATTTTTTTTCATAACATGATATATGGTAAAGGGAATGGTGTCATTTAAAATTACAGCTTACAAAACAGGCAAGAAGGGATGGGAAAAAGAAAACAAATGTAAAGAATACTAAAAAGTGGCCTGGATCCGAAAGGGTTTAATGCCAGGTTTGGGGTTTGCTTGTGAATACAGTGAGCTTGTGAGTCCTGCTTCCCCCTGCCCACCTTGGGTGACTGCGCATGTACAGGGAGAGCTGGGGTGAAGCAGGACTCTCAGGCTTTTTCTAGGAATCCTGGCAGAATTTTCATTAAAATACTCAATGAAATCACAGTAAATATAATCATATAATACATCAGTAGTTTCATTGTTTTTATACCCACACAGTGTGGAGTACATCCAGAAGGTGGCAGGGTGTCGCACTGTACCTGTGGAGCTGGGATCCACATACACTGATGCAGAATGGTCTCAGAGTCTGATGACTGTCAATGAATTCATCAATAACTATATCCTGGATCAGGTAGGTAACAGCACTGGTCATATAAGTATTTATCAGTTGCTTGCTGAACAGCTGAGCATACAAGTGTGATCCAGAATAAAATACACTGACTGGCTATTGCCCCTGATCCATCAAACACCCAGTACACGAGAAGGAGAAGCGCTGCTGGTACATTTCTGGTAAAACTTGACTTTTCTAGGTCTTTTCTAGTCTGTCCTGAAGATTGGAGATCCTTAAAGTGAACCTGTCACCAGATTTGGGTGTAGGAAACTAAACGCACCACCTTCAGCAGTGCCTATGCTGCACTGTACATCAAATAAATAAGTCTTAAAAATTTCCTGTCTTATATAATTACCTTTTTCCAATCTGTTGGGCTTGATTGTAGTTCGGTCTGTCCCGCTTCTCTTCGCTGTCTGTCCCACCTCTCCTCACCATCCGACAACCTCTTCTTCTAAGTGACATCCGAATCGCGTGCCTGCACAGAGTCTTCTTGGCATCACGCAGGAGCACTGTGCACTTGTGCAGAGACCTTAGCGGTTTGTGTGCGCAAAACAGTTTTAGGCTCTGCCCATAGTAAGACAGAGCTCAGTGCACAGGCGCGATGCTGAGAAGCCTCTGCACATGCGCGCAAGTCGGATGTCATGTAGAAGAAGAGGCTGTCAGATGGCGAGGGGAGGCAAGACAGACCAAGCTACAATTAAGCCCATTGGACTGGAAACGGGTAATTCTAATACAGGGCAGAACGTTTTTAAAACTTATTTATTAGATGTACAGGGGGAGTTAGGGCATAATAGCCACCTTCCTAAAATGCCATGCTGCAATTTTTTCTCTGTTTTTCTGCAGTCAATTATTTTATATTTTGTACTAATATTTATGTGCAGTGTCATTTAAACATTTAGGTACCCCTGGTCAGAATTGCTGTTACTGTGAACCATTAAGCAAGTTGACATTTCACAGCTTTATAAAAAGCCAGCCATCTCTAACCTTGTGCCCAAAAAAAACAACCCAGCAGCCATGGGTTCTTCTAAGCTTCTGTTTAGCTTTCTGAAAATGGTCAAGACCCACAAAGCAGGGGAAGGCTATGAAAAGATAGCAAAGTGTTTTCAAGTTCCCATTCCTCAGTTGGAAATGTAATTAAGAAATGGCAATTACCAGGATTAGTGGTGGTCAAGATAAGGTCTGCAACATCAAGCAAAATCTCAGTGAAAGCTGCTGGTAGGAGTGCTAGAGAGGCAAATCAGAACCCCGGCTTGACTGCAGAAGACCTGTTTTCTCTGCCCTCCCTGATACTGTACAAGCTTTCTTCTCTCTACATTTTTTGGAGATCTGTGTACAATCCTCTCCCTGCTGATGTATCTAACTGTATGTTCAGATGTCATTTTTTTTACCAATGTTGACAAAGGATAGCACGTGCACTTAACATTAGCTTATGTTCTAGATCATGTGCTATTTTTCACATGGATGTCAGGTCCAGGTGAGCAAAACTGAAGGATTCTCTAGTCTGGTCTGATTTATGGAGCCAGTCATGTCACATCTTGCAAATGGACCGGCCCAATAATAATGGGTGAACTCTTGGGCTGGGAAGGGGAGAGTAGTGAAGGCGTCCAAGCAGTAGCTCTGATGCATTTGTAATTTTGTAGTAAAGCATTCAGCTAGATAAAGTTCTTACAGATACTGTGCAGCAAAATGATGGTCTTATTATAAATGATTAATCTAGGATGATGCTTTACTTTGCATTTAGGAAGCAAATAAGCAATACAAATACATTGTGTGCAAAGGTGTGCTGGCATCTATAGGCTTTAACCCTGTACTGACATTGGATATACTGGTATGGCCAATGTCGACTGTGGCCCAGGGGGGGTATATCATTCTAGTATCCCATCACCACCCATTACACAATTGTGGGGAACCAATGGGTTATTACCTAGTGCTGGAGCACCCATGGGTTGTGGTGCTAGGCATCCTGTGAAGTTCATAGCAGACTGTGATTTTAATGATGTACTGCAATACTGTAAGAAAATAGTACGTAGAGCAAGCATTCAAATTAATCATGTTTCCCAAGGGAACTAAAAAAAAAAGTGATAGAAACATTGTTATTAAAAAGAACATGTATATACACACATTTCTTTTGTAACAATTTATTATTAAAGATGGAAAGGAGGGCCGACTGCAATTTTATAGCTTATGGAAACGAATCAGCCCTCCTTTCCACCTTTAAAAAAAATTAACAATTACAAAATTTTATATATATATATATATATATATATATATATATATATATATATATATATATATATATATATATATATATATATATATATATATATATGTGATGTGTATTTGAGATCAATCAAAATGTATAATTGGCATGTAGTGTAAAACTAAGAAAGCAGAAATAAAAATGCCAGAATTATGTTTTTTTTTCATTGGAACTCCACCAAAAAATGCAATTTTATAAGTTATCAGAATGCTGTCTGTGCATTACAGATATTAATATATTGTCAACAATCCAATATTTTTTTCACCAGTTCAGTTTATAAAAAAAAAAAATGTTATAAGTTCGGTATTACTATAATCATACTGACCTGAAGAAAGGGTAAGTTTACCGCACTGAGAACGTTGTAAAAGTGGGGGGGATGGGTCACCATTCCAGCGCATTTGGAATATTTTTTCTGTACATTATATTATAAAGTGAATTCAGACCTGCAGCTCATCCTGCCCTCATATGACTTTGTTGACAGTGAATAAAAAAAAGTTCTTGGAAGAAAATTTACAAATGGGTAAAAAATTGCCTGGTGCTGAGGGGGTTAAGCGTTTTTGCCCTCAATATCCCTCCAAGACAAACCCAGGACCACATACAATAATGGATGTAATCTGTCTGTTGTGTGTGTAATTGTACTCTCTGATTCATTGCTGCCTTCTTCCAGAGGCCGGCCCGCAGGGGATACCTCGCTCAGCATCAACTGTTTGATCAGGTAATTGGATCTAATTGGATTTAATGTCCTAATGGGGGAGATGTCCGAGTCCTCGCAGACCGGAATACATGACGGCTATGAATCTTCTCCAAATAATGGCCAGGGAGCAATTGCGGCTTCATAATTAAATTGGTTGTTAAAGATTATAAAAATATGTTTTGCCTTATGCCAAAACCAGCTCAACCCCGTGTACAGCTCAGCTTCATAAATGGTGCAGAGCTGCAATACCACTCACAACCTGTAGGACAGGAGTGGCGCTGTTTTTTCTTTTACCTTAGACAACCATGTTTTTTTTTAATACTGGACATCCCTTTATCTCCTTGCATAATTTCCCTAGAACGTTGGTAAGTAGAAGATGGCAGATTTGGGGATAAAGGTAACTGATGTCTCTTTATTTTGTGAGTTATCATTTTTAAGGGAGTTGTTTGATGGGAAGAAATTATTTACTATATAACAAAATGAACTTGTAGAGTTTATTAAATCTGTGCTGATCTTCCTATATCAGATCCCCTTATCCTGGTGTTCGTAGCCTCATCCTATTCTAATTAATAGGACAGATGCACAAGGCCGGCTGGTGACAGGGCAACAGCAGCACCAACACCTCTCGGTGCAGAGGTAACTGATGCCGGATAGCCCTTAAGGCCCCGTTGCACCTGGCGACATCGCCGCCGATTACATTGGTGACGTAGGGGCGTGGCCTATCGGCAGCGACATCGCCCCTACGTCACCTAATGTAAAGGGGCGATGTCGGCACCTCTGACAGCTCGCCTGGTTTCACATCAGTGATGTAAAACCAGGCGGCCGATCTGGGGTGATGTGTTCACATTGCCCCATGTAAACGGCCGCCGGCGACCTGACAGGCGATGGGAGCCATAGGCTGCCTCTCAGCTCGCCGACCCATCGCTGGAGATGTCTCCCCGTGTACACAGGGGGCGGCGACGTTGGCGAGGCGCCAAAAGCGTGCTCGCTCCCACCCGTCACCGCCGACATCTCCGGCGGTGTCGGATGGTGTGAAGGCCCCCTTAAAGCTTGAACGGGTGAAGAGACAGCCCCATTATTTCTATAAAGGTTATTTTTTTTTTTCTTTTTCCTGGGATATGGTTTCTCATATCCTGTGCAACCCCTTTAAATACTCCCATCTTCATTAATGGCTGCTGTTGGAGAGGGCTTGTAATTACCAGCAGTTTACTGATTATTACAGTTTTCAGCCATTTTTGAGACATTCACACTTTTCTCTTCTATTTACAACTGGTTGCTTTGGCACCTGACCACTGCTCCTGGCAGAACTGACAGCTCTTATGAGTAGAGATGAGAGAACCCCCTGGAGGTTCAGGTACGGGGGGGGTGAAGGTTCGGGACCTGAACATGACCCCATATGTCATTGCTAGTCAGTGATTGGCTGGCTATCCACGCACTTTTAGCCAGCCATAAGCGTAACACTACCGAAAGGCGGAAGGGTGAGAATTTGAGTTTATGGTCGATTAACTCTACTTTTAGGGCCAGTGCGAGCCAAACCCACACAGCAAGCAGCTCGCACTGACCCGACCCCTTCATTGTGCCAGTGCACAGCGAACGAGGCTCCAGCACTTTAAAGATGAGAATCCCCCAAACGCCAGCCCCGAACAGGAGTGCTCATCTCTACTTCCCATTCTCAACAAATGAGCTTTGTTTAGAATGTAGCTGGGATTGCTGGAGCGCACTTTTACCTCCAAATCCAGGCCAGCTTCAGCCCAATGCTTAACCAAGCTGAACATCAGCGATGGTCGGTCTCCTAAGCAATAATCTGTAAAAATAGAAAAATCTCAAATGGCTGAAAATTGTAATAAATGGTAAATTGTTTTTATAAGCACTAACACTTTTGCAATCTGTGAAGATGGGGGTAACCCTATAAGGCAGGGGTCTCAAACTCGCGGCCTGGGGGCCGCATGCGGCCCCTGGGGCTTCACTATGCGGCCCGCGGCACCTTGGACAACTTAATGATGCATTGCTCCAGTGCAGGGGGCCACTGCAGTCCCTGCTGTGTGATGACTTCTGTTCGCAGCACTAACAAGCTCTGCCACTCAGCAAGATCAATGCAAGCTGCCAGCCAATGAGAGGCCCGCAGCTGACAGCAGAATATGACGTCACCTGCAGGCTTCTGACTGGCAGATTGCATTGATCTTGATGAGCAACAGAGCTTGTCTGAGCAGCGACTGGAGGAAGTCATAGCACAGCGGAGCCGGAAGCCAGCACAGCGGGGACCGTGGCGGCCCCCTGCACTGGAGCGATGCATCATTAAAGTGAGAAAAGTGTGAGTGTGTGTGAGAGGGTGTGTGTGTGAGGGTGAGTGAGGATATGTGTATAAGTGTGTGCGAGTTTCAGTGTGTGTAAGAGTGTGTATGAGGATGTGTGTGAGTGTGTGTGAGAGTATGTGTGTGTGTGTGGGGGGGGTTGTGTGTGGGTTTGTGTGTGAGTGTGATAGAATGTGTATTTGAGTGTGTAAAAAGAAGGTAAAACAGGATGGGGGGAATCACTATAATAGTAGATCAAGATGGGGGACATCACTATAAAAGGGGATCAGGATGGGGACATCATCACTAAAGGGGATCAAGATGGGGACATCACTACTAAGGGGGAATGACATGGGGGACATCACTAGAAAAGAAAATCAGGAAGGGGAACATCACTAGAAAAGGGGATCAGGATGGGGGACATCACTAGAAAAGGAGATCAATAAGGGGACATCACTACAAAAGGGGATCATGATCGATGGGGGACATCACTGGAAAAAGGGATCAGGATAGTGGACATCACTATAAAAAGGAATCAGGATAGGGATCATGACTAGAAAAAGGGATCAGGATGGGGGACATCACTAGAAAAGGGGATCAGGATGGGGGACATCAGTAGAAAAGGACATTACTACAGGATGGGGACATTACTACAAGAAAGGGATCAGGATTTGTACTTTACTACATTGAGCAAAAAAAAATTCTGGTATTACTAAAAATATCACTTAGTCCTACAAGGGATGCGGCCCCCCGCTATAAATGTTTCTCTATGTGCGACCCACCAACCCAGCCGAGTTTGAGACCCCTGCTATAAGGAGAGAACACTATCCATAATTTAGATTTCTTCTTGACAGACTGAATGTGGCGTAGATACATTGGAGAAGATCAGTCTATGACATTGGTTCAGATCACCAGTGATCTACAGAGATCTGTTAAGATCAGTCCCCTTTGGCACTGCTCAGAGGTTTGAGATGGAGAGTTGCGAGATAAAGTTACAGCTTTTTCTTCTGTCTTGTGAAACAGATACGTGAACTTAAGGAGGATATTAGTATTCCAGATTATTGCTGCCTCGGTGAAGGCGATGAAGACAATATCACCATTAACGCTTGGTTTGGGCCGGCAGGAACAGTGTCTCCTCTTCATCAGGACCCTCAGCAAAACTTCCTGGCACAGGTGGGTTCTGAACACATCCCATGTTATATTACCAAAAGTTTTTTTTTTTTTTTCTGATGACTTTTCCGTTTTCTGGAGATATTTCTATTTTATGGAAAAGCTAGCCTTTCATATGGCTTCCACAACCTCTTGCAAGCAGTTCTTGTAAGTGGGGAAGCCTTTTGCATTAAGCAGAGGCCAATAAAACTGATCTGCAATCATTTACCCCAGTTAGTATAAGAAATTGAACATAATATGGAAAGTGACACATCATAAACTGGCCTCTCCCAACTAGCCTATACCCAAAAAGAAACCTTATTTTTGGAAAGTTTCAACCCAAATCATCATGGTACACGAATAGCCATAGTGAAAAGTTTTATTAATAGAAAAAACACGAAAGTACACTGGCATCACAAAGTACCGGACATTACAAGGGGAGATACAGTTATCAATTAACTACCTGGACACCCATCCTATGATCAAATCAAAGTAAACACTTAGGCACCTCATACTCACACTCACCCATGTTGCCAGTGACCTGCGGCTAATGGTGGTAAGGGGACGCCCCAACGCGTTTCACCCTCAATGAGCTTCCTCAGGGGGTCCAGGTAGTTTATTGAAACTATATCTCCCCTTGTGGTGAGGAACCAGTGGACTACACCTTTTTGGTCATTCACAGTGATTATTAGCCCCACTTTGTGTTAGCTTTTTTCTACACCACTGGCTCATTGTTAGGCCTTTTACCATGATGTGCTGTGTGTTGGTTTACCATCTCCGCTGTCCTTTGGACCGTCTGTCTTTTTTTATAACGTGTAATGTCCGGTACTTTGTGATGCCAGTGTAATTTTGTGTTTTTTCTATTAATAAAACCTTTCACTATGGCTATTTGTGTACCATGATGATTTGGGTTGAAACTCTCCAAAAATAAGGTTTCTTTTTGGGTATAATCATTTACCCCATTAGAGGCCGCAGCATCTAAGCTGTTTGACAGAGGATAAGAGGTCTTATCAGCCCATCAGCTCTCGAACCACAATCTCACAGTGGAATATTGCTTTCCTCTGGTTACCAGAGACCTCACTGTGTCCCCCGGGTCTGCCATAAGTAGCAGATCATGTATCAAGTTTTCTAGGAAAGCAAAAAAAGTATGTTTTAAGATTGACAAAGTTCTATTTAAAGCGCCAATCCGGCATTTTGTTTTCTCTTCAGTGCTGGAATGGTGCTTTAAATCTAAGTCTCCTGCCCTGGTCTTATACTCTCCCCTTTTAGTGCCATGGGAATGAAGCGGTGCCTATCTTGTGCCTGTAACTTCTGATGGGCCAGAGGTCAGAACTTGTGTCACAGGTGCTCAATACAAGTCTTTGAGAGATAAAATGAAGCCTTCATAGACTTGTACTGAGTTGTGACCTGCGACGTCCTTCACAAAACACCGGAGCTGCCGGCAGGTCACATGGTGCTGGTACCGACCGGAGCGTAGGTGAAAACAGATGAAGCCTTTGGACATCGAGGTACTTAGGTTTGACACACCACTACAGCTGTGCAATAAAAAAAAAGCTGGAGTGGTGATTTATATAGAACAAAAATTATTATTATTTTTTTTTATTTGCAGGAGGCCACCATGTTTTTGTAATCATATGATCTATATATTTTTTCTGTGCTGCAGATTGTAGGCAGGAAGTATCTCCGTTTATACCCGGTGAGTGAGACAGAGCGTCTGTACCCGTTTGACAGCTCCCTTCTCCACAACACCAGCCAGGTAAGTGACCACCTCCTTCACCATGGCTCTAGTTATTGATTACAGCTCTGATCACGGCCTTTTATCTATCTCAGGTCGACATTGACAACCCAGACACAGAGAAGTTTCCTGACTTTGCCCAGGCAGCTTATCAAGAATGTATCCTGAGCCCGGGGCAGATCCTATTCATCCCGGTGAAATGGTGGCATTATGTGAAGGCACTGGATGTCAGTTTTTCTGTCAGTTTTTGGTGGTCTTGACGCTGGACTTTTCTATTTATGCATTTATTTTAATAACCAACCCCCTTACCTCTGTCATTCTGCAGTTACATGTTCTCTGCTTGTGCATCATAAATGCTCATATTCAGGTTGATCTAATCATGGTGATATATGGTACTGGAAGTCTGAAGAATAAAACCAGGACAGTAGGACTTGAGTACAATACTCCAGCCAGAATAATGCCTAAGGGTATGTTTAACCCCTGTGAGGTAGCGCCCTAGGGGATCCCACTTGGCACGGGGAAAATGACAGCAGAGACTACATTTCAACGTAACATAACCAGCGGATTTATTAATTTCTGTCATAAACCGCTTTCGACACATAAACCATAACACTGTATTTCCATTTTCACATATAATATGCATATCCTTACATTGCATTATATGACATTCCCATATGACATTACATTACAGGACATTCACATACGTTTCCCCCAGAACTTCAAGGCGTCACCCACCGACCCTTGCAGACCTCAGTCTGGTTCTAAAGACGGCTATCACCGTCTATCACCCTGACAGGGATCATTCCCCATCCTGTTGCACACGAGTCATCACACATGGCACTTTTTCATAACCATTATGACTCACGCATGACACAGCATTCATGGCATTTTTACATAAACCAATATGCTACCTACTGAGGGCCCACAATAGTACCAGGAACCCTGTCACTCAGTACACACAAGACCTCCATGGATCCACCGGGATCCAGGACACTTACATCTGGATCAACGGGACCATATCATGACTCACTCAGTCAGTCCCAAAGTCGGCTGTGACCGCCTGGCTCTTGAGCCGTACTCGGTCTCTCACACCGCACATATGACCGCCTGGCCCTTGAGCCATCCTCAGTCCTCATCACACATATGACCGCCTGGCCCTTGAGCCGTCCTCTGTCCTGGACACTTGCTGGCATGCACGCATCTTTGTGCCACCGGCATGGAGCTGGCAGGCTCCCATCACTTCCCCCACCGGGGACCGATTACTTCCAGCACCTCCTCACATGGCAATGGTCTGGACTTCTGACTCCCATCGTCCTCTCCTCACTCAGACACCTGGCAGGTTCTTATCCAGGCTGCTCACTCACAGCGGCAACACAGTGAGTCAATCAGCACATCTTCACTCACACACAGACCTGAGATGTGATTAACCCCCTGTGCACCATTCAGGTTTAGCCCAGCAAAGCACTCATACACAGGTTCAGACACAGCCGCTCATTAGGCTCATGTGAACAGAGACCTGCATTGATAACCCGTGTGATGCACCCAGCCAGGGGCCATATCACCACACCCCATAACGACCAGTGTACGACTACAGACATCGCCATTTGAGGGTACCTTTCCCTTTCTGACGTTAGAGATGTTGGAAAGGGAAGCGTGACGTGGGAAGGTAGGGGAGGGTTTCTTTTCTTCCATTTCGAGGGTTTGGGGTTTTTTCCCTTTTTTTTTTTTTTTCTTGTGGGTTTTTCTCATATTCTCATAGTTTGTATACTCATGCATACTCATTCAAATTGTAAAATTGTCCCAGCTCACCTGGATCAGCCTGCCCGGTCCTCTCTCCCATAAACCATGGTGCATTCTCTGTTGTATCATGATCCATCCTATTCCCCCTTTCCTAACAGCCCCTAGAATTAAAATAAATGTCTCAAACTTTGCCCCCTTGCATTTCTTCTCAATTTTTGTTAACTAAGATGTCCTTGAACTCATCGCCCACTAGACCAACCTATATGCAGTATATTACCCAAAATCCTATGTCTGTCCATCCTCGTTCCCGTGTCTCAGAAATAAACAAAATAATAATAATAGAAGTCACCCTCAGCATGGGCACTGTAAAAAATAAATAAATAAATAAAAGTCTCCACTCCTACTGGGTAACTATTGGTCCACAGCACTTCTGTGTTTACAGACATCATTTCATTAACTCAGTGTATAATATATAATAATAATTCTCTTTAATAATACTTGCTTATGATATATATATATATAATATATATAAACATAAACATTTCATTTATATAGTGCTATTAATTCCATAGCACTTTACATACATCAGTAATGCTGTCCCCATTGAGGCTCACAATCTAAACATCCAATTAGTATGTCTTTGCGATGTGGGGGGAAACCGCAGCGCCCGGAGGAAACCCACGCAAAACGAGGAGAACATAAAAACTTCTTGCAGATGATGTCTTATGAGACCCTAATGCCATTCCTACATTTCAGCGATAATTCCCAAGCCCCCCAAGAACTGACCCCAATTATGACTGCCTTAATAAAGGGAGACCCCTAATTTCCCTCCTTTAAAGAATCCTTCCTAAATTGATACACCCCAAAGCAGAATGTTGTCATGGACGAGTCCCTAATTACAAGGGACTTCTCAAGTTACAAAGGCCATCTCTCATTCTGCCAATTCATCCCCTCCAAACAAGCCAAGTATGGCATCAAATTCTATAAAATGTGCAAAAGCTGCAGCGGTTACACAGGCTCGTATCTAATTTATGAGGATAAAGACCACCAGATAAGTCCACCTAACTGTCCTAGGGAAAATTGTCTGGAAGCTAATGTCCTCATTTCTTGAGAAGGGTTATCACGTGTACACCGACAACTATTACACCAGCATCTCCCTATACCAATCCTTCCACATTGCAAACAGGGGGGTCTGTGGGAGAATAAGAAATACCATGAGGGCTTGCCATCACAGCTGGTGTCCAGACGTCTAGAGAAGGGGGCGTTGTTCACACTGGCAAGTGACAAACTGCTTGTCATAAAGTGGAATGACTACAAGGAGGTCTACATGCTCACCACCCTGCATGGGGACTCCACTGTGACGGTCAGAGACAGGTGTACCACCAGGGACAAACAAAAACCCCTCTGTGTGACAGATTATAATGAGCACAGCGGTGGTGTGGATCTGTCCGACCAGGTGCTCCAACCATACCTTGTAAAGCGGAAGTCGAGGACCTGGTGCAAAAAGTTAGCAATCTGCCTCCTACAATAGTTTTGTGCTACACAAAGTCACAAGGGGCCCTCACATTCCTGCAATATCGGGAGAAGGTTGAGACTCTCCTATTTGAGTCACCGGCATCGGAGGCAGCCTTCGAGTTAGAGGACATCTGCAGACTAATGGAACAACAATTTATGTATGGTACCTTGTCCCTCCCACCACAATGCATCCTCAAAAAAGATGGCAGGTCTGTAGGAAGCGGGGTGTGAGGAGTCATTCCCACTACTACTGCTGTACTTGCCCATCCCAACCTGGACTTTGTGGTACCCCCTGCTTCTAGATCTACCCCACATCTCACAGATATTAGGTGTCATCAATAAAACCAAATTGTATGGTACAGGCTATTGTTTTGTTTTTCACATAACTTATATTTTCTGTTTAATGGGTCCCTTTAGAGATTTGTATTTATTACTTGTTAAATAAAAGTTATTATTTTTATCAGTAAAACATATTGTGCATTATTCAAATTCTCATCCACCTGCCCCCACGTCTGCATACTCCAGACTGGACCCCACAAATGTTCTTAAAGTCTGATCTCATCTGACAAATAATTTGAAGACTCACTCACATATTTGTTTTCACCAGTTATCTTAGATTGACTGTTATTACATCTATGTCTGGCTACTCCAAACTATTCTTGTCATCTATATTACTTATGTATCATATATATTGCTGATACGGGCATAATCACTTTATTGGAGGAAATCTAACAATGAGGGTGTTCCATATTCATACCCGAAGGGCTTTACTGCATGGTTCTTGCCAAACCTCCTGATTAGGACAATACGTTTATAATCCTATAGGGGACTGGTTGTTTTGTGCACATAGCGGTTCCTGTTATGGTGTAGCACATTCATCTCTCACATAGGGAATAATGGTGCCAAACAGATGTTGTAAGACCAGTTTCTGAAGGATGAATTTGTCCTTCTAGCCCTGCTGGTGTTCCTTCATCTTTGGAACAAGCACAAGTTTGCCACATACATGGCTGCATTTTCCTCCACTTTTTGCCCTTTACTCCAGTACAGTTTTTTGTTCCTGCTGCAATATATGCAATTGCAGGACAACTGTTTTTGTTAACAAGACTACATTTTACAACCCAGCAAATGTGTTTTAGGGGCATGCTACCCTTTATGAGTTATAATTCCTGGAAGAATTTTCATGTTTGGTAGCTCAATGTCTCTATAAGCTTTGAATGGGTCCTGAAATTCCATCAATTTTACAATGGTACATAATAAATAGTGGGATCAAACTACTCATTACCTCCCTACATAAGTACATTAAAGGGAACCAACCACCTCAGATCACCCTAATACACCGTTAGTACATGTCCCTGCACCCTAAGGATACCTTTCCAGCACTGTTTTTGTGTAAAATCTTGCAATAGTATAACCGATATAAAGAGTTTATAAACTTACTAGCCTGGAGACATCTGGGCGTATCCCTCCTTCTGTTATACTTCAGGGCTGTGCATTCATTGCATGGCTGTGCTCCCCCTCCCTCTGTGCAGAGGAGATAACAATCACACCCATCAGGGCAGGGCAGCAGGCATGGAGGGAGGGGGAGCACAGACATGCAATGCGCAGCCCTGAAGCATAACAGAAGGAGGGATACGCCCAGATGTCTCCAGGCTAGTAAGTTTATAAACTCTTTATATCAGTTATACTAATGCAAGATTTTACACAAAAACAGTGCTGGAAAGGTATCCTTAGGGTGCAGGGACATGTACTAACTGTGTATTAGGGTGATCTGAGGTGGTTGGTTCCCTTTAACAAATTTTAGGTTCCAATTGGTCAGGCTATGCCTTGTAAAAGTGAATACAGTGAGACTACAGCAACCTTTTCAGGTAAAATAGAAACATTTCTTTTTTTTATTCCTGTGACGCAGCTGAGGGGTTAATAAACTTGCAGTTTTTGGAATGGTGTCACTTTTGGGTATTTTCTGTCATGTACACCCCTCAAAGTGACTTCAAATGTGATGTGGTCCCTAAAATGGTTTTGTACATTTGCATGTAAAAAATTAGAAATTGCTGATGAATGTTGAACCCTCCTAACAAAAGAAAGTTTCCAAAATTGTGCCGATGTAAAGTAGCCATGTGGGAAATGTTATTTATTAACTATTTTGATACAACCCTCAGGTTTAACTGTATAAAAATTCAAAAGTTGAAAATTGCAAACTTTTTAAACATTTTTGCTAAAAAATTCAGTTTTTTCACAAATGCAAAAAATATTGTCCTAAATTTACCATCAACATGGTCCAATATGTCACGAGAAAACAATCTTGGATTAGCTGGGATCCGTTGAAGCGTTCCAGAGTTATTACCTCATAAAGTGACACTGGTCAGAATTACAAAATTTTGTCTGGTCGTTAAGGTGGAAATTGGCTCCGTCACTAAGGACTAAAAACCTACAAGATAAAAAAAATAAAAATTAAAAAGTGGAGTCTCTAACACATTAATGCTTTCCTACCTTGGAGATGGATCCTACACCTTAGTGTACGAGGGAGATGACTTGAAGCTTCTGTAATGTTTTCTTGAAGCAGTAATTCTACTTCTGCCAACATACTGTAGCCCATCAGGACCTGGTGTTGCTCACTGTCCCAGGCAGGCGTTGGATGAGGTGCTGCTGTTCTCTCGTTATATCGGTGCTGATGTCTCTATAGCAAGGCTTCTTGTGTTGGTTCTTCAGTGTAAGCAGGCCGGGAACCTTGTGTTGTGGATGCCTATGTAAGAAATGCTGAAGGAAGGTGACACCATGTCGGCGTGGCTGCGTTCGAGGACGCCTTGATAACATAACTAAAGCCGACAATTATGAGATCCTGGATTACACTTCCCAGTGAGAAGACTGGCGGTGGAAGTTTTCTGGAGGTGGAGCACTTACAACACCATGAAGACGTTCCCGGTTTCTTCATTTGACATCTCTCTTGCTCCTGCCGATGTTGAGACGTTTAATTTCTGGTCACTTTGCACCAGAGGTTAAAGCTTCCATTCAGATCAAAGATGGATGATGCTGCAGCCTACAGAGATCACTGGGAACATACATATCCTCCCCCCAGCCTACAGAAATCACTCAGAAGATCCACATCCCCCCCAGCCTACAGAGGAGATCACTCGGAGGATCCAAATCCTCCCCCAGTTTACAGAGGAGATCACGTGGAAGATCCAAATAATCCCCCCAGCCTACAGGGGAGTTCACTTGGAAAATCTGAATCCTTCCCGTAGCCTACAGAGTAGATCACTCAAAAGATCCGAATCCTCCTCCCAGCTTGGTAGTTACTGGCTGCTAAGGTCTGTAAGTGATCTCTGAATGTATATTGGGTTCAGATCATTTCTTATGTTAATGGAAGATCATTAAGATCTACAACCAGCAGTGCAGTATCGCTGCCCAGAAACCCAACTTGCACCCGCTAACATTGGCGTGGAACCCGGGTATGGAGCAGCTCCTCTGTTGCACGGTGTTGAAGTGTGATACTGACTTCAGAACATCATTTTACTCAGATATTGTTCTGCCTGTAGGCTTCAGTCTTTTTCCAATAATTAATTTTTGCCTGAAGAAAGATTTTCCAAAGATGGTTGTCCAGTAAACGTCTTTACTCCCCTGACCAGATGACCGCTGTGTGAACAGAGGGACCCATTTCACTTCCCAGCAAATGTGGATAACAAAGGCCAAACTCCTGGAAATAAAACTGAATATCATTCATCTAAAATGCCCCTAAGGGTACTTTCACATTAGCGTTTATTTGAAAAAAACACAGCAACAAGATAGAACTATGTCTCCATGATTTCACTGCAACCAGTAAGTTACCTGTGGAAAACCGGTCACCTGTAGCTGCGTGTAAAGGGGCCATCTGGGTGCTTTCAACCTAGCGTTTATTTGAAATCGCGGCAGATGCGGTGAAAAAAACGCATCTGCCGCGATTACCGCATACCGGCTGCACTTGCGGCACGGTTGTGGCAAGCCCCATACAATATATAGGCGGGCTTGCGGCAGGTGCGGCCATTAGGCGGAAGATGCGGTAAATCAGCCGGATCAGCCGCATTTTCATAAAAACGCCTATGTGAAAGGGGCCTAAGTGGCATCTCGCATGTGTAGCAAAAAGAAAAAAAATTTTGGCCAAGCACACTCCCATTCTTTTGGTTTTATATTTAATTTATCTTATCTTTGAAAGGATGGGATAAAGAAAACATTGTCAGTTTATTACAGTCATTAATTATAAAATATCTATTACCAGTCTGGTGCTTCCCTTTACATTTTGTAAAAAAAATGTGCAGCCCCAGATTGGTGATTTTTCTAAATATAAGTGAATAGAAAACTCTCTCCGGCCTCCAGAAAGGTCGCAACTCTGTAGCAAAATTTAGGCCCAAATTCCCATGTTGTGGGATCCCACAACCATTCGCAGCCCCTCTCGCAGTAAAAGCACGAGATCTCGCTGTGTGCAGTAACCCAGCGCTGCCGCACCACTTGCTAAGCAGTGACAAATCTAAGGATGTCAACACTAAGTAAATGATACGGCAATGCTGGGTTACTGCACAGAGCAAGAGTCCGTGCTCCACTGTGTAATGGTCCACGGTGGGTTATGGCCCCCCCACTCTGTAATCTGAAAATTAAAGTGTAACCACTGTTTAAATTTTTATTTAATAATAATGTACAGCAAGATATTTTAATAAACTTTCAAATATTCTTAATAAGAGAAATCTGGTGGGAAACCATTCATAAACCTTACATGAGGTGTCCCACTAGACTGTCTGACACAGACATATGTTCATTCTCAGTCAGGTCCATCTTCACACTGAATACGGCCACATAACCACAAAAGGGTGAGGGTGGGGCCTACATTGTGTGTGAGCTCCTGACTGGAGCTGATGAGGTGACAATGTATCAGATCACCTCAGGCTACAGCACAGTGCTGAGCAATGTCAGGATCAGTGCAAACCCCTCTGCCCTTTCCTTGGCACAAGCTTCTCTGATCTGTCATCTGGCTGCCCACACAGCTCACAGTCTCTGATTTTGTCCCTTCTCTGCTATCACATTGCACTGCTCACTGTTATCAGATGCTGGCCATGCCCACACAGCCCTAAAATGCAGTTTTTAAAAGCACACTAAAAAGTAGAGAAAATAAGTCCTATGGAACAAAAAAAACATCTTAGCTGCAATGTGACCCATCATTAACAACCAGTGCATTATTTTTTTCTTCTTCAATTAAATCACATTTACACTTAAGTCTGGTTGTTGTTAGGAAATTTCCTGTCTAACGCTGCCCACTCTTATTAAAGGTTGGTGATGGGAAATTTATACATAGATGTAATACAAAACATTTTAAACTCTAAATCTGTAAAAAAAAAAAAAAAAAATGAGAATAAAAATCCTTTCCTGATGACTTCATTACAGGACACGGGGTGACCATGGGTGTGTGCTGCAGACACTGCCAAAGTAAAGATGAGAATGAAAACCCTACTCATGTCACAAGCTTATTATGAAAATGAGACAATGCAGAAAGGAGAAAGTGGATTAAGGAGAGACGTCTTGTAAATCTTCATAGATCAGCAGCTGAGTCGTGTCCCTGTCTGGATGTGTTCACTCTGCACTGCTGATCCCTTCCGATATCGACCCCTGGCATCAGATAACAAGTAATGTTTTTAAAGTGAACCTGTCACCTCCTTTACTGCCCAGCACCTTAAACATCATGTAATTGGGGTTCTAGTGACCCTGTTATACCCCCAGACTGGCCCCCGATTACTTCAGAAAATAAGTTTGATAGTGTCCCCCGCCGTGTAGTAGACGTGGGATGTGGCTCTCTCCAGTCTGGGCTGCCCCACCACCTGTAATATGCCATCGCTCATGGTCTCAGTGAGGGCATTGCGCCTGCGCAGTGGCACGGGTCACTGTATTGTATTGAGCCGCAGTGACCAAAGTATCTCAAGACTTTGTGCGGCTCAATACAATACAGTGACCCGCGCCACAAGATGTTTAATGTGCTGGGCAGTGTTTGGAACACCCAAAGAGGGCGGCGGGTTCACTTTAATAAACCTCTGCTTCATCTCCGTTCCTCGTTTTAGCGAGTGTTCATTGGGAGAGCAGGGATTAAAGAACCCTCACTAGTAAGAAAAACCAGGTCCAGAGTCAGATGTCTGCCACTGCTATGGTGTCTGTATTTTGGCTTTAGTTTTTACTGAACTGCTAAACCCAATACACAAAGACCAGAGTGAGCAGTGGGAGTTGGGACTCTTGCAATGTGCACACTGGCCACTGGGTTTTTTATTTTTAGACACTAACTTTCTGTGGTTTCAGGAAACAACACATGTATGTAGCCACAATGAACAGACTCAAACCCCTATCTTTTATATCAAAACAAGTAATGAGAGTGTGCATAGGTCATCATGAAATCATCATGAAAGAAGAGTGAGCTGTGACATCCTCTATTGTAAGTGGTGGATCCTGTGTTATCAGCTGTATATCAGTCATTGTAACACTGACTCTGCTGAAAAGGAGCCTGATGAAAACTTCCTGAAAGGGCAGAAATGAAGAGTAAGAAATCCCCAGTGCCAGTGTGAACATTACTGATATTTTTTGACAAGAAAAATAAAGTTGCCAAAAATTAATGCACGTGTAACTCAAAAAACTCATTTAAACAACAGACGATTTTCTGATGACACCTTGCTATTAAGACTGACCCCCCTTCCCCCCACATTTCTGTCTTGGTAGAGAAGCACAATCCCTGGAGCAAGTAAACATATCTGGAATTATTTCTACAAACCGGTGATAATAGAGGAATAGATGGGCATACGATCAGGAATATCGGCGTACCGTACCGTGCATTAATGTCGACATTATATAGCTGCCTAGTAAGTAAAGACACTGCCTGCTTCCACCCCGCTCAGTCTCACCCATCAACAAGTCTTTGTTTCAGTGTGTTCTCGTGAGAATTACCACATCCTATGAGATGTTGGCAGACCTGAAGACATTAAAGTGAACCTATTTGCTTTTTTAATTTTTTTGCAAATAAGCTGCGTCCACCATCAGTAAGGCCATTCTAGAATACTGTAAGTCCCCAGCCTGATCTGTTTAATGTAAAACAATTGTTTTTATTATACTCACCTGGAGGGGCGATCCGGTCCAATGGGTTTTACAGATGTTACACCATCTAACTTCTTGCAATCACCGTCCTCTTCTCTGCTTCTAGTGAGTGGCACGTCCTACGTCATCTACACAGTCTCCTCCATCATGCCCCTGCGCACGGTCTCTGCTCTACTGAGGGCAGAGCAAAGTGCTGTAATGCACAGGCGCGGGGAAAGGTCAAAGAACACCTGAGCATGTGCACTATGCGGACGCCCTTTGACATTTTTCTGCACATTACAGCCTTTGCTCTATTGGCAGAGTGAAGTGCGCAGAAGCACAATTAAGTATGTGCTTGTGACGAAGGACGCGTCACCCACAAGAAGCAGAGTAGAGCATGGCGATCACAGAAGGAGGCACGGGGCCGAGACCAGCGACACCCGTCGGACCGGACCACTATATTTTAAAATGAATGATGTCACTCAAAAGTACAACTCGTCCTGCAAAAAACAAGCAGTCACCTGTCTATATTGATGGAAAAATACAAAAGTTATGGCTCTTGGAAGAAGGGGAGGAAAAAATAGAAAATTGCCCGGGGGTGATGGGGTTAGAGGGGTTGTCGGAATTTGCCTTGGAATATGTAAATCACATGTTTGGGTCACATTATTAAAAAGTGATCCCCTGCACACTAAATATAATATATGACATAATGGATAAAGGATGTATGACTGGTATATAAGAAACTAATGCAAATTTAGAATAGGAAAATTGACATTGCAGAAACTGCTTAAGGACACAACATGAAAAATGAGAATCTTAGTTGATGCATTGGCCCGTATGTAAGCCCGATAACCTCCGTCAAGGTGTTCTCATGTATACCGGGTCCCTGTCTCCCTTACCTTATGCCTCTGTCTGTGGTAGAACTGCATATGAGGGTATAAGCCTCTGAGTGCAATTAAAACCTACGTGTATGGGTGTGGTAGGAAGCTTGACTACTACAGCTAGCACCTAAACTTGTAGGTGTGCCAGTCATATCTAAATTAGTATGTTTGGGTCACATGACCACTAGCACCCATATATGTAGAATATTATATGAGCAGTTTTGGAGTTCACCATTGAACCATACATACATGGTTATTGGTTTTTATCACCTAATATATATTTTTAAAGTTTGTTCTGATTCCCTTTATGGTAGCGTTATTTTTGCTTGTGTGGTTTATCATTGATTATTGTATATTGTCATTTTTTAAATTATGTATACAATAAAGCTACTATTATATATTTATAATTATTGCATTCTTTATTGTTTTTGTATAGGTTCACATGATCTATTAGCTTGTGGAGCCACTGTAATATCTTTATTGTCCACAAGATGTCAACATAGCACCCAGATCTTGGCATACAATACCATGTATAGAACAGTACTACATATTCACCACAAGATGGCAGCAGTGCATTGAACTGTTCATATTAGCAGGACAGATAGTATAGCTACAGTCACTGCCAAAATGTTAGCCCCTTTAAAGGGAACCTGTCCTCTAGATTTAAGCCCCTACACTATCACTACCTGTCCCTACACCTTTCTAGCTGCTCCCTATCTATCCCTTTCTGATCTAAAGGGGCCCTATTAAACATCAGAAAGGTAACTATTAACTTACAGAAGTCCCTGAGGCTGGGGGACTGGAAAGGCGGCCCCACGCTCCAGTGTGCCCTCATAGATGCTGCATCGCACGCCCCGCTGGGCGACCATTATTCTTTATTCCTCCCCGCCTCCACCATTTGGAATCTCCCGTCCTCTGTAGACGTAGTATGCACTGGCCGCGACGTTACATCTGGCGCGGTGCATTATGGGGCCGATCACGTGATCGGCACTAGTGCATTATGGGGCCGGTCACATGATCAGTCCTAGTGCATTATGGGGCCGGTCACGTGATCAGCCCTAGTGCATTATGGGGCCGGTCACATGATCGGCCCGGCTTCAATAAGCGCATTGCTAAGTTTGTTTGGGGTAATTATCCTGCTGGAAGACCCATGACCTAGGACGCACACCCAGCTTTCTGACACTGGGCTCTACATTGACACCCGAAATACTTTGGTAATCTTCAGATTTCATGATGTCTTGCACACAGATTAAACCCCCAGTGCCAGAGGCAGCAAAACAACCCAAAACATCCATGTCCTCCACCATATCTCACTGTAGGTCCTGTGTTCTTTCCTTTGTTGGCCTCATTCCATTTTCTGTAAACAGTAGAATGACGAGCTTTACCAAGAAGTTCTGGCTTGGTCTCATCTGTCCACGACTCTTTCCAAGAAGGATGTTTGGTTCCTCATTTGCATTTTGGCAATCTGCACTGACTGTGTCGGCAGTGGGGTCCTCCTGGGTCTCGTCCATAGCATTTCATTTTATTTTATTTCATTCCAATGTGAATGGATAGTTCATGCTGACACTGATGCCCCCAGAGACTGCAGGACAACTTGAAGTTCTTTGGAACTTGATTGGGGCTTATCCACCATCTGGACTATCCCAAGTTGCAAACTTTCATCAATTTTTCTCTACCATCCACGTCCAGGGAGATTAGCTACATTGGCATGGTTAGTAAACCTCTTGGTTATATTGTGCACTGTGGACAAAGAAACATCAAGGTCTCTGGAGATGGACTTGTCACCCTGAGATTGTTGATATTTTCAAACATTTTTGCTCACAAGTCCTCAGACAGTTCTCTTCTCTTTTCGTTCTCCATGCTTAGTGTGGCACACAAATTATAACATTATGCCTTGAAGCAAAATTGCAGGAAGTACAAATTTTTTTTTTTTTCACAAAAAATAGTTTTTATTGTTTAAGTCATAAAGTGAAAGCTGTACTGGCAGCAAGAGGATTAAAGAAAACAGCATAGTAGAAAAAATAAAATCTATTACATAATCCTCAATAGTGACAGATATGTTTACTTATTAACACATTTTACTGAAGTAAGGGAGTATACAGACATTAAAGTCGGGGATCACAGGTGATTCTTTCTGTGATGTTATTTGTCTGTTTAAAACTTGTTTTACCTCCCAGAAAGAATCACCTGTGATCCCCAACTGTAATGTCTGTATAGTCTTATATTCTGTGATCTCCAGCTGTAATGTCTGTATACTCTTATATTCTGTGATCCCCGGCTGTAATGTCTGTATACTCTTATATTCTGTGATCCCCGGCTGTAATGTCTGTATACTCTCATATTCTGTGATCCCCGGCTGTAATGTCTGTATACTCTCATATTCTGTGATCCCAGGCTGTAATGTCTGTATACTCATATTGTGTGATCCCCGGCTGTAATGTCTGTATACTCTTATATTCTGTGATCCCCGGCTGTAATGTCTGCATACTCTTATATTCTGTGATCCCCGGCTGTAATGTTTGTATACTCTTATATTCTGTGATCCCCGGCTGTAATGTCTGTATACTCTCATATTCTGTGATCCCTGGCTGTAATGTCTGTATACTCATATTCTGTGATCCCTGGCTGTACTGTCTGTATACTCTTATATTCTGTGATCCCTGGCTGTACTGTCTGTATACTCTTATATTCTGTGATCCCCGGCTGTAATGTCTGTATACTCTTATATTCTGTGATCCCAGCTGTAATGTCTGTATACTCTTATATTCTGTGATCCCTGGCTGTAATGTCTGTATACTCTTATATTCTTTTTTTTTTTAAATCATTGTGTTTTTATTAAAGCATTTTCAAACATATAACATAAATAAGGCGAACAAAAGTGTACCCAAACAGAAGGGTACAATGGAAACAAAGCTGTTACATAGATAATTAAGTGTACAACTTTAGATTAAAGTATAACCAAAAAAAGAACAGATTTCTTTAGGACAAACAAGGAAGGAAGGGTAACCTTAGGGAAGGTAGGGAAGAAGGGGGAGAGGGGGGGGAGCATTTAGCAGGTCGGCTAGGGACCCCAGAATAAGGGGAAGTGTCTTAAATAACAACATTAGTCAAACTGACTTCATCACCAATCGTATTACAAGTATGTTTAGTTGGATATTACCACGTTATTATGTTGCGAGCTCACCCATGTGTCCCACCAATTAATGACTTTGGTGCGTTTAGCTGTATCTGTTGACAAAACCAGTTCGTAGTTGAGGTGCAGGTTAAGTTGGGAGATGACTTCCTGTATAGATGGGAAGGTGGGGTTTTTCCAGTGCCTGGATATGCAGTAACGAGCTGCTATAAGTATATTTGATATAATTGGTCTCAGTCCCCGAGGTAAGTCCTGAATCTCTAAGCCCAGTAAGGCCATCTGTGGAGTCAACGTGAGTTTAAGACCGGTAGTAGTACATATCAAATGGTTGACTTGTGACCAAAAAGAGCGAATGCCCAGACAATTCCACCAGACATGTGTAGTGGTTCCAACCTCTCCACAGTTTTTCCAGCACAAGTTCATCCCAGGTCGGAGGCCTGTTTTTTTAAAACTAGCAATTTTGTCTGGAGTCAGGTACCATCCGAATTGAAGTTTCTTAGCTTGCTCATGGTGGTTCAGGCATGAGGTATAAGAAAGAGCATGTGTTGATGCCTTCAACCACTCCTCAACTGGTGAGGTGAATGTGAGGAGAGCTTCCCATTTCGTCATAAACGGGAGCTTAGACTCTGCCTGTATTTCTGACATAGCACTGTAAAAAGTGGAGATTCCCCTGTTGGCAGCAGTTGTTTGCTTGAAAATGGATATAACCTGTGGGAGGCTGGACAGTGTATCTTCCATTGGAATAACTATGGTTCTGAGAAGATCTTTTAGTTGAAGGTAAGAAAAGTAGTCAGCATTAGAAAGACCATATTTTTCTTTCAGAGTTGTAAATGATTGTATTTTGGCATTGTGCAGCACATCCGAAAGATGTTTAGCGCCCGCCCTCCGCCATTTCGCCAGGGAGAAAGCTGGAGAGTCTACACAGCACTCTACAGCCCTCAGTGTTATGTATCTATATAGGCCTTTTAGGAGTAAGAGGCTGACCCCAAACCAAACCTCAAGCACTGCTTGCATGGACTTCAGGGGGAGGTTTCCAGGCCTATGGCGGAGGAGGTGTGACTCCAGCAAAAGACGAGTTGAATTTTGTGGGGAATACCAGGATTCTATTTGTAGCCACAGAGGCAAGAAGTTTGCTTCAGCATTGGGGATCCACCATAACTGTGAGATCTCCAGATTAATTGCTCTGTAGTAATACTGTATGTTGGGGGCACCCATACCTCCCAAAGTAGTAGGCCGAGTTAACGTTGAGGAACCGACTCTATGAGGTTTGTTCATCCATATAAATTTGCCCAGAATAGATTGGAGAAGGTTAAGGGTTTTTCTGGGGAAGCGTATAGGAATGCAACGGAGAAAATATAATATTTTCGGAAATAGTAGCATTTTGGTAATTTGAATTCTGGCAATCCACGACAGCAGCGAAGGGGAGTAAGACTGTATCAGAGAGCGTAATTCCTTAGTTAGATAATCAGAATTTATTTTAACTATAGATTTGGTGAGAGAGATTTGGATACCCAGATATGTGAAGGATCGGGAGATCCATATGAAAGGTAGCGTTCGACGTAATGTCAATTGTTCTTTAGCTGGGATATTTACTGGGAAAAAGGAGGATTTGGATAGGTTGAGCTTATAATATGATGCTGCTGCGAATTCTTCCAGGATAGACATTAAAGCCGGAACAGTTTGTTTAAGATGAGTGCATGTGAATATCACATCATCTGCATATAGATTAATTTTGTGTTCCATTGGTCCCACCCACACCCCCGAGACCTGCGCCGTGTTACGCACTATAGATGCCAAGGGTTCCATGACCAGGGCGAAGATCAGAGGAGAGAGGGGGCAGCCCTGTCGAGTACCATTTGTAATCTCAAATTTTTGAGATAAGAAGCCAGAGGCACGGACTAAAGCTGAGGGGGATGAATACAGGGACATTATAGAGTCCTTAAATCTTCCAATAATATGGAACCTATCTAGGACTTCACTGAGGAACCCCCAGTGCACCCTGTCAAACGCTTTCTCTGCGTCGAGTGAGAGTAGTGCACCGGGGGCACCCCCCCTCTCCATGATGTCCAGCAGGTTTATTAGCCTTCTTGTGGCATCTCTGGCCTGACGCCCCGGAATGAAACCCACTTGGTCCCTGCCCACGAGGTCCGGAAGTACTTCCATAAGACGACTGGCAAGGATCTTGGCATACAATTTAATATCACAATTTAACAGTGCTATCGGTCGGAAGTTACTCGGGGATGTGGGGGGTTTGCCTGGTTTGGGAAGGGTAGTGATCACAGCTTGTAAACCCTCCTCCTTGACCTTTCCCGTGGACTGCCAGAACCGAAACAGCTTAGTTAAGTATGGGGTCAATAATAGGGAAAAGGAAGTGTAATACTTATATGTATATCCATCCGGGCCTGGGGCAGAGTGTCGTTTGGAGGTTTGGATGGCCTTTTGTACTTCCATTTCAGTTATAGGGATATTTATTTGAGCAACCTGTTGGGGGTTCAGAGAAGGTAGGGTGGCCTTATCTAAAAAATTTTTAATTATTGTTTTCGTTGGTTGAGGGGTGCATGAGTCATTTTTTAAATTATATAAAGTTTCATAGTATGTTCTAAACTGATCTACAATTTTTATGGGGTGTCTTATTTTGGAACCATTTGAGTCCAACAAGTGAGAGATTTTGGTGGTGGCCATACGCTTGCGGACTCGTCTAGCCAGCAGCTTCCCTGCTCTATCTCCCATTGAGTAGAACCGGGCTTTAGTTCTGGTCATGTCTTTTTGTACTTTGATCAAGAGTGTAGTGCGGAGTTGTCTACGAGTTTCTAATAGCTCAGCCGTTAAAGTTGGGGAAGGGTGGGATTTTTGTTTGTGTTCCAGGTTTTGCATTTGGGTCGTGAGGGTGGTAACCCTATTTACATGTTGTTTTTTCGCCCATGCTGACATCTTTATAAGTTTACCTCTGAGGACAGCTTTGTGCGCCAGCCAAAGTGTCTCCGGGGAAACTTCTCCTGTGTCATTTAAGGAGAAGTAATCTGTAATAAATCCTGATATCTCTTCTAGGTGTACAGGTGAGGAGAGAATATATTCATTAATTTTCCATAGTGTAGTGGGAGATACAGCCAGTGCATCCTCAAATTTAATGGCAACAGGGGCGTGGTCTGTCCACGAAATGGAACCCACTTCAGCTGAGAGGCAGAGCGGGAGCAAGGTGTCATCAATTAGAATGTAGTCAATTCTTGACCAAGAGCCAAATCTGGGTGACATATATGAATAATCTCTCTGCTCTGGATGAAAGCATCTCCAAACATCGTGAAGCCCAAATTGCGTAAAAGTCGGTCCCAACTCTGCCCTATACGCTCCGATTCCAGAGCAGTCCATTTTTTTGTCTGCTGGAGCATTTAAATCTCCGGCTATAATTTTCCTTCCCAATGATAGGGGGAATAGGGTTTCCAGAGTTTGAGACAGAAATTTAACCTGACCTGTATTAGGGGAGTACATGGACATAAGTGAGTAGGTGGCATTATTTAATTTGCAGTTAAGGAGGATGTAGCGTCCCGCTGGGTCTATCGTAGAAGATATGTATTCAAACGTTAATCTCTTATGAATTAGTATAGCCACCCCCGCTTTTTTGGTGTCTGCTGTTGCAAAGAAACTATGAGGGTAAAGCTGCGACTGCATTCTGTGTGTATCTGCTGCCAACAGGTGCGTCTCCTGTAGAAACAAAACATCATACCTGAGCTTTACGATCTGTCTCCATGTCAAAGAATGTTTCTCAGGACTGTTAAGTCCATTTACATTTACTGAACCGCATGTTATACTCATGGTGGATCAAACACATTCAATTGTAGAATACAATCATTACTGTTGGGAGACCAGCCGACCTGTAGGGGGAGGGGGGGATGGGAGAGGAGGGAGGGAAACACATGAGGATTAAAGGAACAAATTCCATTAACTGGAGCAACAATAGGCATGATGAGCACTATAAACAGACAAGTAAATCTTGCGTACATCTTGTCCAAAAACCTGTGGGTAAAACCACAGAAAAATAAAAACAAAGAGTGCCAACTGAAACGCACTCAAGGGGCAATATTATCCCAGTGATTACTGGGATAAAGAAATAAGCAAATCAGTACAGTAGAGGTTTAGATTGGAGAAGAAGTGAGAGAGAGAGGGGGGAAGGTCTTAGAGTGTGGTTGTGCAGAGAGAAAAGAAAAAAGCAATATAGGAGGGGGAGTGAGAAGATGTGTTAGGGAGTAAGGATATGCCAGGGGAAGGCACGTGTAGTGGGGGAAGAGAGGGAGGGATGTGTGAAGATTTAGGTCGAGTGTGAGAAGAAGAAGGTAAGATCAAGAAAAAGAATTTAGAGATCTAAACAGAATTGTTCAGAAAGAGAACAATAAAAGGTACAAAGATAGTTTCAGGAACATAAAAATACAAGAGTTCCTGATCTACTCCGGGCTATCAAGCTTTATGGACCTGCAGTGGTATCATACTGTGAACCATTCAGGATCAATTCTTGGTCTGTTTCCTCTTTTTTTCTTTCCATCCAAGCCAGTTTGTGAGCCAGGTTTATCCGAGCCCTCCACAGGGAGGGAGTTCATCAGTCCCCATTGTTTCAATAGTCTTTCTGCATGAACAGGCAAGCAAGCAAACATAGGATTTGTCCTCTTTTTTGATGATAAGCTTTGTAGGGAATCCCCATCTGTAAGGGATGTCGTTCTCCCTCAGGATTTTAGTGCAATGCTGAAATGCTTTGCGTTGAAGTAAGGTTCCAGGTGAAATGTCCTGATAAACTTCAATATGTGCATATTTATCTGGTAGTTCAGGACGAGACATAAGAGACCTAAGAAAGTCTTCTTTCACTTCAAAATAATGCACTCTTGCAAGAATGTCTCTGGGCAGGGAGGGATCCAGGTTTGATGGTTTTGGAATCCTATGTATTCTATCAATTTTGAAATCCATGGGGTCTGTGTCTGGTAGAGCTGCAGTTAGGAACCCCTGCAGAAAGCTCCGGAGCTCTCTATTTTGCACATTTTCATCCACCCCCCTCAGCCTGACATTGTTGCGGCGTGATCTGTCCTCAAGGTCCAGATTTTTGCTTTGGACTCTTGCAATCTGCTCCTCTAGTTGCTCATTTGCGTCCAGCAGGGCATTATGAGAGGAAATGATCTCTGTGAGCTTTCTTTCTAATGAATCTGTGCGTGCGCCCAGCTCTGCTATTTCACCCCGCACCTCCGCCACCATTTTCATCATGTCGGTGTGGAGAGAAGCCCGGAACTCCTCCAGCAGCTCCCTCATGCTGGCATGTGTTAGGGGAATCTCGGGTGCCTGACTCCCACCAGCCACCTCCTGAGAGTGTGGACCGCGTTTGGCCGCTCGTGCTGCTCTGGGTGAGGGAGGCGCCATGTTGGGCTCCTGGAGCGCGAAGAGCTTGGGGGCTGTGAAAAAGTCGGATACCCGCCTTGGTGCTAGTCCTGTCACTGGTCTGGTCTTACCCATCGGTGCAGTGAGGGATCCGGTCTTTTGTGGTGCAGAGGAGATCGCTGTTGCAGGCTCTGGAAGCTGGTAATGGCCGTTTCTGTGCCCGGGAGATCAGGAGCTCAAAGTTATGCAGCCTCTGCCATTGCCAGTCAGGCCACGCCCCCTATACTCTTATATTCTGTGATCCCGGCTGTAATGTCTGTATACTCTTATATTCTGTGATCCCCAGCTGTAATGTCTGTATACTCTTATATTCTGTGATCCCCGGCTGTAATGTCTGTATACTCTTATATTCTGTGATCCCCGGCTGTAATGTCTGTATACTCTTATATTCTGTGATCCCCGGCTGTAATGTCTGTATACTCTTATATTCTGTGATCCCCAGCTGTAATGTCTGTATACTCTTATATTCTGTGATCTTCAGCTGTAATGTCTGTATACTCTTATATTCTGTGATCTCATGCTGTAATGTCTGTATACTCTTATATTCTGTAATCCCAGGCTGTAATGTCTGTATACTCTTATATTCTGTGATCCCCAGTTGTAATGTTTGTATACTCTTATATTTTGTTATCTCCGGCTGTAATGTCTGTATACTCTTATATTCTGTGATCCCTGGCTGTAATGTCTGTATACTCCTATATTCTGTTATCTCCTGCCCAGGAGCTGTGGTATATCCGACCTGTTCCTGCATGGTCGGATACATACATTACACAGGGAAGCAAATCTCAGGCAGAAACATTTTTTTAAAACATCCAATTGTGGAACTTATCTTTATTCTATGATCTATTAATTAAAATGGACCATTGTTGGTGGCCCAAGCCCTGTAAACGTACATATCAATAGCAATCTGCATCATGCATCTCTCCCCCCCATAAGGTGGCTTTGATATCCTGCAGCAGTGACAGGGGTGTTTCATGTAAATAATCGCTACTTTTTGATAGGGAACACTTCATGGTATCCAGATCCATCTTGTGTATGACACTGGTGGCCCATTCTGGGTGTTCTCGCTGATCCCCAGCACCGGCCTTGCCTGCAGTTTGCTTCTCTTTCATCGCCTGCTCCAGCCAGTCTCTCCCGTGCTGTTCGGAGGAATCGATATCACCATTGCACAGGTTTAGCTTCACAGCGAGGAGGATTTCACAAGCCTTTAATGCCACCGGCCGGTCACAGTCACACAGACAAGTCAATAAGGCCTGAAAAATCCCCACTCGCTCACATTTTATCAGGGCGTCTGACATGGGAGGTGCGCTCCTGCTTGGAGGCAGCCCTGTAGTGTACGGGCAGCTTTGGGGAGGTCTCATTTCCAATATTTGAGACATATAAAAATCTGCAAGGTCCAATCCATTCACCTTCACCTCCCAATCCAAGTCACTGCACGTCGTCTCCAGAATCTGGGACAACACAACTTCTGGGTCTTGGAGGTCGAGCATGTGACCGTTCCTTAGCCAATCAGTGAATACCTTCACCACCGCCCGCCTGGGGAAACCTTCTGTGTCATGACATAGAATGTCCATTAGATGGGGCACCAGATCCTGCGGGGAGGACACAATTATTAATGAATATACTTCCACAGAACATGAGATAAATGTCTGATGGAGGCGGATCCCACCGGTGAGAGGCGCCTGACACATCCAGACAGAATTAATGAAGAGGAGATGCCCTGCAGCCTGGATATAGCAGCCGCCTCACCACACTGATCAGCACACCCCCATTCTCTATATACAGGCAGGTCCTACCTCTGAGACAACAATGATACCATCTTGTCATTAAAGATCAATTTGGGAAATTCCCTATTAACCAGATAATGACCAAGTGTTGTAAATTATGACTCTTGATTGTGGGCTTTAACCCTACACCAGTGGTGTAACAAAGCCGCTAAGTGCTAGCAGACCTAGATCAGCTCCACAAGCGACTGGTCACACACACCAGGGGCGTTGGAGTGGGGTCACAGGAGGAAGGGTCGCCGCTGCAGTAAGTCGTTTGCAGCACCAGTAGAGCGATGCTGTGGGCCCTGGGCTGGTGGAGGGATGTACCAGCAGCAGACGTGATGGACTTCAGGAAAATGCTGCTGAGACTGTACATGCGCTAATAGATATTTCAGCCCTCCAAGATCTCAATCTGCACATGTGCCACCTCTGGCACCATTTTCTTGAAGTCTATCCAGTTCGCCGCCGGCACGCCCCCTCATACCAGCCCAGGGCCCACAGCATCGCCCCAGTGATGCTGCCGCCGACTTACTGCAGCGGCGACCCTTCCTCCTGTGACCCCGCTCTACCACCTCTTTCCCCGGTAAGCTACAATCGGCCTGTAAGATGCACCCCCATTTTCCCCCCAATCTTGGTGGTAAAATAAGTGTTTCTTAAAGTCTGCAAGATACGGTATATAAATAAATAAGGATCTGTTCAAGGCATCAGTGGAAGCAAAAAAGAATCATTCCCCCCACAGTAAAAGAAAAAAATACATTCTGGTCCAGATTTATTTACACATTCAAACAGTAAAAAAAAAAAAAAAATAATCCTATTTCATAAATTTGCATTGCACAATATTAAAAAAAATATTGACATTCATGAAATCTGGTGACATTGCTGAAATATACCATTTCTCCATCAGGGACAAGGCCGTGTGCAGCCATGTAAGTAAATAATAAAAATGTACTGAAATGTAATACAAAGCGGATACAGCGGCCGCCCCTGCAGATCGCACATAGAAAGTGGAGGAAAATCAGCCTCATCCTGAAGAGTTTCTGATATGTAAAGATTGATTAACCCTCGAATACTCCCAAATCCTTGTTTGCCCTCTTTGCCGGACTCGTTATTATAGAGATAAGTACTGACCTCACATCTTAAAGGTTCTGTAGATCTGGAGGCGTCGGCGGCCGAGTTGGGAGAGATATTAATAATCTGACCCACGCAGGTTACAGCACTGGCACGGACATAACTCTCCGGGTCCTTAAGAAGATCCACAACGATCTGGGGAAGTCCAGAACCGATCAGAACTTGTACAACGTCTGCACGTCCTGGAACCAAAGCGGAAAACAGGCAGTGACTGTATATTCTACCCAAAAAGCAGAGAGAGCCATATGTGTCCTCACAATCTGTGCCACCTTCATACAGCAGAACTATCCCCCGACTGCAGTTCAATGTATAAACAAACTGTGCTTTGCTCACCCTCCCCAGGTCCAGCGGTAAATCTCTTCTGCTGATGCGGACGTCTGTTATTGTCTGCAGCGCAGGCGTCACTTTCACAGCAATGCTGCAACCCAAAACTGAGGCTGGCACAAAGCGCTGTCAATGTGTCATCAGCACTGCAGACAAGATACTGGGTACAGCGATGGAGGTTCAGTGCTCGACCCGGGAGGGATTGTCAAACACAATTTGCTATTTTATTTTAAAGCAAACTGCATCCAGGGTACAGGCTACTAAACTAGCAATCCTCATTAAGGCCCTACGTATCAAGGTGGTCAACTCGAACTGTGCATAAATCACAAGCAAATATATGAAACTACACTAAGAAATGTGCTTATTTCTCCACCTATGAGCCCCTTTTTCTCCCCTTTGCCTCCATTGAAAAAATCTGCTTATTTCTCCTCTTATGAACCCCTTCTTTTACCCTCTGCCTCTATTGAGAAATCTGTTTATTTCGAGCCCTTTCTTCTCTCCTCTGCTTCTATTGAGAAATGTACTTATTTCTCCACTTATCAACCATTTCTTCTCCCCTCTGCCTCCTGAACTCATCATTTACACTGAAAAACATTTCAAATCCTTTTGGCTCAAGGTATGACAAACTGTGAGCTCCCTGGAGGAATAAGATTAGAGCTGGGTATTGAAGTCTATGGAGAGAAGTGACAGAGTGAAAGAAAAAGGAAAACCTATAAACCAGTGCTGTGTTTTATGTCACCATAGAGTTGGCTTCACAGCTACACTGCTCAGTGCTGTATAATGACCTCCCTGCTGCTGCCGTTTGTGACCAATTGAGATATGGAGACAGGGGAGCAGGAATCACTCATATAAAGATAGAGATATCGTAGCAGCTAATCACCACCCACTAGCTAAGAGACAACTGAAAGTTAAGTCATACAATGGTCAGATACACTGTTACTTCTCATGTACGCACGACAGCTTATTCTGAACTTTCCTACAATGGCAGAGACGTTTTGAACTTGCAGCCCATAGGAGTTGTCTACCGTTTAGCCTTTATACTAGATACTCTATATATACTACCGGTAGGTGCTGCAAAATGTGGAAATAAAAATGACTTCTGGGCTTTTTCGCTTGTTTAGTGAAGTTACCAAAAATCCTTAAGCTCAAGGTACCTTTAACTGCAGCTGTGACGTTGGTGATGAACTCCAATGTAGTGTCTCGAACCTCCCAAGAAGGGCTGCACAGACGCTTCATCATCACCGGACACAGCCCTGCGGCAGAAAGAAATCCGGCATGAATCACATCACATTAGAAGGATTGTCACCGGACCAGGATCACGGTGCGGAGCTCTGCCGCATTCATCCTCCACCGTACAATACTCAGTATGAACACTTATTGGGCACAGACCTTGAAGAAACGTCCTGCCCTCTGTGCAGTGCTGGTCAGACGTGTGCCCGGCCAGCAGCCACTTCACCGAGGCCTGAAACGCCTTTTTCAGCACCTGCAGTACAGAAATTGGTAGGTAAATTGTGGATTTTTTTACCGCCCAGTTTTGTAAAACTCCTACAGTGACATGCTCTAATCCTTCATTGGATAGTACGGCACTTATTACTGGGCCACCTGATAATCTGGAAACTGAAATGCCTGCCGATCATGCAGGTACTTGTAGACATGACACTATTGCTTCAGCTCACTTCCCTTTAAAGGACTATCCTGATCCCCTACTGCATAAACAGGCTGAGAGCAATGTCAGGTCCTTACTGTGGGGTCCGTCTCTGGATTCTCTAGGTAGGAAGTCAGCACATTAGAAGTCTTCATCAAGGCCTCCATGTTCACTAAAAATAGTATTAATAGTGTTAATAACATCAATGAATAATAATACAAAAACTAATGTAATAAAAAATTATTATTATTTATATTGCACCATGGTGCTGTACATAAGAAGGGGCCACATACAAAATAATAGATATAGTTTATAGTAAACAAATTAACAATGACAGGCTGATACAGAGGGGAGAGGACCCTGCCCTTGCGGGCTTATATTCTACAGGACAATGAGGAGAAGACAGTAGGACAGGGGTGCAGCAGCTCTGGTGGCGGTGGGGCGGCAGCTCTGGAGGCGGTGGGGTGGCAGCTCCGGTGGCAGTGGGGCAGTGGCTCGGTCATTGCAGGCTGTAGCTTTCCTGAAGAGATAAGTTTTCAAGCTCTGTCTGAAAGATCCAAGTGTGGTGGATAATCGGACGTGTTGGGGTGCAGAATTCCAGAGGATGGGGGATATTCGGGAGAAATCTTGGAGGCGGTTGTGGGAGGAACGGATAAGTGTGGAGGAGAGTAGGAGGTGTTGGGAGGATTGAAGATTACGTGAAGGAAGATATCGGGAGATTAGTCCAGAGATATAGGGAAGGGACAGGTTATGGACGGCTTTGTAGGTCAGTGTTAGTAGCTTGAACTGGATTCGTTGGGGAATTGGGAGCCAGTAAAGAGATTTGCAGAGAGGAGAAACAGAGGAGTAGGGTGGAGAGAGGTGGATTAGTTGGGCAGCAGAGTTGAGGACAGACTGGAGAGGTGCAAGAGTGTTAGCAGGGAGGCCGCAGAGGAGAATGTTGCAGTAGTCAAGGCGGGAAATGATAAGGGCATGTACAAGAATTTTAGTAGATTGAGGGCTGAGGAAAGAACAGATCCTGGAAATATTCTTGAGCTGGAGGCGACTGGAGGTGGCGAGAGCTTGGATGTGTGGTTTGAAGGACAGGGCAGAGTCAAGAGTTACTCCAAGGCAGCGAATTTGAGGGGTGGGAGAGAGCATGATGCCATTTACCATAATAGATAGATCAGGTGGTGAAGGTGAAAGATGGGATGGAGGAAAGATGATGAGTTCAGTTTTGTCTATGTTGAGTTTTAGGTAGCGAGAGGAGGAGGAGGATATAGCTGACAGACACTCCGGGAGTCTATTACCAATTAATACAAAATTATCACTATAGTAATATACCACTATATTCTATAACTATCTAGTCGATATTGGTCTCACATGGCCACCGGGAAAGACCTCCAATCACGTCCAACGCTGACCTTTGAACTCGAAGAGACCCAATCAGCGACCTGCCTATAGTTAACCCTGCAGGAGCAGAACAAGTGACTTGTCCAATGCAAAAGCAGAGAATCAGCTCCACAGACCTCAGTACATCGTTATGGGGGAACGGCGTGATGAGACACTCCTGAAAAATAAAAGGGGGAATAAAATTAATGTCATGAGTTTATAAAGGACCGGCACCTCTTGTTTTTTTTTGGAAAACCTGGTTAATGGTTTAGTGATTGAGACCCAATCTCTTTATATCAATACACTGGGTAAAAGTCCATACACCCAACAAACAAGAAGTCATAAGCTTGTTCCGGACCATCGGCTCATGTGAACACGCCATCGATCAGATTGGATTGTTCAGTATGGTCACAGCGGTACCACCCTAGTAATCAGATTTTTCCATAAAAAGAAACGCAGGTAGAGCCGTTCTTTACACTGCTGTAGGATCCCAAGTGCCCCATGGTACATTACCAAGTCACACAGTGCGCTCAGATGGCTCAGGCACTGGCATAAGAGGCTGACACATGAGGGCTTCGTAGACAACAGATTCTCAACAATGGCAGGATCCAGCACAAACTCATCAAGAAAACCTGATAATAAATATTTTTGAAAGGTTTTAATTATGTTAAAAAAAATTATACTTTGGGCATTTAAAAAAAAATTCATATCACTAAATAAATTAAATTAAAATAAAAATAAAATAAAAATACCAAAATTATTAAAAATCTTGCACTTTTGACACTAGACATAAAGGCCATTTTTGTTCTTTCAGGAAATTCACATGTACAGTAGCAGCAATAGACTGACTGTGACCCTATCCTTTGTATTGAAGCATCTAAAGAACCTGTGCAAAGGTCATTGTGAAGACATGGGGTGCCGGGGAGATGCGACATCGCCTTTTGTTATTGATGAACTCTTCATTATCAGCTGTGTATAGACTCTAGCGTCTTGTTGGAGTCCAAAATAGCGCAAGTGGCCTGTGATTAAGAAATAAATAAATGAGAAATCTTGCAATTTTATCAAACAAAGCACATACCGGCTTGTCCCAAGTCTGTGGTTGAACCTCTCAGCACGCAGTCTAATGGCTGAAGTAGTACACACACAGCGTGCTGACAGATAGCTGGCGGACTGCAAAGAAAACATAGAATATACAGAAGAGAGAAGAAAGAGAGATTAGAGGAGGAGGGATATTGTACAGATTGAATTCTCTGTGTGTATACACTCCTCAACACTGAAAATGCATCACGTTTATCCATTCTTTGATTTCAATAATTCCAAGAATTTTCCTTCTGGTGTCTTGGTGTTAGAAAGACAGAAAAGTGATGGAGAGACAGACAGACAGATAGAGGTAATATTTGTGATGACATGGACTTTTTCAAAGTATGGCATGGGTTAAGTTTCTTAAATTAGCCAGACATGTTGGTCTTTTGTTTGTTAACTTATGATAAGTCAGTCATTGTTTCTACCATTGTTCTGAGGATGTGTATTGCTAATTTAATCACTTGACTAGATACACTCAAAAAAGAGTTAAGTATGCGGCTTGAAATCCAACCAATAAGAAAACAGTCTTATTCCACCAATCCTGAAGTCCCCAATGTCCTGAAATGAGTGCTTAGGGTATATAAGGGGGTCTTTTTAATTAACCAGGAGTTCACATGCTACATGGCTCCAATCTAGGATCTGAGGACCCGGTTGGAAGGCCTTAATCTCAGCCTAGGAATTTCGATTCTGGCTGCCAGAACAACATCATGTTTCATACCTTGCATGACCTCAATCTAGGAATTACGGGTCCAATTAGAGGAGCACTAAAATTGGATTATATTCTGCAGAAGATCAGCATCGACTTCTAGGATTCAGCTGAAATATAAGAGACTACGTAAGGTAGATACCAAGGTTGGGACAATTCAGTCACCTGGCTACAGACATTGCTGTGCTCGGTCAGCTTCTTAAGATTGTCACTATTCCTATCTCGGTGGGTGGAAGGATGAGACTCTGTTACAATTTATGTTTTGATTGGTTATGTGTTATATTCCTTTAACTGTCTAGGATTCAACAAATAGTTATTATTGTGGTTCCCTCACCCTGTGTTGTCTAAGCACTGTTAAGGAGATTGGTCATGCAGTTGGGATGAGCCCTGATCCATGCTGTCTTTCTAAAGGCGGCCAGGTCAGCGGACGAGAACACCCACTGACCGCCATGTCTCCAAATATTCACAAAAGAGCCATGATGGATAATAGTGATACACAGAAGAAACCTGATGATATAATTACCATGTTTTGGACTTCACAATGCCGAATGCCAGTGACCCAGCCTGGACTGGACTTAGACTTCTTAGGGCCTGCATCATGATCGTCCATAGACTGCAGTCAGGACTGCACAGTACTGGAAATCTAGATCAATAAAGAATATAATGAATATTCTGAGCACATGTGTCACCAGGATTTACCTAAAATGTATCAGTCATTCATGGATTGCTAATCCCAACCTTAGCTAACAGTCTTAGGCCAGCTTCAGACCACGGTTTCTTCCTGTCCATGGGAATCCTGTTTTTTGCAGGACCACACGGACAGGAACGGATGAGCAACTCCGAATGCCATTTCTGTGTCCGGATCCGGGATTTTAAGGGATCCAGACTGACAGAAAGAGCTGGGAGGAGCCGAGCCTGCAAAGCACAAGCAAGCATGTCAGGGCTGTACTTTCGCTTTTGTAGTGTATCTACATCCACTGCAAAAGCAAAATAAAGAAAGTAAAGGTATTAAAAAAAATTTAAAAATACTTACCTCTCCGCAGTTTTCCGGAAAGACGTCCGATCACTGCAAGGACCTGAATCAGCTGACCAGCGGCAACCCGATCAGCTGATGTGTCACCTGACAGCATCAGCTGATCGGTTTAAACCGCCCGCCAAAATCGATCGGCGGGTGGGCAGGCGATTTAAACTGATCAGCTGAAGCTGTCAGGTGACACATCAGGTGATCGGGTTGCCGCCAGTCAGCAGATTCAGGTCGTGCAGCAATCGGATGTGGACGCTTTGCATCCCGGGACAGTCGGCGGAGAGGGGAGTATTTATTTTTTCGATATTTAATACCATTGCTTTCTATTATTTCGCTTTGGCGGTGTATGTAGATACACTGCTAAAGAGACAGTACACACACGGGAACAGAGCAGTGCAGCAGTGTTCTGAGCACTGCAGTGCTCAGTACACTAAAACCTGATCCAGGAAACGATCATGTTGTTTCCCGGATCTGGCACTATAGACTCCCATGCCTACAGCACTAGCTTTTTGAGTCTACAACCCCTCTGCAGATCTATAGAAGACCCTGTGTAGTCTGATCCTGCGGTCACACTCATTTCCATCAGGTGAAATTTGGGACAGATGGATGGCAAAGAGACGGCAATATCAGACTTTTCAGGTTTGTTTGTAGTATAATTGGATTTTACATTACCTGGTCATGACAAGCAGCAGCTCCTCTAGATGAGGGGCATCATTAATAGGCTTCTGCTTCAGGAGAGCCTTTATCAGCTCTGCTATTCTGGGCCAGAGAAGCCGGGCCATTGTGTCAGGGCAGGCTCTGAAGATGGCGGACAGAGCTTTTAGTGACTGAGTTACCGACTGGGAAACGTCAGACATTAGTAGCTTCTCTAAGTGACCAAGGATCCTCAGGACCATCGCAGGAAGATCCGGGACATGGCTGATTACAATCTGACCCGTCAGCTTTACAGATGTGAGAAATACATGGGCGATAAGGTCATTGACTGCAGATGCTACAAACAGGCTGGAGTCCATCAGCAGGTCCAACATGGTCTCTAATATTCCTGAAGGAGCCAAGAGAAAAAAAAAAAACACCAAGGAGAAAGTTTTCAAAAGTTTTACACCACTTTATTAATTTTAAAAAGATACCATTTTTTCACAACTTAGTTTTTTGAAGTTTTTCCATGCCCTCCCCACATTTCAAACAAATGAGTAGAAGTTAGTGGGAATGGGGGAGTGTGGCCACCAACAGCCCGACAGGTGTATTATTACATCAGCAAGTGACGGTGGAAAGTTACTGCAGTTTATGGTGCAAAAACAACCCAGAGGTGCGCCATTCAGAGGTGTGCTGCTCTTAACGAATTTACAGCATTTTAATCCAGCGGTTCCTTGGATCAAGACTGTGGATGTGTCTGGCGCTATGTGCTTGTCCGCTTAGATGGGTGCAGGAGCACACAGTATGGATCAATTATTTCCATGTGGAAAACTGTCCATGTGCGCTAGATCATAGACTAATGTTGTAGGCGGCATACTAGTATGAAAACATACTAGCCTGAACTTCGCCGAACAGAGTCTTCCTCTCATTACATTCATATGTTCTAATAAATTCTACATGTCATTCCTCCGTTATTATTACTAGCAATTTATGAATTATGACATGAATCTATGATGAGGCTTTACCATCACTCTTGTCAATCAGATGTTAAGCAGCACAGCCATATACTGTCCTCTCCGTGCTGGAAGAACTGTATAAGGACAGACTCTATAGGCAAAGTAGAATAGTGACGCTCAATTGTCACTGTATTCATAGACTTTCAATAGGATAAAAAAAGAACAAGAAGAAACATTATGGTAAGTCGCTGTTATGCTGCTCTTACCTCCTCTCTGCAGAAAACATAATGCGTCCTGGTGCTGCACCATACTCAGCAGGCCTTGTATCCATGCTCTCCTGATGGAGGCGTCCTTCCATGTATCACTGGTGAATATACATTCACCAAACATGTCGGGTATAATGTCAGCAGACTGAAAAAAAGAGAGAAACAGAAAAGGATAAGGCGGACAAAAATATGTCACACAGAAACAAATCAATAACATTATATGAGCTAGCCCATGTGCCATTGTATGAGCCATGTCATAGGCGTCAAATGATGAGGTGGGGGATGTTCTGAGCAGAAATAATGTGGCAGGCTATATGGAGTCATGTATGTTACCAAAAAGTAGGGGGTAACCCCAGCAATAACCACTGTGTGATCGGCTGGGGGCCGCCTGTGTCCTCTTGTGACCATTACTGATAAGCGAGCACTTCAATGCTCGAGTTTCCCGTGAACTTCCATTATACTCGGTACTCGACATCAAATTGTCCGACCTAGTCGTATTGAATACCGAGCATAATAGTGCTCACTCATCACGAGTGACCACCTATGGAGGAGGCGGTATGTGTGTGATGACTGCTGTCAGAGACAGAGGATGGAGCTGTGGTCAGGTGTTTCACTACTGCTCTATTCATAGAAGGAACACAGGACCCTGTTTTTGTGGTGCAACCACTGGGATCACACATAACTCACAAGTCTTGTGAGCGATGATGATGGTTATCATCAGGATAACCCCTTATTAGACACCTGTTCGGAGACACGTCCACACTCACCATCAGATGTTTAAATCCTCCTTCCTGAGCTGCTAATACTCCAACCAGTCTCATAGAAAAAGCGAGGAGGCTGTGGTCGGCTTCTTCTGTACTCAGTACCTGTTGGAAGAGCCCTGGAATACATGGATTCTCAAACAGTAGACCCTCTGCAGAAACTGGGGGAAAAGAGAAGAATACACTTCACATGTTAACCATAATGGAACAAGATATTGAAGTTTTATAATAGATAAGATCAAATCTGGAACAAAAAAAATAGACCAAATAACTGAATTAGTGAGCAGATCGCCCGGTCTCATGCTGCGTCCACTACCACCACTAGAAAACCTAGGTGGGAAATTGATCAGGAGACACTGGGATCACTTTTAGGGCCCCTTTACACACCACCACTGGAAGGTAGCAACTGCCGGGCATTGGGGATAATTGTGCCTGTTGCCATGAAATTGCTACGAATTGACGGCGTGTAAATAGGGAAATCCCTCCCGGTGTCCTGCAGTTGACTCAGATATCTGTTGCTGAGCCGTGCTCAGAAACCGAAGGCAACACAAAGTCACAATTGCCATGGTAGTGGCGTGTAAACGGGGCACAGGCATGGATGTTGCGTTGCCTAGTGATTTCCCAGAGGCGTGCCACAGCGTCATGTATACCACGCCCCATCAGCGATCATTGGTGGGGGCTACTGTGTTACCATTGGCTGTCCCTTCACAGGGCGCCATATTTAAAGAGCTGTCCATTCAAAATACACATTTGCTATAGCGTCATGTATTAGCCAGCCTCCGTGCGCAGGCTGCCTAATCATGATCTTATTGCGCTGTCCAATCAGCGTATTAGCGTCACAGAATAAACAACTCTGTCACGCCTATGTACTTGCGGCCCTAAAGATGTACGCCCATATTCCTATGTGGATAGCGGTGTGTGAAGCAGGGAAGGTATTCAACAGGAAGTAAGCAGCAGGATCTGTCGGAACTTCCGGGCAGCAAAGATACTTTGAGTATGGCGGCGTGTACATGCGGTATCGGCGATCGGTATCCTCTGTCAAAAACGTGCACGTGCGGTGGATGCCTGTTGCTAGGCACAGTGGCGGCATGTAAAGGTACCTTAAGTGTCGTCCCATTAAAAGAACCAGTATCCATATCTCCTGTTATGGCATATGGATATCGAAGGGTCAGTGATTTGCCCCCTCTATTGCCTCTTCACCTTATTTCTTTTATTCTTTCGACCATGATGTCATTCTCTGGTGATTGCTCTCCTAATATATGTCTAAAGGTACCGCCATATCGCCGGAGATTTGGTTGGCAATTCCCGAATTGGGCAATGTGGAAACCACATCGCATGTGCGTAGTGGAGTGTGACTGGGCGATTCTACGGTGAGAAATCGCCGGTGGAGCCTCGCCTGATCGCCCTGCACGGCAGAGAAATCAGTCAATATCCACCAGGAGATTTCAGCGCATGGTGGGGTGTGACCGGGCGAGGGTGATGTACACAGTGATCATGAAAGAAATCAAGTAGGCGTGCTTGGATGTTGTGTTTTTCGCATCGCATCTGCGGCGATTGGTGGGCGATACTGCGTTCCGATTGGCTGGCCATGTCCGAGGCGCCTTATTTGATGACCTGTGTGTTCACGCAAGGCTCACCAATGGGAACGCAGTTACGTCCACCAATCGCAGTGATAGGGGCGCGGTGAAAAACACTCTAGCACACCTCTATCAAAACAGTATGCCCACATCGCTGCTACAATAGTAGCATGTGACGCGGCGATGTGTGAAGGGAAGATCGCTTCCGGTCTTCTGCAGGCGATTTCCCGAACGCAGGATCGCCGAAGATCGCATGCGAGATCTCTATGTGCGACAGGTCGACGGCGATCTGAAAAAAGTTCCCGAAACGTGCGCGCTCACGTCAAATTGCCGGTGATATGGAAGCCATATGGCGGCATGTGACGGTACCTTAAAGTAAGCAAGTCAGATCACAAAGCTATGACTTCCAGACTTTGGACACATCATACGAATTGAGCAATCACTGGAGAAGGACATAATGGTCAGAAAAATAGAAGGAACAAGGCGCAGAGGAAGACCAGCAACCCAATGGCTTCATTCAATCAGGATAACGGCAGAGATTACCCTAGTGGACCTGTCTAGGCTTGGAGAGGACCCTGGTGGACCTTGTCTAGGCTTGGAGATGACCCCGGTGGACCTTGTCTAGGCTTGGAGATGACCCCGGTGGACCTCGTCTAGGCTTGGAGACGACCCCGGTGGACCTCGTCTAGGCTTGGAGACGACCCCGGTGGACCTCGTCTAGGCTTGGAGACGACCCCGGTGGACCTCGTCTAGGCTTGGAGACGACCCCGGTGGACCTCGTCTAGGCTTGGAGACGACCCCGGTGGACCTCGTCTAGGCTTGGAGACGACCCCGGTGGACCTAGTCTAGGCTTGGAGACGACCCCGGTGGACCTCATCTAGGCTTGGAGACGACCCCGGTGGACCTCGTCTAGGCTTGGAGACGACCCCGGTGGACCTCGTCTAGGCTTGGAGACGACCCCGGTGGACCTCGTCTAGGCTTGGAGACGACCCCGGTGGACCTCGTCTAGGCTTGGAGAGGACCCCGGTGGACCTCGTCTAGGCTTGGAGAGGACCCCGGTGGACCTCGTCTAGGCTTGGAGAGGACCCCGGTGGACCTCGTCTAGGCTTGGAGAGGACCCCGGTGGACCTCGTCTAGGCTTGGAGACGACCCCGGTGGACCTCGTCTAGGCTTGGAGAGGACCCCGGTGGACCTCGTCTAGGCTTGGAGACGACCCCGGTGGACCTCGTCTAGGCTTGGAGACGACCCCGGTGGACCTCGTCTAGGCTTGGAGACGACCCCGGTGGACCTCGTCTAGGCTTGGAGACGACCCCGGTGGACCTCGTCTAGGCTTGGAGACGACCCCGGTGGACCTCGTCTAGGCTTGGAGACGACCCCGGTGGACCTCGTCTAGGCTTGGAGACGACCCCGGTGGACCTCGTCTAGGCTTGGAGACGACCCCGGTGGACCTCGTCTAGGCTTGGAGACGACCCCGGTGGACCTCGTCTAGGCTTGGAGACGACACCGGTGGACCTCGTTTAGGCTTGGAGACGACCCCGGTGGACCTCGTCTAGGCTTGGAGACGACCCCGGTGGACCTCGTCTAGGCTTGGAGACGACCTCGGTGGACCTCGTCTAGGCTTGGAGACGACCCGGTGGACCTTGTCTAGGCTTGGAGACGACCCCGGTGGACCTTGTCTAGGCTTGGAGACGACCCCGGTGGACCTTGTCTAGTCTTGGAGACGACCCCGGTGGACCTCGCTAGGCTTGGAGACTACCCTAGTGGACCTATCTAGGCTTGGATACAACCCTAGTGGACCTATCTAGGCTTGGAGTAGACCCTGGTGGTCCAATCTAGGCTTGGAGAAAACCCTGGTGGACCCATTTAGACTGCACAAGATCAATTTTCCTACAGAGCGTCCACCCATCATGTCACCATGGCTCCAGATCAAGCTGAAGGCTGTTCAACTAAAAATAAAAAAAAAAATGCCTAAAGTAGAAAGTCAATGTAAGGAGCTGCTGCTCATTCATAAAATTTAGGATGACCATGTATTATATACATGTCCATTAACTTGTATCAGCCTCATATAACCACATTTCTTCTGCAACAACCCCCATTTGACAAGGCTGGGGACTCTGCATAAATTGCTACAGATTTGAGCAATGTATCAAGTACTTTCCTACTTCCCCAGGTCCTGAATGAAGCAACAGAGAAAAAAAGAGCTGCCCATTACCAGACCCCAGCAGGCACTGAAACCAGTCCAGCAGTTTCTCATAGATAGAGTCATCTGTAATCAGCTGTCTGTTGTCAAGCAGGACTCCGCAGACGTGGGGCAGGAGCTGCGAACACTCCGCGTCCATAGTGACTCCTGGAGAAGACATGACATATTCTGATTTATATGCGTTAACTATATACAACTACAAGACTGTACTATTCACAGTTGATTGCTTGTGCCCTGCAGCTAGAAAATCACAGGTCACCAGTCTGGCACAGAGTATTCCTGTAAAGGTATCTTTACACGCCGCAACTACGGTGTAGCAACTGAGAGGCAATCCGGATTTCCGTCACCGTTGCCTTGAGATTGCTATGAAATTGCGCCGTGTAATTGGGGAAAGCGATGGTGATTTTGAAAGTTGCTCCCGGTTGTGGTTTCAGAGCATTGTTCAAAAACCAGAGGCAACCCTGAAGGTGAATTGCCCTGGTTTTGGCGTGTGAACGGGAGATAGGGATGGAATCTGCGTCGCCTAGTGATTTCCAAGAGGCGTGCCACAGCGTGCTGGAGACCGCACCCCATCAGCGATGATTGGTGGGGGCTACTGTGTTACCATTGGCTGTCCCTTCACAGGGCGCCATATTTGAAGAGCTGTCCATTCACACTACACAATGGCAATGGCGTCATGTATTAGCCAGCCTTCCTGCGCAGACTGGCCAAATCATAACGCTATTGCGTTGTCTAATCAGCGTGTTTGGGGCGCTGAATACACAACCCTGTCACGCCTATGCTCTTGCGGCGCTGAACATGCACACCCACATTCCTTTGGCGATTGCGGTGTGTGAAGCGGCGTCAGGAGTCAACCGGATGTTTCCCACTGTTGGTGTGGGAACTTCCGGGACGATACATCACCTTAGGTTGAGGGCGAAATTGCGGCGTGTACATGCGGCATCGGCATTTGGAGGCACCCGTCAAAAACGTGCACGCGCACGTTCGGTTGCCTCCGATTGCCGCCAAAAGTTGCAGCGTGTAAAGGTACCTTAAGGGGATTGTCCAGTGAAAACAAGATATGATATGACCTATCCATATGATTGGTGGGGGATGATCACTGGGATCACTGACCATGTGCACATGCTCAACTACAGCTCCATTCATTGCTGAGCGCTAACCTTGGCTTTTTCTGACATTCCCATAGAGAATGAAAAGAGATGGTCAGATGTATCATCTTCCACTGTGTTTTATGACAAGGATGAGATTCCCAGTTCTGTTGATCAGTGAAGTCAGACCCACTGATCACTTATTATTACATGCCCATCCATAGGACTACATAGCAACAATGGGGACTGCAACCCAACGTCTAAAGAGACCGCACTGCGGCATTCAGTATATTAGTTCCGGAAAAAAGAGAATTTTGTTTACGTACCGTAAATTCTTTTTTCTTTAATCATCAATGGGAGACCCAGACAATGGGGTTTAGGGCACTGCCCTCCGGAGGTCACACTAGGTACTACAAGTTTGTAGACACCGCCTCCTCCGCTTATAAACCCCTACCGCAGGGAACATCCTCAGTTTGGTCCATAAGCTGCGAGGAGAAAATAAACCACACCCGAAACATCGGGAAGAATGCCGTGCACAGACGGTTCAACAACCCGGCAAACACTGTCTCAACAGAGAGCAGAACAAATGCAAAACCTGCAAAGGAACAACTGGGTGGGTGCTGGGTCTCCCATTGATGATTAAAGAAAAAAGAATTTACGGTACGTAAACAAAATTCTCTTTTTTCTGGTCATCATAATGGGAGACCCAGACAATGGGGATGTCCTAAAGCAATACCCCAGGGCGGGAAGAGTTCCTCAACAAGACGGATAACACATGGTTCCCTTCAAAGGTGGGCAACCGCCGCCTGGAGAACCCGCCTGCCCAGACTTGCATCCGCAGAGGCATGGGCATGCACCATATAGTGCTTAGAGAAAGTGTGCAGGCTGGACCAAGTGGCCGCCTGACACACCTGTAGAGCAGACGCTCGATGTCGCAAGGCCCAAGAGGCACCTACAGCCCTGGTAGAGTGAGCCTTCAATCCCACCGGGAGAGGCAAACCAGAGGACCGGTAAGCCTCTTGAATGGAAGCCTTAATCCATCTGGCCAAGGTTGACTTCGAAGCCGCGGACCCCTTACAGCGACCTGTCGTAAGAACAAATAAGGAATCCGAACTCCTGAAGGAGGCGGTCCTGGACACATAAATGCGTACAGCTCTCACGAGATCCAGAGTATGGAGGTCGCGCTCCACCTGATGAACGGGAGCGGGGCAAAATGATGGGAGAACAATCTCCTGGTTCAGGTGAAAAGTTGAAACCACCTTCGGCAAGAATTCTGGCCGTGGGCGCAACACCACCTTGTCTTGGTGAACCACCAGAAAGGGTGACTTGCACGATAGTGCAGCCAATTCTGAGACCCTCCTTAGAGACGTAATCGCCACCAGAAAGGCCACTTTCTGGGACAGACGAGATAGAGAAACATCTCTCAACGGCTCAAACGGCGGTTTCTGTAATGCCGCCAGGACCATGTTAAGGTCCCAAGGGTCCAGAGGTCTCTTGTAGGGCGGAACCATCCGCGACACCCCCTGCAGAAATTGACGCACCTTCGGGAGGAGCGCCAATCGCCTGTCAAACAGCACCGAAAGTGCTGATACTTGACATTTCAAAGAGCCAAGGGATAATCCCAACTCCAAACCCGACTGTAAGAAAGCCAACAACGTCGGGATGGACAAGGGCCAAGGAGACCGTCCACCAGAGGCACACCAGGTAAAAAAGATCTTCCACGTCCGGTGGTACATCTTCCTGGAAACAGGCTTCCTAGCCCGATTCATAGTGGCCACCACTGTAGGGGAGAAACCCCTAGATGTCAGGAGCCAGGCCTCAAGAGCCATGCAGTCAATCTGAGGGCCCTGGAATTGAGGTGGAAGAATGGGCCTTGTGCGAGTAAATCTGCGCGTTCTGGAAGAGCCCACCTGTGTCCGCCTGACAGTTGCCACAGGTCCGGATACCAGGACCTCCTGGGCCAATCTGGAGCCACTAGAATGGCTATCCTGCACTCCGACCTGATCTTCCACAGGACCCTGGGAATCAGAGCCAGAGGAGGGAACACATACGGCAGTTGGAAGCTGGACCAACTCAGTATCAGAGCATCCGCCCCCAGGGACTGAGGATCCCACGATCTCGCCACGTACTGGGGCACCTGATGATTCAGCCTTGAGGCCATCAGATCCACGTCCGGAGTGCCCCATCTGCTGCAGATGTCCCGGAAGACGTCTGGATGCAGGGACCACTCTCCGGCGTCCATCCCCTGCCGGCTCAGGTAGTCGGCCTCCCAGTTCTCGACCCCTGGGATGTGAACTGCGGAGATCAAGCAGTCGTGTTCCTCCCCCACGATAGGATGCGGTGGACTTCGGCGAGGGCCTGAGCGCTTCTGGTCCCTCCCTGATGATTTATGTAGGCGACGGCCGTCGCATTGTCGGACTGTACCCGAATGGGTCGTCCTGCCAGGAATTTCTGAAACGCCAGGAGCGCCAGATAGACCGCCTTGATCTCCAGGACGTTGATCTGCAACGTCGACTCCGCCTGAGTCCAGAGGCCTTGAGCCCTGTGGTGTAAGAACACCGCCCCCCAGCCCTTCAGACTGGCGTCGGTGGTCACCACTAACCAAGAAGGTTTGAGGAAGGATCTTCCCCGTGACAAGTGACGTGGCTGGAGCCACCACTGCAGGGAGTCCCTGGTCGGTTGTGACAGGGCCACCAACCGATTCAGAGAGATCGCTCTCTTGTCCCACCGGCGAAGAATCTCCAGCTGGAGAGGACGGAGACGAAACTGTGCAAATGGCACCGCCTCTATTGCCGCTACCATGCGCCCCACCAGTCTCATCAATTCCCGAAGGGATGAGTGAGGTGACAGGAGAACGTGCTGTACTCCTGAGTGGATCGCCAGCTGCTTGGCCTGAGGTAGAGACACCAGGGCTGAGTCCGTGTGGAAGTCCATGCCCAGATATGTCAATGACTGGGTCGGAACCAGGTTCGACTTCTGAGTATTGAGAAGCCACCCGAACTGTTCCAGAGACCTCATGGTCGCTTCCAGGCTCACCCGACAAAGGTCTTCCGATGGCGCCCTGACCAATAGGTCGTCCAGATAGGGTATGACGGCGTGACCCTGCACATGCAGGAGAGCCATCATAGATGCCATCACCTTCGTGAACACCCTTGGTGCAGAGGCCAACCCGAAGGGTAGGGCCACAAATTGGAGATGTTCGTCCCCCACTGCGAATCGTAACCAGCGCTGATGAGCCGGCGCAATGGGCACGTGAAGGTAAGCGTCCCTGATATCGATGGACGCTAGGAAGTCCCCCTGCGACAGAGCCGCGATAACGGAACGTAGGGATTCCATGCGGAACTTCCGCACCAACACGTGACGGTTGAACAATTTTAGGTCCAGGACCGGTCGAAAGGAGCCGTCCTTCTTTGGGACAATAAAGAGGTTGGAGTAAAAACCCCTGAACCTCTCTGCCGTGGGCACTGGGACCACTACTCCGTCTCTGCGGAGTCCCTCCAACACCCGGAGAAAAGCCTGAGTCTTTTCTGGGGATGGAACAGACCGATGGAATCGGGATAATGGTTTTGACGTCAGCTCTATCCTGTAACCTCGCGAGACTACGTCTCGAACCCACTGATCTTGAACGTGAAGTAGCCACTTGTCCTGAAAGCGAGACAAGCGGCCCCCCACCTGTGGGGAGGCAGGATGAAAGAGTGAGTCATGTAGAGGCGGGTTTGGGGGTGGTAGTTGCCGCCCCCGCCGGCTTCTTTGGACGACTCTTGGAGCGCCACTGAGAAGCGGGCTTGCCCCCTCGGTCCGTGCGAGCGGACGGTGCTGATGACTGTGAGCCGGACCGAAAGGACCACTGCTTTGGGTTCCTCTTAACGGTATACCGTGGCTTAGGCTTATTCTGCGGTATCTTAGACTCAGCAGAATCCTTGATCAGCTTGTCCAGTTCGGTACCAAAAAGCCTGTCACCAGCGAACGGAAGATTCTGCAGAATCTTCTTAGATGTGGCATCTGAGTCCCAAAGACGCAGCCACAACAACCTGCAGATCGCTATCGCATTGGCCGAGGCCACAGCTGAGCGAGTGGCAGTTTCCAGAGACGCCGTCCTGGCGTAGTCCGCATAGGCCCTTGCTCTCTCAGTGAGTGCCAGGACCTCCGGACTGGACCTTGCCAGGTCAGTGATACCATCCAAGCAGGTAGTAATCGCTTGTAAGGTCCAGACCGTGGCAAAATTAGGGGCAAATGAAGACCCCACAGCCTCATAGGAAGACTTGGCGAGTTGCTCGACCTGTCTATCAGTAGCATCCTTCAGCGAGGAGCTATCAGAGGCAGAGAAAAGGGAGCGTGCAGCAATTCTAGTCATGGAAGCGTCCACCTTTGGAGACTGCGACCATTCCTGAAGCACCTCCTGGGGGAAGGGGAAGCGATTGTCCTTAGGTTTGCGGACATAGCGCCGCCCAGGATGTAACCTGGGTGCTCTAACCACCCTTCCAAAATTAGTGTGGTCCATGAAGGATCCACTTGGTCTAGCCTCTGGCCGCAGCCATTGATAGACCTCCTTCGGGTGCACGACAACCTCTTCAGGGGGAGTCACGAGACGCAAGGTCTCATTGATGGAGGACACCAGATCCTCCACCCCGTCTGGAGGTTCAGACACAGACACAGACCCGAAGTTTGAACCCCCATCATCTTCCTCACCATCAGAGGAACGCTCCTCCTCAGAGAGAGCCTGGAGCTCGGGTGAATCCTCACGACGAGCCCGCTTAGGGGGTCTCACAGCAGAAGAGGGAGACACCCGGGGGTAACTGGAAGGAGTAGCTGGGTTTTCCAGTCTCCTATGCAGTGCCTCCAGTGACTGCGACATGGAGGACATCTGGGACAGCAGGGATTCATTGATCCTATTCTGCGTTTCCCATGGCCCTTGGATTACCTGAATCTCAGGGTATAGCACCGGAGCTGCTGCTGCCTCAGCTGAGCCAGCCCGGGCTTCTGGGCGTCCGCAGTTATTGCAGGACCCCTCCACCAAAGTTCCCTTGCAGGTAGCACAGGTAATGGTGTTATCCGCCGCCTTAGCAGCATGCTTCTTAACTGAGGACATATCCACAGTAGGGGTTGAGGCCAAGGCCAATAGACAAAACAAACCGGTAATCCCGGTGGCTTACCGACCGCAGTAACGCGGTGGGAGGAAGCGGTGTGTGTGTGTGACCTCCGCGAGTTCCGGTCTCCCTCTGAAGTGCAGACACGTGCTGCCGTAGATCCCAGCCGGGAAGTGAGAGAGAAGATGGCCGCCGCCAGCACAGACGTGGGCGGCGCCGGGAACACGCGGGAAGCACACGCACACGCCCCCCGGTGACGTCACCGTAAGGGCTGCCTCTCCTCCTCCAAGCAGCCTCTGTAATGGAGGTGCTGGAGCCCGCAGCGCGGGAAAACAGTGCGAAATCATCATGCACACATACCCAGACTGTCATCACATACAAACATGCACAGTCTACGGCCTCAGCCCCTGTGACACACAGGGCGGTCAGCCAGGGTGACCCCAGCACAGGGTACACCGCCAGATCCGCGGACCCGAGGGTAACGCGCGGTCTGAGTGCCAGGACACATAAAGTGCCAGACACTACCCCCAGGCACACAGGAGACACAGAGTGCCTCAGTGCCGGTCCGGTCTGTAAGCACCATTTAGGGAGGCCTCGGACGGGGGTTCAGCCCAGTCCGGAGTGTAAGCACCATTTAGGGAGGCCTCGGACTGGGCTGGCTCCAGTCCGGTCTGTAAGCACCATTTAGGGAGGCCTCGGACGGAGCGGAGCTGTGCAAGGCTCCCATCTCCCACTCTCCAGAGCCCCCCAGAGAGGGATGGAAAGGAGCGCAACAGCGTACCGGGAGAACACAGAGTGTCCAGGCACTAGGCCCTCCGGTACCTCCACCAGCGTGTGCCACAAAGGGTGAGCGGGGAGGCTGTCGCAGGTCCCGACTAGGACCATATTACCTTGTCTTCAGACGCCATCACGTAAGTAGTGAGAGTGCAGTGAAGTGCAAGCAAAGCGTGATCCTCCGAGCACACTAAGTTTAAAACTGAGGATGTTCCCTGCGGTAGGGGTTTATAAGCGGAGGAGGCGGTGTCTACAAACTTGTAGTACCTAGTGTGACCTCCGGAGGGCAGTGCCCTAAACCCCATTGTCTGGGTCTCCCATTATGATGACCAGAAAATGACTGCTTTTGTGGATGCAGATGCCCATGACCTTACTGCTGGAGCAGGTATCAGATCTGATACAGGAGGGGATTGTACCCGTCCCCTGTCGTATCCTCCGAGCCGCCCTCCTGATGTCACAGGTTTCCATAAACCTTTTTTAAAAATGGCCGGTCACCCAAATCTACTGTTGTCATTAGCATGTAATGTCCCCATTCTATACTGGACCCCATATGTTTTATACTGTACCCCTAATGTCATTAGCATGTAATGTCCCCATTCTATACTGGACCCCATATGTCATTAGCATCTAATGTTCCCATTCTATACTGGACCCCATACATCTACTGCAGGGACAGGGAAGCAGTTGCTCATGGAAACCAATCAGATCACTTTCTTTATTTTCGACCACTATTGGATAGTTGGATCCTGACTGGTTCCCTAGCACAGAGACCTGCTCTACTGACCACCATGGAAGCCCTCACCCTCCTCCCCACAGTCCCACACACAGAATATACAAAGTTACCAGCCTACAGCATGGAGCACATCCTGGGAGTCGCGATGATATGACGTCATTCTGCCCTCTGACGACCGGCGGCCATCTTTAGTTTAGGCAAATTGGGAGATTGCCTTAGAAAAGAGAACCGTGCTGAATACTGGCACCTGAAGTCGTATTATTAGTGAAAGAAACAGATTAATTTTTAACTGTGATGTAAAAAATGTAATTCTACTACTAATGTTCGTAAAAAGAAAAGTCCGGTGCCCAAATCAAACATGGCGTCCGGGGAGTCACCGGTGCCTGAGAAATGGCTCCGGGGTGCGGGGGAAAGGCTTTGTCCCCGCCTTGGTTTCGGTTGCTAAGGACTCGATGAGAAACCCGGAGCCTCAGGTGACCAGAAGGATCCTTTGTGTTGCTGGATGCGGAGGAGCAGGTGAGAGAAGGGGGGATGTGTGTATAAGGGCATGGAGGAATAGAATGCAAGAACCAACACTGCACACTGCCACTGATCTACAAGAGCCAGCACTGACACTGAACTACAAGAGCCAGCACTGACACTGATCTACAAGAGCCAGCACTGACACTGATCTACAAGAGCCAGCACTGACACTGATCTACAAGAGCCAGCACTGACACTGATCTACAAGAGCCAGCACTGACACTGATCTACAAGAGCCAGCACTGACACTGAACTCCAAGAGCCAGCACTGACACTGGTCTACAAGAGCCAGCACTGACACTGATCTACAAGAGCCAGCACTGACACTGTTCTACAAGAGCCAGCACTGACACTGATCTACAAGAGCCAGCACTGACACTGATCTACAAGAGCCAGCACTGACACTGATCTACAAGAGCCAGCACTGACACTGATCTACAAGAGCCAGCACTGACACTAACACTGAACTCCAAGAGCCAGCACTGACACTGAACTCCAAGAGCCCAGCACTGACACTGAACTCCAAGAGACAGCACTGACACTGATCTACAAGAGCCAGCACTGACACTGAACTACAAGAGCCAGCACTGACACTGATCTACAAGAGCCAGCACTGACACTGAACTACAAGAGCCAGCACTGACACTGTTCTACAAGAGCCAGCACTGACACTGTTCTACAAGAGCCAGCACTGACACTGATCTACAAGAGCCAGCACTGACACTGATCTACAAGAGCCAGCACTGACACTGATCTACAAGAGCCAGCACTGACACTGATCTACAAGAGCAAGAGCCAGCACTGACACTGATCTACAAGAGCCAGCACTGACACTAACACTGAACTACAAGAGCCAGCACTGACACTGAACTACAAGAGCCAGCACTGACACTGATCTACAAGAGCCAGCACTGACACTGATCTACAAGAGCCAGCACTGACACTGATCTACAAGAGCCCAGCACTGACACTGATCTACAAGAGCCAGCACTGACACTGAACTCCAAGAGCCCAGCACTGACACTGATCTACAAGAGCCAGCACTGACACTGAACTACAAGAGACAGCACTGACACTGATCTACAAGAGCCAGCACTGACACTGATCTACAAGTGCCAACACTGACACTGATCTACAAGAGCCAGCACTGACACTGAACTCCAAGAGCCAGCACTGACACTGATCTACAAGAGCCAGCACTGACACTGAACTCCAAGAGCCAGCACTGACACTGAACTCCAAGAGCCAGCACTGACACTGATCTACAAGAGCCAGCACTGACCCTGATCTACAAGAGCCAGCACTGACCCTGATCTACAAGAGCCAGCACTGACCCTGATCTACAAGAGCCAGCACTGACACTGATCTACAAGAGCCAGCACTGACACTGAACTACAAGGGCCAGCACTGACACTGAACTTCAAGAGGCAGCACTGACACTGAACTACAAGAGCCAGCACTGACACTGAACTACAAGAGCCAGCACTGACACTGATCTACAAGAGCCAGCACTGACACTGATCTACAAGAGCCAGCACTGACACTGAACTACAAGAGCCAGCACTGACACTGATCTACAAGAGCCAGCACTGACACTGATCTACAAGAGCCAGCACTGACACTGAACTACAAGAGCCAGCACTGACACTGAACTACAAGAGCCAGCACTGACACTGAACTACAAGAGCCAGCACTGACACTGAACTACAAGAGCCAGCACTGACACTGAACTACAAGAGCCAGCACTGACACTAAACTCCAAGAGCCAGCACTGACACTGATCTACAAGAGCCAGCACTGACACTGATCTAGAAGAGCCAGCACTGACACTGATCTAGAACAACCAGCACTGACACTGATCTAGAAGAGCCAGCACTGACACTGATCTAGAAGAGCCAGCACTGACACTGATCTAGAAGAGCCAGCACTGACACTGAACTACAAGAGCCAGCACTGACACTGATCTAGAAGAGCCAGCACTGACACTGATCTAGAACAACCAGCACTGACACTGATCTAGAAGAGCCAGCACTGACACTGATCTAGAAGAGCCAGCACTGACACTGATCTAGAAGAGCCAGCACTGACACTGATCTAGAAGAGCCAGCACTGACACTGAACTCCAAGAGCCAGCACTAACACTGAACTAGAAGAGCCAGCACTGACACTGATCTACAAGAGCCAGCACTGACACTGATCTGCAAGAGCCAGCACTGACACTGATCTACAAGAGCCAGCACTGACACTGAACTCCAAGAGCCAGCACTGATACTGATCTACAAGAGCCAGCACACTGACAGACATTGAACTACAAGAGCCAGCACCGCACACTGACATTGAACTACAAGAGCCCAGGTATTAGCAGTGCTATTTGTACAAATTGTAATTGTGCTAAAAATGGTGGTGTTTTGTTGCCAATGTCACCTGTTGACTGTGGAATATGGTGCAGACCGTGGTCTCTAGTGAGAAGCGTATACAGCAGGTGTAGCCGCGTATACAGCAGGTGTAGCCACGTATACAGCAGGTGTAGCCAAGTATACAGCAGGTGTAGCCACGTATACAGCAGGTGTAGCCAAGTATACAGCAGGTGTAGCCACGTATACAGCAGGTGTAGCCAAGTATACAGCAGGTGTAGCCACGTATACAGCAGGTGTAGCCACGTATACAGCAGGTGTAGCCACGTATACAGCAGGTGTAGCCACGTATACAGCTGGTGTAGCCAAGTATACAGCAGGTGTAGCCAAGTATACAGAAGGTGTAGCCACGTATACAGATACAGCAGGTGTAGTCAAGTATACAGCAGGTGTAGCCACGTATACAGCAGGTGTAGCCAAGTATACAGCAGGTGTAGCCACGTATACAGATACAGCAGGTGTAGTCAAGTATACAGCAGGTGTAGCCACGTATACAGCAGGTGTAGCCAAGTATACAGCAGGTGTAGCCAAGTATACAGCAGGTGTAGCCACGTATACAGATACAGCAGGTGTAGTCAAGTATACAGCAGGTGTAGCCACGTATACAGCAGGTGTAGCCAAGTATACAGCAGGTGTAGTCAAGTATACAGCAGGTGTAGCCACGTATACAGCAGGTGTAGCCACGTATACAGATACAGCAGGTGTAGTCAAGTATACAGCAGGTGTAGCCACGTATACAGCAGGTGTAGCCACGAATACAAATGGCGTCGCCCTCATGACTGTGTACCTGTGCCCCATCGTAACAGCAAAACAGAAATATGGTAGTGCTTCTCAAACATTGGATCCGCTCCGTATTCAGCGTACCTGCCTCGATTTGTGGGCACTGTCCCGGCTGTGCCGCTGACCTTACTTACTTGCCGCCTTCATAGCATCTTCTCCTTGGGTCTGGGCCGCCATCTCTGCACATCCATTAAATACACAATTTTTCTTTCTCATCTTCAACTATAAAAATATAACACTGTGGCTGTGTTCACATGTAGCGTAAACATGTTTTTTTTTCTGCGTGTTTTCTGTACACAACATAATAACAATGTTTGATTATTGTGTTTTTCTGTGTTTCATTCTTGCATTTCCCCATATTTGTTGTGTTTTTGGTGCAGATGTGGATTCCCATATTTAATGCTTATATAGCATACATATAGAAGCGGCGTCCGAACGCTTGTAAGGGTGAGCGGCTCAGGTGGCAGACGAGGCGGCGTGTCCTTTGTGGATGGAATAAATGTTAATTTTTAAATTTTTAAGTCCACGTGGTCGTGGAGTTGTTTAGAATAGAAAGGGGGGGGGGTAGTCTGGGGGTAAGACCCCCGTGGGCAGGTGGGGCTCCTGAAGAAGTATTTGGTGGCTTTTCCTGAAGAAGATGTGAGGTTTCACCTCATACTACAGAAATAAACCACCCTGTGGTGTAATAATCTGCGGATTGGGGTTTGTATTGTCTACAACAGTGCACATTTATCCACACTTTTCTTCTAGTTCACAAAGTTACATCTGGACCCTGCTCTCCGTATACCGGAGATCACAATTAGAGAACAATGTGTGATCACTTGATTTTCTTAGACAGAATGTGATCTACATTGATGAACATTTGGCGGTTTTTGTGTCTGGGGTGCACCATGACACTATAACAGGGTTTTCTAAAATAACCAAAGTTTATCAACTCAAAACCTTTATTTTACACAAAACGTGATGATCATAATTAGAGAACAGCAATGACTGTAGACAGAGAAAGATTAAACTAAGTGTGGTGAAGGTTACAACAGTCACCAATCAGTAGGAAGTGTGCAGGCCTTTGCTGTGAATGACTTCAGCACATCTGTGGCCACAGGACATCACTAGTCTCTCACTCTGCTCTGGGGGGACTTTGCTCCACTCTTCTTCCAGTCTCTTCCACAGTTTCTTGGCCATAACTTTGTCCTAAGCATTTTCCAGAGGTTTTCTATTGGGTTTAGATCAGGACTCTGGCATCCATTTCATTGTTTCAATGTTTTCGGTTTCAAGAAACGGCTTTACCCATTTTGCTGTGAGACAGGGGGCATTGTCCTACATGGAAATTGCTGCTGATTTAGGGCTGAACGCAAGTAAGGAACCACGTGTTGATGAAGGTTCTGATACACACTTGTATTCACTCGGCCATGTAGCTGTATGAGAGGTCCAACCCCTGCAGCAGAAAATATTCCCCAAACCATGACGCTTCCTCCACCACCTTTCACTGACTTCTTTACACACTTTGGGTTCAGTCATTTTTCAGTTTTTTGATCAACATAATGTTTCCCATCAGACCCAAATAAATTAAGGGTGCGTTCACACACTGTGTATTTGCTGCATATTTTTACGCGAGTGCTGTTGCAATTTTTGTAGCCAAAACCAGGAGTGGAAAAATCAGAGGAAAAGTCTAATAGAAACAAGTGCTCCACTTCTGTATTTAATCACCCACTGCTGGTTTTAATCAGCCACTCCTGGTTTTGGCTACAAAAACTGCAAGAGCACTCGCGTAAAAATACGCTGCAAATACGCAGTGTGTGAACGCACCCTCAACCTGCTTTCATCACTAAAATGAACTGTGGACCTCTTCTCCTTTGTCCACACAACATGCTCCTTACCAAAGATGAGTCAAGCCTTTTGATTCTTTCTGCTAATGAGAGGTTTGGTCACTGCAGAGTGGGCTTTCAGTCCAAATGCTCTTAAACGTTGTGACACTCTATGATGAGACAGATCCTTACCCTGTTCAGTACTGAACTGACGAGCTATTCCAGCTGCAGTGTTGAACCCATTACCCATGGAGATTCTCTGCATTATCCTGTCTCTTCTCTCCTGCATTTGCATTCTTGGGGGCTTCAAAGAGTTTGTGATGTTGTTACGATGCAATATTCTGGAAATTACAGACTTGGAACCACCAACTTCTGTTTTGATGGCTGATAGGGTGAACCCTTTGGTCTACCTGCTACCGGAGGATTTCATGATAGAATTCAGATAGAACATGCGGTTCTATAGTAGAGCGCAGGGATAATACGGGATCCGCTTGAGGAAGACGTCTGTACGTCGAAACGCGTTGTGGTCTGGAGCTTTTTATGAATAAAGTTACGGAGATTAAGATTAAAGTATCCCGTATTATCCCTGCGCTCTACTATAGAACCGCATGTTCTATCTGAATTCTATCATACAAATTCCCTTGGGGAAAGCAGTGACAGAGCTGCAAGCGGGATAGGGTTAATGGATCAACCTGGAGTTTCCTAACCCAACCCTGGAGTGAGAGCGTGGACTACACGAGGCCAGGAGCAGAGGTGATTGAGGATACAGGAGCACTACAGATCCAAGGCTGGCAGCCTGAGCCACAAACTACGCTCACAATCTGGTTGTGCGGATCTGGCACAACCTTCAAAGGTTAGTTTATTCTTAATACGACCGCTTTTAAGGCAGGAGAGATCCACAGGTGGCGCAACACTATTTTTTTCTTTTTATTTTACCGGAGGATTTCAGTCACTTTGCAAAAATGGTGTGCCGTTCCAATCTAAAAAGTTAGGCTGCCAGTTTATCAGATAATTAAGGAAATTAGCACCAGGTGCCAGATTAACATCAATAATTTGCAGGTATCTGAAAGTGTTCTCTAATTTTGATCAGTGTCTTTTTCATTTATCTCACATTTTTATTCTGTGCTTTAAAATATATTTAATGTATGAAATAAGCTTAAAATACTGCTAATTTACTCATGTTAGGATATTTTCACAAAGGACAACACAATGACCTTAACATTAAGGGAATTGTCTGTTCTCTAATGTTGATCACCAGTGTAGCTGTTTGCTAGACCAGGTGCACCAAGTTGGAAGACAGCCACGTGCCACACATCACAGGCCCATGAGCCACATGTGACTCCCAAGATAAAGGTTGGGGATCCCTGTCGTACTGGATGGAAAAATCCAGCTCTGTTTTCAAACACAGCTCTGCTCCATGTGTGAACTGCGGCTCTGCTCCATGTGTGAACTGTGGCTCTGCTCCATGTGTGAACTGTGGCTCTGCTCCATGTGTGAACTGCGGCTCTGCTCCATCTGTGAACTGTGGCTCTGCTCCATCTGTGAACTGTGGCTCTGCTCCACGTGTGAACTGCGGCTCTGCTCCATCTGTGAACTGTGGCTCTGCTCCACGTGTGAACTGCGGCTCTGCTCCATGTGTGAACTGCGGCTCTGCTCCACGTGTGAACTGCGGCTCTGCTCCATGTGTGAACTGTGGCTCTGCTCCATGTGTGAACTGTGGCTCTGCTCCATGTGTGAACTGTGGCTCTGCTCCATCTGTGAACTGTGGCTCTGCTCCATCTGTGAACTGTGGCTCTGCTCCATCTGTGAACTGTGGCTCTGCTCCATCTGGGAACTGCGGCTCTGCTCCATCTGTGAACTGTGGCTCTGCTCCATCTGTGAACTGTGGCTCTGCTCCACCTGTGAACTGCGGCTCTGCTCCACCTGTGAACTGTGGCTCTGCTCCACGTGTGAACTGTTGCTCTGCTCCATGTGTGAACTGTGGCTCTGCTCCACGTGTGAACTGTGGCTCTGCTCCACGTGTGAACTGTGGCTCTGCTCCACGTGTGAACTGTGGCTCTGCTCCACGTGTGAACTGTGGCTCTGCTCCATGTGTGAACTGTGGCTCTGCTCCATGTGTGAACTGTGGCTCTGCTCCATGTGTGAACTGTGGCTCTGCTCCATGTGTGAACTGTGGCTCTGCTCCATGTGTGAACTGTGGCTCTGCTCCATGTGTGAACTGTGGCTCTGCTCCATGTGTGAACTGTGGCTCTGCTCCATGTGTGAACTGTGGCTCTGCTCCATCTGTGAACTGTGGCTCTGCTCCATCTGTGAACTGTGGCTCTGCTCCATCTGTGAACTGTGGCTCTGCTCCATCTGTGAACTGTGGCTCTGCTCCATCTGTGAACTGTGGCTCTGCTCCACGTGTGAACTGTGGCTCTGCTCCACGTGTGAACTGCGGCTCTGCTCCATCTGTGAACTGTGGCTCTGCTCCATCTGTGAACTGTGGCTCTGCTCCATCTGTGAACTGTGGCTCTGCTCCATCTGTGAACTGTGGCTCTGCTCCATCTGTGAACTGTGGCTCTGCTCCATGTGTGAACTGTGGCTCTGCTCCACGTGTGAACTGTGGCTCTGCTCCACGTGTGAACTGTGGCTCTGCTCCACGTGTGAACTGTGGCTCTGCTCCACGTGTGAACTGTGGCTCTGCTCCACGTGTGAACTGTGGCTCTGCTCCACGTGTGAACTGTGGCTCTGCTCCACGTGTGAACTGTGGCTCTGCTCCACGTGTGAACTGTGGCTCTGCTCCACGTGTGAACTGTGGCTCTGCTCCACGTGTGAACTGTGGCTCTGCTCCACGTGTGAACTGTGGCTCTGCTCCACGTGTGAACTGTGGCTCTGCTCCACGTGTGAACTGTGGCTCTGCTCCACGTGTGAACTGTGGCTCTGCTCCACGTGTGAACTGTGGCTCTGCTCCACCTGTGAACTGTGGCTCTGCTCCACCTGTGAACTGTGGCTCTGCTCCATCTGTGAACTGTGGCTCTGCTCCACGTGTGAACTGTGGCTCTGCTCCACCTGTGAACTGTGGCTCTGCTCCATCTGTGAACTGTGGCTCTGCTCCATCTGTGAACTGTGGCTCTGCTCCATCTGTGAACTGTGGCTCTGCTCCATCTGTGAACTGTGGCTCTGCTCCACGTGTGAACTGTGGCTCTGCTCCACGTGTGAACTGTGGCTCTGCTCCACGTGTGAACTGTGGCTCTGCTCCATCTGTGGGGCACGTCATGAGAGCATGAAGCCCATCGGTGATCAGACACCGTCACTCCCACTATACAGGGGAGAGGATCATTATTTGTTAGTTTGCTTAAAAGGACGCTGTCGTGAGCAAAAATGCCACTTGCAGATATAAACAGATGATGTTAAAGGGCTGCGAGGCCGCCTGACCGTGATCAGCCATGTACTTATTTCAGCAATAGGGGCAGCACCGAGCGGATACACTCACCGGCCACTATACTGCGGCTGTTCACCCCCTGGCTGGTTGATTGACAGACGGCTCTGCACATAGTACATACGGACAGTGGTAGAACAGTTAAGCCTGAATTAATATTTGTCATCTTGTTGTAGAGCTGCGGTTTGTTTGCGGAGCGGTTGGGTGCGGTGAGCCATGTCTTGGCTGTCCAGTGGCAATGCAACTGAAGCTGAAGAACTGGAAGATGTGGTGAGTTACTACATTTTTGCTATTATATATATTTCTAGTTTTTGGGGAGGTGAATCAAGTTTTAAAGGGAAAATGTCAGGCTGCTTTTTGTCTCCCATACCTAGGACGTAGAACCTGTATATCTGCCAGTGGTGGGAGCCGCAGGTTGGCACATCGCTCTGCTGGCTACACTCCACCTTAGCTGCTTTTCCTACTATTCCAGACACAGTTTAGGGGAAAAAATCAGTTGTGTTTCGCCCGACCTCTCTCCTAATTGTAATCCCCGGTTTTGTATAATGGTTCTGTATCACCACAAGAACAAAATCTGCCACACCCCGGGATGCCATGGTGCAACAGGGTGTCACACTAGCAGGTGTGGACTCACTGCACCATGGACCGTGCTTACTTTGGAGGGGCATGGCTAAGTGCCTACCAGGTATTTAGCAGAGCCTGTCTCTCATGGTGAGGATGGACAGGGCTGTCTCTCGATAGACACCAGGTACCACTCCACGGCTGACCCGGTAATGCAGCAGCTGACTGGGGGATCAGAGGGTAGGCTGGACAGAGTGGGTAGTGGAGGCTGACAGGACAGAGTAAAGGTACTGGTTTATGCAGGATGGGTTTAGGTACAAGCAAGATGGGTTCAAATTTGGGGACAGGTAGGAAAGGTTCAGGTTTGGGTACAGGCAGGATGGGTTCAGGTTTGGGTAGAGATAGGACAGCCTGGCATAGGATACAAGCAGGATACAGACTGGCGATCTAACAAAGTCAGGCAAACCAGGAACATACTTGCTCAGGCGCCTCCTAACAGGGCAATGTGCCTTAAATACTCAGTGCATCCAATCTACAGGCTGGGGATCACTTTCTGAGTGGGCTCGCTGCCCCTCTAAGACGCTGGGAGATCACACTCACTCTCGTACTCTAAAGACAACATTGCTAGGAGATCTGCACAATTTGCACAGGCCTTGGAGCATGGGGATCGCAGAAGGAACAGGAGAGTGCACAGGCCAGCCGCGGTGGTGAGTAGGGTGGCGTCTCTACAGGGTTGAGGAAGCGAACAGTGCAGGAGCATCGGCGTTACACAGGGCTTATGGTATTTATCAAGGAGGTGTAATTCTCAGGGTAATAATGTAATGCAGCCTAAAGACACTCTGTGACCAATACCGCACCTCGCAGCCCCACCCTGATGTCTCTAATTAATTGGACCAACATGATACTGTCTCGTCAGTTCCACCAACACGTGTCGTTCCGCACCCATGGGGATATGTAAGGTCAGTTTGGCGCAGTTTGGACTGACACCCCTGTCCTCATGGTTACAGAGAGGCACAGAGATATTTTGGCCCAAAATAAGTAAGCTCGTAACCCACCGTCAAGGGCCCTCACGCTTACCAATAGGCTGCTCTGACACTATCATTCACATGCAACTGAGTGGCAAAGCCCTATGGTAACCTTGTGTCTGTAAATGCCACCAGTCACCTCCCTGACAGCATGGCTGGATGCTGGTGCCACAACCGCCCCCATCTGTGGGTTGTAGGTGATTGTATACCGGTATAAAGACACCTGTGTTGCCTCTCAGAGGAGCTGGCAGCCTGCTGCTAGGTGCAATGGATATTTACTGGGCAATGTTTTGGTGAGTTTTTTATGATTTTATGTCCTATTTCGGTGAATCTAAATAAAGGTAGTTAGCAAAATATATATGCAGTCAAATGTATGTCAGTTACTGGTTGCTTGTTGCTGCCTTGGTCACTGGCTCGGCACATGGGAGGCACTGTTGAGCTAGGGTTCTTTACTTGATTCCTTCCAGCACAGTACACAACAATGTGGCCTTCCCACAGAAGTGAACACTAGAGAATTGGGGAAGGCACTTTTTATCCCCTTGGTTGGTCACTCCCTCGCTGTCCCTGATTTCCCACCCCTTGTGCTTTGAGCTGAAAGATCCCAAACTGCTATGATGGGTCATAACTTTCCAGTGGGAGATCTGAAGGGAATGGTTCTGGTGCCATTGGATCCAGCAGGGTCCCCTCTATGCATGGGGACCAAACACAGTTTCCCTACCTGGCTTCTGCTAGTTGTTCTCTGTATCTCCCCAACCCAGGGGGCTAAAAAGAACTGGAACCTATGTATGTGTGCAGCTTGCTGTCATGAATTTGAGAATATAATCGGTGTATGGCTAGGATATATGGTACTTCCATAATTACTTTTGAAATCATGGTGTAAGCGAGACTGATAACTTTGTCTGAAGTTCTCTGGGAATAGCAGCTTCCCCGTCTCTATTTCACAAAGAGCAGAACTGGTAAAACCACTGTTCCTTTTGTAATGGCTTGTCACAACAGGGGGCCCAAGGTTCAAGTGGGAACTCTTCCTTAATTTAATTAATATTGTCACCTAACTTCCAGTAAGACCATTTGGTTGTGAGGTGTAAGTTCCTGAGGGGAATGACTAATAGGTGCAGGTAGCAGATGTAACAATATCTATGACTTCCAACCATAGATATCTGGGGGGCTTATGAGGATTAGCATGTCTCAATAATATCTCTGATGTTCTTCACACACGACCCTGAGGATGCTGTGAGCCAAATCCATGTGTAAAGGCGATAAAAATTAGCACTAAATTAAAAAGCCCATATCTATAGAGCCGTATGGCAGATTTAATGAATAATCAAAACAATAGTAGGGAAGAAGTGGGAATAAAGTAAATGCAAGAACCGGACACTTTTATCCTGGTGACAGGTCCTCTTTAAAGCCTACTACTTCTATATACAAACAAGAAGTGGAGTAGCCATGCAGTCAACTCACGCTGGAGCTCCCTGTACTCGGGGACATCAATCATACCATTATAGGTGGGGTTAGGGGGGGCTTCCATCCCACTCACTTCAATAGAACAACCCTACAATCCCCAACACAGTCCAACTAGATAAATCTCAGGACAAAAGGCTGCAATGCTCCCCGAGAGTCACAACCCCTTCTAATATCGGATATGCAGAGAGTCCAAGCCAATGGTTGAAGCTGATATTCTAATCCCTGTTCTTCTTATTTGTAGTATCACGAGTTGTCCCAGATGGGGGATGACGCCATGTCTGCGATCACGTATGAATCCGACACAGATAAGGTAAGGATAGCGTCCGTATTATATGTACACATGCGCCGTCAGCATTCATCTAGAAATGCTACATGTTGTGAGGAGGATGACGACTATAAAGGTGAGCTCTGTCTATAAGTATAAATACCGCTATAATACAAATAATAGAAATATAATAATATTTATTCATTTATATAGCGCTATTAATTCCATAGCACTTTACATACATCAGTAATGCTGTCCCTCTTGGAGCTCACAATCTGTAACATCCTATCAGTATGTCTTTACAATGTGGGAGGAAACCGGAGTGCCGGAGGAAACCCACGCAAACATGGGGAGAACATACAAACTCCTTGCAGATGTAATACATCCCTTGGGATCCTAGAGCGCTAACACCTTTTCCTAGGGTCTGTTCTTTAGGTTCTCGGTTCAGGATGAAATTGTTTTCCTTTTTTTCATTACATGAAAAAAAATTAAAACTCATTTCTTTCCATCGTTTTCAATCCAAACACTTGTAATGTTTATTTCTGTAGAAAATGAAAAAGAAGAAATCAAGCAAACCGCCCCGATCACAGAGTAAGTGTTGGTTTATGCACCTACAACCAATTCATCTCAGAGAAACCCGAACCTATAAATTAAAGGGGTGTCCCAGTCTACAAAAAGTATAACCTGCGCACTGTTGACCGCCTTCTTACGCTCAGTGTGGGCGCGATTCTCTGCTATATCCAACTTCTGTCCGCAATCCTGCAGTAAAGGAAGAGCTGAGACATAACCCGCTTCTGGTGATCAGTTGTGGTCCCAACAGTGGGATACACATGAATCTAACAATTAGGATATGTGATCATATTTGCTCATTTCACTACCCCTTAAGTAAGAATTTTAAAGGGATCTCCGGGTTTGTAAATAGGGATGAGTGAACCGGACTTTTAAGATTGGTGTTTGTACTGAACACAGACATTACAAAAATATTCAGGGTCCGGAGTTCGGGTGCTTTACGTATGCAAACCACTGGAGTGAGCATCTGTGTGCTCAGGTACCCTCAGTGCTTGACCGAGAGTGAGATGCTTGCAGTCTTTGGTCATTTCGCACTGGGGGTAAAATCGGCATTATCAGATGTAAAAAAAAAAATAATACAATCTCCAAAACCCCACCCTCCCCCCCACACAAAGTGCTTTTGCCATGGCTGGCAATATGTAGGCGGACAGCAGAACTGCTAAATCAGTGATGTCCTATGAGGTTTGGGTCAAACTTGGGTTCAGAACAGAACTTTATATACAGTCCAGCTGAACCCTCAAAACCCAAACGTCAGCTTGTCTGCTCATCTCTATTATTAAACCAATTTCCAAAAAGTTAAAGGGAACCAACCTGCAGGATTTAGGGCTGTAAAGTGAAGCCAGTGCCTTACAGGCGCTAGGAAACTGAGTGCAATCATACCTTTACTTCAATGATTACATGTATGATTACAGAGAAAAGTGTTATCAAGCACTGGGAAAACAGTGCAGCAAATTAGCATAAGTGCAGCACAGCATCTCTATGTGGGGCTGGATTTATTTTTGTTACTCCCCTGTGGGCTCTAAGGCAAAACCTCCCCTTTCCCTCTCTGTCACTATATACCAGGCACATTACGTCTGACATCGTGCGTGGTGATAGCATAATGTCAGGCATCCTATGTGGCTAAGCTCTTCACTCCCTCCTGCCTTCGTCTCCGGGTTCTCACTGCTTCTCCTCGCATGGTCACAGGAGGGCAGCAGAAAGGCATCGCTTCCTCCAGTCTCTGCGCGTCCTCAGCTGTCTCCTCTCCTCATAGTCACAGACCACTGTCATAAGCAGGAGAAGAGATCGGGGCAAATTGCCACTGTTGTTATCACAGACCTGATCTGTCCTGGTCTCCTCTCCTGCTTGTGACTGCAAATTGTGACTGTGAGGAGAAGGGTCAGCTGGGGACGTGCACTCCTCTGGCCGGGCGAGGACAAGCAGTGAGAAGCCAGAGAGTAAGGTAGAAGGGAGTGATGAGCTCAGCCACATAGCACAATGTCAGGCGTCCTATCACCATACACGATGTCCGACGTAATGTACCTGGTATATAGTGACTGGGAGGGAAGGCGAGCGGGAGGGAGGAGGGTTTGGCTTAGAGCCCGCAAGGGGAATAATACAAATAAACCCAGCCCCACATAGTGAAGTTGTGCTGCAAGATGTTCCCTGTATTATACACACAGCCCCATGGGTTGGTCTGGGCAGTGTAATTCTTGTCTTCCCCTGTGGTGGTGCTGCAGGTAACTTGATCACACCTCTCCAGATTTCCTCATACATTACATCTGATCTCTGGGGTTCGGGCAGGGGGACATTTTGCCATCCGCTTCTAGTCTAACAAGTTCTAATTTTCCATAATGTAGAAGCCCTGTTAATAATGAACACAACACACTTCTCTTTTTCATTAGAAGACCTTCATCATTTTCTCTTAATGTTTGCAGATTCTCCTTATCTCTCCAGTGCAAATCTAAACCCTAGAAAAGCCCCAGTGTGGAGATCTCTGAAAGGGACGGGGCAGATGCACACCGAGAACCCAATGATGAAAGTGCCGAGGCAGCTGTGGCTCGCCTCCCTGAAACAAGGCAACGGTAATGGCAAAAGATTTCATTAAAATGGAATGAATGAATGAATGATCGATCGATCAGTGTCTCACGTGTCATTTCCAGTTTCACAACCTTAAATTTATGTCTTTTGTTGGGGTCAGAAAATGTACTGTCTTAAATGAACATGTAGCTTTTATGCCTGTATCTTCATGGTTAATGGGGTCACTGCCTGCTCCTTAAAGTGACTGTCATCATCATCATATCATCAGATCTGTGTGATGTTGGATGCCTGGATAAAACATTATAGGGAAAGGATTTCCAAGACTTCGATATTGATGGACTAAAGTGTCAGATCAGTGGGGGTCCGACACTTGGCTTTCCCCACCAGTCAGGGGTCCTGTGGTGCCCACTGGCCTTTTTGGGGTACTGCAGCTCAGATGCCAGTCACTTCAGACCCCTAATTGATTCAGCCTAAGAATAGGAAGTCCTGGACAATGTATATAAAAGAGTTGTCCCCTTTCTGAAAAGCTTTTCCTATAAGTTCCGTTAGTAGTAAATACCCAGACTGAGCTTTACCTACCCTCCCCGGGTCCAAGTATCTGCCACTGCCCCGTTCTCTATTGTTGTCTGCAGCACTGATGTCACATTACCGCTGCTGTCAATAACTGAGCTCAGCAGTTGTCGGTTTAGATGGCTCAGGTCACTCAGAGCTGCCGAGCTCAGTGATTGTCTGCAGCATTATCAATGAGGCAACAACAGCGTCCGGAAGAGCGGCGGAGAATCAGCGCTGCACCCAGAGAGGGTGGAGTAAAGCTCAGGTTGTATTTTTTCCTACTAACAGCTTCGAGGAAAAACTTTTTTATTTCTGAAAGGAGAGAACCCATTTGAAATTCTGATTTAAATTATACTTTATCCTCATCACATCATTCAGTAGAAATCAGCAGATGTCAGTTTTAGGGACTAGTATGACCAACATCAGTACACAAGTTTAGGAGGGTGATAAAGGAGGAGCAGTGCATGTCTGATGTTTCACCCTCTCGTGCTTCCTCACAGGACTAATCACTACAGAGCAGTGCATGTCTGATGTTTCACCCTCGTGCTTCCTCACAGGACTAATCACTAGTGAGCAGTGCATGTCTGATGTTTCACCCTCTTGTGCTTCCTCTAAGGACTCACTCAGCCACTGAAATCTGACATGGATATTGGCCAGGCCTGGGTCAGTCCCGGCAGCAGCACCCCAGAATATCTAAAGGAAGCTCTTGGGATGAAAAAACCTAAGTATTCCCGTTCTGCTAGTAACGGTATGTACAGTATTAACACATAACAGCGGTTCACACTTCACATAGTCTATAGGTCAATGACAGTCATCGGTCTGATGTCCTATATAGTGCTCAGTACATGCAGCTGCAGAAAAGCTGGGTATCTGCCTGCCAAACATTTGCCTACAGTGTGCCAACTCTGGCAACCTCTACATAGATGGGCACTCAAGTGTATGTTTTCTGTTTCTGTACACATTAGACTGTTGTCTGAACTCATCAATGTGTGTAGGTTTATCCAACATTAGTCTAATGCATAAGGGGAGCTTAAAGGGGAACTCTGGAGAGAGAAAACATTTTTGCATGGTGCCTGCACTCCTATACTATATTGCTAAGCTGCCTACTATAATTTATATAATGTTTAGAACGCTTGTAATTCACTTATTCACTAGCTGCTCCTCAGCTGTCACCCCTCCCGTATGGGACATGAAGTCACACTTGATTGTGCTGTCCCACCCGCAGTAAGCATCAGCGCGCCTGAAGATAGAAGTTTCCTCATCCCACTACGTGGGCATGACGTCACAGAAGGTCCTGCTGTGCGCAGTCTCTGATATCTGCTCCTGAGTAGAGAGCAGGTGGCATGGCCACATCTCCTCTCATTGGACTGACTTCTGGGGGGGCGTAGTTATAAAGGACTGGCTGTGACATCACGCCCACATGATTGGAATGAGGAAGCATCTGTTATCGGACGCGCGGAAGCTTAGGCTGGCTTCACACCACGTTTTTGGGGATCCGGGTCTATTTGTTTTTAAACTGATAGGCATGGATCCGCTTTTACCTCCTATGTATCCCTGTGTTGCCGGTTTGGACTTATGTGGCCATCCGTTTATGTGAATTCAGTCCGGGATTCATTTCTGTCCTGTTGTTTCTGAGACCCAAAATCAGAGACTGCACCATTTTTGGGCGCACCGTACATAAACAGACAGAAATTAATCTGGCACGGTCTGGAGCTCATAACATGGGGACCTATGGAGCCAGACCGGGAAAAAACAGGATCATTTCCTGAATTCGGCTTTTTGTACTGAGCATGCTCAATACAATTGCACTGCTTCTCTCAGCCCATTTTCTGTTCAGGATTTCTTTCTCTTTCTCTCTTCTTCTCTCTCTTCTTCCCTCTCTTCTTCTTCTCTCTTCTTTCTCTCTCTCTCTTTCTCTCTCTCTCTCTTCTCTCTCTCTCTCTCTCTCTTCTCTCTCTCTCTCTCTCTTCTTCTCTCTCTCTTCTTCTCTCTCTTCTTCTTCTCTCTCTTCTTCTTCTCTCTCTTCTTCTTCTCTCTCTTCTTCTTCTCTCTCTTCTTCTTCTTCTCTCTTCTTCTTCTCTCTCTTTCTCTCTCTCTCTCTTCTCTCTCTCTCTCTCGCTCTACAAAAAAACTGGAGGCACAATTGCCATCCGTTTCCACACATCCATGCTGGTCTGTCTGGTCCTACAAATTACTCAATGCAGACGGACAGCCAAAAAGTGTGATCTGAACCCAGCCGTACTAACAGGGAGGGGAGGGCTGCACAATCAGGTGTAACACGTAACACATTGCCCACTACGGGAGGGGTGACTGGTAAGGAGCAGCTAGTGAATAAGTGATTTACAAGTGTTCTAAACATTTATACAAGTCTAGAAGGCAGCTCAGAATTATAGTATAGGAGTGTAGGGACCATTGAAGAATTGTTCATCTACCCGGAGTTCCCATTTAAAGGTGGTCTGCATTGTCACCAATTATTCCCCCCTAACTCCTATCTATCTGGATAGCACAATTTGTACCATCATTTATTATATTTTTATTGGCCATTAAAAGGTATTACAACTACAAGCTAACAGACAATTCTCCATCCTCCTCCTTCTCGACCTGTCCTCTGCCTTTGACACAATCAACCACTCCCTCCTAATTCAGATTCTTTCTTCCCTTGGCATGAAAGACCTTGCCCTGTCCTGGGTTGCCTCATACCTTGCCAACCGCACATTTTGCGTTTCCCACTCCCACACTTCCTCCTCATCCTGCCCTCTCTCTGTTGGAGTCCCACAAGGTTCTGTCCTGGGGCCTCTACTTTTCTCCATCTGTACTCTTGGTCTAGGACAACTCATACAGTCCCATCGCTTCCAGTATCACCTGTACTCTGACGACACTCAAATCTACCTCTCTGGCCCAGATGTCAACTCTCTGCTGTCCAGAATCCCGGATTGTCTGTCAGCCATGTCCTCCTTCTTCTCATCTCGCTACCAAAAACTCAACGTAGACAAAACGGAACTCAGCATCTTTCCTCCATCCCATCTTTCATCTTCACCACCTGATCTATCTATTATGGTAAATGGCATCATGCTCTCTCCCACCCCTCAAATTCGCTACCTTGAAGTAACTCTTGACTCTGCCCTATCCTTCAAACCACACATCCAAGCTCTCGCCACCTCCTGTCGCCTCCAGCTCAATAATATTTACAGAATCCGTCCTTTCCTCAGCCCTCAATCTACTAAAATTCTTGTACATGCCCTCATCATCTCCCGCCTTGACTACTGCAAGTCTCCTCTGCAGCCTGCCTGCTAAAACTCCACACTTATCCATTCCTCACACAACCACCTCCAAGATTTCTCCCAAATATCCCCCATCCTCTGGAATTCTGCACCCCAACACGTCCGATTATCCACCACACTCGGATCCTTCAGATGGAACTTGAAAACCCGTCTCTTCAGGAAAGCTTACAGCGTGCAATGACCGGCCCACCGCCCCACCGCCTCCAGAGCTGCCGCCCCACCGCCTCCAGAGCTACCACCTCTCCACCGCCTGATCTGCTGCACTCTTGACCTTCTGTCTCCTGCCCATTGTCCTGTAGAATGTAAGCCCGCAAGGGCAGGGTCTTCTCCCCTCTGTACCAGTCTGTCATTGTTAATTTGCCTACTGTAAACCAGATCTATAATTTTGTATGTAACCCCTTCTCATGTACAGCACCATGGAATTAATGGTGCTATATAAATAAATAATAATACTAATAATAAAAGTTTATTATTTTGTGTCTCCCAGTGAGAGCAATCAATCTTTATTCAACTGGCTAACACAATATTAAACTGGCTAACAGTATTAAACTGGCTAACACAGTATTAAACCTTTTAATGTTTCATATTAAAAACAGGAGAATGGATTTTATATGGCAAATGAACCCATAACGTCGCAGATGTAAACTCCAGCAGAAGTCGCCTCTAGTCCTTCTCTTTACCGTTTTTGGACAGAACAGAAGCTTAGCATGCAGCAATTCATATCGGAGAGGATGGAACCAAACATTCCCCATTATGGTTATCGGGGCCTTCTGCTTCAGCTTGCTTCTGTTATTATATGGATCAATTTTACACATAATTGCCACATCTATGTTCTGAGAACAAAACTGAGAAACGGACCATAAAAAAAGGCGGATGTAAACAAAGCCGTAACTGCTAAGCCAATCCTGTCCAAAGCTAAAGGCCCGCCTGTGTGTACGGCTGCCTTTATATACTTGATTTGATAAATGCCAGTGATCGGCCCAGAAATCAGCATGTTTTCATGGTTTTGTGTTACTCCTTACTATAATTTATGCATTTCTTTTTATGTTGTTTTTATATCGTAGGTTACATTCCCGGGACACCAGATTTCAAAGAGAAAGAAGACATGTACGACCAGATCTTAGACCTGAAGAAGGTGCGGCAGCTATGACCACTGTAGTTATTGTTTTCAGCAATGATTTTATTTTTTATTATTTATTATTAATATTATTATTTTATTTTTAGATATTATATTATATATTTTATGATTATATATTATTATATTATTTTATTTCGTATATTAGTATATTATTATTTCATAGATTTGAACATAATTTTATTTCTTATCTAAAAAACTAATCATTTTGACCAAAATAATCTATGCACTTGTTTCTAATAATGCTTTTTTACTTGATTTTTTTTTCCATTCAGATGTTACAGACACAAAAATCTGAAGCGGATGTAATGAAAACAAAGCTCCGAAGATCGGAGGAAGAAAACAACAAAAAAGACCGGCAGATCGAGCAACTGCTGGACCCCACAAGAGTGAGTTATATCAGCTGTACCCTCAGACCCTCCAAAACCACAACTTCCATCATGGGACCATAAGGGCATGATGGGAGTTGTAGCTCTTCCAAATCTCCATAGTGATATGATGGACCCCACTATATTTGTAGGATGAGGAGGGGAGCAGTGATATCACCTATTCTGAATGGTGGATCCTGTGTTATCTCCTATATATAGAGGTGTTATCAGTCATTGTACAGGAGGAGGTGGTGAGCTGTGATATCACCTATTGTGAATGGTGGATCCTGTGTTATCTACTGTATATAGAGATGTTATCAGTCATTGTACAGGAGGAGGTGGTGAGCTGTGATATCACCTATTGTGAATGGTGGATCCTGTGTTATCTACTGTATATAGAGGTGTTATCAGTCATTGTACAGAAGGAGGTGAGCTGTGATATCACCTATTGTGAATGGTGGATCCTGTGTTATCTACTGTATATAGAGGTGTTATCAGTCATTGTACAGGAGGAGGTGAGCTGTGATATCACCTATTGTGAATGGTGGATCCTGTGTTATCTACTGTATATAGAGGTGTTATCCGTCATTGTACAGGAGGAGGTGAGCTGTGACCTCACCTATTGTGAATGGTGGATCCTGTGTTATCTACTGTATATAGAGGTGTTATCAGTCATTTTACAGAAGAAGGTGAGGTGTGATATCACCTATTGTGAATGGTGGATCCTGTGTTATCTACTGTATATAGAGGTGTTATCAGTCATTGTACAGGAGAAGGTGAGCTGTGATATCACCTATTGTGAATGGTGGATCCTGTGTTATCTACTGTATATAGAGGTGTTATCAGTCATTGTACAGGAGGAGGTGAGCTGTGATATCATCTATTGTGAATGGTGGATCCTGTGTTATCTACTGTATATAGAGGTGTTATCAGTCATTGAACAGGAGGAGGTTAGCTGTGATATCACCTATTCTGAATGGTGGATCCTGTGTTATCTATTATTATTATTATTAGGTATTTATATAGCGCTATTAGGATACATGGCGCTTTACAAGTTAGAGGGTAGACAAAGACAAGTGGTCGAAAAAGCGACGACACATCGACAAATCAATCATACGGGTACAATAGGGGCGGGGATCCTGTCCGTGAGGGCTCAGTCTAGAGGGGGTGGGGAGGGAGACAGTAGGAGGGGGAGAGGTGAGATGGTGCAGTGGATTGGGTCTCAGTGTGTGTTGTAATCTTGTAGAAAGAGGTGGGTCAGGTTTTTCTTGAAGGTTCCCAGGGTAGGGGAGTGTCTGATGTGGTGGGAGAGGGAGTTCCAGAGTCTGTCAGAAGCACGAGAGAAGTCTTGTGTGCGGTTGTGGGAGGTGGAAATGCAGGGGGCTGAGAAAAGGAGTTCCTGAGAGGAGCACAAGTTGCGTGAGGGGAGGTAGCGGGAGACTAGGTCGGAGATGTAGGGAGGGGACAGGTTGTGTATGGCCTTGTATGTCAGGGTTAGGGTTTTGAAGTGAGATCGCTGGGGGATGGGGAGCCAGTGGAGGGCTCGGCAGAGAGGGGAGGCGGGGGAGTAACGGGGAGATAGGTGGATGAGTCAGGCAGCAGAGTTGAGGATGGTGCGGAGAGGTGCGAGGAAGGAGGCAGGGAGGCCGGTGAACAGGAGGTTGCAGTAGTCGAGGCGGGAGATGATGAGGGCATGGACAAGTGTCTTGGCCGTATTGTGGTCAAGGAAGGAACGGATACAGGCAATGTCTTTTAGTTGGAGTCTACAGGCGGTGGCGAGGGCTTGGATGTGGGGCTTGAAGGAGAGGGAAGAGTCGAGGATTACCCCAAGGCACTTGGTGTGGGGGAGGGGTGAGAGGGTGCAGTCATTGACGGTGATTGATAGGTCAGGAAGCGGGGCGGGGTTGTTCGGGGGAAAGACGATGAATTTGGTCTTGTCCATGTTGAGTTTTAGGAAGCGGGTAGAAAAGAAGGATGCAATGGCGGATAGGCATGGAGGAATTTTGGATAAAAGGGATGAGATATCAGGGCCAGACAGATAGAGCTGGGTATTGTCAGCGTAGAGGTGGTATTGGAGTCCATGTGACTCGATGAGGTTGGCTAGGCCGAGGGTGTAAATGGAGAAGAGTAGTGGTCCCAGGACCGAGCCTTGGGGAACACCTACAGAGAGGGGGTGGGGCGAGGAGGAGGTGTGGGAGCGGGTGACGCTGAAGGTCCTGTCCACTAGGTAGGAGGAGATCCAGGAGAGGGCGTATACTGTATATACTGTGTCTACTGTATATAGAGGTGTTATCAGTCATTGTACAGAAGGAGGTGAGCTGTGATATCACCTATTCTGAAGGGTGGATCCTGTGTTATCTACTGTATATAGAGGTGTTATCAGTCATTATACAAGAGGAGGTGAGCTGTGATATCATCTATAGTGAATGGTGGATCCTGTTATCTACTGTATATAGAGGTGTTATCAGTCATTGTACAGGAGGAGGTGAGCTGTGATATCATCTATTGTGAATGGTGGATCCTGTGTTATCTACTGTATATAGAGGTGTTATCAGTCATTTTACAGAAGAAGGTGAGGTGTGATATCACCTATTGTGAATGGTGGATCCTGTGTTATCTACTGTATATAGAGGTGTTATCAGTCATTGTACAGGAGAAGGTGAGCTGTGATATCACCTATTGTGAATGGTGGATCCTGTGTTATCTACTGTATATAGAGGTGTTATCAGTCATTGTACAGGAGGAGGAGGTAAGTTGTGACATCATCTATTGTGAATGGTCGATCCTGTGTTATCTACTGTATATAGAGGTGTGATCAGTCATTGTACAGGAGAAGGTGAGCTGTGATATCATCTATTGTGAATCCTGTGTGATCTACTGTATATAGAGGTGTTATCAGTTATTGTACAGGAGGAGAAGGTGAGCTGTGACATCACCTATTGTAAATGGTGGATCCTGTGTTATCTACTGTATATAGAGGTGATATAAGTCATTCTACACGAAGAGGTGAGCTGTGACATCACCTATTGTGAATGGTGGATCCTATGTTATCTAATGTATATAGAGATGTTATCAGTCATTGTACAGGAGGAGGAGGTGAGCTGTGACATCACCTATTGTGAATGGTGGATCCTGTGTTATCTACTGTATATAGAGGTGTGATCAGTCATTGTACAGGAGGAGGTGAGCTGTGATATCACCTATTGGGAATGGTGGATGCTGTGTAATCAGTTGTGTATAGATGTGTAATCATGTCTGTGATGATAATGAAACTGCTGGAAAAAATGATATTTACAAGACACAAAGTGTGACTCTAGTATTAAATCTTGTGGCCAATGTGAAAAATGCAAGATTTTTGATTGTTTTTGGAATATTGACAATGATTTAAGATGAAAACTAGATATAAACAATCAGTCACTATCTGATGACACATTCCCTATAAAGATAACAGATCTTAGAGGCTACTTGCACATAGGGTGAATTTGGCTATGACCGATCAGCAGTATGTTTCCCCACAAAGCCTTGATTAATGCATGACGATTTGATTTCCAAACAATCACAGGATTTAAAATATATTTTTTCAGTGAGAAAAGTTTCCACGTCTTGTATATGAGGTTTAACAGACCTCCTCTACTTACTGGAATCTCGTAGCTTTTGCTTGTGCTGTAAAAAGCAGCTTTTAATTTGCATAAAAAATGCAGCAAAAAAACGCAGCGTGTGAACTTAGCCTCATTATGTCACAGCTGCATGAAGCCTCAGGGGTCAGAAAAGATTGGACATCATGGCGGCTTCCTTTCAGAACTTGTACCTGCATCTGATCCTGCAGTAATTACCAACCCACAACTCTGAATTCTTGATTAAGAATAAGGAAATAACATGATGACTTTGTTTTCTAATAAACACAGAGTTCGGAGTTTGCAAGGAGCCTGGTGGACAAGAAAAGTGACAGCAGTTTGGTGAGTGTTTTCTAAGAGTTATTCCCATATTGGTAATGTAATTCTGTTTCTTTATCGTGTACTGCTTGTTGCTGCAGCGATCGGTCATTGCTTTTGTCCCGCAGCGGTGCCAGAATTAGAGCAGGGCTTACAAGCTCTTCCATAGTGAGCTTGTAAGCGCTGCACTGAAGCTCTCTGATATCACTATAGGATAGTACAAAACAAAACAAACACTAAGCAGCACAGAATTAAGTAAGTGTGAACTGGTGCAAGTTGCTATGAATGCAGAGTACACACTGTAAGGGCTAAGATAGATGCAAACATAGAGTATATGACATTTCAACTGCATTACTGCTATACAAATAAAGGTAATTGGCGTATAAATTGGCCAATTCATGAGAGCCCATCAGCCAGAACAAGGCAAACCTTTATCTGATGGGAATCTAAATCTAATATTTATCACACACTCCTCACCTGGGCTATAAGCCTACAGATTTAAAGAGCAAGCAGGATCCATCACTAAATAGAAACAATCTAGGGCATCGCTGTAGGATACGGTTTGCTCTTGACACTCACCAGTTTCAGACCCATTGTTCTTCTGAGGCTGCAGGGGCCAAATCTGCTTCATGTAGCTGCACATTGGAGCAGACAGGTTGGTCCGGAAGAGCAACAATGCAACTGGTCAAGATACAGCGCCATACCCTACTGCAAGCAGGACGCCGGTAGATGTGGGGAGGGGTGTGCTACTGAACAGCCAACATAGTAGCAGCCCAGTAATTGATTTAGTTGCAGACTAGGGGTGGATGTAATGTCCATGTACTGTCGTAACGGCTGCATTACCCTGCTCATGATGTGCTTGTGCTCATTACATAAGCAGGAGATGGCACAGAACTAGTTTCCACAGCCCGGCGGACCTCTCCAGTACTCCCAATAAAACAGTAGTACTCTCCTTGTTCTTGTACAGACAGTAGTCACCAATGTAGAACCAAGACGTTTGCCAGCATCTCTCTGTGTTGGAGTCATGACCTGTGGCACACCAACTATCAGCCAGCGCCAAGGAAAATGCTGGCAAGTCTGTAGCTTCTTCATTGTATCCCTGATGTCCTGGTATTATGCATTTCTTCAGGCATTGTGCCTCTCGTTGCCTCAGACATTATACGACGTGACGGTATACTCACACACAGCATATTCACACTTTTCACAGATGCAGCGCACCATAAATGTATATTATAACATTAGTGCAAAATTAGTCATAACCCATATTTCACCTATGTATCCAAGCTGTGCAGGCTTAGGTTTATGGCAGGAGTGGGTAACACTATATACAGACCCACCATATACAGTATGAGCCTTCACACAGCCCCCTATATACAGCATGAGCCCCCAACACAGTCTTCCTATATACAGTATGAGCCTTCACACAGCCCCCTATATGCAGCATCAGCCCCAACACAGTCTTCCTATATACAGTATGAGCCCCCACACAGTCCCCTATATACAGTATTAGCCCCCCCTATACACCATATGAGCCCCCACATAGTTCCCCTATATACAGTAATTAATAGCTCCCTATACACAGTATGAGTCCCCAACACATCCCCCCTATACACAGTATGAGCCCCCACAAGTTTCTCAATATACAGTATATGTTCCCACACAGTCCCTCTATATACAGTATTAATCCACAAATAGTCTCCTTATACACAAGATGAGTCCCTCATAGCCCTCTAAATCAAGTATGAGCCCTCAGATACCCCCCCCTTATACAGAATTTGCCCCTATATACAGTATGAGCCCCCAAATAGTTTCCTTATACACAGTATGTCATGACGTAATCGCGTCTGCTGTCTCAGTCGCACCAGGTGATTGGTGGAGCACACAGCTGACAGCTCCATCCTCCACCAATGCATTCGCCACTGTCTGCATTGTCAGGATGCTGATAGCATCAATATCGGGATGCCTGCAGCGGAGGGCATGGTGCATACAGGCCTTTGACTGTCGCGGTCCGTGGGCGGCACTTTACCCAGTCTTGGTTTAGTTGTGTCTGATGGGGCCGGTGTCTCATATGTTGCTGCCTCCATTTTGCTCGTGACATTTTATCTCTATTGCAGGTCGTGAATAATCTGAAACAGAAGATTCTGAAGCTGGAGAAGCAGTGTAAGGAGAAAGACAGCGCCCTAAGGTATGGCCTCAAGGGTCTTCTAAGGAATCATCTAATATTTCTTGTTAAATGGCCTGTCAGATGATGTGTGCTGGATGAATCGCAGACAGGCTCCATTATTGCAAATTATTATATTTCACTCTGAAACGCTGCGGTGTTCTGTAAAACAAAGGACGAGGATAAAGTGACTGGGGGCAATAGCCATGGAGGTCTGTCGTGCCCAGCTCAGATTGACGGGTCTCTCCCTGCAGACTGGAGGAGATCTACCAATAATGGAGAAAAGCCAGCGGGGTCATCAGAGTCATCTTGTTCTCATCTTTGCTTTTAAAGTATATTTGTTTCTGATACGTCGCAGCATTTCTAGAATTTCTAAATCAGTTTTCTGATTTTGGTTAATGTCTGCGGTGTGGGAAGCAGGAATTATCTGTTCACTTGTAGGTGGTAATACATATTAGCTGGGTCCCCCCCAATATCAGCTGGGTCCCTAGTTTCTCCTGAAGTCAGGTGTTGGGGTACAGAGGGTTCCAGTATTTATGGTTTCAGGATCCTCAATCCCTTCATTCTTGCAGGTGATAAGCTGCTCCGGAGGATTCTGGGAATAGAACACCCAATAAAGGAGATTCATTCTTTAAGGCAGCTTAAATCAGACATTGGCTCCATGATTGCGGCCAGGTATGTTTTACGCTGAAACATGGCGGCATTTCAGAGAAAGCATATTGTTAAAAGCCAACTCAGGTGGCAAGTCCAAGAGGCCGGGCCCTGTGGCTTCTCCGTTTTCTGACAGTTCTCTCCCTATCTATGTATTTGAAGAGACATGTCAATTATGGAAAGTGCAACAGCTCAAAAGTCACACATTATTATTATTATTATTTATTATTATTATAACACCATTTATTCCATGGTGCTTTATATGTGAAAAGGAGTATACATAATAAAGACAAGAGGAATAATCATGAGCAATACAAGGCATACACAGGTAACAAGAGGAGAGAGGACCCTGATCACAAGGGCTCACAGTCTACAAGATATGGGTGAGGATATAGTAGGTGAGGTGAGAGAACCCTGTCCATGAGGACTCACAATCTACAAAGGGTGAGGATATAGTAGTTGAGGGGAGAGAACCCTGTCCATGAGGACTCACAATCTACAAAGGGTGAGGATATAGTAGGTGAGGGGAGAGGACTCTGCCCGCAAGGGCTCACAGTCTGCAAGGGATGGATGAGGATACAGTAGGTAAGTATAGAAGACCCTCATCATGAGGGCTCGCAGTCTACAAGATATGGGTGAGGATACAGTAGGGGAGGAGAGAGGACACAGCCCATGAGGGATCACAGTCTACAACGGATGGGCGAGGATACAGTACATGAGTAGAGAGGACCCTGACCACGAGGACTCATAGTCTACAAGGGATGAGTGAGGATACATTAGGTGAGGGGAGAGGACCCTGCCCACGAGGGCTCACAGTCTACAAGGGATGGGTGAGGATACATTAGGTGAGGGGAGAGGACCCAGTGCCCGCGAGCGTTGACAGTCTACAAGGGATGGGTGAGGATACAGTAGTGAGGAGAGAGGATCCTGCCCACAAGGGCTCACTGTCTACAAGGGATGGGTGAGGATACAGTAGATGAAGAGAGAGGACTCTGCTCGTGAGAGCTCACAGTCTACAAGGGATGGGCGAGGATACATTAGGTGAGGGCAGAGCTGGTTGTGCGGCAGTATAAAGAACTGATGGCTACTGCAGGTTATAGGTTTGTCAAAAGAGTCTTCAGGTTCCTTTTGAAGTTTTCCACGGTAGGTGAGAGTCTGATATTTTGGGATAGACATTTCCAGAATATGGGGGATGTACGGGAGAAATCTTGTATGTGATTGTGTGAAGAGATGATAAAAGGGGAGGAGAGAAGGAGATCTTGTGAGATTGTGTGCAGGTAAGTAACGGGAGACCATATCACAGATATACGGACGGGATAGGTTGGGGATTGCTTTGTAAGTCATGGTTAGGGTTATGAACTGTAGTCTTTGGGCAATGGGAAGCCAGTGAAGGGTTAGGCAGAGAGGAGAGGCTGGTGAATAGCGGGGAGACATGCGGATTAGTCATGCAGCTGAGTTTAGGATAGATTGAAGAGGTGCTAGAGTGTTAGAAGTGAAGCCAGAGAGCATAAGGTCGCAGTAGTCAAGGTAGGAGATGATGAGAGCATGCATGAGTGTTTTTGCAGATCCTTGGTTTAGGAATGTACAGATACGGAAACATTTTTGAGATAGCACGAGGTGATAAGGGCTTGGGTACGTGACTTGAGGGAGAGAGCAGAGTCAAGGGTTACCCGGAGTCAGCGAGCATGCGAGATTGGGAAGCGTGATCAGCTATTGATTTTAATAGGTTTTTGGGGGTACATTGGGGAGTACTGGACCAAAGCATTGATCCAGGTATAATAAAAGTTACCTACAGAACATTTCCTAGATGGGAAAATGATCAGTGTGTTGCAACAAATCTTTGCACATCATACTCAAAATAACTTCAAGGTTTCTGTGCAGTGATTCAATGGACCTTTATGTCTTATAGCAAACTCCAGACCGAGATAAAGACAACCAGCCTGGAAGAGATGAGGATAGCGATGGAGACCTACTATGAAGAGGTACGTCATGATAGACAGGGGTGCAATACACCAGCCACAGGAATTACCGTATTTTCACCTCCATCTTTAAAGAATAATACATCCATCTAGATCTATGAACGTATTCCAAGGCCATAAAACATCAGTGTAGGCCTAATCCAAGCCCGCAAGCCTGACATACTTCTTATATATAAAACCCGAAGGCCACTTCCGGAAAAGGCGACGCCCACTTCCGTGATGGTCTTCGCCCAGGGCTGGTGACGTCATCCAGTGCACTGTAGCCGCGCGCAGCCCGGCTACAGGCAGCGGCACAGGAACGTTCTGATCTCGGAAGTTCCGTGTGCCCTCCAGCCACTCCCCTCCACCCTCTGCCCTCCAGACACTAGCGCACATACCGGGGCGGGCAGGGGGGGCCCATTGCCCGCCACCTCGGGGGGCCACACACACACACACCATGGGGGTACCCGTGCTCCCTGCCGCGCGCCTAGAGAGGAGGGAGGGCGGGACTTCCTCTCCTGCAGCTCTGCCCGCCCCTCCTCTCCTCCTACAGTACACCTGATGCCCGGCCCGCGGTGAGTCTGCAGCCCCACACGCTCCTCTGCCCTCCAGCCTGTGTGCCTCCTCTGCCCTCCAGCCTGTGTGCCTCCTCTGTCCTCCACCCTGTGTGCCCCCTCTGTCCTCCACCCTGTGTGCCCCCTCTGTCCTCCACCCTGTGTTCACCCTCTGTCCTCTGCCCCTTCAGCCGTCCTCTGCCCCCTCCAGCCGTCCTCTGCCCCCTCCAGCCGTCCTCTGCCCCCTCCAGCCGTCCTCTGCCCCCTCCAGCCGTCCTCTGACCCCTCCAGCCGTCCTCTGCCCCCTCCAGCCGTCCTCTGCCCCCTCCAGCCGTCCTCTGCCCCCTCCAGCCGTCCTCTGCCCCCTCCAGCCGTCCTCTGACCCCTCGAGCCTACAGCCCTCCTCTGCCCCCTCCAGCCTACAGCCCTCCTCTACCCCCTCCAGCCTACAGCCCTCCTCTGCCCCCTCCAGCCTATAGCCCTCCTCTGCCCCCTCCAGCCTACAGCCCTCCTCTGCCCCTCCAGCCTACAGCCCTCCTCTGCCCCCTCCAGCCTACAGCCCTCCTCTGCCCCCTCCAGCCTACAGCCCTCCTCTGCCCCCTCCAGCCTACAGCCCTCCTCTGCCCCTCCAGCCTACAGCCCTCCTCTGCCCCCTCCAGCCTACAGCCCTCCTCTGACCCCTCCAGCCTACAGCCGTCCTCTGACCCCTTCAGCCGTCCTCTGCCCCCTCCAGCCGTCCTCTGCCCCCTCCAGCCGTCCTCTGCCCCCTCCAGCCGTCCTCTGCCCCCTCCAGCCGTCCTCTGACCCCTCCAGCCGTCCTCTTGACCCCTCCAGCCGTCCTCTGACCCCTCCAGCCGTCCTCTGACCCCTCCAGCCGTCCTCTGACCCCTCCAGCCGTCCTCTGACCGCTCCAGCCGTCCTCTGACCGCTCCAGCCGTCCTCTGACCCCTCCAGCCGTCCTCTGACCCCTCCAGCTGTCCTCTGACCCCTCCACGTCCTCTGACCCTCAGCCGTCCTCGACCCCTCCAGCCCTCCTCTGCCCCTCCAGCCTACAGCCCTCCTCAGCCCCCTCCAGCCTACAGCCCTCCTCTGCCCCCTCTAGCCTACAGCCCTCCTCTGCCCCTCTAGCCTACAGCCCTCCTCTGCCCCCTCCAGCCGTCCTCTGCCCCCTCCAGCCGTCCTCTGCCCCCTCCAGCCGTCCTCTGACCCCTCCAGCCGTCCTCTGACCCCTCCAGCCGTCCTCTGCCCCCTCCAGCCGCCCTCTTCCCCCTCCAGCCGTCCTCTTCCCCCTCCAGCCGTCCTCTTCCCCCTCCAGCCGTCCTCTTCCCCCTCCAGCCGTCCTCTTCCCCCTCCAGCCGTCCTCTTCCCCCTCCAGCCGTCCTCTGCCCTCTCCAGCCTCCAGCCGTCCTCTGCCCTCTCCAGCCTCCAGCCGTCCTCTGCCCTCTCCAGCCTGCAGCCGTCCTCTGCCTTCTCCAGCCTGCAGCCCTCCTCTGCCCTCTCCAGCCTGCAGCCCTCCTCTGCCCCCTCCAGCCGTCCCCTGCCCCCTCCAGCCGTCCTCTGACCCCTCCAGCCGTCCTCTGACCCCTCCAGTCGTCCTCTGCCCTCTCCAGCCGTCCTCTGCCCTCTCCAGCCGTCCTCTGCCCTCTCCAGCCGTCCTCTGCCCTCTCCAGCCGTCCTCTGCCCTCTCCAGCCGTCCTCTGCCCTCTCCAGCCTCCAGCCGTCCTCTGCCCTCTCCAGCCTCCAGCCGTCCTCTGCCCTCTCCAGCCTCCAGCCGTCCTCTGCCCTCTCCAGCCTCCAGCCGTCCTCTGCCCTCTCCAGCCTCCAGCCGTCCTCTGCCCTCTCCAGCCTCCAGCCGTCCTCTGCCCTCTCCAGCCTCCAGCCATCCTCTGCCCTCTCCAGCCTGCAGCCGTCCTCTGCCCTCTCCAGCCTGCAGCCGTCCTCTGCCCCCTCCAGCCGTCCCCTGCCCTCTCCAGCCGTCCTCTGCCCTCTCCAGTCGTCCGGGGGTGGCCACATGTTGACTCAGGATAGCCGCAAGGTCGGTGGTAAGTATAGCGGAGTGTGTGTGTGTATGTGCTGACCACTCTGCCCACGCCGCTGCGCTGACCACTCTGCCCACGCCGCTGCGCTGACTACTCTGCCCACGCCGCTGCGCTGACCACTCTGCCCACACCGCTGGGCTGACCACTCTGCCCACGCCGCTGCGCTGACCACTCTGCCCACACCGCTGCACTGACTAATCTCACCGCGCGCAGTGCTAGCCAGTGAGCCACCATATACTCTGCTACCCACAGAGCCGCCTGTATACACACAATTAATTTCACCGCACTACCCTAACTATTAGTAAATAAACTATACATGGATTCTAGACTACCCGATTCTTTAGAATCGGGCTGCCATCTAGTGATTATATATATATGTATATATCATGTCCATGGCCATAAAGAAAGTCACGTGGTTTTTTTCCTTGATTCAACAGATTCAGAGGCTACAGATGATGTTGGCGAAAGCTGAGGCCGCACTACAAAGGTGGGTAGAAGGATGAGTCTACATTATGTGGAGTATTCCTCCAGTATATTAAACCTATGACAGGTCATGGAGACTTGGTCAGAGAGTCCTAATACTGCCGCCCTTACCAATCCTGTAATGAATGGACCCTATTGCTCTGCAGAGATCACACCCTTTGGGGGCTGAAGGCTCGGTATAGACATATATATGAGTCTGTAGCTTGTTCACATCTCACAAGTAGGGCTGATGTAGAAGGGCCATTGTGCTCCGCATCCTCATCTCTCCAGTGAGTCTACAGACTATGGCCTGTTTTCTTTTGTTAGGCCACCACCAGAAAGTAAGGATTCCCTGAGGAGACAGAAAGCGCTGAACACGGCCGTACTGAAATTCTCCAAACAAGTCCAAGAGTTACAGGAAGAGAACAAGAGTCTGAAAGCCGATTTGGACCGAGCGATGGCGCAGTCACCGACATCCACCAGATCCAAGGGTGATTATATCATACCGCCATTATGGTCTTGGGTAGGGTATTGTCTAAATCTTGGGTCACATGACCATATACAAAATATCAGTCTCTTTCTCTTCTGGAAAAGTGGGAAAATTAGAGTAGGTGATTCTCATAAGTAAAATCGCAGCATACAAGAGAAGAAAAAAAGCCCATCTCCTCATTAGTATCACTGGGAGGCAGTTTGGAGCACGGAGACGTTCCGGCCGGGACGTGAACAGTGATTCAAAAAGAACAACAGCTTCACATACCTGTGCTCTCCTTTATTCATTGAAATTCTTTCATAAACTGTGATGCCCAGATTTCAGCAGTTATCCAAACATCTCGGATGACGCAGCATCCTTAATCATGATCCTGATTAACGATGCTGCAACATCCAAAATGCATGGATAACTGCTGAAATCTGGCATCACTGTGTGATTAAGTATGCTGCGACATCCAAAACACGTGGATCATTAAAGGGACTCTGTCAGGTTATGTTTTGTATGATACTAATAGCGCCCTTGTCATCCACACAATGATTGACCTAGCTGTGTGGCATAGGGCATTGTCCTGCTGGAAAAAACAGTCCTCAGAGTTGGGGAACATTACCCGAGCAGAAGGAAGCAAGTGTTTTTCAAGGATAACCTTGTATGCGGCTTGATTCATACGTCCTTCGCAAAGATTAACCTGCCTTGCTGAAGCATCCTCAGATCATCACTGATCCTCCACCAAATATTACAATGGGTTCCAGACACTGTGGCTTGTACGCCTCCCCAGGTCTGTGTCTAACCATTAGACGACCAGGTGTTGGGCAAAGCTGAAAATTAGACTCATCAGAGAAGATTACCTTACTCCAGTCCTCTATGGTCCAATGCTTATGGTCTTTGGCAAACTTCAGCCTGGCTCTCCTTTGCTTCTCATTGATGAAAGGCTTTTTTTCTAGCTTTACATGACTTCAAACAATGAAGAACTGCTTACATTTTTGTGCCAGGAGTGGCATAAGGTCACCCAAAAGTAGTGTGAAAGACTGGAGGATAGCATGGGAAGACGTATGAAAACTGTGATTAAAAATCATGATTATTCCACCAAATATTGATTTCTGAACTTTTCCTGAGTTAAAACATGAGTGTTGTTGTTTCTAAATGAATAAGAACTTGTTTTCTTTGCATTGTTATATACCTATAATGAGAAAAATCAGAGAAATTGAAAGTTTTGCAGTGGTCTCTTATTTTTTTCCTGAGCTGTGTATGGGAAGGTTACAGCAGAAGGATGAAGGATGTCCGAAGACAATGACTGGGAGTTGTTGTTCTTTATAAATGACAGAAACATAATCCATGCTCCCAGCTAGATTTCCTCATCTTCTTTCTATCATCCTCACTCTTTTTCTGGTCATCATAATGGGAGACCCAGACAATGGGGTTTAGGGCACTGCCCTCCGGAGGTCACACTAGGTACTACAAGTTTGTAGACACCGCCTCCTCCGCTTATAAACCCCTACCGCAGGGAACATCCTCAGTTTTAAACTTAGTGTGCTCGGAGGATCACGCTTTGCTTGCACTTCACTGCATTCTCACTACTTACGTGATGGCGTCTGAAGACAAGGTAATACGGTCCTATCGGGACCGGTGACAGCCTCCCCGCTCACCCTTAGTGGCACACGCTAGTGGAGGTACCGGAGGGCCTAGAGCCTGGACACTTCGTGTTCTCCCGGTACGCTGTTACACTCCTCTCCATCCCTCTCTGGGGGGCTCTGGAGAGTGGGAGATGGGAGCCTTGCACAGCTCCGCTTCGTCCGAGGCCTCCCTAAATGGTGCTTACAGACCGGACTGGAGCCAGCCCAGTCCGAGGCCTCCCTATATGGTGCTTACACTCCGGACTGGTGCTGAGCGGCCCAGTCTGAGGCCTCCCTAAATGGTGCTTACAGACCAGACTGGTGCTGCACCCCCGTCCGAGGCCTCCCTAAATGGTGCTTACAGACCGGACCGGCACTGAGGCACTCTGTGTCTCCTGCGTGCCTGGGGGTAGTGTCTGGCACTTTATGTGTTTCAGGACACTCAGACCGCGCGTTACCCTCGGGTCCGCGGTTCTGCGGGTGTACCCTGTGCTGGGGTCACCCTGGCTGACCGCCCTGTGTGTCACAGGGGCTGAGGCCGTAGACTGCGGATGTTTGTCCCCTCATGCTGTGGATGGTGTACATGCAGTCTGTGTATAATGTTTTTACACTCTTTCCCGCGCTGCGGGCTCCGGCTCCCTCATGCTGTGGATGCTTGGAGGATGGGAAGCAGCCCGTGCGGTGACGTCATCGCTGGGCGTGTGTGTGTGTTTCCCGCGTCTCTTCGGCGCCGCCCACAGTTTCACTGTCGGCGGCCATCTTTACCCTCACTTCCCGGTTGGGATTCTTATGCAGCGTGCGTCTGCACTCCAGAGGGGAGACCGGAAACCGTCGCGGAGGTCACACACACACCGCTTCCTCATACCGCTTTACTGCGGTCGGTAAGCCACCGGGATTCCCGGTTTTGTTGTCGGCAATTTGGCTTATTTTCCCCTACTGTGGCGATGTCCTCAGCTGGGAAGTGTGCTGCTAAGGCGGCAGTAACCACCATTACCTGTGCTACATGCAATGGTAAACTGGTGGAGGGGTCCTGCAATAACTGCGGACGCCCAGAGGCCCGGGCTGGCACTGTTGAGTCAGCAGCTCCGGTGCTATACCCTGAGGTTCAGGTGATCTCAGGGCCATGGGAGACTCAGAATAAGATCAATGAATCTCTGCTGTCTCAGCTGTCCTCCATGTCGCAATCCCTGGAGGCACTTAATAGGAGACTGGATAGCCCAGCTACTCCATCCAGTTACCCCCGGGTGTCCCCCTCTTCTGCTGCGAGACCCCTTAAGCGGGCTCGTCGTGAGGATTCACCCGAGCTCCATACTCTCTCTGAGGAGGAGCGTTCCTCTGATGGTGAGGAAGATGATGGGGGTTCAAATTTCGGGTCTGTATCGGTATCTGAACCACCAGACGGGGTGGAGGATCTGGTGTCCTCTATCAACGAGACTTTACGTCTCGTGACACCCCCTGAGGAGGTGACGGTGCACCCGAAGGAGGTCTATCAATGGCTGCGGCCGGAGGCTAGACCAAGTGGCTCCTTCATGGACCACACTAACTTTGGAAGGGTGGTTAGAGCTCCCAGGTTACATCCTGGGCGGCGTTATGTCCGTAAAACCAAGGACAATCGCTTCCCCTTCCCCCAGGAGGTGCTTCAGGAGTGGTCGCAGTCCCCGAAGGTGGACGCTTCCATGACCAGGATTGCTGCACGCTCCCTTTTCTCTGCCTCTGATAGCTCCTCACTGAAGGATGCTACTGATAGACAGGTCGAGCAGCTCGCCAAGTCTTCCTATGAGGCTGTGGGGTCTTCATTTGCCCCTAATTTTGCCACGGTCTGGACCTTACAAGCGATTACTACCTGCTTGGATGGTATCTCTGACATGGCAAGATCCAGTCCAGAGGTCCTAGCACTTACCGAAAGGGCAAGGGCCTATGCGGACTACGCCAGGACGGCGACTCTGGAAACTGCCACTCGCTCAGCTGTGGCTTAGGCCAATGCTATAGCGATCTGCAGGTTGTTGTGGCTGCGTCTTTGGGACTCAGATGCCACATCCAAGAAGATTTTGCAGAATCTTCCGTTTGCTGGTGACAGGCTTTTTGGCACCGAACTGGACAAGCTAATTAAGGATTCTGCTGAGTCTAAGATACCGCAGAATAAACCTAAGCCACGGTTATACCGTTAAAAGGAACCCAAAACAGTGGTCCTTTCGTTCCAGCTCGCAGTCATCAGCACCGTCCGCTCGCACGGACCGAGGGGGAAAGCCCGCTTCCCAGTGGCGCTCTAAGAGTCGTCCAAAGAAGCCGGCGGGGGCGGCAGCTGCCACCCCCAAACCCTCCTCTACATGACTCGCTCTCTCATCCTGCCTCCCCACAGGTGGGGGGCCGCTTGTCTCGCTTTCAGGACAAGTGGCTGCTTCACGTTCAAGATCAGTGGGTTCGAGACGTGATCTCGCGAGGGTACAGGATAGAGCTGACGTCAAAACCGATATCCCGATTCCATCGGTCGGTCCCGTCACCAGAAAAAGCTCAGGCTTTTTACCAGGTGTTGGAGGGTCTCCGCAGAGACGGAGTGGTGGTCCCGGTACCTTCCGGAGAGAGGTTCAGGGGTTTTTACTCCAACCTCTTTATCGTCCCGAAGAAGGACGGATCCTTCCGCCCAGTATTGGACCTGATGTTGTTCAACCATCACGTGTTGGTTCGGAAGTTCCGTATGGAATCACTGCGCTCCGTGATCGCAGCTGTGTCACAGGGGGACTTCCTAGCGTCCATAGATATCAGAGACGCTTACCTTCACGTACCCATTGCACCGGCTCATCAGCGCTGGTTGCGATTCGCAGTGGGGGAAGAACACTTCCAATTTGTGGCACTGCCATTCGGGCTAGCCTCGGCACCGCGGGTGTTCACAAAAGTGATGGCTTCCATGATGGCTCTCCTGCACATGCAGGGACATGCCGTCATTCCCTATTTAGACGACCTGCTGGTCAGGGCGCCATCAGAACACCTCTGTCAAGAGAGCCTGGATGTGACCATGCGGTCTCTGGAACAGTTCGGTTGGCTCCTCAATATTCAGAAGTCAACGCTAGTTCCGACCCAGTCTTTGACATATCTGGGCATGGACTTCAACACAGCCTCAGCCCTGGTGTCTCTGCCACAAGTCAAACAGATGGCGATCCAATCAGGAGTACAAGCAGTCCTCCTGTCACCACACTCATCCCTACGGGTATTGATGAGACTGGTGGGACGCATGGTAGCGGCGATAGAGGCGGTGCCGTTCGCACAGTTTCGCCTCCGTCCTCTCCAGCTGGAGATTCTTCACAGATGGGACAAGAGGACGATCTCGCTGAATCGGCTGGTGACACTGTCACAACCGACCAGGGACTCCCTACAGTGGTGGCTCCAGCCACGTCACCTGTCACGAGGCCGGTCCTTCCTAAAACCGTCATGGTTAGTGGTGACCACAGACGCCAGTCTGAAGGGCTGGGGTGCGGTGTTCTTGCACCACAGGGCTCAAGGCCTCTGGACTCAGTCGGAGTCGGCATTGCAGATCAACGTGCTGGAGATCAGGGCGGTCTATCTGGCGCTCCTGGCGTTTCAGAAATTCCTGTCAGGACACCCCATTCGGGTGCAGTCCGACAATGCGACGGCCGTCGCCTACATAAATCATCAGGGAGGGACCAGAAGTGCTCAGGCCCTCGCCGAAGTCCACCGCATTCTAGCCTGGGTGGAGGAAAACGGCTGCCTGATCTCCGCAGTTCACATCCCAGGGGTCGAGAACTGGGAGGCCGACTACCTGAGCCGACAGGGCATGGACGCCGGAGAGTGGTCTCTTCATCCAGACGTCTTCCGGGACATCTGCGGCAGATGGGGCACTCCGGACGTGGATCTGATGGCCTCACGGCTGAATCATCAGGTGCCCCAATACATGGCAAGATCGTGGGATCCTCAGTCTCTGGGGGCGGATGCCCTGATCCTGCGTTGGTCCAGCTTCCAGCTGCCATATGTGTTCCCGCCTCTGGCTCTGATTCCCAGGGTCCTGTGGAAAATCAGGATGGAATGCAGAGTAGCCATTCTAGTGGCTCCAGATTGGCCCAGGAGGTCCTGGTACCCGGACCTGTGGCAACTGTCAGGCGGACACCGGTGGGCTCTTCCAGAACGCGCAGATCTACTCGCGCAAGGCCCATTCTTCCACCTCAATTCCAGGGCCCTCAGATTGACTGCATGGCTCTTGAGGCCTGGCTGCTGACGTCCAGAGGATTCTCTCCTACAGTGGTTGCCACTATGAATAGGGCTAGGAAACCTGTCTCCAGGAAGATATACCACAGAACGTGGAAAATCTTTTTTCTCTGGTGTGCCTCTGGTGGACGCTCACCGTGGCCATTGTCCATCCCGACATTGTTGGCTTTCCTACAGTCGGGGTTGGAGTTGGGATTATCCTTGGCTCTCTGAAAGGTCAAGTATCAGCACTTTCAGTGCTGTTTGACAGGCGCTTGGCGCTCCTGCCGAAGGTCCGCCAATTTCTGCAGGGGGTAGCTCGGGTGGTTCCGCCTTACAGGCGACCTCTGGACCCTTGGGACCTCAACATGGTCCTGGCGGCGCTGCAGAAACCGCCGTTTGAGCCACTGAGAGACATCTCTCTCTCTCGTCTGTCCCAGAAAGTGGTCTTTCTGGTGGCAATTACGTCCCTGAGAAGGGTCTCAGAATTGGCTGCACTATCGTGCAAGTCACCCTTTCTGGTGGTTCACCAAGACAAGGTGGTGTTGCGCCCACGGCCAGAATTCTTGCCGAAGGTGGTTTCAACGTTTCACCTAAACCAGGAGATTGTTCTCCCATCATTTTGCCCCGCTCCCGTTCATCAGGTTGAGCGCGACCTCCATACTCTGGATCTCGTGAGGGCTGTACGCATTTATGTGTCCAGGACCGCCTCCTTTAGGAGTTCGGATTCCTTATTTGTCCTCACGATGGGTCGCTGTAAGGGGTCCGCGGCTTCGAAGTCGACCTTGGCCAGATGGATCAAGGCTCCCATTCAGGAGGCTTACCGGTCTTCTGGTTTGCCTCTCCCGGTGGGTTTGAAGGCACACTCTACTAGAGCTGTAGGTGCCTCCTGGGCCTTGCGACATAGAGCGTCTGCTCTACAGGTGTGTCAGGCGGCCACTTGGTCCAGCCTGCACACTTTTTCTAAGCACTATATGGTGCATGCCCATGCCTCTGCGGATGCGAGTTTGGGCAGGCGGGTTCTCCAGGCGGCGGTTGCCCACCTTTAAAGGGAACCATGTGTTTCCGTCTTGTTGAGGAACTCTTCCCGCCCTGGGGTATTGCTTTAGGACATCCCCATTGTCTGGGTCTCCCATTATGATGACCAGAAAAAAGAGAATTTTGTTTACGTACCGTAAATTCTTTTTTCTTTAATCATCAATGGGAGACCCAGCACCCACCCAGTTGTTCCTTTGCATGTTTTGCATTTGCTCTGTTCTCTGTTGAGACAGTGTTTGCCAGGTTGTTGAACCGTTTTGTGTACGGCATTCTTCCCGATGTTTCGGGTGTGGTTTATTTCCTCCTCGCAGCTTGTAGACCAAACTGAGGATGTTCTCTGCGGTAGGGGTTTATAAGCGGAGGAGGCGGTGTCTACAAACTTGTAGTACCTAGTGTGACCTCCGGAGGGCAGTGCCCTAAACCCCATTGTCTGGGTCTCCCATTGATGATTAAAGAAAAAAGAATTTACGGTACGTAAACAAAATTCTCTTTATTTCTCATATAGCGATCCCTTCCATCTCTCATTAGGTTACAGTGAGTGGAGCAAGCAGAGACTGGTGAGGAAGATTTCCGAGTTAGAGAAGGTAAGGACGGCAAAAAATAATATTTTTTGCATTGCAATCATTGCTTGCTGTCCTCCATATCAGGGGTCATTGGGGGATTATGACCGGGAGCTCGCTCCATGGTAATCTTAACCTCCCTGGCGGTCTGTTTAGTTCTGGAAATTGTTGCTAAAAGCGGGCTACCCGCGTTCGCGGTAGATGCGGTTAAAAAACCGCATCTGCCGCACTTGCCGCATAGCTGCCGCACTTGTGCCGCACTTGCGGCGCTGTTGCGGCGCGGTTGCGGTAATCTGCATAGGAACCAACCACCTCTGATGACCCTCATACATTGTTAATATGTGCCCCTGCACCCTAGTAAACCATTAGCAGCACTGTTGTTGTCTGCTAAGTGGCTGCAGTACAAGTGCGATAATGATTTGAGAAACTTACATGCCAGCGTACATGAGGCCGTCTCCCTGTGTGTTGCTGGGACTTGTTGTGCTGTCCTCGTCATGTCTGCTCGCCCCCTCCCTTATGCACGCCCCCTCTCAGCCTGCTATAGTGCTGTGAGGCTGATTGCGTCATAAAGGGGCGGGGCTACCGTTATGCCGCGATTTAGCCCCGCCCCTTTATGACGAGATCAGCCTCACATCACTATAGCAGGCTGAGAGGGGGCGTGTATAAGGGAGGGGGCGAGCAGACATGATGAGCACCGCCCACACGTCCCATCACACACAGGGAGACGGCCTCATGTACGCTGGCATGTAAGTTTCTCAAATCATTATCGCACTTGTACTGCAGCCACTTAGCACACAACAACAGTGCTGCTAATGGTTTACTAGGGTGCAGGGGAACATATTAACAATGTATGAGGGTCATCAGAGGTGGTTGGTTCCTATGCAGATTACCGCAACCGCGCCGCAACAGCGCCGCAAGTGCGGCACAAGTGCGGCACAAGTGCGGCAGATGCGGTAGATGCGGCAGATGCGGTTTTCTCACCGCATCTGCCGCGAACGCGGGTAAGCCCGAGCCTGACTCGGGGTTAACGCTTCTGGTAGTGAATGTTAACCCCGAGTCAGGCTCGGGAATAACGCTAGGAAGGTTAATGTAATCCTTCCCCACAGACTATGCACAATGGTCATTACCTCTACTCTTCTCTAAGGCTACATTCACACACAGCGTTTTTTTGCACATCCATTTTGCATTAAAAATGCATCAATGTCTGTGTTGAACAGCAAAGTGAATGGATTTTCAACATTTGCTATTCAGACACAGCGTTTTTTGCGGATCCGTTTTTGCTTTAGAAAACGGGTCCGCAAAAAGAATGAGCATGTCAATTTATGTGGTGTATGTGTGTGTGTATGTGTGTTTTGGGTGTATGGGGGCGTTAGGGGCTGTACTTCCCTTTAGTAGCGCATGTAACACAGGCAGCTTCTGGCGGCAAACCCCGCTGCCTGTGTTACATACGCTGCCAAACCTGATTGAAAAGGGAAGAGTAGAAAATTAAAAAAAACATACTTGCTTATCCTCGAGTGTTCCAGGATGAGTCCGGTCCCAAGATCAGCTGAGAGATTCCAGCAGCAGAGAACCGACCAGCGGATTCTGTTAGCTGACCGGCAAACAGATCAACTCACCGGTTTGGACTCATTACTGGATGCTGCATTACGTCGGATGGTATTGGTGGGTATTTGATGAAAGGGTGAACGAGGCATTTGACATTAGCAATAAGGACTTGGTGACAGCGGCCATAAAAAGCTGACATCAACCCCTTTATCACCCAGTATGCCATCGCTACACCGCAGCTGGAAGAGCGGGGTAACCGCCAGTTTTGGCATCTCTCAAAGAGGCGCCAATTCTGGGGCGGCTGCTGGCTGCGATTTTCAGCGTGGTTGGGCCAAGAACACTTGGGCATTACCGCACTGAGAATTCCAGAGCCCAGATGTCTGGGTTACCTTGGCTGGCAATTGAAAATACAGCGAAGCCCATGCCAATTTTTTTTTTTTTTTAGCTATTTTTTTTAAATAACTTAAAAAAAAATCCCAGGAAATCCCATCTCAATTATGTTTAATCACTGTCTTTTTAAGTGCACAGTGCCTCAAAAAACACAATGCTTTTTTGACATTGTTTTAAAAAATGTATTCAGTTTTGCTGCTGAAAATTTAGCAAAAACGGATCCTGAGAAAACGCAGCAAAATCGCACAGTGTGAATGTAGCCTTATTTGATCTCATGGGTGGGATCTTACCTCTCGTACATTTTTGATGTGTTTGATCTTAAAGACTTGAATGCCTATAGCTAAGTGTCCCTTTAATAGGATATTATGGCTTTTCGTCTTAAGGGTTCCCTTGGTGGCCCTAAATGCTGAGACGTATTCCCAACAGACATTTGTCTGATAAATGCAGGCTATAGAAATAGAGTCTGAACATGTCTCCAAAATGACTGCAATCTTCACAGTGGCATAAAAGCAATGAATGGAGAAGTGATCACTCACATGCCTGACTCCCCCATTAACTTCTATGGCAGTTACACAAAGAGTCACCTGGTAACCCCCTCCCCGAGCAGAGCCAAGGCCCAAGGATGGAGACTGTCATAGATGTTTTAGGTTGGAATACCCCTTTAAACTTTCCCTTGCAGTAAGGCCCTGACACTCCTTGTATAAAATCTGTATTCTGTACATTTATAGAAACTGGAAAGTCCACAGAAATCGTCTACAGCGCAGAGCAAGGAGGCACAAGTGACCGGAGCGCCTCCCCCGGGCAGGGAGACGGCCCATCTGTCCAAAAACCGGACCCTCAGGAAGAATGCGAGAGACTGAGGAACCTGGTCAAGAAGATTAAAGAAGATCGAGCGGCTTTACAGGAGCGACTCGGCACAAAGGAGTGAGCAGAGGATCACTATAACTAATGAGGCTTTGTGACTACAGGGTCATTGATTCCTGATCTCTGTCTTGTTATTTCTCCTCAGAGCCGACTTTAAAAAGCTGCAGCAGGAAAAGTCCGAGCTGGAGAAGCAGCTGCAAAAAGCCAAGGATCGAAAAGACGAGAGGTGAACGCTTCTGTCGGGACAGCGGCTTATAGTTCAGTGACTGCATAGAGAGGAAGTAGACTTGAACTCTAGTGCCACCTACTGGAAAGTAGCAATCCTAAAAGTCAAAAGCGACCCTTTAAACGAGACTTGTCATGTGATTTAGGATTTATACAGGATCAGAATCCAAATTTGCAGACAGTGTTCCGGAGTGTTTTCTACTCATCTGTGCAAAGTATGAGATCTGATCTGACTGTATGAGAAGCTAAGTGGGGTCTAATGGGTAAGGTTTCTCCTTGTGGAGAGTGACTTGCAAATAATGAGGAGACTTAAAAGCTGCAATGCTCCTCTGAGAAATAAACTATGCAAAATGTCTCTTCAGAGCGGAAGTAGACTTGGACTCTAGTGCTACCTACCGGAATTAGCAATCCAAAAAAAAAGCAAACCCTTAATGAGCCTTGCCATATGACTTAGGATTTACACCAGATCAGAATCCCAATTTGCAGACATCATGTTTTGCCCCTTATCAGTGCAAAGTATGAGATCTGATCTGGTTGCATGAGATGCTAAAGGCCCCTTACACACTAAATTATCGTGAACGATATCGTTGCAACGTCACCGGTTTGGTGACGTTGCAGCGATGTCGAAACAACATAGTTTCGTGTGACACTATCAACGATATGTCGGTTGATCGTTGATTTATGGCCAGGACCATAAATCTATCGTTGGTCTCCCGCTGGAAGGCCATCATCGGCGGGGGGCGTGTGACAGTGGGAGACCAACGATGAACAAGCTCACAGCGCCGCACAGCAAGCACTGGCAGCTGGTAACCAGGGTAAACAGCGGGTAACTAAGCGAAGCGCTCTGCTTAGTTACCCGCTGTTTACCATGGATACCAATGTTCTCGCTGGTCCTTATTGCTGGTGAGTCTGCCTGTGTGACAGCTCACCAGCGATCAGTTCACGATCAGTTCAGCCAGGTGGGATTGCTGGGACATTGAAGCATGTAACGGGGCCTTAAATGTTGTAATATTTCTCCTTGTGGAGAATGACACACCAGATCTGGCATGCCATTAAGAGGGGACTTAAAAGCCACAACGCTCCTCTGGGAAATTAAATATACAAATTTTTCTGATCATCATAATGGGAGACCCAGACAATGGGGTTTAGGGCTCTGCCCTCCGGAGGCCACACTAGGTACTACAAGCTTGTAGTAACCGCCCCCTCCGCTTATAAACCCCTACCGCAGGAGATATCCTCAGTTTTAAACTTAGTGTGCTCGGAGGATCACACGCTTTGCTTGCACATCACAGCATTCTCTCAGCTCACGTGATGGCGTATGAAGACAAGGTAGGTCCCGGTCGGGGACCTCCGGCAGTCTCCCTGTCCACCCTTGGGGAACAAGCAGGTTGAGGTACCGGAGGGCCTAGAGCCTGGACATGTTGTGTCCTCCCGGTACGCTGCCGCGCTCCTTCCCATCCTTCCTTGGGGGCTCTGGGAAGTGGGAGTCAGGAGCCTTGCACAGCTCCGCTCCGTCCGAGGCCTCCCTAAATGGTGCTTACAGACCGGACTGGAGCCAGCCCAGTCCGAGGCCTCCCTAAATGGTGCTTACAGACCGGACTGGTGCTGAACCCCTGTCCGAGGCCTCCCTTAATGGTGCTTACAGACCGGACCGGCACTGAGGTACCCTGTGTATCTCCGGTGTGCCTGGGGGTAGTGTCTGGACCTTATGTGTCTGACACTCAGACCGCGCGCAACCCTCGGGTCCGCGGTTCTGGCGGTGTACCCTGTGCTGGGGTCACCTTGGCTGACCGCCCTGTGGGTCACAGGGGCTGCGGCTGTGGGCTACAGATTTTTTGTCGGCAGCCCGGGGTATAGTGTTGTCACGATACCTCCCGCGCTGCGGGCTCCGGCACCAGATTTACTAAGATGGCTGCCTGGGAGAGACGAGGAGCAGCCCAGGGGATGACGCATCGCTGGGCGTGTGTGTGTGCTTCCCGCGTGTTTTAGGCGCCGCCCATAGCTTGTCCGGCGGCGGCCATTTTCCCCTCACTTCTAGACTGGAATTGATTGAGTGCACTACTGCATTTCTGGGGAGACCGGTTTTAACCCTCGCGGAGGCCACACACACACTGCTCCTCTCCACCGCATCGAAGCGGTCGGTAAGCCACCGGTGTACCGGTTTCTGATTGGCTTATTTTCCCCGGCTGCGGGTATGTCCTCAGCAAGGAAGAGTGCTGCTAAGGCAGCCAGTACCACCACTACCTGTGCTACATGCAACGGGACGCTGGTTGGGGGGTCCTGCAATAACTGCGGACGCCCAGATGCCCGGACTGATACTGCAGAGACTGCAGCTCCGGTGCTGTACCCTGAGGTTCAGGTGATCCCAGGGCCATGGGAAACACAGAATAAGATTAATGAATCTGTGTTGTCCAAACTGTCCTCCATGTCGCAATCCCTGGAGGCACTAACGAGGAGGCTGGAAAACCCAGCTGCTCCTTCAAGTTACCCCCGGGTGTCACCCTTGTCAACTGCGAGACCCCTTAAGCGGGCTCGCCGAGATGATTCACCCGAGATCCAGGCTCTCTCTGAGGAGGAGCGTCACTCTGATGGTGACGAGGATGATGGGGGTTCAATACTTGAGTCGGTGTCCGAATCACCAGACGGGGTGGAGGATCTGGTATCCTCCATCAACGAGACTCTGCATCTCGTGGCACCCCTGAGGAGGTGGAACTTCACCCGAAGGAGGTGTATCAATGGTTGCAGCCGGAGGCTCGACCATGTGGCTCCTTTATGGACCACACTAATTTTGGAAGGGTGGTCAGAGCTCCCAGGATTCATCCTGGGCGGCGTTATGTCCGCAAAGCTAAGGACACTCGTTTCCCCTTCCCTCAGGAGGTGCTTCAGGAGTGGTCGCAGTCCCCAAAGGTGGACGCTTCCATGACCAGGATTGCTGCACGCTCCCTTTTCTCTGCCTCTGATAGCTCCTCCTTGAAGGACGCTACGGATAGACAGGTCGAACAACTCGCCAAGTCTTCTTATGAGGCTGTGGGGTCTTCATTTGCCCCTAATTTTGCCACGGTCTGGACCCTGCAGGCGATCACCGCCTGTTTGGATGGTGTCACTGACCTAGCGGGGTCCAACTCAGAGGTCCTGGCGCTTATCGATAGGGCAAGAGCCTATGCGGATTACGCCAGGACGGCGACCTTGGAGACTGCCAGTCGCTCTGCTGTGGCTTCGGCCAATGCTATAGCGATCCGCAGGTTGTTGTGGCTGCGTCTATGGGACTCAGATGCCACGTCAAAGAAGATTTTGCAAAGTCTTCCTTTCTCTGGTGATAGGCTGTTTGGAACCGAGCTGGATAAACTGATAAAGGATTCTGCGGAGTCTAAGATCCCACAGAATAAGCCTAAGCCACGGTATACGGTTAAAAGGAACCCTAAACAGTGGTCCTTTCGTTCCAGCTCGCAATCATCAGCATCGTCCGCTCGCGTGGACAGAGGGGGCAAGCCCTCTACTCAGTGGCGCCCCAAGGGTCGCCAGAAGAAGCCGACGGGGACAGCAACTGCCCCCCCAAACCCGCTTCCGCATGACTCGCTCTCTTGTCCTGCCGCCCCACAAGTGGGGGGCCGCCTGTCACGATTTCAGGACAGATGGTTACTCCACGTTCAAGATCAGTGGGTCCGAGACGTAGTCTCGCGCGGTTACAGGATAGAGCTGACGTCGCGGCCGGCGCACCGATTCCATCGGTCTGTCCCATCCCCAGAAAAGGCGCAGGCTTTTTATCGGGTGTTGGAGGGACTCCGCAGGGACGGAGTAGTGGTCCCAGTGCCTTCCGGGGAGAGGTTCCGGGGTTTTTACTCCAACCTCTTCATTGTCCCGAAGAAGGACGGCTCTTTTCGCCCGGTTCTGGACCTCAAGTTGTTCAACCGTCACGTGTTGGTTCGGAAGTTCCGTATGGAATCCCTGCGCTCCGTGATCGCGGCTGTGTCACAGGGAGACTTCCTAGCGTCCATAGATATCCGAGACGCTTACCTTCACGTGCCCATTGCACAGGCTCACCAGCGCTGGTTGCGATTCGCAGTGGGGGACGAACACTTCCAATTCGTGGCGCTGCCTTTCGGGTTAGCCTCGGCACCGCGGGTGTTCACAAAAGTGATGGCGTCCATGATGGCTCTCCTACATGTGCAGGGACATGCCGTCATTCCCTATCTGGACGACCTGCTGGTCAGGGCTCCGTCGGAACACCTTTGTTGGAAGAGCCTGGAGGTGACCATGCAGTCTTTGGAGCAGTTTGGGTGGCTTCTCAATATTCAGAAGTCAACCCTGGTTCCGACCCAGTCACTGACATATCTGGGCATGGACTTCCACACGGGCTCTGCTCTGGTGTCTCTGCCGCGAGCAAAACAGCTGGCCATCCAATCAGGAGTGCAAGATCTCCTTTTGTCACCACACTCATCTCTACGGGTTTTGATGAAGCTGGTGGGGCGCATGGTGGCAGCGATAGAGGCGGTGCCTTTCGCGCAGTTTCGCCTCCGTCCTCTACAGCTGGAAATTCTCCGCAGGTGGGACAAGAGGACGACCTCTCTGAATCGGCTGGTGGTTCTTTCACAACCAACCAGGGATTCCCTACAGTGGTGGCTTCAGCCGTGTCACTTGTCACGGGGCCGGTCTTTCCTCAAACCGTCATGGCTAGTGGTGACCACCGACGCCAGTCTCAAGGGCTGGGGTGCGGTGTTCTCACACCACAGGGCTCAAGGCCTCTGGACGCAGTCAGAGTCGGCGCTGCAGATCAACGTGCTGGAGATCAGGGCGGTCTATCTGGCACTCCTGGCTTTTCAGACCTTCCTGTCAGGGCAGCCTATTCGGGTTCAGTCCGACAATGCGACGGCCGTCGCTTATATAAACCATCAGGGAGGGACCAGGAGTGCTCAGGCCCTAGCCGAAGTCCACCGCATTTTATCCTGGGTGGAGGACAACGACTGCTTAATCTCCGCAGTTCACATCCCAGGGGTCGAGAACTGGGAGGCCGATTACCTGAGCCGGCAGGGGATGGACGCAGGAGAGTGGTCTCTGCATCCAGACGTCTTCCGGGACATCTTCAGCAGATGGGGTATCCCGGACGTGGACCTGATGGCCTCACGGCTGAATCATCAGGTGCCTCACTACATGGCAAGATCGTGGGACCCTCAGTCTCTGGGGGCAGATGCCCTGATCCTGTGTTGGTCCGATTTCAAACTTCCATATGTGTTCCCCCCTCTGGCACTGATTCCCAAGGTTCTGTGCAAAATCAGGACGGAGTGCCACGAAGCCATTCTGGTGGCGCCGGACTGGCCCAGGAGGTCCTGGTATCCAGATCTGTGGCAACTGTCCGGCGGGAACCGGTGGGCCCTTCCAGACCGCGCAGATCTTCTCGCGCAAGGCCCTTTCTTCCACCTCAATTCCAGGGCCCTCAGATTGACTGCATGGCTCTTGAGGCCTGGCTTCTGACATCCAGGGGGTTCTCTACTACTGTGGTTGACACTATGAATCGGGCTAGAAAACCCGTATCACGGAGGATATACCACAGAACGTGGAAAATCTTTTTCGCCTGGTGTGCTTCTGGCGGACGCTCACCGTGGCCCTTGTCAATTCCGACTCTGTTGGGTTTCCTACAGTCGGGTTTGGAGCTGGGGTTATCCCTCAGCTCCCTGAAGGGACAGGTATCAGCGCTTTCAGTGCTGTTTGACAGGCGCTTGGCGCTCCTTCCGAAGGTTCGTCAATTTCTGCAGGGTGTGTCCCGGGTGGTCCCGCCATACAGGCGTCCACTGGACCCCTGGGACCTTAACATGGTTTTGACGGCCCTGCAGAAACCGCCGTTTGAGCCACTGAGGGATGTCTCCCTTTCTCGTCTGTCCCAAAAGGTTGTCTTTCTGGTGGCAATTACATCTCTGAGACGTGTTTCAGAATTGGCTGCACTGTCGTGCAAGTCCCCCTTCCTGGTTGTCCACCAGGACAAGGTGGTGTTGCGCCCGAGAGCAGAATTCTTGCCGAAGGTGGTTTCCACTTTTCACTTGAACCAAGAGATTGTTCTCCCATCATTTTGTCCCGCTCCTGTTCATCAGGTTGAGCGCGACCTCCACACTCTGGATCTCGTGAGGGCTGTACGCATTTATGTGTCCAGGACGGCCTCCTTCCGGAGTTCGGACTCTTTGTTCATCCTTACGGCGGGTCGCTGTAAGGGGTCCGCGGCGTCCAAATCGACCTTGGCCAGATGGATCAAGGCACCCATTCAAGAGGCCTACCGTTCTACGGGTCTGCCTCTCCCGGTGGGCTTGAAGGCACACTCGACCAGAGCCGTTGGTGCTTCCTGGGCTTTGCGACATCGTGCCTCTGCTCTGCAGGTGTGTCAGGCGGCCACGTGGTCCAGCCTGCACACTTTCTCTAAGCACTATATGGTGCATGCCCATGCCTCTGCGGATGCAAGTTTGGGCAGGCGGGTCCTCCAGGCGGCGGTGGCCCACCTTTAAGGGGGACCGCGTCTTTAAACATTTTGTGAGGAACTTTTCCCGCCCTGGGGTTTGCTTTAGGACATCCCCATTGTCTGGGTCTCCCATTATGATGATCAGAAAAAAGAGAATTTTGTTTACGTACCGTAAATTCTTTTTTCTTGAATCATCAATGGGAGACCCAGCACCCACCAAGTTGTTCCGTTGGATGTTTTTTTCCATGGACTGTACCCAGTTGGGACAGTGTTGTTTTTACGGGTTGTTAGACCGTCAGTACACGGTTTTTCCCGATGGTTCGGGTGTGGTTGTCTCCTCGCAGCTTATGGACCAAACTGAGGATATCTCCTGCGGTAGGGGTTTATAAGCGGAGGGGGCGGTTACTACAAGCTTGTAGTACCTAGTGTGGCCTCCGGAGGGCAGAGCCCTAAACCCCATTGTCTGGGTCTCCCATTGATGATTCAAGAAAAAAGAATTTACGGTACGTAAACAAAATTCTCTTTGTCTCTACAGAGAGGAAGAAGACCTGAACTCTAGTGCCACCTATTGGAAGTAGAAATCCTAAAAGCTAAAAGTGACCCTTTAATGAGCCTTCTCATATGATTTAGGATTTACACCAGATCAGAATCCCAATTTGCAGACATGGTATCGGACTGTTTGCTCCTCGTCAGTACAAAGTCTGAGATCTGATCTGGCTGTGGAGCAGAGGAGCATTGCGGCTCTAACTAACGTCTCCTCATTACTGGCATGCCAGATTTGTGTGTCACTCTCCATAAAGAGAAAAGATTACCACTTAGGCTCCATAGCGAATGCATACGGAGGGGCAAGTAAGATGCTTCCCTACCCTACCCCCAGAGTGTGTGCCCAAACCCAGTATGTACCCAGCCGTGCTTGACCTGGCTGGACTTTTATCAGTCACAGTACATTATTTCAGCAGAGGGAAAGGAGAGGACAATTTGCTGTCAGTCAAAGCTGGAAACAATTGGATTGAACAGGAAAAAATGTTACAATAGCAAATATCTAATTAAAAGGTAGAAGGAGCTTAACCCCAAGTCTCCCATTGTACAAGCTCCTAATATATAGACCCCAGTCTCTAAATACATCTCTCGTTTCACATCACAGGGAAGAAATCAACCGGCTGAGCCAAAAAATCAGGAGATTAGAAGCCGAGTTAGAGGATGAAAAACGTGAGAAGGGGAATGCCCTGGAGGCTGCAAAAAAGGTCAGTGAACCTTGTGTATTGTCCCATGTCTGTGTATGTGCAAGGAGAATATAGAAAATATATAGGTAGCCGCAGAGAGGCAACGTGACAAGTGAGATGTAACATTAATTGTGATTGGCCACTCAGGATCCAATAATATATATGTATTAAATATGTATTAAAGGGAGTCTGCCAGCAGTTTTTGTTATGTAATCCAAGAGCAGCATGATGTAGGGGCAGAGACCCTGATTCCAGTGATGTGTCAATTTATTGGACTTTGTTTTGCGGTTATAATACAGTCAAGAGGAGGTTAGCACCATAGAACTAGATGTCTCGTGCCTCCTGGTCCAAGCAGACTCCCACCCCTGGTTAGCAACTTTTTGTCACTATACAATGTACATCAGAGGCTGCCTATTAGTGATGTGGGCAGGGTTATACATAATTAGTGGTGTGGGCGGGGTTATACATAATTAGTGGTGTGGGTGGGGTTATACATAATTAGTGGTGTGGGTGGGGTTAAAGTGGTGTGGGCGGGGTTATACATAATTAGTGCTGTGGGCGGGGTTATACATAATTAGTGCTGTGGGCGGGGTTATACATAATCAGTGTTGTGGGCGGGGTTATACATAATCAGTGTTGTGGGCGGGGTTATACACAGCTCAGCATTCTGAGCTCTGCTAGACCTGCAATGGAGTAAACTGATTCTATCGCAACTGCTGCACCCAGAAAACTAAGTGACACATCGCTGGAATCAGGGTCTCTGTCCTTATGTCATGCTGCCATCAGACTACGTATAGCAGAAACTTACTGACAGCTTCCATTAACAGGTAATGCTATAGCAAAAAAGAGAATATTTACACACACAGGAAGGCGTATTACGATGAGAGCCATTCAGCCCTGTGACCCCGAGCACGGGTGATTGACCGTGACCCTTTGGCTAGACATACGTGGCATCCTTACAAGACATCATGTCTCAGATAAACACGACATGATGTAACAATTTAACTGTAAAGAAGAAAAAGACACCGCAGACACGTCATAAGCAGGTGACCATTTCATGTGATGATGGCAAAGTCACCTGTGACCTGCGAGCAAAAATCCAGCAAGTTTACACATTTGGTGATAGTTTTGTCATCATGTGCTAAATTAAAGGGGATGTCCACATCTCAGGAAATCCCCTCTCAATCAGCATGTTAAATTAACACACACACTCACCTCTGGTGCCGGCGCTGTTCAGCAGTGTGTATGAGAAGGGAGGGCACCGCAGGTAACATGGAAATCTAAGGGATCACAAGACACCAGGGAGAGAGGAAAGGGCTGTGCCACAGACCTGATACCACCTTACCGGTTTCCAAAAAGTCGTAATTTTATTAAGCATAATGTCAGACAGAACACAACACAGGGTTAAAAGCTATTAAAAATGCATACATAGCCTTATAGCTTTTCTCCAATAAAGGTATATCAGGAAAACCCCCTCCAGAAACACAAAGTGATCAGAGCGGTCAGGAAATTAGTTCAAGGACAAGATTAAATAAATAAAACATTTAGGACCTTTGGGTAAAGATTACAGAGGGAGCAATGGTTGTTCATTCAGAGAAAATGAACCCCGGGACAAAAATACATGTGTGTGCAATGCTACATAAATACAGTGCCTTGTGAAAGTATTTGGCCCCTTGAACTTTTCAACCTTTTGCCACATTTCAGGCTTCAAACATAAAGATACAAATTCTAATTTTTTTCTGAAGAATCAACAACAAGAGGGACACAATCGTGAAGTGGAACGAAATTTATTGCATATTTTAAACTTTTTTAACAAATAAAAAACTGAAAAGTGGGGCATGTAATATTATTTGGCCCCTTCACTTTCAGTGCAGCAAACTTAAGGCCACGTCACACACACAGATATCTGTTCAGAGATTGGTCACAGATCTCTGGCTGCAGTGAAATCATGGACACATTGTTACATTTGTACACGGCCACAAAATGGAACAATGTGTCCATGATTTCACTGCAACCAGAGATCTGTGAAGAATCTCTGCACAATTATCTGTGTGCATAACGTGGCCTTTACGCCAGAAGTTCAGATAAGATCTCTGAATGATCCAATGTTGTCCTAAATAACTGGTAATGATATATAGAATCCACCTGTGTGTAATCAAGTCCCCGTATAAATGCACCTGCTCTGTGATAGTCTCAGGGTTCTGTTTCAAGTGCAGAGAGCATCATGAAGACCAAGGAACACACCAGGAAGGTCTGAGATACTGTTGTGGCGAAGTTTAAAGCCGGATTTGGATACAAAAAGATTTCCCAAGTTTTAAACATCTCAAGGAGCACTGTGCAAGCGATCATATTGAAATGGAAGGAGTATCAGACCACTGCAAATCTACCAAGACCCAGTCGTCTGATCAGAGATGCAGCCAAAAGGCCCATGCAGAGGTGTAACTATGTTTCATGGCGCCCGGGGCACAGCTCTATTTCGGCGCCCCCCCAGAGTAGGTGAGGGGGGAGTGGGGGCTTTTGCTACCCTGCAGCCTTGGTTGAGGACGGGGGGGGGGGGTTGGGGGGAATTATTATACCTCATAGTGTGTGCCTGCCTGATGTATACATATATATACCTCAGGTATATATATATATATATATATATATATATATATATATATATATGTATACCTCAGGCAGGCACACTATGAGGTGTATATATGTATACATCAACAGGCACACACACTATGAGGTATATTATACCTCATAGTATGTGCGTGTGCCTGCACCTGCCCTGATGTAGATGATATATATACACCTCATAACTCCTAGCTGGCCAGCCCAGGACAGGCACCCCCACCCCAATTCCCCTTCCCCCCCCCCCGGCTGTTTAGGGTTACTTTTTTTACCTCATTAGGACTGGAGTACAGTTGTAGGCGCAGCTAGCCTCTGACGGACCGGACCCGGACGACTCAGTCTGAGTCAGGAGTCGGGACTCAGGAGGAGGCAGGCCACAGCAGTCAGCAGCTCCTGCCCTCGGCTCCTCTCCTTCACCTCTCTGTCCCACTGTGCGGCGCACGGGTGACGTCAGCCGCAGCGCGACGTGACCGGGGAGGGGGAGGGTGGTCGTGCACACACACAATATGCGGCGAGGAGATTAGTTCCGGCGGCGGCGCTGCAGTGCTGCCGCGGCTGGTCACCTGATGATGGCACCGCACCAGCGCCCCCTACTGACTGGCGCCCGGGGCAAAAGGTCCGGCTGCACCCCCTAGATACGCCCCTGGGCCCATGATCACTCTGGATGAACTGCAGAGATCTACAGCTGAGGTGGGAGAGTCTGTTCATAGGAATCTATGGCCTTTATGGAAGTGGCAAGAAGAAAGCCATTTCTCAAAGATATCCATAAAGAGTCTTGTTTGAAGTTTGCCACAAGCCACCTGGGAGACACCAAACATGTGGAATAAGGTGCTCTGGTCAAATGAAGCCAAAATCAAACTTTTTGGCCACAATGCAAAACGATATGTTTGGCGTAAAAGCAACACAGCTCATCACCCTCAAAACACCATCCCCACTGTCCAACATGGTGGTGGCAGCATCATGGTTTTCTTCAGCAGGGACAGGGAAGATGGTTAAAATTTATGGGAAGATGGACTGTGCCAAATGCAGGGCCATTCTGGGAGAAAACCTGTTGGAGTCTGCAAATCACCTGTGATTGGGACGGAGATTTATCTTCCAACAAGACAATGGTCTCAAACATAAAGCAAAGTCTATAATGGAATGGTTCAAAAATAAACATATCCAGGTGTTAGAATGGCCAAGTCACAGTCCAGACCTGAATCCAATCGAGAATCTGTGGAAAGAGCTTAGGGTGGCTTCACACCACGGCAAGGTCCGATCCGGGGCTGTCCGATGTAAACCTTACTATGTCAATAGTTAGGCTGGCTTCACACCACGGCGATATCCGATCTGGGGCTGTCAGGAATGAACCTGACAGCCCCAGACCAGATCAGCACACAGAAGCGGAGAGCTAATATGCCCTCCGGTCCGGTGTGCAGCCTGACACAGCTGCAGCTGCTGATGATTTAGGACCGCGGCTCGCAGGGAGCTAGCCGCGGTCCTGAAATAACAGCGGCGTGCAGCCGCAGGTGTCCAGTTCCCGGATTGTCCCGGACCTGGGCAATCCGGCCCCATAAGTTCCCATGTTAGGGAGCACCGGATTGCACCGGATCCGGGGGAATCTGGGAGGATATGGGAAACGGCAATTTGGGGTGATTTTTCTCCCCGGACACAAAAACGTTGCAAGCAACATTTTTTTGTCCGGGAGAAAAATTCGAATTCACCCGGATTCTTCCGGAGAGATGGAAACCGGATGGCAGAGAGCTGCCATCCGGCCCCATAGGATACTATGGGGCCAAGGTCCGGGGCTGTCTAGTTTACACCGGACAGCCCCGAACCAGACTCTGCTGTGGTGTGAAGCCACCCTTATTCTAATAGTACCAGCTGGGCACTGGATTTACCCGATCAGCCAAGAGGAGGTAGAGTCATGAGGGGGTGCAGTCCCAATACTGACATATGTGGGCTCACACTCCAGGCCTTGTGTGTACACTGCACTATTCGCATCAATGTGTCCGGCGCACTTGTTCTTTATTTTTGTGTGTGTGATCCTCGTAGCCTTTTTATTCCTGTGAATATGTCTACTGAAGACTTCTGATGTTTATAGAAAAAGTTTATTTCTTACTTAGGCGCAGAAGGAGTCACAAGGGTCCCGTCCAGGCTCTGCAAGGAGCGCGTCCAGCACAGCGTCAAGCCGAGGATCCATTAGTTCCTTCAGTGGAGGAGAAAAGAAGAGAAAACAGGAGGCGGCAGAGCTAATCCAGAAGAACTGGAGGCAGTATAAAAGCCGGGTGAGCTGTGTGTATGGATGCTGTAAAGCTGGGGGCTGGGATCACGGCACGGCAGCAGGGGAGTGCATACAGGTGCTGCCCGTTTACACACCTGCCCTACTCCCCTTCGTCTCCTGCCATGCTGGGTGTATGGATACTGTAAAGTTGGAACCTGGCACACGGCATGGCAGCAGGGGGGTGCATACAGGTGCTGCCCGTTGACACACTGCCCTGCTCCCCTCTGTCTCCTGCCATGCTGGGTGTATGGATACTGTAAAGCTGGAACCTGGCACACGGCATGGCAGCAGGGGGGTGCATACAGGTGCTGCCTGTTTACACACCTACCTTGCACCCCTCTGTCTCCTGCCATGCTGGGTGTATAGATACTGTAAATCTGGAGCCTGGCACACGGCATGGCAGCAGGGGGGTGCATACAGGTTCTGCCCACTCACACACCTGCCCTACTCCCCTCCGTCTCCTGCCATGCTGGGTGTATAGATACTGTAAATCTGGAGCCTAGCACATGGCATGGCAGCAGGGGGGTGCATACCGGTGCTGCCCGCTCACACACCTGCCCTGCTCCCCTCTGTCTCATGCCATGCTGGGTGTATAGATACTGTAAATCTGGAGCCTAGCACATGGCATGGCAGCAGGGGGGTGCATACAGGTGCTGCCCGCTCACACACCTGCCCTGCTCCCCTCCGTCTCATGCCATGCTGGGTGTATGGATACTGTAAATCTGGAGCCTGGCACACGGCATGGCAGCAGGGGGGTGCATACAGGTGCTGCCCGCTCACACACCTGCCCTGCTCCCCTCTGTCTCATGCCATGCTGGGTGTATAGATACTGTAAATCTGGAGCCTAGCACATGACATGGCAGCAGGGGGGTGCATACAGGTGCTGCACACTTACACACCTGCCCTGCTCCCCTCTGTCTCATGCCATGCTGGGTGTATGGATACTGTAAATCTGGAGCCTGGCACACGGCATGGCAGCAGGGGGGTGCATACAGGTGTTGCCCGCTCACACACCTGCCCACGCCCATCCTTCCCATCTCATGCCATGCTGTCTGTATAATGGGCATCATTTATCTAATCTTATTGGGACATATAATTGCTGGATATTAAGGTATCTCTGTGATGGGGGCAGAGTGGCTTTGTTAACCCTTAGTACTGCAGTAAATAATATAAGTTTCCATGGGGAAGTAAAAAATAAAGTGAATATTAAAAACAACAAAATGTGTAATAACTACCGTACATCCATGTACTGTCAGCGTGCAGGAGTAGGACAGCGCACAGTTTGTGCTATCACATTATTACACCATGTAGTTTCTTGTTTTACCACTAGGTGGCAGACCTGTATTTCTTTTTTTGGGGATTAGATGTAATTCCGCCTGTGTTTTTGGCATGTATGTTACGGGCGTGACCATGTCCCCCATATGAGTATTTCATTGGCCAGATTTGCAGTTTAGGAGTGACTTACTTGATTTAAGGAAAAGTAATTTTTTTGTTATTATTATTATGTAACCCTTATCTCACTTTTTCTTTCTTTTTTCCTTGTTTTCACAGAAAGAAGAGAACAATGAAGAGGTAAACCAATATGATGTCATAGCGGTGGATGATAGTATGTTTTCATGGAGGATCTGATCCTTGCAATGCACCTTTATCCTAAATATCTGAGACAGACTGGTTGCTGGGTGTGGGCAGCCTGACATCTTCACCTGACAGCTGACAGCCTGTAGCTTCAAGCCAACTATCTGTGGTTACCAGAATGTCTGCTGAGGTCGAAGGCGGCCGTGCATGTTGGCAGTGGTCGTGCCGTGTTGCTGACTTAAGATTTCTGCTCTACACAATTAGAATTAAAGGAGTTGTCCAGAATTAAGAAATCATGGTTGATTTCTCTTACAACAGCGCCATTCCTTCCTATGAGGCTGCATATGGTATTGCAGCTCAGTTCTATTAAAGTGACTGAGCCTGAGAAGAATTAATAATCACCGTGACACCCGACATCTGCTCTTTTTTTATTTTATAGCCATGGGCAGGAATTTATCGCTGAGGCTTGTAAGCTGTTAATAGAAATGATATTCTAGGGGGTAAGTAGCGTAATATAAATGTCTGGTGTGACGCGCCAATAAATGGTGGCCGGACAGCTGCTGATATCTGAGCCCTGACCCAGTATCCCAGATATTACACCACGAGACAGATGGACCCCGGGACAAGGGAGGCGATTATGTGATCATTACATCATTGCGTCGTGTGAGGTTTATCGGCTATTAGAGGGCTTGGGGATGGAAAGCAGAGGGAAGCCATGATCTAAGATGGGATGTTATGGCTGCTCAGGGCAGAGAAATGATACACTAATATAGACACAACAGTATATGTGTCTAGCATCACATTTCATAGTGGAGAAAAGATTTTGGATACTCACTGTAAAATCTCTTTCTCAGAACCAGCATTGGGGACACATGAGACCATAGAGACGGGGCTGAGTGTAGTCCATGGTTTCCTGTGTCCCCCAACAATCGAGAAAAGATTTTGGGTGCTCACCATAAAATCTTTCTGCGCCTTCATTGGAGCAAACAGGAAACCACAGGCTGCACTCGGCCTCATCTCTTAACGTTTCCTGTGTCCCCCAATGAGAGAAAAGAATATAGAGCGAAAAGAAGATTTTGGGTACTCACTGTAAAATCTCTTTCTCGGAGTCGTCATTGGGGACACAGGAAACCACAGGCTGCACTTAGCCCCATCTCATTGGTTTTCTGTGTCCCACAATGAAGCAATCGAGAAAAGAAGATGTTGGGTACACACCGTAAAATCTTTCTGCACCTTTATTGGAGCAAACAGGAAACCACAGGCCACACTTAGCCCGTCTCTATGGTCTCCTGTGTCCCCAATGAACTGATAGAGAAAATGTCTTTACAGTCTTTAGATCATCTAAATCTTCATTTTATTCTGTTTACAGATCGTGCTCCTTCAAGCCGCACTACGGGGTCACCTAGCTCGGCATCAAATGCTATCTCCGCCGGCTGCTGCCCCTCGTACAAAGTCTCTGAGGTCAAGCAGCCTCACCCAGCAGGCAAGTACAGAATATATTATGTTAGATCGTAGGGCTTACTTACACAATGCACGGCCGGACGTTGGTGGGTGGACTGGTAGGCGTGTTTGGTGCTGGTGGCTCGGCGGTTTCGAACTAGTGTTGATTTTTAAGTCTATGCGGTCATGGAGCTGATTATAATAGAAGCGAGGGTCTGGAGGCCGTCCGCTCCCTATAATGGATCATGCAAGTGGGGGGATATGCCCCACCAGCACCCTCTCCCCTGCTCGAGGGTCTTACCCCCAGACATTTCCTTGTATTATAACCATCTCCACGACCGCGTGGACTTAAACATTAACGTTTGTTCCCCGAGTGAAACGCCGAGCCACAACCCCCGATGCCTAACCATGCCTACCACCTGAGCTGCTTACGCCCCGCAACTTCCAACCACCTAAACTGCAAGTTTGCTGATCGTAGACCTAATGAGGCTGCTGTACTTACTGTGAACATCCAAGTCCAGATGGCTGTATTATACTATTCGAAAGTTTGCATATTTGATAGCAAAAGGCACATACACTTGACTCATCTTAATATCTCACCCTGCTATCGATGGGCGACCATCTAGTGAAATCTCCCATCTTCACCGTCATTGTACTCTTATGAAGCCCAGCTTTATAGAAGATAGGTAATTACACTACATAATGTGTATATTACAGTACTATGTATTCATAGGTCCTATGGGGAGACCAAAAAAGTTATTAAAGTTTAAAATAATTAAAAGTAAAAAAAAAAAGGAATTAATCACCCTCCTTTTTTTCCCAATACAATAATAAAGACATTTTAACCAATGTAAGAGTTTAACTTATTTCATATCTCGACATCCATAACAGTCCAAAATATTAAAACATAAAATTATCTCCAGAGAGGGATTGAAGCCCCCAACCACCGGCCTCATGGGTACGGTGGTCTTGGCCGGTCATATTATCATTGTGCGACTTTTCCTGCAGGACTGGAGCATATTGGACAGTAAAGATGCACCAGACACCCGCGAGGATGAAGACCCCGTGACCTTGCTGCAGTCCAGTTTTCGAGCACATGTGACCCGTTCCAAAATGCTCGGAGAGAGGTAGAGACTGCAGTCACTATGGAATGTATCCCGAGGGTCACATAGATGTAATAAAACTAGTGCAAAGTAGCCGATCAAGCGGATCCCATCATTGTTCAGGGCTGGATTGTGATTGGTTCCTCTGTGCATCTCTGGCACTTTGCACTCATTGGAATGAATGAATTGAATGAATGAATTTCACCTGTCCCCTGTCATTTTTACTATGACCCCTCTTGCTCTCCCACCATGCGTGGCTCTTATCATCTTGTAATATGCAGGAATTACGGGCACGCTGTGCTGTGTGCGCTGTGACTATATCTATTAGACTTTTCTATGTAAACTCTGCAGTGCTGATCTCTGTTTGTCTTAGGCAGGAGCAGATGAAAGGCAGAGAGAGTCCGTTCAGGAGGAGCCCGCCATCTCCCACCTCCAGGAAATCCTCCGGGCACAGTTCACGTCATTCACTGGGTAATCTGTCTCCTCCTGCCTTCTCTTCCCTGGGCAGAGTTACCCTGTCTGCCTTCCCTCACACAGGCTAGGGTACACTCTGTAGCCATATAGTAAATGGTTGAGATAGCCAAGGTATTTACACTTATTAACAGTCCCGTCCTTCACATTCAATTATCCACAAGTGCATTAAAACACAAGCTGCAAATATGGGGTTAATCTGCAGGGTAATATCATTCTGAACCTGCCTGGTGCCTACACATTATAGGAAATTAACTTTATCCTCCTGGCAGCGTTCCGGTTTCAGTCATGGGGGCGGCGTCGGTTCAGTCACCGCTATGTGTATGGAGAGCGGCAGCTGTAACTTCGTCCCCCACACTGACTGACTGACAGCTTCTTCTAATGTGGAGTGGCTGTCATTCAGGGTGGTGGGGTGTAGTTACAGCTGTCGCTCTCCATACACATAGCGGTGACTGAACCAACTTCGCCCCCATGACTGAAACCGGAACGCTGCCAGGAGGATAACGTTAATTTCCTATAATGTGCTGATGCCAAGCAGGTTCAGAATGATATTGACCTGCAGATTAACATCATATCTCACCATAGGTTAATAGCATTTTTGTACATGACCGGTTCACTTTAAATGGTTTGTTATGGCTACAGAAAATACAAAATTGCCCATGAAGCTGAATGTGCAATGAAAAAACCAAACCAAGTCATTTTCCCCTACTGTCCCCCACCTGGATCCAGGAAGCTGATGTGACCATTACACCATCTGCCATACCGCTGCCACCTGTGATCAGGTGACATTGAGCAGAACGTCTTAATGGAGCATCCAATGACGCGCTACTCAAGTCACATGATTGCTGCAGACAGTCACAGGCTGCAGCGGTCAGGCGACTGGTGTAACAGTGACATCACTGCTTCCTGGATCCAAGTTGTGGACAGTAGTATGACTGAGTTTGGTGCTTTTTATAGCCAAAGTCTTATTGTGCCTGGACCACCCCTTTTAATAAAATAATCTTGGCCCTACATTGATGGTCTGCCAATCAGGAGGAGGAAGGGGCAGCGGCATGTACAGGAGCTGTATGACCCCTGTCAGCATTCATACAAGTGTGGATGTACCTGATATTGTGGCTCAGTCCACTGATGTGGGGGGTCTGCCCTAAGGGTATGTCATCGATGTACCAATCTATACATGTACTAGTGCATCTCAATAAATTGGAATATCATCAAAAAGTTAATTTAATTCAATACATAAAATGAGACACATATATTATACCGAGTCATTACACACAGAGGGATCTATTTCAAGTGTTTATGTCTGGTAATGTTGATGATTATTGCTTACAGCCAATGAAAACCCGAAAGTCATTATCTCAGAAAATTAGAATAATTAACACAAAACACCTGCAAAGGCTTACTAAGCATTTAAAATGGTCCCTTAGTCTGGTTCAGAAGGCTACACAATCATGGGGAATACTGCTGACTTGACAGATGTCCAGAAGGCAGTCATAGACATACTCCACAAGGAGGGTAAGCCACAAAAGGTCATTGCTAAAGAAGCTGGCTGTTCACAGAGTGCTGTATCCAAGCATATTAATGGACAGTTGAGTGGAAGGAAAAGGTGTGGTAGAAAAAGGTGCACAAGCAACGGGATAACCGCAGCCTTAACTTTTTGATGATATTCTAATTTATTGAGATACACGTGTATAAAGTTATGGAAATTCTTAAAACCGGTCCGAAAGTCACATATTATCTATTGATCTGTCTCTGTATCTTTCTGGATTAGCTATTGACACAGAAATGTATTATCTTTAGGGGTCTTCATCGATCTCGACAAGGAGTCCCAGAGTCTCTTGTAAAAGAAGCAGTGGTGTGAATGTATGACTGACACTCCTATAAACAGTTAATCTAGTAGTAGTGACACATGCGCAGTACCTATAAACAATTAATATAGCAGTAGTGACACATGCGCAGTAATGGCCTTTCACACAGGGTAAACAAGACCCCCATTCTCCGTTGTAGACCTGTTCTCACCATCAGACAGGAAACCATGTTCTTTTTTTCTCAGCCGGTGGAAGCAGCGGAGAGATCAGTGAGGACTGTATCGAAGAGCTGGTATCTGAAGAAGAAAAGGAAGAAAAGACGAAACCCAAGAGGCCTAATTCCCGAACGTCGGGGTCACGGCGATCCCCTCCTGGTATGTGACTCAGGATTACACTTATAAGACAATACTTAAAATAAATATTCTCTTAATTTATATTAATTTTATTTTCTTGTACAGGCAGATCCCACCTGCCCGCTGAAGACCCTCACTCTGACGATTCGGACGACATCATCGTTGTGTCTCCATCACGGCCGGCGAGGAGGAAGGACTCCGATTTTTAACAATGGCTGAAACGCTGTCACCAGTGCCTTCAAACCCGACCGGATGCCGTTTCAGCTAACCTTTTATTTCACGTCCTCTTTCTGTCCCTGTAATCCTGGAGTCCCCACATTTAACACGTCCTTGGTGCGGATCTGGATTTGGGATTCGCTTGGTGTGTCGTACCAGGTGAAATCAATGACAGATCTGTGCCGGAAATGGCTGCGGAATGACAAATCTACGGCTCGTTCTTAATTGAGCTCAGATTATCTTCGCTACGTGTGGATAAAGATTTTAGATTCTCACCCACGTGCATTGTGCTGTACATTTTTTGCAGTTTTTCAGCACAGAATCCATTGTAATCCAGATTAGAGGCCGCAGTGTGCCAACATCATCAGAAAATAACCCTTTAGCCGCCAGGCCAATTGTCTATGTGCAGTAGATGAGGCTCAGCGCACCGCCGGCGGACAGTAGATCTGTCATCACGCTCATCCCAACTTTCCATCTCACCCTTTATTTGCTACTTGCACGGACAGACTCTGCTGCTCCATCCAGTTAGATTAATGGTTATACTAAATACAAATGGATGTAAAGCGGCCGTCACACGCTACCATTTTAAGCCCGATATCGTTTAAGCGATCTCCTTTTTGATCGCTTAAGCGATATCTGTTGGGCATCGTTGCATGTAATCAAGCGATTTTACAATGTAAAATCGCTTGATCGTGACATCGCAGATATGAGAGCAGGAGCTCATATCAAACGATAAACGCTTGATCAATCTGCCTCATCGTGGTGTATGACACCACGATGAACGATCTCCCAGCGGCAGAGCCTATGCTGGGAGATGGTATCTATGGTAAACGTAGGGTTACTAAGCGCCGCGCGGCGCCTAGTAACCCGATGTGTACCATAGTTACCAGCGATCTCGCTGCTCCACATCGCTGGTGAGTCTGTGTGACAGCTCACCAGCGATGTGAGCGATATTGTTAGCAATCGCGCGTGCACGTGATCTCTAACAATATCGCTCACGATATGGATGAGTGTGACGGCCGCTTAACAGAGCTGACTTTGTAAGATGTTGCAGAGCTGAGTTTGTAGGATGTGGCAGTGCTAACCTGATGATTATGTAAATGGGGGGCGAACCAACTCGTCCCTGCCGGGATCTCACATGCTGTAACCAATTCTTCTCCTGGAAAAGTGAAGAACTTAGTTCACCTCTGGGATCAATTCTTGTTTTGTTTAATTAAATCCGTGAATTTCAGCCCAAAAAAGTAGCACTTGCAATTCTATTTCATTATACATTTTTCACCCTTCGGCTTTTAATTAACTGAGAAGCTGTCAGCGAGCCTGTTCCAATGGTGAGTTTATCTCTCTTCTTTCTTTGTATGAACTTCTCCGAGCTGATTTAGGAGCACAGACCACATCAGAGTTGAGCTGAACTTGGGATGTGGTTGTAAAACAGGTAAAAGGAGCTAAATAAAAGAAATATAAACTCTCCATCAGAACGAGCTCCCTGGCGGTTTCTCAGTTAACTCATTTGGCTGCCAGTTGAGTGCTCATACATTGGCTGATTGAATTATTTATTCAGGTCGCCTAAAACCGCTGTGGCTTCTGGCAGTATGGTAACTGATTGATCAGTTTAGCATTCAGTCCACAAACAGTGTGCAAATGTCGCCAGTGCTCTTTACAGGCAATTTTACTCCACTGTCCCCATTGAAAACACATGAACTCTCGGGAGACATGTGTCACGTGTTGACTGCCTTGCAATTCATTAGTGTTGCTGCTGTGTTTAAATTGTGTTTTTCCCCTAGTCTATGCTGTATGCTGCAGCTGCAATTGGAGGAGTGATTCATAGCATTTGGGTGAGGGTGGAGGGGTGTGTCCTACTATTGAGATCTCCACTCCCTCAGCCTTTAAATAGCTTCACTTCCCTCCATTAGGTGTCGCAGGTAGAGCTCATTTCTATCTGGACTCCGTGTTGTGAAGTCATGCTATTCTGTGCTGTGTTATTGCTGCCATTGACTTCCATCGAAGTTTCTAGGTTTCCCGGTCTGTGAGTGGAGTTAGCGGCCCTTAGTCTAGGGCTGATCAGGAGCGAAGGGCTAGGGTGGCGACCCGAACTTCCTCACCTTCAGAGGTACCTTCTGGAACAGGGCTAGTCAGGGACCCCAAGCACAGGTCCAGACTAGCACCCCTGAACACCCTTGCCCCCTGATTCCTTATCCGTTGTACCACCCAGTGACAACATGACTATCGGGCTAGTTGAGCCGGCAGCTCTCTAGGGTGTTTGAGCATCTAATCAATTGCCCCCAGATCTCTCAATAAGAGCACAAGTGCATATATATACATAACCAACATCCTGCCTGATAGGAACAACCAACTCCGCTCTGCTACATCTCTGTCTGGATTTACCAGCAGGTCGGGGACCTGTTCCACCACCGTGATTGATAATCTGAGCTTTTTCAGGCATTTTCTATCATTTTCCGCTCTTCTCGTTCATACACTCAGGCCTCATTCACACCAACAAACAAACCGCATGTGAATGAGGCCCAATAAGGGCTGCTCTTGTGAATCATGACATATTTGATAGTAATTATTTATTGTCCTACAAACTTATGCAAATATATTTTATAGCTACTGTACATAGTGTGCATTTTACTATTTGCATGAAATCTTGTCTTTTACATGTAAATACATACAGTTTAAGCTTTAATAAATCCTCCCCTGACTCTGCTCCGTCACCGGCTCAGTGTTTTACTCTTCACAGACCTGATCCGGGTCTTCACCTTTTGCGCGGTGGATATAAAGATCCTCGCGTCGCCATATTGCTGCATCTAACTTTTCTGAACTCTTGGCAGCGCAGGTTACTGCAGTCTGCATCATTAAAAGGGAAGTCCAGGAAAAATAAAAGCTTGTACAGAGGACCAGACACATTAATATTCACCTAGCGGTGCTCGTCTGGCTCCAGCATCGGCTGCACCGTGTTCTGCAGCAGCTCAGGAAGTGGAGACGTCACCTTTCAGCTGTCGGACTGCTGCAGTTGGTGACTGGTTGCAGCGCTCAGGTGACTTAAGTAGCGTGATGTAGGATGTTAGTCTGATGACGTCCTACTCAAAGTCAATTAACCGCTGCAGCCAATCACAGGCCACAGAGGTCCAGCAGCTGGTTGACCGCGGATCCACCAGTAGGTGTGCATTGATGAGTTTGGTTTTTTTTTACACATCCAACCCTGTAGGCAAGCTGTTATTTTGCCCAGAGTACTCTTTTACCTGGAGTAGGCTTTATTGTTTCTCCCTGCGCAGCTAAAGGGCCCTCCTGAGACTCCCTTGACAGCCAGGTGGCCCTGCTGCTCCTCCCTGCGCAGCTAGAGGGCCTTCCTGAGACTCCCTGCCCAGTGAGGCGGCTTTGCTGCTTCTCCCGGTGCAGCAAGAGGGCCCTCCTGAGACTCCCTTTCTAACCAGGCGGCCCTGCTGCTTCTCCCTGCGCAGCTAGAGGGCTCTCTGAGACTCCCTGCCCAGCCAAGCGGTCCTGCTGGGGCTTCCTGCACAGCTAAAGAGCCCTCCTGAGATTCCGTTCCCAGTGAGGTGGCCCTACTGAGGCTCCCTGCACAGCTACAGGTCCCGCCTGAAACTTCTTGCCCAACTAGGTGGCCCTGTTGCAGCACCCTGCACAGCTAGAGGGCCCTCATGAGACTCCCTGCACAGCCAGGCATTCCTTCAGAGGCTCCATTCGCAACTAGAGGGCCCTCCTGAATCTTCCTTCCCAACCAGATGGCCCAGCAGTAGCTCTCTGAAGCAGCAAGAGGGCCCTCCTGAAACTTCCTGAGTCTCCCTGCCCAGCCATACAGAACTAGAGGGCCCTCCTGAAACTTCCTGCCTGACCAGGCGGCCCTGCTGAGGCTTCTTGTGCAGCTAGAGGGTCCTCCTGAGACTCCCTTTTCAGCCAGGCAGCCCTGCTGCTCCCTGTGCAGCTAGAGGGCCCTCCTGAAACTTCCTACCCACACAGGCGGCCCTGCTGCAGCTCCCTGATCAGCTAAAGGACCCTCCTAAAACTTCCTGCCCACACAGGCGGCCCTGCTGCGGATCCCTGCTCAGCTAGAGGGCCCTCCTGAGACTACCTGCACAGCCAGGAAGCTGGGAAAAGGTGTGTGACAGTCCGCGCCACCGGGTACCAAAGAAATCACCTGGGATGCAGGAAGTTATTTCAAGCTTTGTCTTTATTCTCCAACATGTTTCAGCGCTCCACCAGGCGCCTTCCTCAGGGATATTCCTGAGGAAGGCGCCTGGTGGAGCGCTGAAACATGTTGGAGAATAAAGACAAAGCTTGAAATAACTTCCTGCATCCCAGGTGATTTCTTTGGTACCCGGTGGCGCGGACTGTCACACACCTTTTCCCAGCTTCCTGAGAGTCTTCCCACGTGCGAGTGGTTGGTGGAGGTCCTGCAGCAGCCGGTATTGATTATATGCCTTCAAGCCAGTTGTGGGTCATCACAACTGGAATAGGTGAGTGGTTTTGACAATATACCTCTCATCTCTTAGTGTCTGAGTGATAGGGCACTATTGCGCCTCTTGTTCCCCCTTCCTATTTTATATTATTACCTGCACAGCCAGGCAGTCCTGCTGGGATTCCTGCAGAGCTAAAGAGCCCTCCTGAGACTCCCTTCCCAGGCAGGCGGTCCATGTGCAGCTAGAGGGCCCCCTGAGACTCCCTGCACACGGTAGCTAGGCGGCCCTGCAGCAATCCACCTGGACTAGTGGACCCTGCTGAGGTACCCTGCATACCAAGTGGCCCTGTTGTACCTCCCTGCTGTTAAGAGGAAATACAGTGGCTCTGCTGCTTCTTTATTCTCAGGATCAATGCGAGTCCCAGAAGTCAGAGCCCCCCAGCCATCAAATGCCAGTATATACTAGCGATATGCAATATGCACCCACTTAACAAAAAATTACATACAAAAGTATAAACACCCTCTGTAAAAGTCAGCGAGTCTGACTATAGTCAGGCGTTTACTTAACGTAATGATGATGCTGGGGCCCCGTGTACCCATATGACACCGCATCATGTTCTCTGCAACACCACGATAACGGCTGAGGACGGGGACGGCCGAGCAGCTGCTTCCTCTGATACCTCACCTGAATGTGTCTCATACAAGGTCTTTATATAGTAGCTTAATCCAGAAAGTCTCATAATCTGGCAATTTTTTTCATCGGAACACCAAGAATCAATTCTTCACCCTTTCAATGGAGTTTATATACATTTTCTTCCCCATGTAATCAATATGTGATAATGATCCGCCATCTCGCCACCTTGTCTGATGCCTCATATGTGCTTGTATTCTCCACACATTCCAGTGCATCTTTTCTTTTGACAACTCTATGTTATTTTATTCCTCTGTACCTGGCCGTCAGGGTAAGGACATGACAGGTCCTCTAAAAACACGCCCTCCCCTCCGTCCTGTAGATAGGAGTCCTGGACACACGACCTGCCACCATCTTCATTTCTAAATGGGTATATGAAAATGTTGTTTTTTTTTTTTAAGACATAACCCCTTTAAGGACCATACCCCCTGCCCTTTATGGACTGGTTAGCTCTCCTGACATGACTGTTTTAGTAAACACATATTGCCTATAACCAGAATTATGGGGCATATTTTTGTTGTCCCTCTGTTGTTCCTCCTACAAATGTAAAGTGACATTATCATTCCTATTGTGAAAGGGATCTAAGGGATAACATTTCTCGTAATGGAAAGTGATATGTTAGGTTTGACATGCCAATTTAATTCTCCTCATACTGGCATGTCACTCTCCATAAAGAGAAATATTACCTCTTAGATCTCAGTCCATATCACTCCCCATAAGGAGAAACCTCATACTGGCATGTCACTCTCCATAAAGAGAAATATTACCTCTTAGATTTCGGTCCATTTCGCTCTCCATAAAGAGAAACCTTACCGCTTAGATCTCATTCTATGTCATCCTCCATAAGGATCTATAGGGGTGAGACAATGTGCAAATAGGGTCTTATCTCCTTACAGATATCGGCAAGAACCTTATTGAAAACTGCTCACCTGGAAAGGTTTTTTTTTCTGATCATCATAATGGGAGACCAGACAATGGGGTTTAGGCAGTCTGCCCTCCGGAGGCCACACTAGGTACTACAAGTTTTTTGTAGTCTCCGCCCCTCCGCCTATAAACCCCCACTGCAGGAGCAGATCCTCAGTTTTACTTCAGTGTGCTCGGAGATCACACCTATGACTTGCACGTCACAGGAGATTTACTTAGGAAGATTTTGTGATGCAATGAAGACAAGTGGATCCCTGACGTGGGGATCCCCGGCATACTCCCTGTCCACCTTTGGGTGCATACAGGTCGAGGTACCTTGGTCCGTAGCCCTCGGGCCTGGACGCGGACTTTATTGTCTGGCCTGGTACTATGCCGTGCTCCCCCACTACTCACTTCTGAAGCGCTCTGGTGGGGTGGGAGCCCTGGAGCCTTGCACAGCTCCGTTCCGGTCTGCGGCCTCTCCATGGAAGCGTAGTATGCGGACCGGAACCTGGACCCCCCGTCCGCTACCCGCTGGACCGGTGCCGGACGTGGACCCATTGGGTGAAGGTACTCTGTATCTCCTTATGTGGGCCTGGGGGGACATGGTGTATGTTATGTGACCATGTATGGAGAACCTCGGTTCCCTCGGGACATGCGGTTCTGGGAGGAGGCCCCTGCCTGAAGGGCTCCTCTTATTGTCATCCGCGTTACACAGTGGGTGGCCGCCATTACAGATGGGTTCTGGCGCCTTTTTTCTCCCTGTGTGCGGCTCCTGAGCGCGTCCCCCTTTGGGCGGTGACGTCACGCTCCTTGCGGCCTATGTGTTGTCGGTCTCCTCGGGCTTCTGCTTAGCCGCGCCCACTCATTAGTGGCGCGTCGGCCATTTTCTCCTCATTCCTGTGAGGATTGGTGGCGTGCACATCGCGCTCCGGGGAGAAGCTGCAGTTTGCCCGAGGAGGTCGCACACGTCCCGCTCTGATTCACCGCTTCCCTGGTCGGTATTCCGCTGGGTGTCCGGTGTTAACCCCTTACTGCCCGGGGCAGCGCCAGTATGTCTACGGCTGGACAGAGGGCTCCCGCCACGAGGTCCAAGACATGCAAACAGTGCATGGGACAGGTAGATGGGGATGGTGTCTGCGCAGCTTGCGGTCTCACTGGGCCTGGCCCCAGTGTTTCTGTCTCTGAAGCTACAGCACCACTGCTCTCCCCTGAGGTTCAGGGGGAGGCAGGGCCATGGGATGTTCAGAAGTCGTTTAATGATACTGTAGTGTCCAGAATGTCTTCCATGTCGCAATCCTTAGAGGCTATACTAAGGAGGCTGTCTGATTCAGCCCCCCAGACAGGGGCCCTTGGGGCTAACCCCCGGCTGAGTGAGGGTTCTCATAAGAGACCTCGCTGGGAAGATGACCCTGAGGATGGTGAACATCGTTCCTCTGATGAGGAACAGCCATCTGATAGTGATGATGAGGGTGGAGACCCTGGCCCTGAGCCCCGGCACCACACGGCTCCTTCAGAGGGTCCGGGGGACGGTGTGGAGGACTTGATTTCCTCCATTAACGAAACCCTGGGGCTCGTCCCCCCGGCTGCGGTGGTGGAGAGACCGCAGAAGGAATCTTTCCAGTGGCTGCCGCCATTAGGTCAGTCACGTGGTCTGTTCACTGACCATTCCAATTTTTGGAGAGTGGTCAGGACGCCCAGGGAGCATCCTGAAAGGCGTTTTGTTAGGAAGACTAAGGATTCACGTTATCCTTTTCCTAAAGAGGTTCTGGAGGAATGGTCGCGCTCCCCTAGGGTGGACGCTTCCCTGACTAGAGTTGCGGCTCATTCTCTTTTTTTCAGCAGAGGATAGCTCTTCTCTGAAGGATCCTATCGACAAGCAATGCGAGTCATATGCGAAGTCTATATATGAGGCTGTGGGTTCCTCTTTTGCCCCAAACTTTTCTATGGTCTGGACGTTGCAGGCCATTACTGCGTGTCTGGAGGGGATCACCGATATCCCGGGGTCTGACCCGGAGGTGACGGCTCTCGCCAATAAGGCTAAGGCATACGCTGAATACGCCAGGTCGGCTGCCTTTGAAACAGCTAATCGGACTGCCGTGGCCTCTGCTAATGCGGTGGTCTTACGCAGATTGCTGTGGATGCGCCTCTGGGACTCGGATAAGGTGTCCAAGAGGATTTTGCAAGTCATGCCTTTTTCGGGCGATAGACTTTTTGGGGACGAGCTGGATAAGCGGATTAAGGAGTTTGCTGAGAAGAAGATCCCTCAGAACAAGCCCAAGCCGCAGAGGTCTCAAAAATGGAATCCTAGGCAGCGGTCCTTTCGTCCCGGCTCGCACCCTTCTGCCTCGTCCACGCGATCGGACAAAGGAGGTAAACCCTCCGGTCCCTGGCATAACAAGAATCGCCAGAAAAAGCCAGCGGGCGCCGCGGCGGCGACTGCCCCCAAGGTGTCCTCTACATGACTCGCTCCCAACTCCTGCCACCCCACCGGTCGGAGGACGCCTGGCCCTGTTTCAGGACGTATGGCTTCTTCACATTCAAGACCGGTGGGTGAGAGACATTATCTCTCGGGGCTACAGGATCGAGATGAAGTCCTTTCCTCCAAACCGTTTCTTTCTTTCCTCCCCGTCACCGGAGAAGGCTCAGGCTTTTCACCAAGTCCTGATTGGTCTTCAGAGGGACGGAGTGGTGATCCCAGTGCCGTCTGGGGAACGTTTCAGAGGGTTCTACTCCAACCTCTTTATAGTTCCAAAGAAGGACGGTTCGTTTCGCCCAGTGCTGGATCTGAAATTGTTCAACCAACATGTGCAAGTGCGGAAGTTTCGCATGGAGTCTCTGCGCTCGGTGATTGCTGCCATGTCTCAGGGAGATTTCCTGGCGTCCGTGGACATCAAAGATGCCTACCTGCACGTGCCCATTGCGCCAGCACATCAACGCTGGCTCAGGTTTGCAGTGGGGGAAGAACACTTCCAGTTTGTAGCATTGCCGTTCGGTCTGGCCTCGGCCCCGAGGGTCTTCACGAAGGTGATGACGGCAATGGTGGCAACCCTGCATGCTCAGGGTCATGCCGTAATACCTTACCTGGACGATCTGCTGATCAAGGCCCAGTCGCAGGAGTTGTGTCAGGGGAGCCTGGATGCGACCCTCAAGGCTCTGGAACAGTTTGGCTGGATTCTGAATCGCCCGAAATCCGCACTGGTGCCAACCCAGTCGTTGACTTATCTGGGCATGGATTTTCACACAGCCCCGGCGCTGGTGTTGCTACCCAGCAAGAAGCAGACCTCCATCCAGTCGGCAGTTCGCACCCTTCTTCATTCGCCACAATCTTCCCTGAGGGGCTTAATGAAGCTGGTGGGGTGCATGGTGGCGGCAATGGAAGCGGTGCCTTTTGCGCAGTTTCATCTCCGCCCTTTGCAGATGGAAGTTCTCCACAAGTGGAACAAGAGGTCGTCATCTCTGGACAGAGTGGTGTCTCTCTCTCCTCGGACCAAGGAATCCCTTCATTGGTGGCTTCAACCCCATCACTTGGCGCGGGGTCGATCCTTCCTCCAACCTTCGTGGTTGATAGTGACCACGGATGCCAGCCTCACAGGCTGGGGTGCGGTGTTCCTGCAACACAGGGCCCAGGGTCTCTGGACGGTGTCAGAGTCCTCTCTGCAAATCAATGTCCTGGAAATCAGGGCGATTTACCTGGCACTTCTGGCTTTCCACCGTTTTCTGGCAGGGAAACCCATACGAATTCAGACGGACAACGCGACAGCCGTCGCCTACGTAAACCATCAGGGCGGGACTCGAAGCGCCCAGGCCCTCGCCGAAGTCCACCGCATCCTGTCATGGGCGGAGGACAACGATTCGGTGATATCGGCCGTCCACATCCCAGGAGTGGACAATTGGGAGGCCGACTACCTAAGCCGGCAAGGCATGGACGCCGGAGAGTGGTCTCTACACCCGGACATCTTCCAGTCCATCTGTCGACGGTGGGGAACTCCAGATGTGGATCTGATGGCGTCTCGCCTCAATCATCAAGTTCCGCAGTTCATGGCGCGTTCATGGGATCCTCAGGCTCTGGGAGCGGATGCTCTGGTCCAGGATTGGTCCAGGTTCCACCTTCCGTATGTATTCCCGCCGTTGGCGTTGATTCCCAGGGTCCTGCGCAAGATCAGGACGGAATGTCGCAGAGCCATTCTAGTGGCTCCGGATTGGCCCAGGAGGTCGTGGTATCCGGACCTGTGGCGGCTCGCAGACGGGGAACCGTGGAGACTGCCAGACAGACAAGATCTTCTGTCTCAGGGGCCGTTCTTCCATCTCAATTCCGCGGCCCTCAAGTTGACTGTGTGGCCCTTGAGTCCTGGCTCTTGACTTCCAGAGGTTTTTCTCCCTCGGTTGTCTCCACTTTAACCAGGGCCAGACGGCCTACCTCGTTAAAAATCTACCACAGAACTTGGAAAATTTACTTTTCCTGGTGTGCTTCTGTTGGACGGAAGGCGTGGCCTTTCCGTCTCCCAACGTTGCTTTCATTCCTTCAGTCAGGAATGGACATGGGATTGTCCCTCAGTTCTCTGAAGGGACAAGTGTCGGCACTGTCGGTGCTGTTCGACAAGCGTTTGGCTAAGATACCACGGTCCGTAGGTTTCTGCAGGGGGTTAGCCGGGTGATTCCACCGTACAAACGTCCTCTTGATCCTTGGGACCTCAATGTGGTCCTGGCGGCCTTGCAGAAGCCTCCTTTTGAGCCTTTGCGGGATGTTTCTCTGGTCCATCTTTCCCAGAAAGTGGCTTTTTTGGTGGCCATTACATCGCTCAGGAGGATCTCGGAACTGGCAGCGCTCTCGTGCAAGTCTCCATTCCTGGTGGTTCATCAGGATAAGGTGTTGTTGCGCACGAGACCAGAATTTTTGCCTAAGGTGGTGTCACCTTTTCATATTAATCAGGAGATTGTTCTCCCTTCTTTTTGCCCTAACCCGACTCACCGGAGTGAGAAGGAGTTACACACTCTGGACCTGGTGAGGGCTATCAGGGTTTATGTGTCTCGTACTGCGTCGGTACGCACCTCGGACTCTCTGTTTGTCCTTACGGCTGGTCGCCGTAGGGGTTCCCCGGCCTCAAAATCTACTTTGGCGCGGTGGATCAAAGCTCCTATTCTGGAAGCTTACCGTTCTTCTGGTATGCCTCTCCCGGTGGGATTGAAGGCTCACTCTACCAGAGCCGTTGGTGCCTCTTGGGCTCTGCGGCACAGGGCTTCGGCTCAACAAGTTTGCCAGGCAGCCACTTGGTCTAGCCTCCATACGTTTACCAAACATTACATGGTACATGCCCATGCCTCTGCGGATGCGAGTTTGGGCAGGCGGGTCCTACAGGCGGCGGTGGCTCACCTTTGAGGTGCCCCGCACATCAACCGTCTCAAAGGAACTCTTTTCCCGCCCTGGGGTGTTGCTTTAGGACATCCCCATTGTCTGGGTCTCCCATTATGATGATCAGAAAAAAGAGAATTTTGTTTACTTACCGTAAATTCTTTTTTCTTGAATCATTAATGGGAGACCCAGCACCCACCCAGTTGTCCCGTTGGACGTTTTGTTGTGTTTTTGGACCTTTTGGCTCAGGCTTCTTTGGCTAGCATTGTTCGCGGCCATGCCTAGAGTTGTGGTGTGGGTTGCCTCCTCGCAGCTTGTGAACTAAACTGAGGATCTGCTCCTGCAGTGGGGGTTTATAGGCGGAGGGGCGGAGACTACAAAAAACTTGTAGTACCTAGTGTGGCCTCCGGAGGGCAGACTGCCTAAACCCCATTGTCTGGGTCTCCCATTAATGATTCAAGAAAAAAGAATTTACGGTAAGTAAACAAAATTCTCTTTTTTTTTGTCCCTGAGGAAGGAGCACGGTAACACTCCGAAACGCGTAGGAATAAAGAACACCCGTTGAAACGTGTTTCTGGTTTCATTCAGCAGCGCAAATCCTGAGACACTTCATCCCAATACAACTATCCTCTATAAGGAGAAACCTTACCCCTTAGAGCTCAGTCCTTGTCACTCTCCATAAGGAGAAACCTTACCTCTTAGATCTCAGTCCATATCACTCTCCATAAGGAGAAACCTTATCCCTTAGATCTCGGTGCATGTCATTCTCCTTAAGGAGAAACCGTACCCCTTGGATCTCAGTCCATGTCACTGTCTATAAGGAGAAACCTTAACCCTTAGATCTCAGTCCATGTCACTGTCTATAAGGAGAAACATTACCCTTAGAGCTCAGTCCTTGTCACTCTCCATAAGGAGAAACCTTATCCCTTAGATCTCGGTCAATGTCATTCTCCATAAGGAGAAACCGTACCCCTTGGATCTCAGTCTATGTCACTGTCTATAAGGAGAAACATTACCCCTTAGATCTCAGTCCTTGTCACTCTCCATAAAGAGAAATCTTACCCCTTAAGGCCCAGTTACACACACAGATAATTGTGCAGAGATTGTTCGCAGATCTCTGGTTGCAGTGAAATCATGGACAAATTGTTACAGTTTGTAGCCGTGTACAAATGTAACAATGTGTCCATGATTTCACTGCAACCAGAGATCTGCGAACAATCTCTGCACAATTATCTATGTGTGTAACTGGGCCTTTAGATCTCAGTCCATGTCACCCTCCCTAAGGAGAAACCTTATCCCTTAGATCTCAGTCTTAAGGGCCCGTCACACACTATGATATCGTGAACGATATCGTTGGTACGTCACGGGTTTTGAGACGTTCAAACGACGTTGTAACAACATCGTAGCGTGTGACACGTCAACACGACCACTGATAAGTCAGCTGATCGTTGATCGGAGGTTTATGAACAGGACCATAAATCAGTCGATGATTGTCCGTCCAACCTGCAGCATCGTTGTATGTGACACCTTGATAACGATGTCGTTTCCGACTTCGCCTATTCAGAGCTGGAGGACTTAGGCGACCAAACGACCACAAGTATCGTTCGCTTGTTGCCGATTCTTTGCTGCGTCGTTAACGATATCAGTACGTGTCACACCTGACTAGCGATCATTGACCGCTGTTCCAGCGATGTAGGTCAAGTCGGATCGTTGGTTGGTTCGCCGACACACTGAAGCATGTAACCCGGCCTCTAACCTCTCATACAGCCAGCTCCGATCTAATATTTTGCACTGATGAGGAGCAAATTTGTGTCTGCAAATTGAATTTCTGGTTTGACACCGGACCCGTAGAAGCGGGACATCCCGCGAAGCGGTCACCGTCGGTCCTAGCACCTCCCACCCTGTATCATGCACCTGCTGCTGTAATTCTTACATTAAATCAACCAGCTGCAAAATTGGAATGCTGAGTGCCGCCATCTTTCTTTTTGGATTTAATGTCTTGAACTCTGGCTGAGCAACAGGATATTCCACAGCACGTCACTGCTACAGGAGTATACAAGTAACGCTGTTAACAGGTCAGTGCCCGGCTTTCATTTCTATGCTTGAATCTGAATTTCTGGTTTGGCTTATATCCTTGTGTGAGGACAGGCTCCATTCGCAAAGGGGAAGCGCCCAGTTGTCATTTTAGTCATGCATTTCCAGGAGGAATAACAGAGGAACGGGACTTAAAAATTGTTGTTTTTCATTTTTTATTAAGGGGGTGGTGCAAATATTTAATAAAAATAGCACTGGTAATCACGGGTTTATCCCACCATGATTACCGCAGTCCATGCACCGATATAGAGGGAGGGGGCTCCTCAGTGGCTAAAATAACAACAACAAAAGAAATCTAATGGGCTGTTCTGCAGTAACTAATGGCACCGACTCTTTTATTAAAATGGCCATCACTGGGCACATTTGAGGCTGTTATTAAGGCTGCATGTTATCTGCTGTACGGCCCGGCAGACGGATAATGGAGCAGCAGATGTAATCAGCAGACAGATCTGCGGCGCAGAGCGCTCCGTCCTCTCCCTCCGCTGTGCACACTGAATGCCAGCCAGGAAATTATCTCTCACTCTCCGAGACGGCAGCAATTAATATTATTTCTCATTTTCTTTGGTATCTATCTGATCCAGATCATCGATCTAATAATCAGTGACACCAGCCGGCAGTCTGGTACTCCATATTTATCTCCTGCTGCTTCTATGGCTCCAACATATTCCACAACGCTGCACACATGCTGCAGCAAAGCTCACAATCTAATGTCCTACATCTGTGCTTGTTATGTCTATAGTTGCCCCAAAATAATAAGAAATTCTGGAGCATCCATTCTAAGAGCTCTAGCTTGTCTTGTTCCTCTGTTATTTCTCCTGGAATAAATGTCCGTTGGGCGTTATAGGTATCTTTTTTGCGCCATGTTCTGCACCCCGTAGCGTTCTCATTTTTTGGGATCTGGGGCTTGTGTGATGACTTATTTTTTGCGGCTTGAGCTGATGTTTCTAATGATACCATGTATGAGTGGATGCGCTATTTTGATCACCCGTTATTGCATTTTATTGCAATGTTGAGGCAACCAAAGAAACATAAATTTTGGCGTTTGGACCTTATTTTCCATTATGCAGTTAAAAGTGCTGATTAATTGATTTTAAATTTTGATAGATCGAAGAATTCTGAATGCGGCGATGCTAAATATGTGTATTTTTTACATTTTTATAATACTTTTATTTTGAATGGGGCAAAAGTGGGGTGATTTGAACTTGTGGTTTTTTTTTCATATTTTTAAAAACTATACTTTATTTTTTCTTTATTTTACAGTGCCCCATATGGCACCACAGTGCTGCAGTGTCTGATCGCTTGTGCTGTGTCCTGATGAGCTGCAGCACATCGAGACATAGCACAAATTATCACTTTATGTGGTTGGCAGCGCTTGCCAACCACTCACAGGAAGTGATCCCTGATAGCATCCGGCGTCACCATAGAACCCCGGGCTATCAGGTGACACAAGGAGACCCCGCGATCTTATCACGGGATCTCAGATCATGGTGGGGAATGGCGCGGTCCTCGCCATGGCACTTTTGGATCACGCTGTCAGTGAATGACAGTGTGATCCAGGGGGTTGACAGCACCTATCGGGTCCTATCTGTGCTGTTAGCCCCACATTTCAGCTGAGATATTGCGGAAATGATGTGAGCTCACCGCCGGAACTGCAGACAATCACAGGTTTGAGTGTTCCTGATGACTTAAGAACAGAGCAGACATCGCTTTCGGAGCCAGCTCATAAAGTTTGAGGAGAAGCAAGAATACCCAGAAAGACCTTACACAATCACAGGGAGAACATATAAGCCCCCCGCAGATTATTGCCCCAAATCTATACCCCTTAGTATGAGCCACTGCGCCCTTTCTTTAAAGGGATTGTCCAGGATTAGGGAGACATGGCTGTTTTTTTCTTAAATATAGTGCCTCACCTGTGTGCTACACAGGGTTGTGTGCTATTTTGCAGCAGAGTCCCAATCACTTCAATAGAGCTGCAATACAGAATGCAACCTGTACATAGGTATGGCACTGTTTGTGATGGGTAGTATTCGTATTTGTAGAAGATACAAGAGGGAGTTAAATGTTTCCTGGTGATCAAGGGCAGTTGAAGGGGTTAATACCTGTTGGTCTAAAGCAGAGGTCCCCAACTCCAGGCCTCAAGGGCCGCCAACAGTGCAGGTTTTCAGGATTTCCTTAGTATTGCACAGGTGCTAATGTGATCATCTGCACAGGTGATGATTCGAACCCCTGTGCAATACTAAGGAAATCATGAAAACCTGCACTGTTGGCGGCCCTTGAGGCCTGGATTTGGGGACCTCTGGTCTAAGGTAAAATAGGGGATAGTACAGGGTCAGCACAAGCACCCGATGCCCACCCTGCCCATATCTCTACTTATCCATCAGACTTAATGGGGCTGTGTTTCACAGCCTGCGCCCGAATCTGAGTGCTGTGATCACATCTAGCTCCAGCATTTTAGAGTTTGGAAATGGGAAGGTTCCCTTCTGACGCCCATGGACAATCTGCCATGTGGATGCTGATGGTACTGTCATGGTGGCTAAGCTGTATATTATATGGTGGGCATATCCTCTAGGTGTAAAGCATTACCAATGATGTCATACGATTCCATCATGAGACCGCACTGATGTAATCAATTGTTATGCCGAAAGAAAATTTGCTCAAACTTCTCCTAAATATTTTATGTTTTTGTCTAAGTTTCATCATCTTTTCACCTTTTGAGCCAATATTCTCCTGCGGCTCATTTCACAATAGATATTTATAGTGGTTGGCGCTTTCGGATACAGAGCACCAAACCCTCTGTACAGACATAAAGTATAACATCCTGGCTACCTGAAACCACTGTTAGAGAGAGTGGGTGTCATGAAGGCACCAGTGGTGCGATGCTGCGGGCCCTGGTCTGGGAGGAGGGGGTGTAGAGGAGGCACCAGTGGGGCCATGCTACTGGCCCTGGGCTTGGAGGAGGTGGTGTTGTGATGACACCAGGGGGGCAATTCTGCGGGCCCTGGGATTGAAGGAGGGAGTGTTGCAGCAGCAGGATGTGAGTGTCGTTGATCTGCCAATGATGGGTGGAATGGACATCAAGAAAATGGCTGCGGAGGCGGCACATACCCAGATTGAGATCTGGTCACCACAGTAACATTAAACCTACTCTACAGGTGTGGTGTTACCGCTCTCAGGTGAGAGCGGTTGCCAAGCCAAGACACATTCACTTGCACCCAACACCATCCAACTCCAGGCCTGGGGATCTGGGTGGATCCTATTGAGGGAGGGCCCCAACTGGCTGGAGGAGGGAGTAGGTAGAGGTGGTAGGTACAAAAGTTAGTAGAGACAGGAAGTAAAGGGGGGCAGTTAAAGGGAGTTCAGGAATGGAGTGGTGAGGAATAGGACCTGGAGGATGGAGCTGCTGAGAGGCTACTTCCAGGTCGGGTCGGAGGAAGAGTGAGAAGGACGAAAGGGTCTTGGGGGGCACGGCCGTGGGGGAACCACCCGTGGCGCCCCGTATCCACTGCCGGCTGGAGGTGTAACCAGGTCGCAGAGGGGATCGGCCCCGATCTAGCGAAAGGACTGCAAGCCTTAGCTAGTAAAACTGGAGGCTGCTGGCTTGCACGAGGAGCAGCCACAACCATGGACATTCCACAAGATGGTGGCCATATAGGGTCAGGGGACATATCGAAGTCACCCGCGGCCACTAGGTTTGGACCCTGTTGTACGAAGACGCAGGGCAAGAGAAGCAAGTAGCCAGCGTGGGGAGACGGCCAGGAAAGGCTCACAAAAGGTGTCTTGATGAAGTTGCCCTGTATCATCTGAGAGCTGGCCAGGCTGCGTCATGGAGGAGTACAGCACCAGTCCGTGGACTTGACTGATCACCAAGTAAAGGTAAAGAACTACAGCCTCGGTCTCCTATTATTCTGTGCGCCGTCCCTGCTGATCCCTGCATCCTCATCATCGGCCACTGAATCTCTAATTCAATCTTTGAGGCCACGCTCTACCTGTGTGGAGCGATACCATCCAGGCGGCCACTCCTTCGGCCCCAGAGGTCCCACAGCAGTGCTGGTCACTCTGTCCGGAATAACCACAGGTGGCGTAATGAACTATTCCCTTGTAAATAATGATCCTCATTTTATTGTACGCCCGGGGCCATGGAGCCGGGTCACCACCACCGAAACCTCCCACCAAACTGACCGGCCCGGTTTAAAAGAGTGTAAATACCACATAATGATCCTTCCTCGTGCTCATAACATTTTTAGTTTCTTTGGTGACGTGCTCGAAAACTGTGAATCCTGTCACTCGTGTGTTAGTTGCCTCAAAATATCTATTTTTTATAATGCTTTATCATCTCAACCCTTTTTTATCCATTTCCGCAAAATGTTTACATTTCTAAAATTCACAAATAACTTCGTTAGCGTCCGCTCTCTTCGACAGTCAGCACAGACGCCTATAGCAGCTGTCAGCAGAGAAGCCGCTGAGGTAAAGTGAAAGCTGAGTCTTGATTGGTTGCTCTGTACACAGCTTTCATAGCTAAGATGTGAGATCCTTCAGGACATTTTCTGCTTTCTATCTATAGATTCACCTGTTAGATCTCTCATCAGTGTGCAGTGATTACTAAGGGGCAGCATACTAAGGACAGTATATTAAAATTCTGCCCATAAAACAACAGTCTATTGGTCAAGTTATTGCAAAATCTAAGAAAGCAAACACACACAAGGCTGGAGGAACGCTCCATTGTGCGCTGCGCGGTCTGAGCACCCAGCGCGCACTGGGGATCACTCCAGGCGCTATAACCTTTTTAATAGTGAGAATCGAGCTACCATATTTTGCGGACTATAAGACACACTTTTTCCTCAATAAGTTTTAGGAGTAAAATCTGAGTGCATCTTATGTAGCTTGCAGGGGTGCTGCACTAGTGAATCGGATCACAAGAGGTCGGCTCACGTGATCCTGTCCCTGGGCTGGGAGGAGGGGGTGTTTCAGTGGTATGAGGTTGGAAACATTAATTTCAGGGTGATGGGCTTCAGGAAAATGGCGGCGGTGCGATGCATGAGCTATTGATCTGGGCTTTATGGAAATGTCAGCGGTGTGAGGCAGGAGTCTTTGATCTCTGAGTGGTGGACTTCAGGAAAATTGTGGCAGGGTGACGCAGGAGCTATTGATCTCACGGCAGTGGGCTTCATGGAAATCTCGTCAGTGTGAGTCAGGAGACATTGATCTCCGGGTGGTGGACTTAAGGAAAATGGTGGCGGAGTGACACTGTTGACATGCCCACCAGGACTGTGGGGTACTCGGAACCGAGTCAGGTCTTCCTGGGGAGGTCACGGGCTTGTGACCTGGTTCCGTGGCCCTGGTTGTGTCAATAAAAGGGAGAATTATTGTATGGGAATTAACGTGACCCCACCCGTGGGTTTCGGCGATGGGGATGGATGGCCGACACTACAGTCAGATCTTCTGGGGCTCTTGGTAATGTAGCTGAGGAGGTTCTGCTCTCCACGGGTAGAGCAAGGGATCAGGGAAGTTTACACAGTCTATGCTAGGAATAGGATACGGTGGGGTGCAGGACCTAGGGCTCGACAAATGACTGAAGGACATAACTCTTTGCAGTCTTTAAATTCTTTACTCACGGTAGTGCAAGTCTCCAGTTGTTTCATCCACGGGGTTCTGCGTCCTCCGGTTCAGGGCTCCAGCCAACTCTTGGATATTCTGGGGAACAAACAACCATGACCCCCTTCTTAGGTTTATCTCCGGGTCATCTCTCTGCGCTGGCTCACTCCCTCCTGCCCCACACTCATGTCTTGGTCCAGCAGCCACGGGTTCTAACTGGTGATGTCTTCCCAGTTCCTCTCGCCCCTCTATGGCCACCTTTCCAGCGAATAAGTGTGGATTCGGGTTGTTGCACATGAATTCACCCCAACCCCCAGTTTTCCATAGCTGAGTTCTGCTTTGTCACTCCACTATTTGGGCTACAGTTTTCCCCTCTGTGGCCCAGGTCCCTCCACCTGATTCTGGTCACTACCGGCCTGGATTCAAGCGCCACGGGTGGATCCCTCACTACCCATGCCTCTAGGACCTGCTCAACCTTTCCAGAGCCCCTCACTGGCTCCTCTTTCCCTTCTCTTGGTTCTGGGACGAGCTCCTACCGGCTGCAGTCCCCAGGACGTCTCTCACGCACATCCTCTCGTGTCGCTCCCCTCAACAGTTCTTTCTCTACGTCCTTCCGTTTCCCTCTTTTTTGCTCAACTTTCTGCTTCCACTTCCTGGTGCTCCTCTAGTCCTCTTTCTCTACCCAACTTCCTCTAACTTCGGATGGGGCCCTCCCTAAACAGGGTTCCCCCGAATCCCCTTACAAGGGTGTGTGGGGTTAGGTGAGGGTGTCTGGATTCCAATCGTTGTCCCCTTCTTACCTGAGAGTGGGGTACACACCTCTGGCTAAGGTGCAGTACGTCTGTGGCGACTGAAGCCCAGGGGCGCCACATACCCTCTCTAAAAACCCAGCACGTCCGCAGGCTTGGGCGCTGGATGGTAACAGACAGGAAATAAGACATGCAAAAAATTTTCTGAAATGCATTTCAGCATTTTAAAACATTCAACAGGTAACTTCTTCCCTTAATGGGAGGCATTTTCTTCTTTAAGGTTGCATATAAATATGAAAATATAAAATAAACATTTCTCTACATAAAACTTTTATTCGAGTTCTACTGGGTGCACTAAGATCCCTTTCTGGGTCGTCCTTCTCACTGTCTCAAGTGCAATATGGTGGACCCATTTAATAAAACCACCAATGTAGGCCCTGGGTGGGCTACAGGGCATCGCTGGTCATCTTGCCGGACCACGGTTTGGCCAAGCCAAATGGGTTTTTGTTCTGTGGTCTGTCCTAAAGTGCCACGTTCGAATGTCGATTTCAAAACCAACAAGGAGCACACCTGGTGCTATCTATATACATGAAAAAGTTCTGATCATTCATCGTTCATGATCAATTATCCATGGTTTATCACACATTCAACTCAACTCACTCAAGGCACATTATTCTAAGACTCATCAACTTACACTAACCCGGTTAACTATTACAACCATATACAATTCTTCTGCCAGGTTCTCTATTTCCTCACTCAAGCCAGCTCACTTACGCCTCTGCTGATGAGACAGGCCATGTATAGCCGACAATGGGGGTCTACGTTGCCTGTTCCCTCATTTTGGTCGGAGTCGTTATCACAACCTCTGGTGCTTTCACTTAGTCTAAGGCTGTAGAGTCTTTCGCTGTACTTGGGACTGATGTCTTCAGGCACTGTACTACAGCGGGTGCAGAAGTCACTATCCCACGTGCCATCTGTTATTTAGTTGCTCTCTGCGGCACTTTGGCCTCACCTCTTGCTGGTGTTGGGGGATGCGCCTCATCCTGCACTCCCTTTACATCCAGTGCATGCCACCCCCATTCGCCTAGATGGCGGGTAAAGGTCACTCGGTCTCCGGGATATACAGTTGTAGCCAAAAGTATTGACACCTCTGCAATTCTGTCAGATAATACTCAGTTTCTTCCTGAAAATAATTGCAATCACAAATTCTTTGGTATTATAATCTTCATTTAATTTGTCTTAAATGAAAAAACACAAAAGAAATTGAAGCAAAAAGCAAAACATTGATCATTTCACACAAAACTCCAAAAATGGGCCAGACAAAAGTATTGGCACCCTCAGCCTAATACTTGGTTGCACAACCTTTAGCCAAAATAACTGCGATCAACCGCTTCCGGTAACCATCAATGAGTTTCTTACAATGCTCTGCTGGAATTTTAGACCATTCTTCTTTGGCAAACTGCTCCAGGTCTCTGATATTTGAAGGGTGCCTTCTCCAAACTGCCATTTTTAGATCTCTCCACAGGTGTTCTATGGGATTAAGGTCTGGACTCATTGCTGGCCACTTTAAAAGTCTCCAGTGCTTTCTCTCAAACCATTTTCTAGTGCTTTTTGAAGTGTGTTTTGGGTCCTTGTCCTGCTGGAAGACCAATGACCTCTGAGGGAGACCCAGCTTTCTCACACTGGGCCCTACATTATGCTGCAAAATTTGTTGGTAGTCTTTAGACTTCATAATGCCATGCACACGGTCAAGCAGTCCAGTGCCAGAGGCAGCAAAGCAGCCCCAAAACATCAGGGAACCTCCGCCATGTTTGACTGGAGGGACCGTGTTCTTTTCTTTGAATGCCTCTTTTTTCTCCTGTAAACTCTATGTTGATGCCTTTGCCCAAAAAGCTCTTCTTTTGTCTCATCTGACCAGAGAACATTTTTCCAAAACGTTGTAGGCTTTCTCGGATAAGTTTTGGCAAACTCCAGCCTGGCTTTTTTATGTCTCGGGGTAAGAAGTGGGGTCTTACTGGGTATCCTACCATACAGTCTGTTTTCATTCAGACGCCGACGGATAGTACGGGATTACACTGTTGTACCCTCGGACTGCAGGGCAGCTTGAACTTGTTTGGATGTTAGTTGAGGTTCTTTATCCACCATCTGCACAATCTTGTGTTGAAATCTCTCGTCAATTTATCTTTTCTGTCCACATTCATTGAAAACAAATTAAATGAAGATAATTATTCCATAATGTAACGGAGACTCCAACCCTTGTGTCTGTTGGTCATTCCGTGCCCTCAGTCTTGCACCCCCAACGGCCTACCACCGCCATAGACTTTCCTGGTTGCCCTGTGGAGCAAAACCATCACCGCTGCACTCCCATCATCCCCAGAGGTCCTGCACTGCAGCCGCGGCCACTAACAGCCGCATACCATGGTTGGCTTCACAACAATCATCCTTAAACCACTAGCCCAAAACTTTAAAACTCGCCCCCCAGGGCCACGAGACCAGGCCACGACCCCGTGACTCCCCATAGCAGAACAGCGGGCCCGGGTCTCGAGTACCGCACGGCCCCGGGGTGCATCAGTATTGCTCTCCACGGGTAGAGCAAGGGCACAAGGCAGTTTACACAGTCTATGCTGGGAATAGGATACAGTGGGGTGCAGGACCAAGGACGCGACAAATGACTGGAGGACACAACTCTTTGCAGTCTTTAAGTTCTTTACTCACAGTGGTGCAAGTCTCCAGTTGTTCCATCTCCTGGGTGCTGAATCCTCCGGTTCAGGGCTCCAGCCAACTCTAGGAAAATCTGGGGAACAAACAATTGGGACCTTCTTCTTAGGTTCATCTCCGGGTCATTTCTCTGCGCTGGCTCACTCCCTCCTGCCCCACGCCTCACACTCAGTGTCCCGTTCCAGCAGCCACGGGTTCTAACTGGTGACATCTTCCCAGTTCCTCTTGCCCCTCTACAGCCACCTTTCCAGCGAATAAGTGTGGATTTGGGTTGTTGCACATGAATTCACCCCATCCCCCAGTTTTCTATAGCTGAGTTCTTCTCTGTCACTCCACTATTTGGGGTCCGGTTCCCCCCTCTGCGGCCCAGGTCCCTCCACCCCACTCTGGTCACTGTTGGCCTGGATTCGAGCGCCACGAGTGGATCATTTACTACCCGTGCCACTGGGATTTCCTCAATCTTTCCTGAGCCCTTCACCGGCTCCCCTTTCCCTTCCCTCAGTTCTGGGACAAGCTCATACAGACTCCAATCCCCGGGACGTCTCTCATGCACGGCCTCTCGTGTCAATCTCCTCGACCAGTTCTCTACGTCCGTCCGTTTCCCTCTTTTTCGTTAAACCTTCTGCTTTCACTTTCTGGTGCTCCCCTAGTCCTCTTCCTCCACCCGCACCCCTACCTAACTTCCCTTTAACTTTGAATGGGGCCCTCCCAAAACAGGGTCTGCCCAAATACCCTTACCAGGGTGTGTTATGTTGGTTGTGGGTGTCTGGGTTCCAATCGTTGTCCCCTTTTTACCCGAGAGTGGGGTACCACACCTCCGGCTAAGGTTCAGTACCTTTTTGGTGACTGAATCCTCAGGGGCGCCACACAGGGGCTATTGATCTCATGGCAGTGGGCTTCATGGAAATGGTGGTGGTGTGAGGTGGGAGCCAGTGATCTCCCGGTAGTGGGCTTCATGGAAATGCTGACAGTGTGAGGCAGGAGCTATTGATCTCAATGCGGTGGGCTTCATGGAAATGTCAGTGGTGTGAGGTAGGAGCCATTGATCTCCTGGTAATGGGCTTCAGGAAAAAGGCAGCAGTGCGACACAGGAACTATCGATCTGCCAGCAGTGGGCTTCAGGAAAATGGCAGTGGTGCGCAAGAGGACTCATTGATCTCCCACCAGTGGGCTTAATGAAAATGTCGGCGGTGTGAGACAGGAGCCATTGATCTCCAAAGTTAGTCGACACTCCAGGACAAGGGGTGGTGGTTGCAACGCGAGTCTATTGATTTCAACAGTGGGTTTCATGGATATGTAGTGGTGTGAGCATGAGTATTAATGTTCCGTAGTGGGCTTCATGGGAATGTCAGTAGTGTGAGGCAGGAGCCATTGATTTTCGGGTAGTGGGCTTCATGGAAATGTTGGCAATGTAATGAAGCCATTATTCTCCAGATGGGCTTCGGGAAAATGGTGGTGGTGCTATGTAGGACCTCTTGGCAGTGGGCTTCAGGGAATTGGGGCAGATTTACATCTCGGCTCAATGACAAGCTGAGATCTCAAAATACACATGTACTGCATAGCAGACAATCCCTTTGATGATTTTTCGTCCTTATACAGTTTGCCTCGGGCCGGTAAGAGGTCTTTTAATAAATGGCCATGGACTTGTTATATTATGAATCTGCCGGCCTGGACAGGGCTGTGATGAGCACAGAAGGGCATGTGGGTGATGGTCAGAGGGAAGAGATAAGGGACAGTTGTCACACAGGTCAGTGACCCCCAGCTGTCACAGCTGCTAGGGGCCACATAGAAGATCCCTCACTGTGCAGCTCGGTGACCTCAGTGTTTATGAATCTGCGCTCAGCAGAGGATTGGTCAGCATATTTATTACCCCGAGGTGAGGTCTGTATTTATACCATGTATATTGCCAGATTATCTCCCAAAATCAGCACTTGTGCCCTAGTGGCTTGTTCCAGACAGGATTACAACATACTATAGGATGGCACAGCCGCCAAAAATGCAGGGTAATGTAGCTGCAGCGAGTGATGTGCGAACCCCTACAGCCCACTATAGTTGTATAAGACCCTCAGCAGACTGTGTACAAAGCAGTAGCAGGCGCCCGCCCCTTGGCCCTGTATCTGCCACCCCAGCCACACCCCAATCTGAGTTGAAGGACCCCATATAGCCCCACAGTCAGTGGCATAAGTACTGTCGGGCCCAAAAGGGTCTGGGATACTCAGATCTCGGGTGTTTGGGTACGGGTAGGTCATAGGTGGTCGGTGTCCTTGGGTGACAACAAAAAGGGGTAATTACAGGGATAAGATTTATAGGTGATTGTCGTGACGCCACCTGTAGATCCGGTGATGGCACCAGCGCTGCTGGGGCCTCAGGGGTGATGGGCAGCAGCAAGGTGTTGTAGCTCCCTACAGGTGGAGCGGGATCCCCAGGCTGTATAACTTTGATTGAGGAATAGGGTAGCACGGTAGGAATGGGGCAGCGCAGTCTCTGCTTCGCGGTGTAGAATTACCTCCGTTCACTAGGAAGAAACACAGACACTAGCTCACTCTGCACGGGTACTTTACTCCGGTAATCTGCAGTTTACAGGGTATGCAGTTGTTACAGCTAGGGTAGAAGACCGGGTTGTCCTGGCAGTAGGCAATGTTCCTCTGCAGCTCCAGCTATGTTCCTTTTCTATATCTGTCTCTGTCCTTCCTCTGCGCACTCCTTCTTCCTCGTGCTGCCCTGCACGAATCCCGCTTACTACCAGGCCTGTCGGGTGATATGAGGATCCCTTCTCTCTCTAAGTGGTGCTCAACCCGGTTTGGTGCTTCTGGTGGGGACCGTACATAGGTCGGGCTGGATCATGCTCCTATGAAGCTTTCAACCATGTCGGTGTTTGCGGCTCAGGGATTGTCCTCTGCACCCCTTTGGAGCCGGTACCCTGTTTCGGACTGGGCCAGGGTGTTCATCACCCTCTGTCTGCCCCTCTTGTCTTGAGGTGCCGTCCCGTTACTTCTCCTCTCTCTTGTTCTGCTCTCTACTACTGTTCTCTGGTTCTGCTTTCTCCCCACTCACTTTATAACCTAGCTCTCCTCCCACCGGGACGGTTACCCTAGTGACGGGTTGTCTGATTGGTCCCCTATCACTAGGCGTGTGTGTGGTGCTGGAGCTTCAGGCTTCTACTATTCCTTACCAAAACAAAGCATACCGCACCTTCTGTTAGGGGTGCAGTACCCTTTTGTAGCGCGCTGACTAGCGGGGCGCTACAGTTCAACAGGTGCCCTGGAGCCTATGGGGCCCCAAAAGTACCTCTGTCTTATAAAAAGACCAAAACTAATAAGGATTTGCAATAATTGGGGGCCCCATTGAAGCTTTCACATTGGGGCCATTAGCTTCAAGTTTCGGCCCTGTGCACAGTCATGGATCCTTTTCAGATATAGGGTCGTTTCTTGTAGGATGAGTTATCACTTATTCAAAGAATGCAGTACTGATTGCTTGGGGCCGACCACTGGTCCTGAGACAGGGAAATGAATAGAGCGATGGCCGCGTACATGCACCACCCTGGGTGCCAAATCTATGTGAGAGCACATTTCAGCCCTTCCTCCACTGTGAAGGGATCCAGGAGATAACAGCAGCATTGGGTATAGGGGCAACTGAAACCACTGCATCGACCATGACCAAAATTACTAGTGCAACTCACTAACTGATATCCCTCTCACTAAACTCTCCATCCTGGCCTGAAGGCAGCTGCCAGAAACTTACCTCTGTCCAGCTGATATCTGGGGCCTCAGATTTGGTGGGGGATCTCACTGGTGGCCTGCCCAGACCCGTGGCTCTGAGGGGAAGACAGTCGCCAAAATTAAAGGATTTAAGTATTTATCACGTGACGCCACCTGTACTACCTGGTGACTAGACTAGAGCTGCGTTAGGCTCACCCCACTGGGCCGCTGCCCAATTCTAGGCCTAGCCAGAGTCTGAGGGAAGGAGTTGAGAGAAACAGAGGAACACATCTGGGAGACAGAGTTACCCTTTAACGGCGGGGTTGGAAACACAAAGATAAGACTCAAGTTGCCTAGCAAGTGGGTACCCGTGAGAGGAGACAGGGTTGGCAGCCTAGCTAAAGCGGCAGCAGGGCCATACACACAACGCAGAGTGGGAAGCCAAGGACCCGGCCAGGGTGGGAGCAACCCGGCCCCGGTACAGACTCCGTGGACAGTACTCTGCTGAATAACACCTACAGTAAAGACTTGGAAAACTACAAAACAGTGAGTCTGTGTGATCCTTGCGTTCAAGCCCTACTTTCCCTCACAAACTGCTTATCATCTCTACCACTACCCCTACTCTGCATCATCTACAGACTATTATCACCACTGCCCCGGGGAACCAGGCTCTGCCCATGGAGAGCCGTTACATCACCGGCTGCCAAACATCATCCCCGGAGGTTCTGCAGCAGCGGTGGTTACCCTGACCACACACACAGGTGGCGTCACGACTTTCTCCCCTGTAAATACCCCCATTACTTGTGGGCTCGGGACATGGTCCGGACCAAGACTGTCGTGATACCCCCCGTGATATCCCGGTCTGGTAGCAAGTACCCCGTCCCAGTGGGCTCCACACTAGCAGGTATACCGATTGCAAGATCCTCTGATTCTCTAGCAACGAGTGTTTCTTCCTGACTTCTTGCGTTTGATAAAAACTAAGCAAGGGCACTATTACTGCTCCATCTTGTTGGGGCCAATCTGCTGGAAAATCTCCGAGTATGGTTGAGATGACACTTGCCTTTGGTTTTGGGCATGGAATTGGCGATGTAAATTACTCTGGTTCTTCATTTTCTGGGGAATCAGCAAAGTCTTGGGTTTTCCAATCGGTTGGACATTTCTTTAAATGATCCCTTGATACTGTCTGTGTGGTTTTTCCTCCATTTTGCTGATGAGGCAAACCTTGGTATTCAAACAGCAGAAAAATTACTGGGCACTGCAGCTTTCACCCTATGTGTCTGTGTGTGACCTCATGCATATACAGGTGTCAGTGTGTGGGGTCCAGAATAGCGGTGCAGCTTAATGAAGTATGAACAAATTCTTTAAGAAAAAATGAGCGGCACTCACTATGTTGAAATCTATTTTTTTTTTTTTTGACCAGAAGAAGCGGTACAGCACCGCGAAACGGCCGTCGTCACTCCTCCACACTCCCTCCCCTACAGCAGCCATGTTGTGCCTACACTTGGGCAAATAAAAAATAGAAGAATTCAACAGGGTGAGTGCCGCTCATTTTTTCTTAAATAATTTGTTCAAACCTTGGTATTATTGAAGTTAGATTCTAGAGCAGTATAGGGTTTTCGCTCCCATTGGTCATCCAAATTATGTCTTCTTTGTTTTCTCTTCAAGACAATACTTCCAGGTAACATGGGTTCTGCTGGTGCACTTTTGTTGAAGTTCCTTTCTTGCTTTTCCTGAGCTTTTCAAGACTATCTTCAACGCAAGCCTGAACTTGTCTGTACTGTGCTAAACGGGTGGTATTCCAGTCAGAATTGGAAGCTTCTGCTTTGGGTTCAACAACTCCGAGTTCCAGATCTACAGGTAATCTTCCCGTACTCGCTGTCATGAGATAGGCGGGTGTACAGTTTGTAGAACTCACTGGGATGGGATTATACAGTCTACCAGATCAGGCAGTTTTTCTGGCCATTGATTCCTTTTTTCAAGAGGTAGTATCTTGAGCATGTCTATCACAAGTTTGTTCAACTTTTCACATAACCGATTGGATTGGGGATGATATGGCGTAGCTCTTATTTTCATACAACCATACAAATGACAAAACTCTTGGAAGATTTCGGCTTCAAAAGCTGAACCTCTATCAGTGAGAACTTGTTCTGGGTAGCCTAGTGGTCTACAGAAGACATTCTGGAAAGTTTTTGCAGCTGTTGCAGCAGTTAGATCTTTTACAGGTGCGACCATCAAGAATCGGGAGTAATGAATGATCCACCATCATCAAAGCATAAGTGTAGCCGGTCCGACTTGGAGTCAGCTTAATGTGGTCTAAGGCTACAATCTGAAGCGGTTGCGTTGTTTACAATTGATTAGAGTGGTGCTCTTTGACTCTGCTGGTCTTTTCTGCATAGGCTACTGGGTTCACAATCTTTACACCATCTTTCTATGGATCCCGTCATCCCAATCCAGTAGAACTGATCTTTTAGCAGCATTTCTAGCTTTTTCCAACCAAAGTGTCCAGTCTGATTGTGGTAGGCATTTAGTACCATTTGGATTTCGGTTTTGGGTACTACGATCTGCCATACAATGTCATTGGTTCTTGGTTTAATATATCTTCTACAGAGCTTCTCCTGGTAAATTGAAGAACTTGCTTCTCTCGTTCCACAGGTGCTTAGCTTCTGGTGAAGGATTTGGAGGTAACCTTGCGGACTTCTGCGTTATCAGTCCTTTTACTAAACTGATAGCTGGGTCACTGTCTTGAGATTCCTTCCAACCGAAGTGTGGTAACAGGTTCACCATTCTCTCAGGAGGTTCTGCATGGACCTGTTGGCACTGTGATGTCCTCAGCTGATGGAAGGTGGGTAATTCTACTTCTTCCAGTTTATCTTCATCCGCTCACATATATGATGAGTGAGGCATCCTGGATAAGGCATCAGCGGTGCCGTTGCTTTTCCCAGCCCGGTACTTGATGGTAAACTGGTAATTGGATAATCTGGCCATCCATCTCTGTTCCATGGTTCCCAATTTTGCAGTTTCCAGGTGGTTAAAGGGCTGTTATCAGTAAAAGCTGCGAACTTGCTATATGCCAAGTAGTGTTTAAATCTTTCAGTAACGGCCCAGACCAATGCCAGGAACTCCAGCTTGAAAGAACTGTAGTTTTCGGGGTTCCTCTCTGTGTGGTGAAGCTTCCTACTAGCATAGGCAATACCTCTTTCTTTGCCTTCTTGCTTCTGAGCGAGTACAGCTTCTAATCCCACATTGCTGGCATCTGTATACAACAGAAATGGTAGGTTGTATTCGGGGTAAGCCAGGATCTCTTCACCAATTAGGGCCTCTTTCATCATCTGGAACGACTCTTCTTGTTCCTTGCCCCACTCCAAGGGAGGATCTCGAGACTTGCATTTCTTGGGTTGGCCGACCAAGAGATTCTGTAGAGGAGCAGCCTTCTTCGTGTACTCCTTAATGAACCTCCGGTAGTATCCCACCAATCCCGGGAGCTGACGTACTTCTCTTAAGGTCTTTGGTTCAGCCCATTCCTGGATGACGGTTACTTTGTCTGAGTCAGGGGCCACCCCTTCGGAACTGACTGTGGCACAGGTACTGAACTTTCGGTTTTAACAAGTGGCATTTTGATGGTTTAGCTTCACCCATACTTGGATTAGGCTTCAAATACCTCGGCTAGATGAGTTAGGTGTTTTTCATAGGACTTAGAGTACACTACGACATCATCCAGGTAAAGCAGTACCGTCTCAAAGTTCTTATGACCTCTGGAACGTTCTGGGTGCATTGCATAGTCCAAATGGCATGCTGTTAAATTCACACAGACCCCACGGGCGTTGCAAATGCCGTCTTCTCGCAGTCTTCCTCTGCAATGGATACCTGCCAATATCCGCTAGTAAGATCTAGGGTTGAAAAGTAATTGGCGGACTTCAATGCAGCTAGTGATTCTTGAATGCAAGGTAACAGGTAAAGCATCCTTGTGTGTTATGCGATTTATTTGCCTGTAATCTACACACATTCTCATGCTGCCATCCTTCTTTCTCACCAGGACTAGTGGGGCTGCCCAGGGACTACAACTATCTCTTATAACCCCTGCGTCCTTCATGTCCTGTAACATCTCTTTGGCTTTTTGATAGTGTGTGGGTGGAATAGGCCTGTATCACTCTTTAATTGGTGGTTGTGTACCTGTGGGGATGTGGTGTTGTACCCCTTTTAGTCATACCAAAATCAAGTGAATGCTTACTGAATACCTGTTCAAATTCTTGAACTACCTGGTAGACACCTTGCTTTTTATACACAGGAGTGGTATAATTTCCTACATGGAGTTGCTGACACCAGTCCTCCAGTGGCCCTGTAATGTTATTGTGGCGCCCCTGCATCCAGGAGGCCACAAAGGGAACTGCAGCCAGGCAGGTAGGACGACTGTTGCACATCAACACCCTCACGGCCCACACAACCCACGTACAGTAGAGGGCAGTATCCAGCCCGAGCTTGGAGACTCTAGGCAGGCGAGGGGTGGTGGATTTAGAGGAGTGGGTTGGGCACACACGTAGTCAGGTGACTGACAGTAAAAATAGTGAAGGGGGAGGAGGAAGGAGTCAGTAGGCCAGAGTGAGCCGACCAGAAAAGACACAGACTAGCAGCAGGCTGAGGAACACGGCACAGGCCGAGAGACAGCAGGAGGCCGAGTCAAGCTGAGACAGAAGGAAGGAATCACACGTCCTGGAAGAGTGAGGTGTAGGAGCGCAGAATCTGTACAAGCCAGGGTGAGCCGGAGGAGAGAGAAAGCCTGTCCGAAGCCAGATCCCCAGGAGTGTGAGAGGACAGAGAGGGACGGTGATACCCGGGCCCTAGACTTACAGCTGAGACGACCGACTGCAGGCGGAGTAGCCCTTCTATAATACTGGAAGACGCAGAGGGAGAGAGCCTGGTAGAGCCTCACCTTGAGGACTGCTGGAGGCTGGGCTGAGTAGAGTGTCGGCTCTAGAGGGACCGTAGTTTCACCCAGCATCCCCAGACAACCGACGGGGGACCACAGCTACACGTTAGGGTCCCTACCCCAAAGGACAGGCAGCTCAGTGACAAACAGGAGGACCCACAGGGGCCCGAGTCACCGCCATACTGTCCGGAGACACACCCAGTGCACACAGAACGTTAACAGCCCGGAAAGGACACCGAGATAGCGTGAGGGGTCACAGAGAGATACCTGGCTGCAGAGGTTAAGGGAACCCCGGAGGGGAGAGTGAGCCCGTGGACTGAACTGAGACTTGTAAGAACTGTAACTGAACTGTGAACTGTACTGAAAGCTTTGGAAGTAAACACGGAAAACCCTGAATCTGCTTCCCTTGTGTCTCTGCTTGAACGCCATTCCCTCCATACAGGATTACAGCAAATTCCCACCTGCAGAGCCACAGCCTGCCGGCTCCAGCACCGAGGAAGGATTCCTGCAGCATCTGGCTAGTAAGCGAATTACACTCAGCACAAAGCCTGCACACAACATCATAGGCTCTAACTAACACTGCCCCGGGGAATACAGTTCTACCCACTGGAACTATTCCATCTACGCTGCTATTCCATCATCCTCGGAGGTTCTGCAGCAGCGGCGGCTCCATTACTAGCCGCATATAGTGGGTGGCGTCATGACTGACAATCCCCTGTAAATATCCCCTTTTATTTGCCAGCCGGACACGGTCCGGACCAGGATCACCCGTGACTTCCCCAGTAGCAGACCCGGTCCGGTACCGAGTACCCTCGTCCCAGTGGGCTTGACATTATCATCCTCTACCTCGGATTGAGGTAAGGGTTCCACTGCTTGAATCTCATTGTTATGTACAGTGTACAACTTAGCAACGGTGGAATACCTGGGTAGTTTGACCTCTTCACTACCACAGTTTAAGATGCAAACTGGTACCCTTCCCTTGTGTACATCAACTACCCCCTGGCTGTCAAGAGTGTAGGTCTATGCTCTGAGCTGACGGGCTCCACTACTGCCTGGTAGTCCTGTCCTCTTAGACCTATGGCTGCTCGACATCAAATCATCACTTCACTCATAGGAGGTATTACAATAGGAAGTGGGTCTGTTATCCGTACGGTACCAATTTCAACACCTGTAAGGTTTACCTGTTGCTGGTGCAGTTGGGCTCTTCTCTCTCGCTGAAGAACCTTCTTCTGCCCAGGTTTAGCAGTGTCTGCAATCTGTTGAAGCAAGAATAACACTTCCCAATGCAATTGTTAACAACAATTGTGCCAAGACTAACATAAGGATCACGATTATTAGGATTCTCTTTTACCACAATAATCCCCTGGTTTTGCAATTCTACCCTCCCCACCTTTATTGGTACTTCATTAGCCCTCACTATGGTAAGCGGTTCACCATTGGAAGCATAAAGGTTAAAGGATCCTCTCACCTCCAGAAAGCCTCCTAAGCTAGCAAAACATGTCCCTGCAGCATCCCATCACTAATCTCACACTTCTTTTGTCTCCTAAAAGCATCCTGTGAAAGTGCATAAAAACATTTTAATAGTTACTCATTAGTGATTATAATTAGCAGGGGCTATATTCTTTAGCCCTTAAGGCGTGTTGTTTTGCAGGCTCCAGGATCCACCCTCTCTATCTATGTGCTCTGCTTGTGCAGGCTTTGCCCCCCCCCCCCTCTCTATCACTCACAGAATGCAAATCATTAGTCCTGCCTTCAGCTGCACATCACAGCAGCACAGACAGAGAGAGGGTGGATCCTGGAGGCTGCAAAACAACACGCCCTGGTGACTAAAGAATATAGCCCCTGCTAATTATAATCACTAATGAGTAAGTATTAAAACGTTTTTATGCACTTTCACAGGATGCTTTTAGGAGAAAAAAGAAGTGTGAGATTAGTGATGGGATGCTGCAGGGACATGTTTTGCTAGATTATGAGGTGTTTTGGAGGTGACAGGATCCCTTTAAGGTTTAAAGCGGGTGGTTGGAGTTCCTTATCTGACCACAATTGTTTGTAAAGGATATGTGGTATGGTGGTCACCTGTGACCCGGTTTCCAATAAAACAGGTGTTGATATGCCGTCTAGTATGATGGACAGGAACGATCGTTGTCCAATGAAGGTGTTATACCAGTCGGCTGGGCCCTGTTGAGTTACTCCTGAGGTTTGGCCCCGGCCCCTAGGGACTGCTCGTTTAAAGGACAGCGGCGGGTGATATGGCCGGTCTTGTGGCAGTGATGGCAAATGGGTTCCCCTGTGGAGCTGTAACGGTCGGTGGTCCTCCCTCGCTACGACGAAGTTTGCCTTGCTCTCATCCACGGTGCATCCTCCGGACTGTTAGCAAGCTGGATCAAAGGTTGAGGTTTTGGCTGTGACTTTGGCTTTGTCCCCTGCTGCAGCTGCAGGGCTTCCATGACTCGAGTTGAGTTCTTGCCCATTTGGCGCACTTCAGAGCCTAAAGAGTCATATTTATCAGGGTTAGCAGTTTGTACACTGTTCTCAGCTGTAGGCACGGGTACTGGTGTTGTGGTAGCCTGTGCCTCACCACTGCACCACCGCCGGATGGCAGCTTCACAGCTTCAGGAGTCTCCACTGGCCAAAACCCCTTTATTGCCATGTCCTTTAAAGTATTGAAATCAGCATCCGGGTGGCTTAGGAACCACCAGCGTAAGGTTTTGTTGTCCTCTGGTGATAGCAGCCCTGTGGATGAACTGCTCCAGTTAACAATTTGTCCTCAGCAATAACACTAGTAGGGCTGACTTGCTTTAGGGCTCGCAGTGCCTCCTGCAGGTGCCAGGCATAGGTCTGGATATCATCCCCAGCCGTTGATAGCAATGGTAAAAGCGCATCCTTATGTCACGAGATAAGAGCCCTCCTGCCTAATTACAGTCTTCAAAAGTAGTTTTTAACTTAGTAAAGATTATGGCTACTGATCCTCGCTCATCTGCGGACCAGGATTCAGTCCCTCTTTCTGCCGCATTGGTTAACTGTCCCAATACAACCGCGGCGCGCTGTTGACCGGTCATTGCATACATATCCAACACACTGCAGATCTTTCTTTTGAAGGTGGACAGAGTATCAGGGCGGACGTCATACTGGGGCAACCACTTGGCACTCGGGATGTAGGGTAGCGAGATCGGCATGATGGGGGCTACAGCGCCCGGTGCGCTGGTGATACTACTGGTTGCAACCATGGTTGCTTCGGGGTGATTCACGGGGTCAACGAAGGTGCTATCGCCGTCGCTGGACGAGGCAGACATTTTTGGGATCCCCCCTAGTGAATCACAGCCAGTCTTTTAACAGTTAAACATTTTTGAACCCACGTATACAGGGGATTAAGCGTTCGGATGTTTCCAGACTAGGCCGCTGCACTTCGGAGGTACTCGGCAGAGCGAGGGGCGGGTTTTGGTTTTGCGCTCTGCAAGCTGTCACGCCACCTTTCTTACCGCTCCGCGGCACAGTCATGGCGGCTTAGTTTAACAGTCACACAACACAGTTTTAAATATGGCACACAGTACCCGCTAGCATTGGGCAAGCGATCCGGTTCGTGAGCGCCAGAAATTATGGGAACTATCTGTACCTCCCCAGGGTATGGGGACTCGGATGTCTGGACCCTCAGATTCGGTGGGGATCTCACTGGTGGCCTGCCCAGACCCGTGGCCCCGAGGGGAAGACAGTTGCCAAAATTAAACAATTGAAGTTTTTATCACGTGACGCCACCCATAGTACCTGGTGACTAGACACCAGCGCCGCCACAGTCCTCCGGAGGGTGATGGTATTGCGGCTAGGGTGGAGCTGCTCCCTACAGGTAGAGCTCATCCTCCGGGGCAGTGTTGGTTGTGAGGGATGGAGCTGGGGTTTGGCCAGGTGATGGGTTAACGGGATAGTCTCTGCGGGTAGCGGGGACAGGGGGTGAAGAACGCACACACACACGCTGGAAAACACAGTTGAATTTCCACAGCAAGTGGGTGTAAGGCCTCAGTGTCCTCTTTTCCCAGTGATGAAGCTCCTGCCCCGTGTAGAACTTGGCTGGCCTCCACTACTCTCTCTCTTCACCTGCGCTGTCGACGGGCAACCTCTGATGACTACCGCTGCTTCTCTCTCCACGGTGTCTGGCTCCCTGAACGGTGATTAGGCAGGTGACCGGGTGACTGGAGTCTCCGCAGTTTGCCGGGGTTCTCTCCTGGGCGTGTAGCTCTTTTGCAGACACAGACCCTGGTGTGTGGTTTTGTTGAACCTATTCTGGCTCCTCGGTCCCCACTTCTCCTCCTCTTTCCTCTTCTTGCCTTCCGTACCCACTCTTGGCTTGGCAGGACTGCTCAGAGACTGTTTAGGGTCACCGGTTCGGGCCTTACTCGGCACCGATCTCCAGGACGTATCTGCAGCTCTCCTAGCGTCTGCACACTCTGACTAACTCCTCCCCAGCATCAGTATTTATAGGGGATCTTGCCTAAGGGCAGCAAGTGGAGCTCCCCCTCCTGTGCTGGGGTGGAAGGTGTTGGTTGTACTGGTGTACCTGCTGTGGATATTCACCTGTGTTCTATGAAGGCCTGTGGGTACCTGTGGATGCAGGGCACCATACCTCCCCCACTGTTCCAGCCATTGCACTGGTTGTCCATCTGCTACAGAATACAGAAAAAGACATCACAGTCACAAGCCAAGCTGTGGCCAGCGCAGCGTCTCCTCCTCAGGCGATGACCCCTCACCCGGGCAAATAAAATCTAAACAAATACAGATTTTGTCCGAAGTATAATGTAATATTTATTCCATAAGCTGAACGCCAAATCAACAACAATAAACAACATCATAGCACCTGGAAGACAAAGAGGAGAGGAATCCACTCTGGAGTCTGGGCGAGATCACACTGTGCAGAGAGGAATCCACCCTGGAGTCTGGCCGAGATCACACTGTGCAGAGAGGAATCCACCCTGGAGTCTGGGCGAGATCACACTGTGCGGAGAGGAATCCACCCTGGAGTCTGGGCGAGATCACACTGTGCAGAGAGGAATCCACCCTGGAGTCTGGCCGAGATCACACTGTGCGGAGGGGAATCCACCCTGGAGTCTGGGCGAGATCACACTGTGCAGAGAAGAATCCACCCTGGAGTCTGGGCGAGATCACACTGTGCGGAGAGGAATCCACCCTGGGGTCTGGCCGAGATCACACTGTGCGGAGGGGAATCCACCCTGGAGTCTGGCCGAGATCACACTGTGCGGAGAGGAATCCACCCTGGGAGTCTGGCCGAGATCACACTGTGCGGAGAGGAATCCACCCTGGGAGTCTGGCCGAGATCACACTGTGCAGAGAGGAATCCGCCCTGGAGTCTGGCCGAGATCACACTGTGCGGAGAGGAATCCACCCTGGAGTCTGGGCGAGATCACACTGTACGGAGAGGAATCCACCCTGGAGTCTGGCCGAGATCACACTGTGCGGAGAGGAATCCGCCCTGGAGTCTGGCCGAGATCACACTGTGCGGAGGGGAATCCACCCTGGAGTCTGGGCGAGATCACACTGTGCAGAGAGGAATCCACCCTGGAGTCTGGCCGAGATCACACTGTGCAGAGAGGAATCCACCCTGGAGTCTGGCCGAGATCACACTGTGCGGAGAGGAATCCACCCTGGAGTCTGGCCGAGATCACACTGTGCAGAGAGGAATCCACCCTGGAGTCTGGCCGAGATCACACTGTGCAGAGGGGAATCCACCCTGGAGTCTGGCCGAGATCACACTGTGCGGAGGGGAATCCACCCTGGAGTCTGGGCGAGATCACACTGTGCAGAGAGGAATCCACCCTGGAGTCTGGCCCAGATCACACAGTGCAGAGAGGAATCCACCCTGGAGTCTGGCCCAGATCACACAGTGCGGAGAGGAATCCACCCTGGAGTCTGGCCGAGATCACACTGTGCAGAGAGGAATCCACCCTGGAGTCTGGCCGAGATCACACTGTGCAGAGAGGAATCCACCCTGGAGTCTGGCCGAGATCACACTGTGCAGATGACTCACCGTGGCCGGGACTCCGGTTTAGACAGGCGATGCTTCCTTCCTCCTTGTCACGGGTGGACCGCGCCTGCCGGTAGTGGGGCCCGGTGTAGTGCAGATCAAAAGTGTTTGAAGACGTCTTGGTGGAACAGATTAAAGGGGTTTTTAATTTATTCGTGACGCCACCTATGAGTAGTTTCGGTAAGGACTACCGACGCTGCGGAACCTCCGGGGGATGGACAGCAGCAAGATGTTACGCTCCCCACAGGCTGAGCGGTGATCCCCGGAGGATGGAGCTGCTCAAGATGTTGTGCGGCAGCTGCGGTTACCTTGTAGTGCGGACGGACAGTTCATAAGGAAGCACGGACACAAAAAGTCTCTGGCACGGGTCTTTACTGTAACCAGCAGGCAGTACATGGTATACAGTGGTTGAGTAGTAGACCAGGTGGACTCAGCAATGATGGTGTCCCTTAGAGATCCGCAGTGTTCCTCCATTCTAAACTAATTGGTTGCCAGTGTCGCCCAGGAATACCAGGTCGGGTACGGGGAGGCTGCTTCAATGCCCTATCCAAGATGTACGTTGTGGATGTTTTGGGGAGCCTTGGATCCCTCAGTGGGTACACCGCTGGTTAGACGACTGGAAGTTGGCTGGTGGTGGGGTGCTCCTGTGAAGCTGCTCCTCCACGCTTTCTGGTTCGCGAACAGAGGTGAACTGCTGCCAGCTTCGGTACCAGTGAACCGGCTGTAAGTTGTGGGCACGGGAGTCTTTTGGGAACCCGTGTAGATAATGCCCAGTCCCGGTAGTTAAGGCCTCAGGTGCTGACACCCGACCGGTGACGGCCCGGGGGCTGCACGGGGTGCGGAGCCCCCGCTCCTCTCCAAGTTCTGTGTTCTAGGCTCTGCTCTAGATTCCAGACTCCTTCTGTTCTGTCTAGACTATTGTGTGTTCTACTACACTTCCCTAACACTCCACCCACCAGGACCTAGGATTGGCCCTCTGTTCTAGGTAATGCATGCAGGGTTGGATTTCTAAATTAACCAGATCATTGCTGAGTCAGAGAATATTGCGGCTGCATTTATGGCTGCAATACCCTCTTGTGACGCACTCGTTGCGGGGCGCCACACAGAGGGGAATCCACCCTGGAGTCTGGCCGAGATCACACTGTGCAGAGAGGAATCCACCCTGGAGTCTGGCCGAGATCACACTGTGCAGAGAGGAATCCACCCTGGAGTCTGGGCGAGATCACACTGTCCAGAGAGGAATCCACCCTGGAGTCTGGGCGAGATCACACTGTCCAGAGAGGAATCCACCCTGGAATCTGGGCGAGATCACATTGTGCAGAGGGGAATCCACCCTGGAGTCTGGGCGAGATCACACTGTGCAGAGAGGAATCCACCCTGGAGTCTGGGCGAGATCACACTGTGCGGAGAGGAATCCACCTTGGAGTCTGGGCAAGATCACACTGTGCGGAGAGGAATCCACCTTGGAGTCTGGGCGAGATCACACTGTGCAGAGAGGAATCCACCCTGGAGTCTGGGCGAGATCACACTGTGCGGAGAGGAATCCACCCTGGAGTCTGGCCGAGATCACACTGTGCGGAGAGGAATCCACCCTGGGAGTCTGGCCGAGATCACACTGTGCAGAGGGGAATCCACCCTGGAGTCTGGGTGAGATCACACTGTGTGGAGAGGAATCCACCTTGGAGTCTGGCCGAGATCACACTGTGCGGAGAGGAATCCACCCTGGGAGTCTGGCCGAGATCACACTGTGCAGAGAGGAATCCACCCTGGAGTCTGGGCAGGGCCGGCGTTAGGGGGGGGCAGACTAGGCAGTTGCCTAGGGCCCCCACTCTCTTAGGGGCCCCCAAAGGAGCTGAACTGAAAATAGCAATAGAACAGTAAAAAAAAATTAAAAAATACACATATTTGGTATCGCTGCGTTCGTAAGAATCTAAGCTATCCATATACGAAGTAGATTAATCCAATTGGTAAATGGCGTAACGGAAAAAAAAATTAAAACGCCAGAATTGTGTTTTTTGGGCCACCACGTTGTTACAATACAATGCAATAAAAGGCGATCAAAATGTTGTATCTGACTCAAAATGGGATCAGTAAAAATGTCAGCTCAGGGCACATAAAGTAACCCCTCACATATCTATGTATCTTCAAAAATGAAAACATCATGGGTCTTGGAAAATGGCGAATAAAGCAAATGTATTTTAAATATTAGTATTTTTTTTTTTTTTTTTTACAAATTTCTGGGGTTTTTTATGATTGAAATAAAAATGTTCAGTATCTTCTTATTCTGACCTAGATAATTAACTTATGAACTCACTTTTACCATATAGTTAACATGATGAATAAAAAACTCAAAAAAATTGTGGAATTGCACTTTTTTTGTACTTTTATTTGCAATTTCAAAGCATTTGGAATTTCTTTCTCATTCTCCAGTATATTTTGTGGTAGAATGAATGATATCATTCAATAGTACAACTCATCCCACAAAAATACAAGCCCTCATACGGCGATGTGGAAGGAAGAATAAAAAAGTTCTGGCTCTTGGAAGATGCGGAGGGAAAAATAAAAACGAAAAATCGCTCAGTGATAAAAGTTATAAAATCTTTGTAATTGCCGTATAATAGCAGCAGGAGCGCCCCCCGCAGGCTTCAATCTTCACATGTTCATGATGGGAGTAATTAGAGTTTGGGGACCTCCTTAATTCCTACATTTGTAGCCAGTTATCAAGCAGAACTTACAAGGCTTTAAAGGGGATGTCCAGGATTAATAAAACTTTACTACATTCTTTCAAAAACAGCGCCACCCCTGTGTACAGGTGGCATGTGGTATTACAGCATAAGTCCATTCCCTTCAATTAAGCTGAGCTGCAATATCACATACAACCTGTAGACAGGGGTGGCGCTGTTTTTGAAAGAAATCAGTCATGTTTATAGAATTCTGGACAACTCCTTTAACCTCTTAAGGACCGAGTCACTTTGCAGCTTAATGACCGGACCATTTTTTGTAATTCTGACCACTCTCCCTTTATGAGGTAATATCTCTGGAACGCTTCAACGGATCCTAGCGATTCTGAGATTGTTTTTTCGTGACATATTGGGCTTCATGTTAGTATTAAATTTAGGTTGATAATTTTTGCGTTTATTTGTGAAAAAATAAAAAATTTTGCAAAAATTTTGAAAATTTAGCAATTTTCAAATTTTTAATTTTTATTCTGCTAAACCAGAGAGTTATGTGCTACAAAATAGTTAATAAATAACATTTCCCACATGTCTACTTCACATCAGCACAATTTTGGAAGAAAAAAAAAATTTTGGTAGGACGTTATAAGGGTTCAAAGTTCATCAGCAATTTCTCATTTTTCCAGCAAAATTTACAAAACCAATTTTTTAGAGACCACATCACATTTGAAGTCCCTTTGAGGGGTGTACATGACAGAAAACACCCAAAAGTGACACCATTCCAAAAACAACTTCACTTCTGAGCCCTGCCGTGCGCCCAAACAGTGGTTTATGACCACATATAAGGTATCGGTGTACTCAGGAGAAATTGCCCAACAAATTTTGGGATGTATTTTATCCCTTTGCCCATGTGAAACTGAAAAAATGTAGGCAAAAATAATTTTCTTGTGAAAAAAAAGTGTTTTTTTAATTTTTATGGATGAATTTGTGAAGCATCTGGGGGTTCAAAGTGCTCACTATGCATCTAAATACATTCCTTAGGGGTTTAGTTTCCAAAATGGGGTCATTTGTGGGGGAGCTCCAATGTGGAGACACACGGGGACCCTCCATACGCGACATGGTGTCCGCTAACAATTTGAGCTCATTTTCCATTCAAATTGTTAGCGGACACCATGTCGCGTTTGGAGGGTCCCCGTGTGTCTCCACATTGGAGCTTCCCCACAAGTGACCCCATTTTGGAAACTACACCCCCAAAGGAACATATCTAGATGCATAGTGAGCACTTTCTACCCCAGGTGCTTCACAAATTGATCTGTAAAAATGAAAAAAGAAAATTTGTGTGGAAAAAAAAAAGTGCTTTTTCATTTTTATTGATGAATTTGTGAAGCATCTGGGGGTTCAAAGTGCTCACTATGCATCTAGATATGTTCCTTAGGGGGTCTAGTTTCCGAAATGGGGTCACTTGTGGGGGAGCTCCAATGTGGAGACACACCGGGGCCCTCCAAACGCGACATGGTGTCCGCTAACAATTCGAATGGAAAATGAGCTCAAATTGTTAGCGGACACCATGTCGCGTATGGAGGGTCCCCGTGTGTCTCCACATTGGAGCTCCCCCACAAGTGACCCCATTTTGGAAACTAGACCCCAAAGGAACATATCTCGATGCATAGTGAGCACTTTGAACCCCCAGATGCTTCACAAATTGATCCATAATAATGAAAAAAGAAATTTTTTGTGGAAAAAAAAAGTGCTTTTTCATTTTTACGGATGAATTTGTGAAGCACCTGGGGGTTCAAAGTGCTCACTATGCATCTAAATACATTCCTTCGGGGGTCTAGTTTCCAAAATGGGGTCACTTGTGGGGGAGGTCCAATGTGGAGGCACACAGGGACCCTCCATACGCGACATGGTGTCCGCTAACAATTTGAGCTTATTTTCCATTCAAATTGTTAGCGGACACCATGTCGCGTTTGGAGGTCCCTGTGGGTCTCCACATTGCAGCTCCCCCACAAGTGCCCTCATTTTGGAAACTAGACTCCCCAAGGAACGTATCTAGATGCATAGTGAGCACTTTGAACCCCAGGTGCTTTACAAATTGATCCGTAAAAATGAAAAAAGAAACTTTTTGTGGAAAAAAAAGTGCTTTTTCATTTTTATGGATGAATTTGTGAAGAATCTGGGGCTTCAAAGTGCTCACTATGCATCTAGATACGTTCCTTAGGGGGTCTAGTTTCCGAAATGGGGTCACTTGTGGGGGAGCTCCAATGTGGAGACACACCGGGACCCTCCAAACGCGACATGGTGTCTGCTAACAATTTGAATGGAAAATTAGCTCAATTTGTTAGCGGACACCATGTCGCGTTTGGAGGGTCCCCGTGTGTCTCCACATTGGAGCTCCCCCACAAGTGACCCCATTTTGGAAACTAGACCCCCAAAGGAACGTATCTTGTTGCATTGTGAGCACTTTGAACCCCCAGATGCTTCAGAAATTCATCCGTAAAAATTAAAAAGCACTTTTTTTCCACAAATAATTTCTTTTTTCATTATTACGGATCAATTTGTGAAGCATCTGGGGGTTCAAAGTGCTCACTATGCATCTAGATATAATCCTTTGGGGGTCTAGTTTCCAAAATGGGGTCACTTGTGGGGGAGCTCCAATGTGGAGACACACAGGGGCTCTCCATACGCAACATGGTGTCCACTAACAATTGGAATTGTTAGCGGACACCTTGTAGGATATGAAGAGCCCCTATGTGCCTAAACATTGGAGCTCCCCCACAAGTGACCCCATTTTGGAAACTAGACCACCCAAGGAACGTATCTAGATGCATAGTGAGCACTTTGAACCCCCAGGTGCTTCACAAATTGATCCGTAAAAATGAAAAAAGAAACTTTTTGTGGAAAAAAAAGTGCTTTTTCATTTTTATGGATGAATTTGTGAAGCATCTGGGAGTTCAAAGTGCTCACTATGCATCTAGATACTTTCCTTCGGGGGTCTAGTTTCCAAAATGGGGTCACTTGTGGGGGAGCTCCAATGTTCAGGCACACAGGGAGGGGCTCTCCATACCCGACATGGTTTCCGCTAACAATTGGAGCTAATTTTCTATTGAAATTGTTAGCGGACACCATGTCGCATATGGAGAACCCGTGTGCCACCAGCACAAGGGCAACTGGTAGAGTTGGGGTACAGCACCAGAAAATGCCGCCTCTAATGAATGCGCTATTTTCTTGGGTGGCTGTGGGTTGAAATTTGCAGCGTGGGGGACCCACAATATTTGAGTCTCTCCATGCTGAGGATTCCAGTCAGCCAGCTACCAAGTTGTACATGGCTGGCTACAAATACAGCGAAGGCTTTTTTTTATTTCTAGAACTAATTCTAGAAAAAAATAAATGATGTGGGGCTCCGCCATATTTTTGGTCCAGCCAGGTACAACTTGGCAGCTACAGACTGCCAGCAACCCCCAGCTGCCTCGTTGTACCTGGCTGCAACCAAAAATACAGCGAAGCCTATTTTTTTTTATTTCTAGAACTAATTCTAGGAAAAAAAAAATGACGTAGGGCTCCGCCATATTTTTGGTCCAGCCAGGTACAACTTGGCAGCTACAGACTGCCAGCAACCCCCAGCTGCCTTGTTGTACCTGGCTGCAACCAAAAATACAGCGAAGCCTATTTTTTTTTATTTCTAGAACTAATTCTAGGGAAAAAAAAAATGACGTAGGGCTCCGCCATATTTTTGGCCCAGCCAGGTACAACTAGGCAGCTGGGGGCTGGAATCCTCAGCATGGAAAGGCCCAAGCGTTCTGGGCCCCCCATGCTGCGAATTGCAGCCCGCAGCCGCCCCAGAAAATGGCGCATTCATTGAAGCGCCATTTTCTGGCGCTGTACCCATGCTCTTCCAGTTGCCCTGGTGCCGGTGGCAAACTGGGTAATAAAGGGGTTAATGCCAGCTTTTTATTGGCAGCTGGCACTAAGCCCGAGATTCATAATATTGGGCCAATGTTAGACCCGCCATTAGGAATCTCTGGTAAGTAGTCAATAAATACACACAGAGAAAAATATTTTTACTTTGAAAAAAAACACAAACAAAATTCAGACTCCATCTTTATTATAAAAAGATCCGACGTAGTCCACAACGAAGGTCCCACGACGCTCGATCGCGTCCGACGTAGTCCACAACGAAGGTCCCACGATCGACATGCAGGAGGATCGGACTGCAAAGTAGCGATCTGACAGCCCGGGTGCAGTGATCCACTATGTGGATCACTGCACCGGGGCTGTGAGATCGCTTTCTGCAGCTCAATCTGCATGCAGACAGATCGGACTGCAGAGCAGCGATCTGGCAGTTCAGGTGCAGCGCTGGGGCTGCGAGACTGCTTTCTGCAGCTTGATCCCTATGCAGGAGGATCGGACTGCAGAGCAGCGATCTGGCAGCCCGGGTGCAGCGCCGGGGCTGCAAGATTGCTTTCTGCAGTTCGATCCCCATGCAAGGGGAATCCCCTGCATGGAGAGCAAGCTTCAGAAAGCGATCTGACAGCTTGGGTGCAGTGGTCTGAAAGCCCGGATCACTGTGCAGTGGATCACTGCACAGTTTGGACCACTGAGCCCAAACTGTCAGATTGCTTTCTGCAGCTCAATCCCCATGCAAGGGGATTCCCCTGCATGAAGAGCAAGCTGCAGAAAACAATGTGACAGCTTGGTTTCAGTGATCCACTGGATCACTGCACCCGAGCTGACAGATTGCTTTCTGCAGCTCAATCCCCATAGAGGGGAATCCCCCTTCATGGGGATCAAGATGTAGAAAGCGATCTGACAACTTGGGCACAGTGATCTACTGGATCACTGCACCTGAGCTGTCAGATCTCTTTCTGAAGTTCGATCCCCATGCAGGGGGATGGGGGATCAGGGATCCCCATGCACGGGGATCAGGGATCCCCCTGCAGGGGGATGGGAGATCAGGGATCCCCCTGCAGGGGGGTGGGAGATCAGGGATCCACCTGCAGGGGGATGGGAGATCAGGGATCCACCTGCAGGGGGATGGGGATCAGGGATCCCCATGCAGGGGGATGGGGGATCAGGGATCCCCATGCAGGGGGATCAGGGATCCCCCTGCAGGGGGATGGGGGATCAGGGATCCCCCTGCAGGGGGATGGGGGATCAGGGATCCCCCTCCAGGGGGATGGGGGATCAGGGATCCCCCTCCAGGGGAATGGGGGATCAGGGATCCCCCTCCAGGGAGATGGGGGAATAGGGGTCCCCCTCCAGGGGGATCAGGGATCAGGGATCCCCCCTGAAGGGGGATCATGCAGGGGGTCTTACCCAGGACCGCACCGTCCCAGCTGCAGGCAGGCCGGGGGAGCGGCAGTGGAGAAGGGGGCGGCGCCGACACCGCACACCGTCCTCCTGCGTGCCCGGCGCCTGCAGCTGCTGCACTGCAGGTGAGAAGCTGTGCAACGCTGCTGGAGGGCGGCGGTGCTGTGGAGCGACAGCACCCCCCCTTCTCCAGCTGCTGGAGGGCCCCCCGCCGGTCACCAGAACTGTGGCGGGGGGCCGGAGATAGCGGGGAACAGGGGGGGAAGGCGGACACAGCACGGTACTGGGGATATGAGGGGGGGGGGGGGATCAACAGCAGGGGGCAGGGGTAATGAGCGGGGGAATGGGGGGGGGGCTGGGCTGGATGCGGACACAGCGGGGAGACAATGGAGGAGACCAGGAGCAGTGGGCACATAGGTGGAGGGGCAGAGGACACAGGCAGGGGATGTGTGCAGGAGCCGGGCACAGCTGACAGCCCGGCTCCTGCAGCGATCGCTCAGGGAAGTGCTGACATTCAGCACTTTCCTGCGCCATCTTGATGTGATCGGTCGGTCAGATTGACTGACCGATCACATCGCTCTGAGTGTGGGGACCCCTAAAAAAGGTCCCCACACCTCTGCCCCTGACCCTCAGCTGTCACTGACAGCTGTTAGATTTGAGCTGTCACTGTTTGTTTAGAAGCAGTGACAGTTCAAAGCCATGACGAGTATACTCGTCATGATGCGGGAACTGACATCATTTCATGACGAGTATACTCGTCATTAGTCGTAAAGGGGTTAAGATCAATATTTCCACTAGTGATCCCAGAACAACACAAGACACCAGGATGGGGCTTAATTCAAATGTATTTTTTTATAATATGAAGAATATAGCAGATCTTTGTTACAGATAACATTTATGTAGATGATCCTATGAAAACATTCCTCTTACTGTCTCTCCAGTTTGTAAGTCTTATTTCATTAAACACTTGTAGGTAACTTTTAATCAATATAAGGAGTCCTGTGTTCACAATCCCCATCTCTTGGTCAGAGGATAAGAGGTTAGAAAGAGCGACCGTCCCTGGAGGAGCCGGGCTGTGTGACAGACAATGATGGGAATGGATGTGTGTGTCTGTCTGTGTGTGCTCAGTGTATATGTGTAATATATAGTGTTTGTGTCACATACTGTGTGTGTCTGTGTGTGCTCGGTGTATAGGTGTAATATATAGTGTTTGTGTCACATACTGTGTGTGTCTGTGTGTGTGTGCTCGGTGTATAGGTGTAATATATAGTGTTTGTGTCACATACTGTGTGTGTCTGTGTGTGCTTGGTGTATAGGTGTAATATATAGTGTTTGTGTCACATACTGTGTGTGTCTGTGTGTGTGTGCTCGGTGTATAGGTGTAATATATAGTGTTTGTGTCACATACTGTGTGTGTCTGTGTGTGCTCAGTGTATAGGTGTAATATATAGTGTTTGTGTCACATACCATGTGTGTCTGTGTGTGTGTGCTCGGTGTATACATGTAATATATAGTGTTTGTGTCACATACTGTGTGTGTCTGTGTGTGCTCGGTGTATAGGTGTAATATATAGTGTTTGTGTCACATACTGTGTGTGTCTGTGTGTGCTCAGTGTATAGGTGTAATATATAGTGTTTGTGTCACATACCATGTGTGTCTGTGTGTGTGTGCTCGGTGTATACATGTAATATATAGTGTTTGTGTCACATACTGTGTGTGTCTGTGTGTGCTCGGTGTATAGGTGTAATATATAGTGTTTGTGTCACATACTGTGTGTGTCTGTGTGTGTGTGCTCGGTGTATACATGTAATATATAGTGTTTGTGTCACATACTGTGTGTGTCTGTGTGTGCTCGGTGTATAGGTGTAATATATAGTGTTTGTGTCACATACCATGTGTGTCTATGTGTGTGTGTGCTCGGTGTATACATGTAATATATAGTGTTTGTGTCACATACTGTGTGTGTCTGTGTGTGCTCGGTGTATAGGTGTAATATATAGTGTTTGTGTCACATACTGTGTGTGTCTGTGTGTGTGTGCTCGGTGTATACATGTAATATATAGTGTTTGTGTCACATACTGTGTGTGTCTGTGTGTGCTCGGTGTATAGGTGTAATATATAGTGTTTGTGTCACATACCATGTGTGTCTATGTGTGTGTGCTCGGTGTATAGGTGTAATATATAGTGTTTGTGTCACATACCATGTGTGTCTATGTGTGTGTGCTCGGTGTAATATATAGTGTTTGTGTCACATACCGTGTGTTGTGTGTATGTTAGGCTGCCTTCACATTAGCGTTTGTGTCTGCATGCTGATGGCATGCAGACACAAACGCTGTCAAAAGCAGGGACACTTTGATGTGTCCGCAGCGGATAATGTCCGCCTGCGGACACATAGGGGGTTAATAAAAAACTTTTATACATTCTTTCAAAACAGCGCCACCCCTGGTAAGTGGGATGTGGTTTTTACAATAAGTCCATTCCCTTTATTTTAACTGACGCAATAACCAAACCTGGAAAAGGGGGGCGCTGTTTTTGAAGAATCCCGTCATGTTTATAGAATTCTGGACAACTCCTTTAACCTCTTAAGGACCCGAGTCACTTTGCAGCTTAATGACCGGACCATTTTTTGTAATTCTGACCACTCTCCCTTTATGAGGTAATATCTCTGGAACGCTTCAACGGATCCTAGCGATTCTGAGATTGTTTTTTCGTGGGCATATTGGGCTTCAGTTAGATTAAATTTATTGAAAATTTTTTGCTTTTTTTGTAAAAAATAAAAAATTTTTTCAAAATTTTGAAAAAATTTTGCAATTTTCAAATTTTTTAAATTTTTTTTTGCTAAACCCAAAAGTTATGCTTCAAAATAGTTAATAAATAACATTTCCCCATGTCTACTTACACACACAATTTGGAAAAAAAAAAAAATTTTGGTAGGGCTTATAAGGGGTTTAAAGTTAAACACAAATTTTTCCCTTTTTTTTTAGCAAAATTTACAAAAACCCAATTTTTTAAGACCACATCACATTTAAGTCCCCTTTAGGGGGACATACAAAAACACCAAAATGACACCTTTCCAAAAAAAATTCACTTTTGACCCCGCGTGCCCAAACATGGGTTTTTACCACATATAAGGTTTTGGTGTACTAGGAGAAATTCCCAAAAAAATTTTGGGGTGTATTTATCCTTTGCCCATGTAAATGAAAAAATGTAGGGAAAAATAATTTTTTTTTTGTGAAAAAAAGTTTTTTTTAATTTTTTTGGAATTTGTGGCATCTGGGGTTCAAATCTCACTATCACTAATACATTTTCCCTTTGGGGGTTTTGTTTCCAAAATGGGTCATTTTTGGGGGGGCCAAAGGGGAAAAACACGGGACCCCCCTACCCCCATTGTCCGCTAAAATTTGAGCCATTTTTCCCTTCAAATTGTTAGGGAACCAAAGTCGCGTTTGGGGGGTCCCGTGTTCTCCAATTGGAGTTCCCCAAATGACCCCCTTTTTGGGAAACTACACCCCAAAGGAAATATCTAGTGCAAGGGGACACTTTTACCCCAGGTGCTTTACAAATTGATCTGTAAAATAAAAAAAAAAAATTTGGGGTGGAAAAAAAAAAAATGCTTTTTTTTTTTTTATTTATGAATTTGTGAAGCACTGGGGGTTTAAAAAGTGCTCACTATGATCTAGATATTTCCTTAGGGGGGTTTGTTTCCGAAATGGGTCACTTGTGGGGGAGCCCAATGGAACAACGGGGCCCTCCAAACGCACATGGTGTCCCCCAACATTCAATGAAAATGACTCAAATGTTAGCGGACACCATGTGCTATGGGGGGTCCCCGTGTTTCCACATTGAGCCCCACAAGTACCCCTTTTGGAAAATAGACCCCCCAAAGGAACATTTCATGATAGTGGCACTTTAACCCCCAATGCTTCACAAATTGATCCATAAAATGAAAAAAGAAAATTTTTTGGAAAAAAAAAAAGTGCTTTTCATTTTTCGGATAATTGTAAGGGACCTGGGGGTTCAAATTGGGCTCACTATCACTAAATACTTTTCCCTTTGGGTCTAGTTCCCCAAAAAGGGGTACTTTGGGGGGGGGTCCAAGTGGAGGCCCGGGCCCTCCATACCGCATGGTGTCCCTAACAATTTTACTTATTTTCCTTCAAAAGTTACGGGCACATGTCGCGTTTGGGGGGTCCCCTGTGGGTCTCCCCATTGGGGCTCCCCCCCAAGTGCCCTCATTTTGGAAACTAGACTCCCAAGGAACGTATCTAGATGCATAGTGAGCACTTTGAACCCCAGGTGCTTTACAAATTGATCCGTAAAAATGAAAAAAGAAACTTTTTGTGGAAAAAAAAGTGCTTTTTCATTTTTATGGATGAATTTGTGAAGAATCTGGGGCTTCAAAGTGCTCACTATGCATCTAGATACGTTCCTTAGGGGTCTAGTTTCCGAAATGGGGTCACTTGTGGGGGAGCTCCAATGTGGAGACACACCGGGACCCTCCAAACGCGACATGGTGTCTGCTAACAATTTGAATGGAAAATTAGCTCAATTTGTTAGCGGACACCATGTCGCGTTTGGAGGGTCCCCGTGTGTCTCCACATTGGAGCTCCCCCACAAGTGACCCCATTTTGGAAACTAGACCCCCAAAGGAACGTATCTTGTTGCATTGTGAGCACTTTGAACCCCCAGATGCTTCAGAAATTCATCCGTAAAAATTAAAAAGCACTTTTTTTCCACAAATAATTTTCTTTTTTCATTATTACGGATCAATTTGTGAAGCATCTGGGGGTTCAAAGTGCTCACTATGCATCTAGATATAATCCTTTGGGGGTCTAGTTTCCAAAATGGGTCACTTGTGGGGGAGCTCCAATGTGGAGACACACAGGGGCTCTCCATACGCAACATGGTGTCCACTAACAATTGGAATTGTTAGCGGACACCTTGTAGGATATGAAGAGCCCCTATGTGCCTAAACATTGGAGCTCCCCCACAAGTGACCCCATTTTGGAAACTAGACCACCCAAGGAACGTATCTAGATGCATAGTGAGCACTTTGAACCCCAGGTGCTTCACAAATTGATCCGTAAAAATGAAAAAAGAAACTTTTTGTGGAAAAAAAAGTGCTTTTTCATTTTTATGGATGAATTTGTGAAGCATCTGGGAGTTCAAAGTGCTCACTATGCATCTAGATACTTTCCTTCGGGGGTCTAGTTTCCAAAATGGGGTCACTTGTGGGGGAGCTCCAATGTTCAGGCACACAGGGAGGGGCTCTCCATACCCGACATGGTTTCCGCTAACAATTGGAGCTAATTTTCTATTGAAATTGTTAGCGGACACCATGTCGCATATGGAGAACCCGTGTGCCACCAGCACAAGGGCAACTGGTAGAGTTGGGGTACAGCACCAGAAAATGCCGCCTCTAATGAATGCGCTATTTTCTTGGGTGGCTGTGGGTTGAAATTTGCAGCGTGGGGGACCCACAATATTTGAGTCTCTCCATGCTGAGGATTCCAGTCAGCCAGCTACCAAGTTGTACATGGCTGGCTACAAATACAGCGAAGGCTTTTTTTTATTTCTAGAACTAATTCTAGAAAAAAATAAATGATGTGGGGCTCCGCCATATTTTTGGTCCAGCCAGGTACAACTTGGCAGCTACAGACTGCCAGCAACCCCCAGCTGCCTCGTTGTACCTGGCTGCAACCAAAAATACAGCGAAGCCTATTTTTTTTTATTTCTAGAACTAATTCTAGGAAAAAAAAAATGACGTAGGGCTCCGCCATATTTTTGGTCCAGCCAGGTACAACTTGGCAGCTACAGACTGCCAGCAACCCCCAGCTGCCTTGTTGTACCTGGCTGCAACCAAAAATACAGCGAAGCCTATTTTTTTTTATTTCTAGAACTAATTCTAGGGAAAAAAAAAATGACGTAGGGCTCCGCCATATTTTTGGCCCAGCCAGGTACAACTAGGCAGCTGGGGGCTGGAATCCTCAGCATGGAAAGGCCCAAGCGTTCTGGGCCCCCCCATGCTGCGAATTGCAGCCCGCAGCCGCCCCAGAAAATGGCGCATTCATTGAAGCGCCATTTTCTGGCGCTGTACCCATGCTCTTCCAGTTGCCCTGGTGCCGGTGGCAAACTGGGTAATAAAGGGGTTAATGCCAGCTTTTTATTGGCAGCTGGCACTAAGCCCGAGATTCATAATATTGGGCCAATGTTAGACCCGCCATTAGGAATCTCTGGTAAGTAGTCAATAAATACACACAGAGAAAAATATTTTTACTTTGAAAAAAAACACAAACAAAATTCAGACTCCATCTTTATTATAAAAAGATCCGACGTAGTCCACAACGAAGGTCCCACGACGCTCGATCGCGTCCGACGTAGTCCACAACGAAGGTCCCACGATCGACATGCAGGAGGATCGGACTGCAAAGTAGCGATCTGACAGCCCGGGTGCAGTGATCCACTATGTGGATCACTGCACCGGGGCTGTGAGATCGCTTTCTGCAGCTCAATCTGCATGCAGACAGATCGGACTGCAGAGCAGCGATCTGGCAGTTCAGGTGCAGCGCTGGGGCTGCGAGACTGCTTTCTGCAGCTTGATCCCTATGCAGGAGGATCGGACTGCAGAGCAGCGATCTGGCAGCCGGGTGCAGCGCCGGGGCTGCAAGATTGCTTTCTGCAGTTCGATCCCCATGCAAGGGGAATCCCCTGCATGGAGAGCAAGCTTCAGAAAGCGATCTGACAGCTTGGGTGCAGTGGTCTGAAAGCCGGATCACTGTGCAGTGGATCACTGCACAGTTTGGACCACTGAGCCCAAACTGTCAGATTGCTTTCTGCAGCTCAATCCCCATGCAAGGGGATTCCCCTGCATGAAGAGCAAGCTGCAGAAAACAATGTGACAGCTTGGTTTCAGTGATCCACTGGATCACTGCACCCGAGCTGACAGATTGCTTTCTGCAGCTCAATCCCCATAGAGGGGAATCCCCCTTCATGGGGATCAAGATGTAGAAAGCGATCTGACAACTTGGGCACAGTGATCTACTGGATCACTGCACCTGAGCTGTCAGATCTCTTTCTGAAGTTCGATCCCCATGCAGGGGGATGGGGGATCAGGGATCCCCATGCACGGGGATCAGGGATCCCCCTGCAGGGGGATGGGAGATCAGGGATCCCCCTGCAGGGGGGTGGGAGATCAGGGATCCACCTGCAGGGGGATGGGAGATCAGGGATCCACCTGCAGGGGGATGGGGATCAGGGATCCCCATGCAGGGGGATGGGGGATCAGGGATCCCCATGCAGGGGGATCAGGGATCCCCCTGCAGGGGGATGGGGGATCAGGGATCCCCCTGCAGGGGGATGGGGGATCAGGGATCCCCCTCCAGGGGGATGGGGGATCAGGGATCCCCCTCCAGGGGAATGGGGATCAGGGATCCCCCTCCAGGGAGATGGGGGAATAGGGGTCCCCCTCCAGGGGGATCAGGGATCAGGGATCCCCCCTGAAGGGGGATCATGCAGGGGGTCTTACCCAGGACCGCACCGTCCCAGCTGCAGGCAGGCCGGGGGAGCGGCAGTGGAGAAGGGGGCGGCGCCGACACCGCACACCGTCCTCCTGCGTGCCCGGCGCCTGCAGCTGCTGCACTGCAGGTGAGAAGCTGTGCAACGCTGCTGGAGGGCGGCGGTGCTGTGGAGCGACAGCACCCCCCCTTCTCCAGCTGCTGGAGGGCCCCCCGCCGGTCACCAGAACTGTGGCGGGGGGCCGGAGATAGCGGGGAACAGGGGGGGAAGGCGGACACAGCACGGTACTGGGGATATGAGGGGGGGGGGGGATCAACAGCAGGGGGCAGGGGTAATGAGCGGGGGAATGGGGGGGGGGCTGGGCTGGATGCGGACACAGCGGGGAGACAATGGAGGAGACCAGGAGCAGTGGGCACATAGGTGGAGGGGCAGAGGACACAGGCAGGGGATGTGTGCAGGAGCCGGGCACAGCTGACAGCCCGGCTCCTGCAGCGATCGCTCAGGGAAGTGCTGACATTCAGCACTTTCCTGCGCCATCTTGATGTGATCGGTCGGTCAGATTGACTGACCGATCACATCGCTCTGAGTGTGGGGACCCTAAAAAAGGTCCCCACACCTCTGCCCCTGACCCTCAGCTGTCACTGACAGCTGTTAGATTTGAGCTGTCACTGTTTGTTTAGAAGCAGTGACAGTTCAAAGCCATGACGAGTATACTCGTCATGATGCGGGAACTGACATCATTTCATGACGAGTATACTCGTCATTAGTCGTAAAGGGGTTAAGATCAATATTTCCACTAGTGATCCCAGAACAACACAAGACACCAGGATGGGGCTTAATTCAAATGTATTTTTTTTATAATATGAAGAATATAGCAGATCTTTGTTACAGATAACATTTATGTAGATGATCCTATGAAAACATTCCTCTTACTGTCTCTCCAGTTTGTAAGTCTTATTTCATTAAACACTTGTAGGTAACTTTTAATCAATATAAGGAGTCCTGTGTTCACAATCCCCATCTCTTGGTCAGAGGATAAGAGGTTAGAAAGAGCGACCGTCCCTGGAGGAGCCGGGCTGTGTGACAGACAATGATGGGAATGGATGTGTGTGTCTGTCTGTGTGTGCTCAGTGTATATGTGTAATATATAGTGTTTGTGTCACATACTGTGTGTGTCTGTGTGTGCTCGGTGTATAGGTGTAATATATAGTGTTTGTGTCACATACTGTGTGTGTCTGTGTGTGTGTGCTCGGTGTATAGGTGTAATATATAGTGTTTGTGTCACATACTGTGTGTGTCTGTGTGTGCTTGGTGTATAGGTGTAATATATAGTGTTTGTGTCACATACTGTGTGTGTCTGTGTGTGTGTGCTCGGTGTATAGGTGTAATATATAGTGTTTGTGTCACATACTGTGTGTGTCTGTGTGTGCTCAGTGTATAGGTGTAATATATAGTGTTTGTGTCACATACCATGTGTGTCTGTGTGTGTGTGCTCGGTGTATACATGTAATATATAGTGTTTGTGTCACATACTGTGTGTGTCTGTGTGTGCTCGGTGTATAGGTGTAATATATAGTGTTTGTGTCACATACTGTGTGTGTCTGTGTGTGCTCAGTGTATAGGTGTAATATATAGTGTTTGTGTCACATACCATGTGTGTCTGTGTGTGTGTGCTCGGTGTATACATGTAATATATAGTGTTTGTGTCACATACTGTGTGTGTCTGTGTGTGCTCGGTGTATAGGTGTAATATATAGTGTTTGTGTCACATACTGTGTGTGTCTGTGTGTGTGTGCTCGGTGTATACATGTAATATATAGTGTTTGTGTCACATACTGTGTGTGTCTGTGTGTGCTCGGTGTATAGGTGTAATATATAGTGTTTGTGTCACATACCATGTGTGTCTATGTGTGTGTGTGCTCGGTGTATACATGTAATATATAGTGTTTGTGTCACATACTGTGTGTGTCTGTGTGTGCTCGGTGTATAGGTGTAATATATAGTGTTTGTGTCACATACTGTGTGTGTCTGTGTGTGTGTGCTCGGTGTATACATGTAATATATAGTGTTTGTGTCACATACTGTGTGTGTCTGTGTGTGCTCGGTGTATAGGTGTAATATATAGTGTTTGTGTCACATACCATGTGTGTCTATGTGTGTGTGCTCGGTGTATAGGTGTAATATATAGTGTTTGTGTCACATACCATGTGTGTCTATGTGTGTGTGCTCGGTGTAATATATAGTGTTTGTGTCACATACCGTGTGTTGTGTGTATGTTAGGCTGCCTTCACATTAGCGTTTGTGTCTGCATGCTGATGGCATGCAGACACAAACGCTGTCAAAAGCAGGGACACTTTGATGTGTCCGCAGCGGATAATGTCCGCCTGCGGACACATCACTAGGGAGCCCGGCAGCCAATCGGCGCTGTCCGGGGGCGGAGATCAGCGCCGGAGATCTCCGCCCCCCGGCCGCCGGTAAGCTCCGGGACTGTCGGCGGGGAGAACAGCTGATCTGAGAGCTGTTTGAATCTTCCCGCGCCGACACCGAGAGGAGATGTCGGCGCGGGAAGATTCAAACAGCTGACAAATCAGCTGTTTCTCCCCGCCGACATCGCTAGCAAATTACAGGCGGCGGGGAGGAGGAGATCAGCAGAGGCAGAGCTGATCTCCCGGTGGCCGTCGGTGAGCTCCTGTGACATCACCGGCGGCCACCGGGAGATTTTTCAATGGGTCCGCAGCGTTCTCCAGCGCTGTCAAGCGCTGAACACTGCGGACCCATTGACGGCAATGCATTGTTTGTACGCTTGGGGACGCTTGCTGATCTTCCAAGATCCCCAAACGCACAAAAAATGCAACATGCTGCGTCCCGGGTGCGGATGCTGGACACCGGAAGGAGCAGATATCGTCCGCATCCGCACCCGAACGCAGCAAACGCAGGCACCATGCGTTCCTATGTTAAACATAGGAACGCAGTGCGCATGCGTTTGAATGCGTATGGGAACGCAGCATACGCTGCGGCCCCAAACGCTAATGTGAAGGCACCCTAACATCTACATTTATAAATCCCAGCAGCACAGACGAGAGTTCCTAGGTGTAAACAGGTCGGCAATCGCCCAACAAACGAGCAAAATGCGGCTCATCATCGGGTGATTGGATATTTATGGAGGAACAAAAATCCTTGCTCTCGGCAACACTGCAGAAGTGCTGCTGATAGTATGAATCTGTAGAGGACAGATTGCTCTTTCAGTGATTGCTCTGCACCCATCATTCTTCATCATCCTGTGTAAAAAGTCCGGAAACAAGCGCTGAATTACTTGAATATTATAAATCGCGCTCATTCACCAGTCTGAATTCGGCGCTTGTACATGTAACCTAAATGTCTGAGTGTGACGGTGCAATATGTGAGCATTTAGGGCCCCACTTTAACCTTTTGCCTAGGGCCCCACTTTGCCTAAAACCGACCCTGAGTCTGGGCGAGATCACACTGTGCAGCAGGAAATCGCACTCAAGTCGCAGCGCAGGCTAGACCAGAGCGGGTGGGCGGAGTGTAGGCGTGTCTGAATGAAGGGGCGGAGTCACACCGGGGAGGGGGGCGGAGACTGGAGCACAACGAGACTCCGGGAACAAAGAGCCGGATCTGGGCGCAGAGCTCGGGACCGGATACCGGGGGACTGGAGACCGGAGGGGACCGCGCACCGGGGGGACTGGAGACCGGCGGGGACCGCACTCTGGGGGCGCCGGGAGCCGCTGACAGCCGCCCTCTGGTGACGATGGTCGGGGGAGAGCTGCGGGGCAGGAGGCTCCGGGGAGCCCGCGGGATATAAGGATGCCCGGGAGGCGGCAGCCCGAGCTGTGAGCGGAGCCCGCACCCCCGGCCTCCCGGCCGGCACCTGATGAGCGGAGGCCGCGGCTCTGAGCTCCGACATGGCGGCCGCGATCAGCTACAGCCCGCCCTGGTGGGTGACCCTGCTCCACCGACTGCCGCACCTCAGCCTCAACTGGGAGTTCATCAGCGGGGACTTCAAGCCGGAGGACGGGGAGTATCAGCAGGTGAGACCGGGGCAGAGGAAGGGGGGTGACAACCGGTGACCGTCATCACCAAATACATTATCATCATCACCAAATACATCATCCTCCTCACCAAATACATCATCCTCCTCACCAAATACATCATCCTCCTCACCATCATCATCATCATCCTCCTCACCATCATCATCATCATCCTCCTCACCATCATCATCATCATCCTCCTCACCATCATCATCATCATCCTCCTCACCATCATCATCATCATCCTCCTCACCATCATCATCATCATCCTCCTCACCATCATCATCATCATCCTCCTCACCATCATCATCATCATCCTCCTCACCATCATCATCATCATCCTCCTCACCATCATCATCATCATCCTCCTCACCATCATCATCATCCTCCTCACCATCATCATCATCATCCTCCTCACCATCATCATCATCCTCCTCACCATCATCATCATCATTCTCCTCACCATCATCATCATCATTCTCCTCACCATCCTCTTCATCCTCCTCATCATCATCCTCCTCATTCTCCTCACCATCATCCTCATTCTCCTCACCATCATCATCATCACCAAATACATCATCATAATCTCCAAATCCATCATCATCATCATCATCATTCTCCTCATCATCCTCCTCATTCTCCTCACCATCATCATCATCACCAAATACATCATCATCACCAAATACATCATCATAATCTCCAAATCCATCACCATCACCATCATTCTCCTCATCATCCTCCTCATTCTCCTCACCATCATCCTCATTCTCCTCATCATCCTCCTCACCATCCTCTTCATTCTCCTCACCATCATTTTGATTCTCCTCACCATCATCCTCATTCTCCTCACCATCATCCTCATTCTCCTCACCATCATCCTCATTCTCCTCACCATCATCCTCATTCTCCTCATCCTCCTCACTATCATCATCTTCCTTACCATCCTCCTCACCATCATCCTCCTCACCATCATCCTCCTCACAATCATCCTCCTCACCATCATCCTCCTCACCATCATTATCATCCTCCTCACCATCATTATCATCCTCCTCACCATCATTATCATCCTCCTCACCATCATTATCATCCTCCTCACCATCATTATCATCCTCCTCACCATCATTATCATCCTCCTCACCATCATCATCACCAACACAATCATGCTCACCATAACCATCATTCCCATCCTCCTCACCATCTTCCTCCTCACCATCATCCTCCTCACCATCATTCCCATCCTCTTCACCATTATTATCATCCTCAGCATTATTATCATCCTCGGCATTATTATCATCCTCGGCATTATTATCATCCTCACCATTATTATCATCCTCACCATTATTATCATCCTCACCATCATTATCATCCTCCTCACCATCATTATCATCCTCCTCACCATCATTATCATCCTCCTCACCATCATTATCATCCTCCTCACCATCATTATCATCCTCAGCATTATCATCCTCAGCATTATCATCCTCAGCATTATCATCCTCAGCATTATCATCCTCAGCATTATCATCCTCAGCATTATCATCCTCAGCATTATCATCCTCCTCACCATCATTATCATCCTCAGCATTATCATCCTCCTCACCATCATTATCATCCTCACCATCATCATCCTCCTCACCTCATTATCATCCTCCTCACCATCATTATCATCCTCAGCATTATCATCCTCCTCACCACTTTATCATCCTCCTCACCATCTTTATCATCCTCCTCACCATCTTTATCATCCTCCTCACCATCTTTATCATCCTCCTCACCATCTTTATCATCCTCCTCACCATCTTTATCATCCTCCTCACCATCATTATCATCCTCCTCACCATCATTATCATCCTCACTACCATCATTATCATCCTCCTCACCATCTTTATCATCCTCCTCACCATCTTTATCATCCTCCTCACCATCTTTATCATCCTCCTCACCATCTTTATCATCCTCCTCACCATCATTATCATCCTCCTCACCATCATTATCATCCTCCTCCCATCATTATCATCCTCCTCACCATCATTATCATCCTCAGCATTATCATCCTCCTCACCATCTTTATCATCCTCCTCACCATCTTTATCATCCTCCTCACCATCATTATCATCCTCCTCACCATCATTATCATCCTCCTCACCATCATATCATCTCTCCTCACTCATCCTCATCATCATCTCTATCACCTCTCACATCTATCATCCTCCACACCATCATATCATCCTCCTCACCATCATCATATCATCCTCCTCACCATCATCATCATCCTCCTCACCATATACATCATATCCTCCTCACCATCTCATATCATCTCCTCACCATCATCATCATCATCCTCCTCACCATCATCATCATCATCCTCCTCACATCATCTCATCTCATCTCCTCACCATCATCATCTCCTCCTCACCATCATCTCATCATCCTCCTCACCATCATCTCACTCCTCCTCACCATCATTCATCATCCTCCTCACCATCATCATCATCATTCTCCTCACCATCATCTTCATCCTCCTCTCATCATCATCTCATTCTCCTCACCATCATCCTCATTCTCCTCACCATCATCTCATCACCTAATATCATCTTCATAATCTCTCCAAATCCTCATCATCATCTCATCATTCTCCTCACATCACTCTCATTCTCCTCACCATCATCATCCTCCCCTACATCATCTCACCAAATCATCATCATATTCCATCCTCACCTCACCATCATTCTCCTCTACATCTCTCTCATTCTCCTCACCATCATCTCATCTTCCTCATCATCCTCCTCACCATCCTCTTCATTCTCCTCACCATCATTTGATTCTCCTCACCATCATCCTCATTCTCCTCACCATCATCCTCATTCTCCTCACCATATCTCATCTCCTCACCATCATCCTCATTCTCTCATCCTCCTCCTATCATCCCTCCTCCATCTCCTCACCATATCATCCTCACCCTCCTCCAAGATCATCCTCCTCCCATCCCTCCTCACCATATCTATCACCTCCTCACCATCATTATCATCCTCCTCACCATCATTATCATCCTCCTCACCATCATTATCATCCCCTCACATCATTATCATCCTCCTCACCATCATTATCATCCTCCTCACCACATCATGCTTCACCACACATCATGCTCACCATAAGCCATCATTCCATCCTGCTCACCATCTTTCTCTCACCATCATATGCTCCTCTCCATCATTCCCATCCTCTTCACCATTCGTTTAATCATCCTCGCACTTATTATCACCTCGGCATTTGTATCTCGGCATTATTTATCACCATTATTATATCCTCACCTTATTTCATCCTCGACCATCATTATCATTCCTCTCTCACCATCATTCATCATCCTCCTCACCATCATTCTAACCTCCTCACCATCATTATCTCTCTCACCATAATACATCCTCAGCATTATATCTCGCATTCCAAACCTCAGATTGATCTCCCAGGCACATCCATCCTCCAGCATTTCATCCTCAGCATTTATATCCCCATCATTTTATTTGCACATATTATCATCTCAGCATTATCATCCTCCTCACCATCATTATCATCCTCACCTCATCATCCTCCTCACCATCATTATCATCCTCCTCACCATCATTATCATCCTCAGCATTATCATCCTCCTCACCATCTTTATCATCCTCCTCACCATCTTTATCATCCTCTCACCATCTTTATCATCCTCCTCACCATCTTTATCATCCTCCTCACCATCTTTATCATCCTCCTCACCATCTTTATCATCCTCCTCACCATCATTATCATCCTCCTCACCATCATTATCATCCTCCTCACCATCATTATCATCCTCCTCACCATCTTTATCATCCTCCTCACCATCTTTATCATCCTCCTCACCATCTTTATCATCCTCCTCACCATCTTTATCATCCTCCTCACCATCATTATCATCCTCCTCACCATCATTATCATCCTCCTCACCATCATTATCATCCTCCTCACCATCATTATCATCCTCAGCATTATCATCCTCCTCACCATCTTTATCATCCTCCTCACCATCTTTATCATCCTCCTCACCATCATTATCATCTCCTCACCATCATTATCATCCTCCTCACCATCATTATCATCCTCCTCACCATCATTCTCATCCTCCTCACCATCTTTATCATCCTCCTCACCATCTTTATCATCCTCCTCACCATCATTATCATCCTCCTCACCATCATTATCATCCTCCTCACCATCATTATCATCCTCCTCACCATCATTATCATCCTCAGCATTATCATCCTCCTCACCATCTTTATCATCCTCCTCACCATCTTTATCATCCTCCTCACCATCATTATCATCCTCCTCACCATCATTCTCATCCTCCTCCTCACCATCATTCTCATCCTCCTCCTCACCATCATTCTCATCCTCCTCCTCACCATCATTCTCATCCTCCTCCTCACCATCATTCTCATCCTCCTCCTCACCATCATTCTCATCCTCCTCCTCACCATCATTCTCATCCTCCTCCTCACCATCATTCTCATCCTCCTCCTCACATCATTCTCATCCTCCTCCTCACCATCATTCTCATCCTCCTCCTCACCATCATTCTCATCCTCCTCCTCACCATCATTCTCATCCTCCTCCTCACCATCATTCTCATCCTCCTCCTCACCATCATTCTCATCCTCCTCCTCACCATCATTCTCATCCTCCTCCTCACCATCATTCTCATCCTCCTCCTCACCATCATTCTCATCCTCCTCCTCACCATCATTCTCATCCTCCTCCTCACCATCATTCTCATCCTCCTCCTCACCATCATTCTCATCCTCCTCCTCACCATCATTCTCATCCTCTCCTCACCATCATTCTCATCCTCCTCCTCACCATCATCCTCATCCTCCTCCTCACCATCATCCTCATCCTCCTCCTCACCATCATTATCATTGTCCTCACCAAAACCACCATGATCAGCTTCATCCTCATCCTCCTCCTGGCCATGATCATCCCCCTCCTGGCCATGATCATCCCCCTCCTGGCCATGATCATCCCCCTCCTGGCCATGATCATCCCCCTCCTGGCCATGATCATCCCCTCCTGGCCATGATCATCCCCCTCCTGGCCATGATCATCCCCCTCCTGGCCATGATCATCCCCTCCTGGCCATGATCATCCCCCTCCTGGCCATGATCATCCCCCTCCTGGCCATGATCATCCCCTCTGGCCATCCACCACCACCATCATGCTCCTCCACCACCACCATCATGCTCCTCCACCACCATCATCATGCTCCTCACTGACCCTGGTCACATGCATCAGTCATGTGTGTCCCAGGTGTTATATGCGTCTGTCACACGTGTGTGTGGATGATGGGCTGGCCGGTCTTCTCCTTCCCTCATACTCTACCTCTATGGGTCGGGCTGTGTATGTATCTATCTCTTACATCTATCACCCATGTGCCGCACAGGTGGTGCTGCTGTATACGGTGGTGGTGGTATTGCTGTATACGGACATTACGTAATATCTTCCATGCTGCGTGCTGTGATTCTCAGACTTGGAGATGACGTCTGGTTGGATATAATGGGCCTTCTGCCTTCCCAGCAGGGGTGCTCTCCTCTCGACCGTCATCATTCCCTAAACCTCCATCCAATGTGCCCATTGTGACAGCTCATGGTAATACCGTATCTTATATGCCAGTCCCAAACCATCAGATGTGCTTCCTTGCCCAGAGGACGACCTGGGCCCCCAGCAGCCCCTTCACCACCCTTGTGCAGTTTGATATCACCCATCTATTTTTTTGGGCACATATTTCTATCGCCTCCTATGTGAAGTGGTGGCTTAGGGGTTAATCTCTGTCCTGTGAGAACATCTGTTTTCCTGGTTGGCTTTCTTGGAAATCGGGGAGAGAATTCAGTGGCCACAGGAAGAGGGCTGGGAGATGAGACTGGGGGCAGGGGGAGACGTTGCTGGAGCAAGCTGGGGGCAAGGGGAGACAAGGCTGGAGGAGGCTGGGGGCAGGGGGAGACATGGCTGGAGGAGGCTGGGGGCAGGGGGAGACATGGCTGGAGGAGGCTGGGGCAGGAGGAGACAAGGTGGAGGAGCTGGGGGCAGGAGGAAGACGAGGCTGAAGAAAGCTGGGGGCAGGGGGAGATGCAGCTGGAAGAGTCCGGAGGAATGGAGAGACGCTGCTGGACGAGACCGGGGGCAGGAAGAGACAAGGGTGGAGGAGACTTGGGTAGAGGGAGAAAGGCTGCAGGAGACTGGGGGTAGGGGGGAGACATAGCTGAAAGAGACTCGGGGAAGGGGGAGACGTGGCTGGAGGAAGCTGGGGTCATGGGGAGAGACATGGCTAGAGGAGCCTGGAGGCAAGGGGAGACGAGGCTAGAGGAGCCTGGGGGCAAGGGAAGACGAGGCTAGAGGAGCCTGGGGCAGGGGGGAGAAGAGTCTGGAGGAGCCTGGGGGCAGGTGGAGATGAGGCTGGAAGACACTGGGGGAAGGGGGCGATGCTGCTGGAAGAGACTGGGGGCAGGGGGCAGGCGGGCTGGAGGACAATGGGCGACGGGGACAAGGCAGAAAGAAAGCTGGGGACAAGGGGGAGACGCGGCTGGAGGAGAGCTGGGGGACGGGGGGCGAGGCTGAAGAAAGCTGGGGGCAAGGGGAGAGGGCACCTGGAGGAGCCCGGAGGCATGGGGAGACACGGCTGTTGGAAAATGGGCGCAGTGGGGAGACGCTACTGGAGGAGAGTGGGCGCAGTGGGGAGACGGGGCGGGAGGAGAGTGGGCGCAGGGGGGAGACGGGGCGGGAGGAGAGTGGGCGCAGGGGGGAGACGGGGCGGAGGAGAGTGGGCGCAGGGGGGAGACGCGGTGTGCAGGACGCTGGATGTGTTGGGATTGGCGCTGTGGGTTGTGGAAGAAGGCTTCTTATTGGGGAGCAATTCTTTCTGGGAAAAACAATATGCAAATTGGCTTTCCTCCAGGAAGGAGAAAACATCTGTAGTGCCACCTGTGGGTTCCACCCTAAGAATCAGTGTCTGGCCCTTTTTAGCATGTCTTGCTAAGTAAGATATGCCCTAAAGACTGGTGTTTTGGGGGTTCTTGCCCCTATGGGCAGGTGATCTGCAGGATTGGATCTGATTTGGCAGATTGATCCTACATGACCTCATATAATGAAGGACAGGGCTTTATAGCGCCGTCCATTCACTCTCTTCCCTGACAAGACATGTTGGACGTCCCATATAGCCGTATGCTATTGAGGAGAGCACATCTGGACAGAGCCGGGTTGCCAGGCTCACTTCATGCCAGTTTCTTTAAGAATAGTGTAACGCCTCATGTCCCTGCGGTGGCGCTACAAGGAACGTGAGCACTCAGGAGTGATGGTCTGATGATTGGTGGACCCTCCTGGCAGAGCTGCGTTGCTGCTGGTGGCTGATTTTCCCACGTGTTTTCCGCAGGTGGCTCCAGTCGCCGGCAGGGTTTCGGGCGCTGCCAGGGTTAAGCTTTGTGTGGGCAGTAGTGGATTTGTTTGCAAACCAGAAAATGATCATGTTGACATAATGTGGTGGCTGCAGAAAGCCGGCGACGAGCCGAAGCTGCAATTTACAAGCTGTGTAACAGGGTGAGCGCTGCCCGCTGACATGCTGTGCGTATTGTAAGCAGGGTGACGATGTCTGGACAGCGCTGCGCAGTATGTTTCCACCATATAAGTAAATAGGAAATAGTCAGAGAAGATCGGTTGCTTGGGATGTCTGACAATCATTACAGGCCATGTACCTCTAGCACAGGTCTGTACTTACTGCACAGGAGGGCACGCAGCCTGGCATCAGTCAGCCTCAATCAGGCTTTTAGTACATGCAGCACTGTTGCTGAGCAGTGACCATGCCAATGCCTCTGGGCGGGAACGAGGCTGGGGTGACGTTGGCTCTGTGCGGGTGCGATACTGCAGCTGCAGGGCCTCTGGGCAGGGGTGAGACTGTGATGATGCTTCTAAGGGGGGACAAGGTAGCGGGCCTTTGAGCAGGGGTGGGGCTGGGACCGGCCTATCGTGGCGGTGCCTCTGTTCTGAGGCCAGACCTCTTCCTATGGCAGGGGTCTAGGCCGTGGTGGTGCCCCTCATGGCAGGGGCTGGGCTGTGGTGTCTCCCGGGGCATGGACCGCGCTGTGGTGTCTCTCGGGGCGTGGGTCGGGCTGTGGTGTCTCTCGGGGTGGGGGCCGTGGTGGCGGTGCCTCTCGGCGGGGGCTGGGCCGTGGTGGCGCTGCCTCTGGGCAGAGGCTGAGCTGTGGTGGCGGTGCCTATGGGCGGGGGGCTGGGCCATGGTGGTGTCACGCCCCAGGGCCCTGGAGTACTCGGTCCCGGGGTTGTCACGGGCGGCCAGTGCCCGATTCCGTGCCCTGGGGCTGCTTTTTAAAAAGGGGAATTTGTTTAATAAAAGTAAAATGTCTTGTGAAGCCACCTACGGTTCCCGGTAAGATTACCGGCGCTGCTTGCAGACCTCTGGTGTGATGATGAGGCAGCTAGTTGGTAACGCTCTCCGAAGGTGGAGCGGGGTCCCTGGGGCAGTTGTGGTGAATAGGGACTTACACTGGGAAGCAGTTCATTCAGCGGCCCTGTCACAGTCTTAACAAGGAAACAAGTGTGCGGCTCCTCAGGCGTAGGCAAATAAAATATGTCACATAGTCTTTAGCTCTGTATGGGTTTTACTTGCAAGACTTCAGGCAGCTTACAGATGTTGCAGTTCTCACGGGTTCTGCTAGCCTAGGTAGTCACCAGGGGACCGGGACGTCCTATTTGGGACCCTCGGTGGTATGCCTGCTGTTTCCTTTCTCTTGTCCCTCACCATGCGCTCTCTCTTACTTCCCAGCAGTGCTCCCGCGCATAGAGCCCTCAGCCAGCTCCCACAGATCCTCTATGGAGGTTTCCTCTGGGTGGGGGGTGGGCCGTGGCAGCTGTGCCTCTGGGCTGGGTGCAGGCCGTGGCGGTGGTGCCTCTCAGGGTGCCTCTCTGGGCAGGGCTGTGGTGTCTGTGCCTCTGGGCCGGGGCTGGGCCATGGTGTCTGTGCCTCTGGGCGAGGGCTGGGCCATGGTGTCTGTGCCTCTGGGCGAGGGCTGGGCCATGGTGGCGGCGCCTCTGGGCGAGGGCTGGGCCATGGTGGCGGCGCCTCTGGGCGAGGGCTGGGCCATGGTGGCGGCGCCTCTGGGCGGGGGCTGGGCCGTGGTGGCGGCGCCCCTGGGTGGGGGGTGGCTGTCGTAGCGGTGCCTCAGGACGGAGGGGTGGGCCATGGTGGCTGTGGCTCTGGGTGGGGGCTGGGCTGTGTTGGCGGTGCCTCTGGGCAGGGGCTCGCCAGTGGTGGCAGTGACTCTCGGCTAGGGTTGGGCCGTGGTGCCTCTGGGCGGGGGGGGTAAGGCTGACCACATATGTAGGCAGCACCTGTATCTTAATTATAAATGTTCTCCACTTGACAGGCTTTGCTGTCCTCAGGTCCTGATGCAGGCTGAGTGGTAGCGTTGTGCCATTTTCTAGGGCGTCAGACCGTGCACCTTGCACGCAGTGTGCCGCCCAGATGTGCTTTTCTTCATGTTACCTTGGGAACTGCTTCTATGCCTCTTCGGGGAGCCGCTTCTCTGCATTCATTGAGGTTTTCTTCCTCCCTTTGTGAGATTTGCTCTTTTGCAGCGGTGACGTCACCCTTTTCCATCCTTTCTGTGGATCGTGCTCCTGGCTGGTCTGTGCACACAGGATCAGTAGCTCCCTGTATTGGCATTTACCATCACCGCCAACGACAGACTCGTCCTCCTCCAAATCCTTAATGTGTTGCAGACGGACCATAATACATAAATACAAAAATCGCATGATCAAGTTGCTCATAAACGTGCCGCCATCACAGCCAGGGAGAAATCACAAATTTCCCAACAGAATGATCAGAAAGATTGAGAATGATAGTCTGGGCAGTTGTCTGCGCTCTAATGGCGCCATATTGATCGCAGAGCAGATCTGGCCTTGGACTATAGACCATGTGAGCTCAGTGTGTGGCCCCTGGGGCTGCGGTGACTCATGACTGTTGTCTCACTGCATTCCTCACTCTGCTGCGGTATGTGACCCCCCATCACATTGTATATCATGTCATACTATGGGGGGGGTCTGTGGGAAACTGAATCTGTGAATGGAGCCCGGCCCTTCAGCTCTTGTGTTATCCACATGTCAGGAGCAGTCAGAAATTTCTTTACACTGTTCAGGGTGGGAAGTGCATCAGTTTGTTAAGAGTGAACTGGATGAATACTGGACCTCTGGGCCTCTCCATGTGGGGAGCCACGCTGGACCTCTGGGCCTCTCCATGTGAGGAGCCACGCTGGACCTCTGGGCCTCTCCATGTGAGGAGCCACACTGGACCTCTGGGCCTCTCCATGTGAGGAGCCACACTGGACCTCTGGGCCTCTCCATGTGGGGAGCCACGCTGGACCTCTGGGCCTCTCCATGTGAGGAGCCACGCTGGACCTCTGGGCCTCTCCATGTGAGGAGCCACGCTGGACCTCTGGGCCTCTCCATGTGAGGAGCCACACTGGACCTCTGGGCCTCTCCATGTGGGGAGCCACACTGGACCTCTGGGCCTCTCCATGTGAGAAGCCACACTGGACCTCTGGGCCTCTCCATGTGAGAAGCCACACTGGACCTCTGGGCCTCTCCATGTGAGAAGCCACACTGGACCTCTGGGCCTCTCCATGTGAGGAGCCACACTGGACCTCTGGGCCTCTCCATGTGGGGAGCCACACTGGACCTCTGGGCTCTCCATGTGGGGAGCCACACTGGACCTCTGGGCCTCTCCATGTGAGAAGCCACACTGGACCTCTGGGCCTCTCCATGTGAGAAGCCACACTGGACCTCTGGGCCTCTCCATGTGAGAAGCCACACTGGACCTCTGGGCCTCTCCATGTGAGGAGCCACGCTGGACCTCTGGGCCTCTCCATGTGGGGAGCCACACTGGGCCTCTCCATGTGAGGAGCCACGCTGAACCTCTGGGCCTCTCCATGTGAGGAGCCACACTGGACCTCTGGGCCTCTCCATGTGGGGAGCCACACTGGACCTCTGGGCCTCTCCATGTGGGGAGCCACACTGGACCTCTGGGCCTCTCCATGTGGGGAGCCACACTGGACCTCTGGGCCTCTCCATGTGGGGAGCCACTCTGGACCTCTCCATGTGGGGAGCCACACTGGACCTTTGGCCCTCTCCATGTGGGGAGCCACACTGGACCTCTGGACCTCTCCATGTGGGGAGCCACACTGGACCTTTGGCCCTCTCCATGTGGGGAGCCACACTGGACCTCTGGGCCTCTCCATGTGAGGAGCCACTCTGGACCTCTGGGCCTCTCCATGTGAGGAGCCACACTGGACCTCTGGGCCTCTCCATGTGAGGAGCCACGCTGGACCTTTGGCCCTCTCCATGTGGGGAGCCACGCTGGACCTCTGGGCCTCTCCATGTGAGGAGCCACTCTGGACCTCTGGGCCTCTCCATGTGAGGAGCCACACTGGACCTCTGGGCCTCTCCATGTGAGGAGCCACACTGGACCTCTGGGCCTCTCCATGTGAGGAGCCACACTGGACCTCTGGGCCTCTCCATGTGAGGAGCCACACTGGACCTCTGGGCCTCTCCATGTGAGGAGCCACACTGGACCTCTGGGCCTCTCCATGTGAGGAGCCACACTGGACCTCTGGGCCTCTCCATGTGAGGAGCCACACTGGACCTCTGGGCCTCTCCATGTGAGGAGCCACGCTGGACCTCTGGGCCTCTCGGACCTCTGGGCCTCTCCATGTGAGGAGCCACGCTGGACCTCTGGGCCTCTCCATGTGAGGAGCCACGCTGGACCTCTGGGCCTCTCCATGTGAGGAGCCACGCTGGACCTCTGGGCCTCTCCATGTGAGGAGCCACGCTGGACCTCTGGGCCTCTCCATGTGAGGAGCCACGCTGGACCTCTGGGCCTCTCCATGTGAGGAGCCACTCTGGACCTCTGGGCCTCTCCATGTGAGGAGCCACTCTGGACCTCTGGGCATGATGTGGAGAAGGCACACTGGACCTCTGGGCCTCTCCATGTGAGGAGCCACGCTGGACCTCTGGGCCTCTCCATGTGAGGAGCCAGCTGAACCTCTGGGCCTCTCCATGTGAGGAGCCACGCTGAACCTCTGGGCATGACGTGGGAGAAGGCACACTGGACCTCTGGCCTGACGTAGTGGGGGAATCTACGCTGGAGCTATGGCACTGAATAGTGGGAAGGAGCTGGGTATAGCTCCGAAACGCGTAGGAATAAAACTACATTTTCTCCAGACACTCCGGTTCTCTGGTTTTTCCTATTGGCAGCAGTAGGATCGTGCGACACATCGTCCTACAGATTGGTAGCGGGGGAACACACACTTGACCTCTAGGTGTGATGCGGGAGAAGGCACACTCTTTGTGCTCACATTTTGCTAGAACAGACTGGGAAGGCATGAAATGTGCCCCACTACCCCCCCATCGCTGAGGCTTCTGGCTGTTTTGTGATCTCAGACGCACATGATGGTATTTTGGCTCATTTGACCAAAGTAGAATCCAGCAGAAAAAATCTGTTTTTATTTAACATGGCAGAAAAATTGTGAATTTCCAGGAGAATCTGGAAACAATATGTGGCGGGGATGGGGCTCGCCGTCTTCTGCAGCAAAGTCTCCAGCGACAGTCTGTGCCGGATCCGTCTAGTGTTTATAACATGGAGAGCGTCTTGCTCACTGTGCAATGCGTGACTGATGGCTTGGGACGACGTTTCTCAGCTTTTACCTAAGGACCTTTCTTCTAAAAAAGGCATAATAGAAAACCGAGTGCGTGGAGGAGGTCAGTGGTCATTAAGGAGACAATCCGAGACCACTGGAGGGGGAGTGCTGGAGCATGGCGGATTACACAAGTTAGGGATTTTATTCATTCCCCAGAGGGGATATAGTCTAAGTATATTGGGTGTGGGTGACGCTAGTGTTGCCTTTCTTCCTTGTTGCAGAGAGCTCATTTGCATACTTATTCCCCATAGACTATATGATCATGTAGACAACTTGTGACATTTCCACCAAAAATGTAAAATCTTAGATCAGCTTCATTTTTGCTTTTACTGCAGGGCGCTCTAACACCCCTCCCCCGCTTACTTGGAAAATGGAATATCTTTCACAGAAATCAATATTGGCCTGAACGAGTATTAAAAGTCACAGTGATTTAAGGCCGAGGCGGTGGAGGATGAAGGCAGCGTGACGCCATCACTCTTTCTAGCACTACGATCACCTGGACTATCTCTTTGTCATCCTTACACTTTAACTATGTAATGCCTGTTATTTAGTTTCATAGCTTTGAGGCAAAATAAATGTGGAGAAAATAAATATGGAGTCAATCAGACGCCTCCCTGATGTATTACATGACAGATAAGTGTCACGCGTTTCCCTGTATCGAGGGCCCATTAAATTCCCAACTTCATTCATTGAAAAGAAGCCCCAACATACAGGACCCCCCACCTGCTTCACTGTTTCTGCAGACCCCCATTATTATGCCGTTCTCCAACCCCACTAGGATCGAACTGCCTTCTGTTACACCCCAAACAACTTAGAAGGGAAGTAAATGTAATTCATCTGTGGAGGGCATGTAGACGCAAACACAGCCATACTGATGTGAACGCAACGGAGAATCTCCGCATGCATTCACATCAGTATGCAGCCCGGCCAGTCAATCGGCTGTCTCGGTGGCGGCTGGGATGCGGAGATCAGGGGCGTAGATCTCCTCCTCCCGGCCGCCGCTGATCTCCTGACTGTGTCGGCGGGGAGAAACTGCTGATCTGACAGTTGGCATGGAGATTTAAAACAACACCAAAGAGGTGATGTCAGATCAGCTGTTTCTCCCCGCCGACACCGCCGGGAGATTAGCGGTGGCCAGGAGAGGAGATCAGTGGCCGCCGCTGATGTCCCGTGAGATCAGCGGCGGCCACTGGGAGAGATTACAAAGAGATCCGCAGCGTTCTCCTACGCTGTCATGCAGAGAACACTGCGGATCCATTGACTCCCATGCATTATTTGTGCGCTTGCGGAAGATTGCAGATAAAACAAGCTCTCGCGAACGCACAAATAATGCAACATGTTGCGTTCGGAGGGCGCCTAAATTATGCGCAACCGAACGTAGTCAAACGCAGGTACTATGCGTTCCAATGTTAAACATAGGAATGCAGTCCGCATGTATTTGGCTGCGTCCGGTACGCTGCGGTTTCATACGCAAGTGTGAAACCACCCTTAGGGCCCTTTCACATCAGCGTTTTTTTCAAATTGCGGCAGATGCGGTGAAAAAAAATGCATCTGCCGCAATTACCGCATACCGGCTGCACTTGCGGCACGGTTGCGGCGTGATTGCGGTAAACGCCATACAATGTATAGGCGGACGTGCGGCAAGTGCGGTTTTGGCACTTGCGGCAGGTGCGGCCGCGAAAAAAAAATGCTGTCAGCACCTTAACAACAATAACAGCTGAAGGACCTGTTGGTGATGTCATATCTGACTCGGATCATGTGACCTCCTGGAATCACATGGACTGAGGCAGGACTACAGGACAGGCATCTCGTGCAGCTTCTGAGCGGGGGCTCCTCTGCTTCCAGGCATATACGGCTGCACATCCCCCCCCCCCCCCCCCCCCCCCCCCCCCCCCCCCCGGGTGAGTGGCCAAATGGCGTGCAATTCATTAACCCCCTAGGCTACCAGGTTTCACACATACCACTCCTGTACCCTTGCTTTACATCAACTCAGAACTGGCAGCAACCAGTAGGACAATGTTCAGAGACGTCTGGCCAGAATTGTATCCAAAAAGTCATACCACTTTAACTGGTTTGTCTAAAGTGATTTTTTTTTTGCACCCCAGTTCCTGTGTTTTCAGGCAAAGTTGAGTTGCTTGGGCTTGTTTGGTATGACTCTTTGGCTACAATTCTGGACAGATGTGTCTGAACATTGTCCAACTGGTTGATGGCACTGCTGGACATCTTACGATTTAGAAGGGAAGTAAATGTAATTCATCTACTGCCTTAACTGTCCCTAACATGGCCCATTTCTTGGTGTTTCTTCAAAAGGCTTTGAAAAGAGCATCTTAAAATTTCAGTCTGCTTTCCATTCTTTGCCTGGACGACCCTTGATGATGCAGTATAACTACCTTGTGTCCTGTTGCTGTCCTCGGCCTACTGTGTTCCACAACCCCACCTCTGTAGCAGAGTTTGGCTGTTCCTCATATAGTTTAAAGTTTCCTACAACTGTTTTTGTTTCAGTTAATGACTGTTTTCACCTCCATATGAAAATAATGATCATTATCTCCAGTATAATTGGTTACTTGTACACCTGACTATAGGGTCATTCCATGTCAAGTGAACCAATGATTATTACCTCTATATTTTTAATTCTTTTGAGATTTTGTTATTTGATAAAAGCATGTCAGACAATGCAAAATGTGAAGAGAAAATTTTTTTTAAAAATGTATTTTTTTTTTTAAATGATTTTCAAAGTTCGGAAAAAGTGTGAATTTCGCTGTTGCCTGCCTTTACGTTTCTCCTCATAACTCAGGCTAGGAATAAGATAGAGAGACAAAATAAACACCAATCTACTCAGAACTATACAGGCTTTCATCAGATATGTCACAAGGGATCTTTGTTAATATTTTACCTATGTGATCGCAAGCACAAAACTTTAAAACGTATTTCCGAAAAATCGGCGCGCTTTAAATGTTTCAAAAACTGCCCATGTGTCTGCTTTGCTTTTAGCCACATCTGTACCAAATTTCAAGTTGGGATCGCAATGGATCATATTTTAACATATTTTACTATTAATAGCGTCAATGGGTCATTCCATATCAAGTGATCTAAATATGAATATTTTTTTTTACCTGACGTCTTTAGATTTTTTTTTTTTTTTTCCTTTATGAAGTACTACTTTAGTTAATTACAAATTAAAAGTTTGGAATTTTTTTCTTCATCAGTTCATTTTTTACAGATTTTTAAAGTTTAAAAAAAGGGTGAATTTTGGCCTGGTATGAATTTACATTTTTTTATCTCGGGCTAGAAATAAGATAGAGAAACAAAATAAACACCATTCTACTCAGAACTGTCCAGGCTTTCACCAGATATGTCACAAGAGTATATTTGTTCATTTTAATTTTTTACCCATGCGAATGCAAATGCAACATTTTGAAACACATTTCCGAAAAAACGTTTTAATAAAAATTTTCCAAAACTGCCCATATGTCTTTTATGCTCTTAGCCACATCTGTACCAAATTTCAAGTTGGGATCGTGATGGGATCATATTTTAAAATATTTAACTATGGTTAATCTCATTTTTATTACATTTTGAAAAAACATATGAAAGACATACATTCAATCTTTTAACAAAATCTTGAGACATATAAAATATACAAAAAGAGAATTCACAATGTTATTAGTAACGTTAAGATAAGCTGCAAATTTACTTTTGCACTTATCTCTGGTGCAATATATACTACAATCTAAATAAAATTCCAAACACTCAAGTATACAACCTTTCTCAGGGTTTTGAGATGTTCTGATGTCAAGGGGACCAGCAGCCCCAGCAGAATGATTTTTATCACTTGGCCCCTTCTAACAGGTTGACCACGTAAGTGGGTCATTACCCGTTGAGGCCTAGTTGGAATAGTCTATCGACTGGTGTACCGGAAAGGAAGGCCGAAATATTAATGATCTACTCACAGCTCAGAGTTTCAGATACCTGTCTAATGCTCACTAGAATTCTGAAGGTATAGGTGTAGAAAGGAAATACCTAGACTGAATGTATCAGATGGAAGAAAAGAGAGATAGAAAAGAAGAGAGAGAGAAGAGAAACAAAAACCATTAGAAAAAGTTATACTGGGAAAGAAAAGCCACGTAAGAAAAAAAGAAAAAAAGGAGGGGGGGGGGATGGGTGAGGTATGGGAAGGAGAAAGGGTACTCATCCCACTGGCTCCCCATCAGCCAGAGGTCGAGCCATATTATCTGTGCTGGAAAAGATACTCCTAAATTCTGCAGAGTCGTGAAAAAGAATCCATTCAACCCAAATCCCTAAGAATTTGTTCCGAGATCCCGACGCATCAGCTGCGAGCTCCTCCATTCGATATATGTCCATCAATTCTTTGAACCAATCAAGTAGAGATGGAGCCAGGCTTGATTTCCAGAACCTCGGGATCACAGCACGAGCAGCCGAGATGCAAAAGCGGAGAATATCCCTCTTCTGTAGCCCAATAGGACCTGGAAAAATGGATAACATTGCCAATTCTGGGCAGCATTCGGCTTGTTTACCTGTTATCCGGGCGTATGCATTGAAAACCTCAGACCAGAACCGCCGGATTTCCCCACAACTCCACCAAATGTGTATCATTGTACCCTTCTCTTCCCCACAGCACCAGCAGGTATCAGGGGTTCCAGGGAACATGTTCCGGAGTGTCGTCGGGCACAAGTACCATCTAGTGAGCAGCTTATAGCTTCTTTCTTGTGCAGAACAAGCGCTAGCTAGTGAGTGAGTAAATATAAAGCATTTCTGCCAATTAGTTTCTGAAATGCTACACCCCAATTCCCTCTTCCAAGCAAGTTGGAAGTAAAGGGTGCCCTGCTCTCTCATGGACCCTAAGGCCTGGTATAGAACTGATATTTTGCGCCTCGTGGAGCCTCCAGTTGGAATAACCTCTCCAATACGTTGGGCGTCAATCTTACCCTGCAAGAGTGGTCAGCTGAATATAAGTATGCTCTGTATTGGAGAAATTCGAATCACTTAAGAGGTCTCGTAGGTTCTTTGAGTTGTAGCTCTGCCATCGGGGGCAAACCACCACTGGACAGAGTCTGTCCTACTCGGGTGTCATCCACAATCCGCCAACATAAAAATCTCTGCCTGTCAAATCTGGGTGGGAAAGATGGGTTGGAAAAAAGGGGAGTCAAAGGGCTAAGTCTGTCGTTTAAGCGGAGGGTTTTCGTCACTAGGTGCCATACCTTCAAGGTGTTTCTGGTCATGTCTGTCAAAGGTACTAGGTCTGTGGACTCTTTAGGGGAAATCCAAAGCAGGTGTTTCAGCGGAATCCCCAAACCCTCTTGCTCCACCCCTACCCATTTCTTGGAGGACGCATGATAATGCCAATCTAGAGCTCTAACAAGAGAGGAAGCCACTAAGTACGCTCGTATGTTGGGTAGTCTAACCCCTCCTCTGGTCTTGGGCAAGGATAGGATATTCATTCGCAATCTGGACCTCTTGCCCCCCAGACAAATCTAAGGATCATAGATTGCATTTTGGAGAGGAAGCCTCTATCCAATAGAACAGGAACTGTCTGAAAAGTATATAAGAGTCGGGGCAAGACATCCATCTTGACTACGTTTATTCTCCCGAACCAGGATAGCTTTAATTGTCTATAGGAGGTAAATGCCGATTCCGCGTTAGTCAAAAGGGGTTGATACTTTAAATTGAATATTTGTTTAAGATCTTTTGGTATAAGGACTCCCAAGTACTTAATGGCTTCTACTTTCCATTTAAATGGGAACTGTTTAGATAGATGAGAAACCAATTCTCCAGGCAAAGAAATATTGAGTGCCTCGGTTTTGGAGCAATTCACTTTAAAGTTGCTCAATTGTCCGAACCGTTCAAACTCCATTAAGACCGAAGGGATGGAGACCAGGGGCTGGGAGATGTAAAGTAGCAGGTCATCTGCAAATAAGGCTAATTTGTGATGACTCTGTCCCAGCTTGACCCCATGGACGCATTCATTGGACCTAAGTGCAAAATATTTAACTATTATAGTGTCAATTCAAAAATCACCAAGAACACAATCAGTCATTTTTTCACAATTGCCCGTCAATAGTTTGAATTTGATATAAAGAAACATAGTCTTGTAACATCTCAAATGAAAGCTGTTACCGTTCTGAGTAAAATGATGCCTCTCCCACTTCATTATCTTATTTCTAGCCTGAGATAAAAAAATGTAAAGTCATACCAGGCCAAAATTCACCCTTTTTTTAAACTTTAAAAATCTGTAAAAAATTAACTGATGAAGAAAAAAATTCTAAACTTTTAATTTGTAATTAACTAAAGTAGTACTTCATAAAGGAAAAAAAAAAAAAATCTAAAGACGTCAGGTAAAAAAAAAAAAATTCATATTTAGATCACTTGATATGGAATGACCCATTGACGCTATTACTAGTAAAATATGTTAAAATATGATCCCATTGCGATCCCAACTTGAAATTTGGTACAGATGTGGCTAAGAGCAAAGCAGACACATGGGCAGTTTTTCAAATATTTAAAGCGCGCCGATTTTTCGGAAATGCGTTTTAAAGTTTTGCGCTTGCGATCACATGGGTAAAATATTAACAAAGATCCTCTTGTGACATATCTGATGAAAGCCTGGACAGTTCTGAGTAGATTGGTGTTTATTTTGTTTCTCTATCTTATTTCTAGCCCGAGATATGATAGAAAATGTAAAGCCATACCAGGCCAAAATTCGCACTTTTTTAAAACTTTAAAAATCTGTAAAAAATTAACTGACAAAGAAAAAAATTCAAAACTTTTTTTTTGTAATTAGATAAAGTTGTTCTTCATATAGAAAAAAAATTTAAAAAATCTGAGGACGTCAGGGAAAAAAAATATTCATTTTTGGATCACTTGACATGGAATGACCCTATAGTCCTACAAGATCCCTTGACTGCACTTCTACCTAAGATTTGATGTTGAAGGCTATGGAGGTCACCACAAATATTGATGGGAATTAGATTTCTATTTAGTTCTTTCACCTTCAATTTTGGTAACTACCAAAAGCGTTCTCATACTTGCTTTCTAGTATTTTTTTTTTTTTTATGTTTTTTGTTCTACACCTGCCTTAACCTGGTTTGTACAATGCTGAGACTGACCATTCACTTGTCTGTAGGGCTTTCCATACACTTCCATCTACTGCAGAAGAATCGAGCATGTTGGAGCTCATCATGGCCAATCGTTTTGTCCTCGAAATATCAGATGAAGCCAGTAAAGTCTGGCTGTTTTATATTTGGGAATTACCTGTCAGCCCAACGAGCGTTTGGCCCGCGGCTCTGTAGGGAGTATGGCCAACTGCAGACTTCTAACCAGTCCGACAACTTTACTAGCCAGATTTTTTTTTGGCTGGTGATTGCCTTTGTACATTTATATGCTCTCATATTACACCATTTATAGGATTTCCAATCCCATATATCTCTGCTGCCCCGGCGGATGAGACCCCATAGAGCCTCTCCTCACCGAGACCTCCTAACCCTACAATTGTACGTCATCTATGATTATGTTCACCCACTGATCCAAACCTCTTAATTATTTAATGTTGCAGATAAATCTTTAGGAAACTCGTCCCGGTATCGGAAGATCATGCGCTAGACAAGTCCGGAGAACGAATCGATCCCGTCATTGACTTGTGTTTATGGGTTCTCATTCAGCAGATAAACATTTACTGGCGGAGTAATGAATATGATTGATTAGCAGTCACCTCTTTACAGGATTTTCTATTTAATACCGAGGTAATAGTACAGCTGGAGAGCGGGATGAAAATCCACCGTACACTAGAGTATAGTGATATTTTATAGGGTTGTTCCACAAAATGCATCCATCATCCACAGGACAGGTGTATGATTACCAGGGGTCTGAGATAACTCAACCCTTACTCTCCCTTTTTTCGGGATGTGTGCAGTGAAAAACGAAGTGTGACATTTTATCTTTTCCTCCTGCTATAAATGGGGCAGTGGGGGAGGCTCCTGCTTCAGTTAGTTCTTTACAGACACCTCATAGTCAGGATTGTGGATGTGGCTGATTGTTTTGGACACACCTTCATATAATTCTCATCTTTGAAAGGTTTTCTTACCCAAGGTTATGGGTTGGCATAACTTAAGGGTCACTCGAGGTTATACTGATGGGGGCATGTCCGAAATGATTGGTGGTCGAGCTCACGCACCTGTTCCATTCATGTTTATGGGAGATGGTGAAGTACGGTGCATGCGTGGATCCTGCACATCTAGGAGACTTCAATGAAGGATGTTGATTGACTCATGTCACCAAATGACCTGTCATCTGTAGCCTAGATGGACGGCGGACACTTAGGAGAGGAGGCTTTGCTGACAAGGACCTGGCCAATTCTGTATTGTGTCTTTTGACAATTGGGCATTAGTACTCCCCTTGCCAGTAGACCGTGCCCTTTTACTGTCCAATCAGTCAATGTCAACACATTGCCTATCTATCCTTCCATCAATCTATTCATATCTTTGACACATGTGTTTGTCTGAGGAAGGAGTCGTTTTTGACTTTGAAACACTTTGGCAATAAACCACTGTCATGTATCCAGCCGTCCTGGACTTTATTTGGAATCAGCAGTGCAGAATTGTCCACCTCCTCGGGCTTTTTACATACATTCAGATCTTGACAGAAATCCTGATGTGAAGCTTCCATGAAACGTCTGGTAGAAGAACAAAGGGCAAACATCCGTCTTATGTTTTGGGTGATTAGTCCGGATTACGCTGTAAGCTGCTTTGTGCGCCATTCATATTCCGCTTCGGATCTTGTGGGTTTTCGTGGTGTTTTGAGTTGTTTGTGTAAAGTGTTGGCTCACCTTTCATGAACCAGTCCGGTTTATAAGGTTATTCCCAGATTGGAGGCGATCCTGTGGCTGTGGATCACCACCGACGGCCAGAGTGGAACGTTTCCTGCAGTCCCGAAAGAGAATGAATGGAGTGACGGTGCGCAGGCGCTGCCACCGCTCAATGCCAACAAGGCTTTTCAGAGCCATTTTCTCGACATCGGTGCTGGGTCCAACAGTTGGGTCTTCACGATCCACAACTTAGGGCCCTTTCACATCAGCGTTTTTTTAAATTTGCGGCAGATGCGGTGAAAAAACCGCATCTGCCGCAACTGCCGCATAACGGTTCCACTTGCGGCACGGTTGCGGTTTTTTCCATAGGAAGTATAGGGGGACTTGCGGCAGATGCGGCAAGTGCGGTATTGCACTTGCGGCAGGTGCGGCAGAGAAAAAAAACCGCGGCTTACTGCGGTTTTTTTCTCTGCCGCACCTGCCGCAAGTGCAATACCGCACTTGCCGCATCTGCCGCAAGTCCCCCTATACTTCCTATGGAAAAAAACGCAACCGTGCCGCAAGTGGAACCGTTATGCGGCAGTTGCGGCAGATGCGGTTTTTTCACCGCATCTGCCGCAAATTTAAAAAAACGCTGATGTGAAAGGGCCCTTATCTATATACTTTGCATTACAATAAATTGAATTGGTGACTTGTTGGTATTTTTCTAAGGTCATTTTCCCCAGTGTGGTAATAAGAGGAGCCGCATACTGTGCAGATCTCCCTCCGGCTCGGTGTGCTGACGTCACCCTGATCGTCTCATGTGTGAGTCCTTAGGGTGCCACCTCTGATACCGGAGCTGTGCTTGATTCTTGCCCCCGTAGCATCACATGTGGTTTTCCTGCGGGGCGGTAATGATGATATGCACCCTTCATTTGGCGGCTCCGCTCGGGTTTCCGTCCGTGTCGTTTGCTCGTCTTTTCTACCTCGAGTGATATAAATTTCTTATGGATTGTCATTTTTACGACTTGGTAAATGAAGCTTGCCACATGTATTCTTCACTTCCCTCCCGGAGTAATTGAATGCATGTTTGACATTTTAGTCTTTTCTTTTTTTTATATTCAAGCTCTTTCTAATGGAGGTGACCTTTTCTTTCCAAACCACAGTTCATCATTACGCGTGGCGCGTTTCTTACCGCACTTGCAAAGGGGCGCTTAAAGGGGCTTTGGAAAACCTTTGTGCCCAAATGAAGCTTAAATTAAGAAAAACAGTTCATTACTCGGGTTCTCCGTGTCTGGCGCGCTGGGGTCTCCGTGTCTGGCGCGCTGGGGTCTCCGTGTCTGGCGCGCTGGGGTCTCCGTGTCTGGCGCGCTGGGGTCTCCGTGTCTGGCGCGCTGGGGTCTCCGTGTCTGGCGCGCTGGGGTCTCCGTGTCTGGCGCGCTGGGTTCTCCGTGTCTGCGGCGCTGAGTATCATTTCTTCTCTGTTATTGTTTGCAGTGCTGACGACACTCAGAGCAGTGGTGGAGATGCAATATTGGACTTGGGGAGGGGCAGTACAGCACAGTTTTTTTCTTAAAATAAACTACGACACAGATTTTCTGAAACTGGACATTCCTTTAAAACCTAGGCCTGTTTGTATGAGTAGGAACTTGCTTTTGTACAGTGCTATCACCTTGCTACATGTATATTATAATAATCCTACTGGGCTGTACAGAATCTGTAATCATGGTCATGCTGAAATATGAAGGGTTATTCAGAAGTGGCGGACTGTCAGAGAGCTTACCATCGCATTTTTCTATTTCACACGTTTTTTGTCCCTCTGACTTCATACATGTCCTGTGCCATATGGAAATTATTGCTCATGCGCGATCTTGGACGGTCCTTGGTGCTTCCTCCTCCCTGCCGATACTGAAGCCCTTATTCTCAAGATTACATCATTCACATGTTGGGTGTTCTTTGTGCACAGCTCCATTTCCCTAAAACCTGGGGCGTTTCACACTGTGCTGTTGAGCATGCGCTGGATTTCATGTCAATAGTACAAGCCTTACAGCTGGATGTGGATGATCTAGGGGACTATCAGGCTGCCGCCACGGCACGTTGTGTTACAGCCTCATGCTTGTACTATGTGGTTCTTGGTTATGAAGGCAGGTGTGAATAAAGCCTGAATGAGTGGAGGTCTCACATATGCCAATATGCTATCTGGGGTTTTCTGACAGGGCTGGAAAGCTAGACCTCCAACTCCTCAATTTTCCTTAATCCGACTCTGACGCCACCAAAATGGACATTGACTTCACAGCCCTGGTTTCTGACCTGTAGTCTACTGTGACAACCAAAATGGTTGTGCAGCTCTAAAGGGGTTATCCAGTACTAATGTATTGGGGACCGACCAATGTCAGATTGGTGGCGGTCCAACTACCAGGTCTCCTGGGGGTCTCGCCAGTTGCCCAAAGTAAAAAGTGTACTCAGCCGCGACAGCACAGCTCCAGTGTAGTGGCTGTCCGTGGTTACTGCATTTCTACTATTGAAGGAGAGGTCATTGATGTCTTAAGTTATGATTCATTTGGATTTTTGCACTTCATGTGCCAAAAGACAACCATATTGACAATCATTAGATGTGACCTCGGTATTACGGTCAACTCCTTTCGGAACCCACTGATTTCTTCGTCAGTACAAGGCATTCAGGATAGGATGGTTTGTCCTGATGAAGAAACCAGTGGGCAGTGGCGTAACTAGAGTCTGGTGGGCCCCGGTGCGAAATTCAGACCGGGACCCCCCACCCACCCACGGGCACACGTTGGTCGGATGTATGGGCCCCATGTAACGTTCTAAGTTCTATAAAGACTCACAAATTGACCCGTCTATGTATTAATGTCCCTCATCCTGCTATATATGGTCATCCTACTGGAATATGGAGCTAATCCTATTAAATATGTCTCCCATCCTGCTATATATGGTCTCCCTCCGGGAATATGGCCCTTATCGTGGTATATATGTCCCCCGTCCTGGTATATACGGTCTTCCTCCTCCCGCCACAATAGTCCTCTAATTATTATAATGTATCCCCATATTCCTCCATATATTACAATGTACCCCCATAGTCCTCCATGTATTATAATGCATCCCATAGTCCCCCATTCATAAGGTAGCCCCAATAGTCATCCAATTATTATAATGCACCCCCACTATCCTACATATAGTAGCATCATAGTCCTCTGTATAGTATAATACAGCCTCACAGCCCTCCATATAGTATAATATAGCCTCATTGCCCCTCCATATAGTATAATACAGCCTCACAGCCCTCCATATAATATAACGTAGCCTCACAGCCCTCTATACAGTATAATGCAGGCTCAGTTGTCCATGTAGTGCAGCCTCTATAGTACAGCCTTATATATGCAGCCTCATAGCTCTCCATATAGTACAGCCTCATATAGTGGAGTATTATATATGCAGCCTCATATCTCTCCATGTAGTGCAGCCTTATATTTCTCTATATAGTGTATTATATATGCAGCCTCATAGCCTCTCTATATGGTGCAGCCTCAAATATGCAGCCTCATAGCCTCTCTATATGGTGCAGCCTCAAATATGCAGCCTCATAGCTCTCCATATAGTGCAGCCTTATATATGCAGCCTCATAGCATCCTCTTTGCCCCGCTCTCCTGTGCCCCTCGCTCTCCTCCTCCTCCTCTGTCCCCCCACTCTCCACCTTCTCCTGTGCCCCTTGCTCCCCTACTCTTCTGTCCCCTGCTCTCATCCTCCTCCTGCGTCCCTCAATCTCATCCTCCTCTGTCCCCCGCTCTCATCTTCCTCCTCTGTCCCCCGCTCTCATCTTCCTCCTCTGTGCCCCGCTCTCATCCTCCTCCTCTGTCCACCCCCTCTCATCCTCTTCCTCTGTTCCCCGCTCTCATCCTCTTCCTGTGTCCCCTGCTCCCCTACTCCTCTCTCCCCCGCTTTCATCTTCATCCTCTGTGCCCTGCTCTCAACCTCCTCCTCTGTCCACCCGCTCCTGTTCCTGTGTCCCCTGCTGTCCTTTTCCTCTGTCCCCTGCTCTCATCCTCTTCCTCTGTTCCCCGCTCTAATCCTCCTCCTCTGTCCCCCACTCTCATCCTCCTCCTCTGTCTGTCCCCTGCTATCATCCTCTTCCTGTGTCCCCTGCTCTTCTCCTCCTCTGTCCCCCACTCTCATCCTCCTCCTCTGCTCTCATCCTCCTCCTCTGTACCCCGCTCTCATCCTCTGTCCACCAGCTCTCATCCTCTTCCTGTATCCCCTGCTCTCCCACTCTTCTGTCCCCCACTCTTATCCTCCTCCTCTGTTCCCTGCTCTCATCCTCCTCTTCTGTCCACCAGCTCTTATCCTCCTCCTCTGTGCCCCGCTCTTATCCTCCTCCTCTGTCCACCAGCTCTCATCCTCCTCCTCTGTCCACCAGCTCTCATCCTCTTCCTGTGTCCCCTGCTCTCCCCCTCCTCTGTGCCCCGCTCTTATCCTCCTCCGTCCACCAGCTCTCATCCTCTTCCTGTGTCCCCTGCTCTCCCCCTCTTCTGTCCCCCAGCTCTCATCCTCCTCCTCTGTCCACCAGCTCTCATCCTCCTCCTCTGTGCCCCGCTCTTATCCTCCTCCTCTGTGCCCCGCTCTTATCCTCCTCCTCTGTGCCCCGCTCTTATCCTCCTCCTCTGTCCACCAGCTCTCATCCTCCTCCTCTGTCCACCAGCTCTCATTCTCCTCCTCTGTCCACCAGCTCTCATCCTCCTCCTCTGTCCACCAGCTCTCATCCTCCTCCTCTGTCCACCAGCTCTCATCCTCCTCCTCTGTCCACCAGCTCTCATCCTCCTCTGTCCACCAGCTCTCATCCTCCTCCTCTGTCCACCAGCTCTCATCCTCCTCCTCTGTCCACCAGCTCTCATCCTCCTCCTCTGTCCACCAGCTCTCATCCTCCTCCTCTGTCCACCAGCTCTCATCCTCCTCCTCTGTCCACCAGCTCTCATCCTCCTCCTCTGTCCACCAGCTCTCATCCTCCTCCTCTGTCCACCAGCTCTCATCCTCCTCCTCTGTCCACCAGCTCTCATTCTCCTCCTCTGTCCACCAGCTCTCATCCTCTTCCTGTGTCCCCTGCTCTCCCCCTCCTCTGTGCCCCGCTCTTATCCTCCTCCGTCCACCAGCTCTCATCCTCTTCCTGTGTCCCCTGCTCTCCCCCTCTTCTGTCCCCCAGCTCTCATCCTCGTCCTCTGTCCACCAGCTATCATCCTCCTCCTCTGTGCCCCGCTCTTATCCTCCTCCTCTGTGCCCCGCTCTTATCCTTTTCCTCTGTCCACCAGCTCTCATCCTCCTCCTCTGTCCACCAGCTCTCATCCTCCTCCTCTGTCCACCAGCTCTCATCCTCCTCCTCTGTCCACCAGCTCTCATCCTCCTCCTCTGTCCACCAGCTCTCATCCTCTTCCTGTGTCCCCTGCTCTCCCCCTCTTCTGTCCCCCAGCTCTCATCCTCCTCCTCTGTCCACCAGCTCTCATCCTCCTCCTCTGTGCCCCGCTCTTATCCTCCTCCTCTGTGCCCCGCTCTTATCCTCCTCCTCTGTCCACCAGCTCTCATCCTCCTCCTCTGTCCACCAGCTCTCATCCTCCTCCTCTGTCCACCAGCTCTCATCCTCCTCCTCTGTCCACCAGCTCTCATCCTCCTCCTCTGTCCACCAGCTCTCATCCTCCTCCTCTGTCCACCAGCTCTCATCCTCCTCCTCTGTCCACCAGCTCTCATCCTCCTCCTCTGTCCACCAGCTCTCATCCTCCTCCTCTGTCCACCAGCTCTCATCCTCCTCCTCTGTCCACCAGCTCTCATCCTCCTCCTCTGTCCACCAGCTCTCATCCTCCTCCTCTGTCCACCAGCTCTCATCCTCCTCCTCTGTCCACCAGCTCTCATCCTCCTCCTCTGTCCACCAGCTCTCATCCTCCTCCTCTGTCCACCAGCTCTCATTCTCCTCCTCTGTCCACCAGCTCTCATCCTCTTCCTGTGTCCCCTGCTCTCCCCCTCCTCTGTGCCCTGCTCTTATCCTCCTCCGTCCACCAGCTCTCATCCTCTTCCTGTGTCCCCTGCTCTCCCCCTCTTCTGTCCCCCAGCTCTCATCCTCGTCCTCTGTCCACCAGCTATCATCCTCCTCCTCTGTGCCCCGCTCTTATCCTCCTCCTCTGTGCCCCGCTCTTATCCTTTTCCTCTGTCCACCACTCTCATCCTCCTCCTCTGTCCACCAGCTCTCATCCTCCTCCTCTGTCCACCAGCTCTCATCCTCCTCCTCTGTCCACCAGCTCTCATTCTCCTCCTCTGTCCACCAGCTCTCATCCTCCTCCTCTGTCCACCAGCTCTCCCCCTCTTCTGTCCCCCAGCTCTCATCCTCGTCCTCTGTCCACCAGCTATCATCCTCCTCCTCTGTGCCCCGCTCTTATCCTCCTCCTCTGTGCCCCGCTCTTATCCTTTTCCTCTGTCCACCAGCTCTCATCCTCCTCCTCTGTCCACCAGCTCTCATTCTCCTCCTCTGTCCACCAGCTCTCATCCTCTTCCTGTGTCCCCTGCTCTCCCCCTCCTCTGTGCCCCGCTCTTATCCTCCTCCGTCCACCAGCTCTCATCCTCTTCCTGTGTCCCCTGCTCTCCCCCTCTTCTGTCCCCCAGCTCTCATCCTCGTCCTCTGTCCACCAGCTATCATCCTCCTCCTCTGTGCCCCGCTCTTATCCTCCTCCTCTGTGCCCCGCTCTTATCCTCCTCCTCTGTCCACCAGCTCTCATCCTCCTCCTCTGTCCACCAGCTCTCATCCTCCTCCTCTGTCCACCAGCTCTCATCCTCCTCCTCTGTCCACCAGCTCTCATCCTCCTCCTCTGTCCACCAGCTCTCATCCTCCTCCTTTGTCCACCAGCTCTCATCCTCTTCCTGTGTCCCCTGCTCTCCCCCTCCTCTGTGCCCCGCTCTTATCCTCCTCCTCTGTCCACCAGCTCTCATCCTCCTCCTCTGTCCACCAGCTCTCATCCTCCTCCTCTGTCCACCAACTCTCATCCTCCTCCTCTGTCCACCAGCTCTCATCCTCCTCCTCTGTCCACCAGCTCTCATCCTCCTCCTCTGTCCACCAGCTCTCATCCTCCTCTTCTGTCCACCAGCTCTCATCCTCCTCTTCTGTCCACCAGCTCTCATCCTCCTCTTCTGTCCACCAGCTCTCATCCTCCTCCTCTGTCCACCAGCTCTCATCCTCCTCCTGTCCACCAGCTCTCATCCTCTCCTGTCCACCAGCTCTCATCCTCCTCCTCTGTCCACCAGCTCTCATCCTCCTCCTCTGTCCACCAGCTCTCATCCTCTCTTCCCCCTCTCACCCCCTCCTCTGTGCCACCAGCTCTCATCCTCCTCCTCCACGCTCTCACCCTCCTCATCCTCCTCCCTCTGTCCACCAGCTCTCATCCTCCTCCTCTGTCCACCAGCTCTCATCCTCCTCCTCTGTCCACCAGCTCTCATCCTCCTCCTCTGTCCACCAGCTCTCATCCTCCTCCTCTGTCCACCACTCTCATCCTCCTCCTCTGTCCACCAGCTCTCATCCTCCTCCTCTGTCCACCAGCTCTTCATCCTCCTCCTCTGTCCACCAGCTCTCATCCTCCTCCTCTGTCCCCGCTCCTCCTCCTCTCTGTCACGCTCTCACCCTCTTCCCCTCTCCTCCTCTCTGTCCAGCTCTCATCTCCTCCTCTGTCCACCAGCTCTCATCCTCCTCCCTGTCCACCACCTCATCTCCTCCTCTGTCCACCAGCTCTCATCCTCTTCCTGTGTCCCCTCTCTCCCCTCTCTCCCCTCTATCCTCCTGTCCACCAGCTCTCATCCTCTCCTTGCCCTCTTCCCCCTCTCTGTCCCCAGCTCTCATCCTCTCCTCTGTCCACCACTTCATCCTCCTCCTCTGTCCCCGCTCTATCCTCCTCCTCTGTCCCCGCTCTTATCCTTCTCCTCTGTCCACCAGCTCTCATCCTCCTCCTCTGTCCACCAGCTCTCATCCTCCTCCTCTGTCCACCAGCTCTCATCCTCCTCCTCTGTCCACCAGCTCTCATCCTCCTCCTCTGTCCACCAGCTCTCATCCTCTTCCTTTCCCCTCTCCCCCCTCTTTCCCCCAGCTCTCATCCCTCCCTGTCCCCACTCTCCCCTCCTCTGCCCCGCCTATCTCTCCTCTGTCCCCCTTATCCTCCTCCTCTGTCCACCAGCTCTCATCTCCTCCTCTGTCCACGCTCTCATCCTCTCCTCGTCCCCGCTCTCATCCCCTCCTCTGTCCCCCAGCTCTCTCCTCCTCCTCTGTCCACCAGCTCTCATCCTCCTCCTCTGTCCCCGCTCTTCCTCCTCCTCTTCCCGACTCTATCCTCCTCCTCTGTCCACCAGCTCTCATCCTCCTCCTCTGTCCACCAGCTCTCATCCTCCTCCTCTGTCCACCACTCTCATCCTCCTCCTCTGTCCACCACTCTCATCCTCCTCCTCTGTCCACCAGCTCTCATCCTCCTCCTCTGTCCACCAGCTCTCCTCCTCTTTCGTCCCCAGCTCTCATCCCCTCCTCTGTCCACCAGCTCTCATCCTCTCCTGTCCCCCTCATCCCCCTCCTCTGTCCCCGCTCTTATCCTCCTCCTCGTCCACCAGCTCTCATCCTCCTCCTCTGTCCCCAGCTCTCATCCTCCTCCTCTGTCCACCACTCACTCCTCTCTTCCCCTCTATCCTCCTCTGTCCACCAGCTCTCATCCTCTCCTCTGTCCACCAGCTCTCATCCTCCTCCTCTGTCCACCAGCTCTCATCCTCCTCTCTGTCCACCAGCTCTCATCCTCCTCCTCTGTCCACCAGCTCTCATCTCCTCCTCTGTCCACCAGCTCTCATCCTCCTCCTCTGTCCCACCCCCTCTTCTCCACTCTCATCCTCCTCTGTCCCCAGCTCTCACCTCCTCCTCTGTCCCCGCTCTCTCTCTCGTCCCGCTCTATCTTCTTGTCCACCAGCTCTCATCCTCCTCCTCTGTCCACCGCTCTCATCTCCTCCTCTGTCCACCACTCTCATCCTCTTCCTGTGTCCCCTGCTCTCCCCCCTCCTCTGTGCCCCGCTCTATCCTCCTCCTCCACCAGCTCTCATCCTCTTCCTTGTCCCCTGCTCTCCCCTCTCTGTCCCCCAGCTCTCATCCTCGTCCTCTGTCCACCAGCTTCATCCTCCTCCTCTGTCCCCGCTCTATCCTCCTCCTCTGTCCCCCTCTTATCCTCCTCCTCTGTCCACCAGCTCTCATCCTCCTCCTCTGTCCACCAGCTCTCATCCTCCTCCTCTGTCCACCAGCTCTCATCCTCCTCCTCTGTCCACCAGCTCTCATCCTCCTCCTCTGTCCACCAGCTCTCATCCTCCTCCTCTGTCCACCAGCTCTCATCCTCCTCCTCTGTCCACCAGCTCTCATCCTCCTCCTCTGTCCACCAGCTCTCATCCTCCTCCTCTGTCCACCAGCTCTCATCCTCCTCCTCTGTCCACCAGCTCTCATCCTCCTCCTCTGTCCACCAGCTCTCATCCTCCTCCTCTGTCCACCAGCTCTCATCCTCCTCCTCTGTCCACCAGCTCTCATCCTCCTCCTCTGTCCACCAGCTCTCATCCTCCTCCTCTGTCCACCAGCTCTCATCCTCCTCCTTGTCCACCAGCTCTCATCCTCCTCCTCTGTCCACCAGCTCTCATCCTCCTCCTCTGTCCACCAGCTCTCATCCTCTTCCTTGTCCCCGCTCTCATCCCCTCCTCTGTCCCCAGCTCTCATCCTCCTCCTCCACGTCCACCACTCTCATCCTCTCTCCTCTGTCCCCAGCTCTCATCCTCCTCCTCTGTCCACCAGCTCTCATCCTCCTCCTCTGTCCACCAGCTCTCATCCTCCTCCTCTGTCCACCACTCTCACCTCCTCCTCTGTCCACCAGCTCTCATCCTCCTCCTCTGTCCACCAGCTCTCATCCTCCTCCTCTGTCCACCAGCTCTCATCCTCTTCCTGTGTCCCCTGCTCTCCCCCTCCTCTGTCCCCACTCTTATCCTCCTCCGTCCACCAGCTCTCATCCTCTTCCTGTGTCCCCTGCTCTCCCCCTCTTCTGTCCCCAGCTCTCATCCTCCTCCTCCTCTGTCCACCAGCTCTCATCCTCCTCCTCTGTCCACCAGCTCTCATCCTCCCTCTCTGTCCACCAGCTCTCATCCTCCTCCTCTGTCCACCACTCTCATCCTCCTCCTCTGTCCACCAGCTCTCATCCTCCTCCTCTGTCCACCAGCTCTCATCCTCCTCCTCTGTCCACCAGCTCTCATCCTCCTCCTCTGTCCACCAGCTCTCATCCTCCTCTTCTGTCCACCAGCTCTCATCCTCCTCTTCTGTCCACCAGCACTCATCCTCCTCTTCTGTCCACCAGCTCTCATCCTCCTCCTCTGTCCACCAGCTCTCATCCTCCTCCTCTGTCCACCAGCTCTCATCCTCTTCCTGTGTCCCCTGCTCTCCCCTCCTCTGTGCCCCGCTCTTATCCTCCTCCTCCTCTGTGCCCGCTCTCATCCTCCTCCTCTGTCCACCAGCTCTCATCCTCTTCCTGTGTCCCCTGCTCTCCTCCTCCTCTGTGCCCCGCTCTTATCCTCCTCCGTCCACCAGCTCTCATCCTCTTCCTCTGTCCCCCGCTCTTATCCTCCTCCTCTGTGCCCCGCTCTCATCCTCTTCTGTCCACCAGCTCTCATTCTCTTGTGTCCCCTGCTCTCCCCCGCTTTCCTCCTCTCACCTGTGTCTTGTTCTCCGCTCTCTTCTTCCCTTCCCTGTTCGGCAGCAGCTGGGGGGCGTGTCCTCACTTCCTGGATAATGAGCGGCCAGGACCTGATGCACGGCCGCCGGGCGGGAGACTGAGGAGGAGGCGGGTGACAGCTTCCCAGGGGCAAAGGGCAGATTTTCGGCTGCTTGACAGTGCGGGCTATGCTGCGCCCGGGGCTGGCATTGATGGGCGCAGGGCGCTCGGCACAGCTGGCGCAGGGGGCGGCTGGCGATGCGGGCCCCCTATAGGCCCGGGCCCCGTCGCAGCGGCGACCCCTGCGACCGTGAATGTTGGGCCACTGCCAGTGGGTTTCGAAACGCGTTGATTGTAATAAACTGCATGTTCCTCACTCCTTGGTCTGAATGTCTTTGAATTGCCGACACATTCGCTGTCTCCTTTTGAGTCTGAGCGAAGGTTGTAGCACAGAGGTAGCAAATCGATCCTGGGTCCTTTTTGCCTCAGCCGTATATGAGTTATGAAAGGTGTGTGGGGGAGGGGAGCGGATCTAGTTGGGACCCAATAAGTTCCAGTTGCACTTTAGGTTCTAAATGTTCTACAAATTCATATTGAAATGATTCAAGGTCTCTCTAAGCCAGTGGTGAATTTTCCATTGCTTCGCCACATTTTGTCATGATTTTCTGGATAAAACATGTTGCTGACTTGATAGTGGAGCGCAGGTAGATAGTGACTCACTTAGAAAACACGCTCGAATCTCCCTGACCTTCCACCAGATTGCTGAATGCCAGGTATACGTCACCTTCCTTGAAACCATGCAGGAGATTCGGTGCTGATCTGAGCAGCCATATTTTATGGGCTTTGCATAGGTTGGCAATGTGGCCACCTCCGGTCACGTGCCGAGGGACAAATCTGCATGATAATTACCTGCAGAGTGCAGATGAGAATTTTTTTTTTCTCATTTACTTTTCATTATTCTCATCCACTCATGTCAAAACGTTTCCATCCCGAATCCCAGATGAAGAATCTGCAGCGTCTGCGGTGTGTGTGAACGCAGCCGGTCTGGTCGACAGCGTTGGTCTTCACGGAGGTGACATAAGGCCGCGGTCGGCGGTGGTCTTGGCTGCGCTTTTTAGTTTCCTAATCCGTCCGTTTCCTGTTCACGGCTCAGTGGGAAAGTCAGGGGTTCTCGATTCACAGGCTCTGCTTTCTGGCTTTGTCTGGATTATAATCGCATCCTCAGAATTCAAGTCATTTACGCCATTAGCTCGGCTGCTTTGTATCCTTTTTAGAAGGAGCAAAAAAGAAAAACAAAAAAGGCCCAGGCCTCGTCCTCAGGCAAATGAGGTAATGGGCTAATTAGAGGATCGGTAATGACATCGTCTGAGGCCGCAACATAGAGCAACACTTGTTCTAAAGCGAAGAATTGTAGATGCAATGTGGCCTCTTCTCCGGCGGACGGGCTATTACCTATGAGTGGCTGGTAGGTGATAATTTTGCCTGTAACCAGCCTGGGCTTGTCCTCTTAGAAAAGCTTTTACCGAGGCTCCTCCACCCAAAATGTGGGAAAATCTCTGGAGGGGACACAACAGCTGGGTAGTATGTAGACTTCTGATTTAACTGGGAACAGTGTAATTCTTCCTTTCCCCTGTGGAGGTGCTGCAGTATGATTCCTCCACAGATCACAGGCGATCCCTGGGTGTTCCACTTATTGAACGCTCTCTGACGGATGTCCTGCTTCGGTGGTGAGAGAGATTACCGATTTGGCGGCTGTCATTAGGGCTGCAGAGTCTGTAGGCCAAACCTCCGACTTCTCAATTTCCCTGAATTCAAGTCTGACTCCATCAAAATGGACACCGACTCCACAGCCTTGTCAGGTATGGCAGGTATCAAGTCAACATGCAAAAAAAAGGGCTCCTTCATGAGCCTGGTAAAGCCTTCACTTTCCACCTGAGCCAATGTCCTCTGGCAATGGCCAGGGGCGTAACTACAATAGGTGCAGGGGTTGCGATCGCACCCGGACCCTGCATCCTAGGGGGGCCCCAAAAGTCCCTTTGGCCTATAGAAAAAGACCAATACTATTAAAGATTTGCAATAATTGGGGGCCCCGTTGGAGCTTTCGTATCGGGGCCCCTGGGCCTGAAGTTACGCCACTGGCAATGACCACAGTGTGGCGGACCAGCATGGGCTCTGCAGATGAGCATAGGGATAGGAGCCCACCTCAACGCCCCAGACCCCTACATTCACTTTGTACAATCCCTTTAACAGGACAGGTGGACGATGCTTGTCAGCCTTGCACAAGACCTGGCAATTGGCTGACTGATGTCATGTCAGTAGCCGCCATGACCCGATGTGCAAGCGAGAGGAACTGAATAACCCATATATCTTCCAAATCCCCACTTACTGTTGTTTGTTGCGTCTCTCGGTGCACCTCCCTTCTCTTAATGAATGGGTTTAAATTAAAAGGGTATTCCTATCTTGTAAAGTATGATCAATGAAAGCTTGACCACTGGGACCTCCATTGATCCTCAGAAGACATGACAGGTGTCATGTCGGTGGCAGTCAACACGTGATGTGGAAGCAAGAGGCACTCCATTACCCATTCATCTTCAGAGTCCCCATGTCAAGGTTTTATGGTGTTGATTGTTCATCTCCCTCTCCCCTAATGAATGGGTCACCACTATAGGGGTGTTCCTATCTTGAAAAGTATGATCGATGAATGTCTAACCTCTTGGACCCCAATGATCCTGAGACTTAGATCCAAATAGTGTAGTGTCGTGCATGAGGGTAAAATCTCCAAGATCGTCCATTTAAGCCTCCTTCACATGTACTCCTAAAACACACATGTGAAAACTGTAAGCGTATCAGCCATGTTTTTCTGTATAACGAAAAAAATTAAGATATTACAAAGCTTCTCCTATACTTACAATGTTAAAGGCGTACAGCACATGCATGCCATCCGTGTGCTTTACGTGTTTTCACGAACCCGTAGACTTGTATTGGCCCTCTTCACCCGCACTGCCTGAAGAAAACAGACATGTCTGCTTGTGTTTTGCACCGACACATGGTCCGTGTAAAAACAGACATGTAAAGATCACCATAGGTTAGAATGGATACATGTATAATCTGTGAGAAAAATGGATGCCACCCGTACCAGAAACACGGGCATGCGATGGAGGCCTCCTTGTGTACGGCCCCCTGCCAACTCCCCTGTAGATGATGTCGAGGAGAGAAGGAGCGGGAGATTTTCGGTGGCCGATCATGTTGTAACCCCCGAGATGTCCGTCAGGTTCTTTCTCGCCTCCTATGCTCGACCCTCTGAGTATATATATGTCTTTTGTTTAAAGCCCCAATATATTTTGTCACCAAATTAAGAATGTTCTCTAAATTCTCGTCAGAGGCGGAGTAAGAACGATGTTTGATTATTTTTTCATTTCCTCTCTTGAATTTGAAGCCCACGGCCGCGTACAGAAATAGGCGCATCCTCCGATCGGCATCGCACGGCTTCGGCAGCATTCTGAATAGCATCTAATTTACTGGAGCTGACGCTGGCTCCAGCGCTCGCGGCGTTCGATGATACTAATGACGATCTGCTCGTAATTCCTGCCATTGTCTGCTCTTGGCAGATTTTCATTGTTTATTTTTGTTGTCGTGTAGCGACATGTGACTTTTGTATTATGTGTGTATTGGAAAATCATATAGTTGGCCAGCATTAAAGAGGTGACCTCACAATGGACACTTATCCTTCTAGTCTGATCCTTAGGACCCCATGATCACTAAATTAGGAGCCCTTGGGTCACTGTCCTGACACATTGCACAACCACAGAATGGGGCAGTTTCCATGCGGCAGGGAAAAATACGTTCGATGATCGTCTGTCAGACATCCCATGTAGTTGTGATGTAAAGAGGAGTGCAGACTTTAGGACCCTAATTTGTGTGATTAGTGGGGTATTCATTGATTAGACATCTGTTACCTATTTTGTGATAAATAGGGCGCACCGGACTGTTTGGCCACGCGGCGGGCGCACCGGACTGTTTGGCCACGCGGCGGGCGCATCGGACTGTTTGGCCACGCGGCGGGCGCACCGAGTGCCATAGCTTGGTTTGAACAGTCATTTTGTGCTCATCTTAATCCTCTGGGTAAAACTAATACTGTGTTATGCCTAGCGTAGAAATTTAAGGGGCCTGTTCCGTAGTCCTTACTCTCAAAGGGATGCCCATATTTAGAGTCCCTCTTTATTCTGAAAATACGGTAGTTGAGGGTCCTGAATTGGAGTTCACAATGTAAGGCTAAAAAAAAAAAAATCAGTAGCCGGTATTTATAGATGGGAAGGATGTTATCAATATATTGAATAGCAATAAGAACAAATCAATTTTGGAACAAATGAAGCCAGACCTGTCACTAGAAGCAAGGATCACTAAGCAATGACTTGTGTACACATCATATGAAGAGAGCAATCACTGGAGAAGGACATCATTGTCGAAAGAATAGAACGAACAAGGTGAAAAGGAGGACCAGCAACCCAATGGCTTGATACTCTCAAAATAACGCCAAAGAAGACCCTGGAGGACCTATTGAGGCTTGTAGAAGACCCATCTTTGTACAGAGCATTCATCCATCAAGTCACCATGGCTCAGGATTGAGCTGAAGGCTGTTAATGCAATATTTTTTTGTAAAATGTAACCTCTACTGAGGAGACTTTGGCAGGGTCGGTGTATGACTGCTTCCTGTGTACCTGCTACACCTCCTTTGGGTATCACTTATGGAGTTACTGCCTACGATAAGCACCTACCTGTCTGTGCCTCCTCTTTCCAGATGCTTTTCCGTGTCTTTCATCATTCTGTCAGCCTCTGCTATTCTCCTCCGGACTCTAGCTGCCAGCCTGCTCTGAACACAGAACATGAAGCCTCCTGAGCCGCGCTGGAGAGCCTTCCTAAGATACTTTGATAAGATGCCAGCTTCGAACCAACCTTCTCCTAATGCGGGCTTTATCCCATATGGACTCATCTTGGAAAGCAGCGGTTTCCAAAATGTTTTTAGGAAGGATCTGGAAGTTGTCCAGGTCACCAAAGAGAAGCTTCCCGGCCTGGCACGAGACTTGAATTTAGATTGGCACACTGCATTTTCCCTATTAACCCTCTGGATGATGTACTGAACATTACTCATGGCCAAGACCCTCATGTTGGTACCCCCCCACCCTCCTGACATTGTTTCCAGAGAGCCTGGTGATGCCTTTGAGAATTTAGCGAGAGACCACTTGGCGCTCTTTGCCTTTCTTCAGAATGTCATTTACTTAATGAAAAAGATGAATGTCCTGCTCCCCGCAGGATGGTCGATGTTATCGGGGGAAATAAGTGACAGTAAGGATAGTAGAGATCTAATTTGGAAAGTAGCTGTGGTCTCCAGGGCGTCTGCGAAAAAGCCGTACACCGTGGCCTGACATGACTTTCTGTACGATGACCTCATGCTGCTCGGTGTGAACGTGTTCTACGGCAGGAGCTACTGACCGCCATCTTGTCACCTTGTCTACGGGGCTGGGTTCTGCAACCTGCGGATCCCTCACTGGATCTTCTCAAGGTTGGCTGAATTTGCCTGTCGAAAACATGCTACGATGAGCTACGCAGATCCCTCAAGTGGCCACGAAATGTAGTCCTGCATGAAGCTAAATTCCTCCAGATCCACAACCACTGACACAAAAAGGGAGTCCTCCGGAGTCCGTAAGCCCTCTGAACCCCTTAATGTTCCGGAGACAGCAACTTTTGAGGGAGTGGTTCCTTCAATGCAACCCTTACTGGTGGTCATGAAGATTACGTCAGCTTGTCCAATAGAGGACCTGTCACCTGCTATGAAATATATATAGCTGGTCCTCCTGAATCCGGTGTTGGTTTTCTTTTGTTCCTGCGCCTCTCCATCCCTGAGATATGGCCTATTCTTCCTTGTACATAAATCTAGTCAAGTGGGCGTTGTCCTTGTGGAGACGCCCACAGGAGGACATGATCACGCCCACTTGGCCATCAAGGCTAGAAATCCATACCGGGAAGAGAGGGCAATATCTCAAGAATGGCGAGGGGTAGGAATAAAAGAAAAGCAACGCCGGATTCAGGGACAGCGGGTGTCGTCTTTAATTGTATTGTAGTAAAAATATTATAACAATTTTACTGGAATAATTTTATGTATGGGACAGTTATATACGCACTGTATATCGGTGTTATTGGAGCATCTCTATATAGTGGTATTTTATACAGTACCCAAGTAAGCCGAGTGATGCAGTCTATTAATTTGGTATTATATGGTGGTGGCGGTGCTGTATAGTGTAGATATTTAGGCATCTGTATGGTTTATATCTGAGCACTATATGGCGATCATCATGTTACATGACTGTACTGTCAGGGTATGGGGGGGCGGTATGATATCACATTTGGGCACATTTTATACTGGAGAAGTGATTGGATATCACACAGTATGGCACTTCAGCACTGTTTATTTGTACAATATCAGAATATCAAATTCTAAGGGTGCCGAGAGCAGGTACCAGATCCAAGGCTGTAGTCTTACATCTGTGTGTGTCTGTCTGTCTGTACGGACCAGCCGTCGGACTCCTGACCCAGATGCAGCTGTTTTATAGATGTATATGAGACTATTGAGCTCAGGGCGGCCAGTCCGTGCAGCGCTGTCCATACTCGGGCCAGATCCACACATCAGTGTTGCGGTCTAGCACTGACGGTGCTGGATTTGGCGGCACAATTTATTTGTTTCTGTAGGGTAACTATCCGTCTCCACCATTTTTTTTTTTTCTTTCCGGCCAGATGTGAAGGTTTTTGGTGTTTTCTCTGGTCCTGGTCTCGCTCTTCTCCATTCCTCGCCCTCTCTGAACAAATAAATGTGGAACAATCTAATTCATTACGGCTTTATTACCGGCTCTGGTTTATACGAGGCCTCGCAGCGAATAAATATTTGGGTAATCTCATTCATTTTCCTCTTCATCCATAAACCAGATGTATTGCCCGGAAATCCCCATGTGCTCATGTTCTACTCTTCTCAAAAGCTATCATATCATCTATAGTGCAGTATATCAGTGCGGTGTATCATCTGATAGAGTGGTGATATACAGTACATCATCTATAGAGCTGTATATTACGTACATCTATAGAGCTGTATATTACTGTTCATGATCTATAGAGCTGTATATTACTGTACATCATTATAGAGTGTGATATCATTCTATAGAGTGGTGTACTACGGTATATGATCTATAGAGCGTGTACTACGGTATATCATCTATAGAGTGGTGTACTACGGTATATCATCTATAGAGTGGTGTACTACTAGGTATATCATCTATAGAGTGGTGTACTACAGTATATCATCTATAGCAGTGGTGTACATACGGTATAACATCTAGAGAGTGGTGTACTATCGGTATATCATCTATAGAGTGGTGTACTACGTATATCATCTATAGAGTGGTGTACTACGGTATATCATCTATAGAGTGGTGTACTACGATACATCATCTATAGAGTGGTGTACTACGGTACATCATCTATAGAGTGGTGTACTACGGTATATCATCTATAGAGTGGTGTACTACGGTACATCATCTATAGAGTGGTGTACTACGGTACATCATCTATAGAGTGGTGTACTACGGTACATCATCTATAGAGTGGTGTACTACGGTACATCATCTATAGAGTGGTGTACTACGGTACATCATCTATAGAGTGGTGTACTACGGTAATCATCTATAGAGTGGTGTACTACGGTACATCATCTATAGAGTGGTGTACTACGGTACATCATCTATAGAGTGGTGTACTACGGTATCATCATCTATAGAGTGGTGTACTACGGTAATCATCTATAGGTGGTGTACTACGGTAATCATCTATAGAGTGGTGTACTACGGTACATCATCTATAGAGTGGTGTACTACGGTACATCATCTATAGAGTGGTGTACTACGGTACATCATCTATAGAGTGGTGTACTACGGTACATCATCTATAGAGTGGTGTATATAACGTATGAATCTATACATACTATATACGTGATGGAGCAGTATAACATCTATAGTGCCGTGTATTGCATTATATGGGGTTACAAGGTAACAAGTGCTGGCCAAATGAGTCTAGGCTACCAGCTATTGGGATTTGGCCATCTATACCCATGGGCAGAAGATTTGGGCATAGAGATAAGATGCAGGAAGAAGATTGTGCCCCACTTGTACCATGCCGCTGCCATGTTGCCAGTCACTGAGATATATCTTACAGGCTGCTTTCTACCTTTTCTCTTACACCAGTCTTTTCATAGGTTTTTGTTTGCGCCTCCTGGGATAGACTACTAGTCCTTATCCCTTCTTGCCAGGTAGACAGGTGAGCTGAGCCTATCCCGGGCCGCAGTCAGGTCCATAGTCAGGGCTGTAGGTCATGTTGACCCTATAGGGGTAACAATCCCGCTATATGGTGTCCTCAGTGCGGTTCTGTTGTCAGCTCTATGAATACCTCTCCGGTGAGTGAAGGGAGGAGGGGGGGGGACCGGTGACGGGGGTGGGGTGCTTGGTGGCGGCTGGTGACTCAGTGCCTCTGGCAGCTCCTCATCTTTTCGTGTTGCAGTATGTGGAGCCCCCCACCCACCCTCCTAGAGGTGTTCAGCTCTCACGCTCGCTATTCAGTAAGTGGATGAGTAGAGCTGTATAATAGATTCCACCCACCCTCTGTACCCACACATTGCCGCCTCCGCTCACTGTGCCAGGGGACCAGGAGGGGAGGGGGCCCAGCTTTTCCCTACTGTCCTGCATGGGGAAACAGTTGGGTGCTTAAAGGGGTATAACCAGGATAGACCCCTGATTATAAGGGGCAGATTCAGTCTTCCTGCACAAGACCACCCCCAACCCCTTATCACATGGATGAAGCTGGAGGGGTCTGGATCACAGCTTAGGTGACATCATGTGTGCTCTGACAGCTGTATTGGTTGTCGGGAAGAGACATATAGTGCTATAGGGTAAGGTGGGGGCAGGGGTTTGTGAAGCTTTAATTTGAGTAGGGGGGTGGTCTGTGATGCTCTGGTTTGGGGGAGGGTCTGTGAGCTCTGGTTTGGGGGAGGGTCTGTGATGCTCTGGTTTGGGGGAGGGTCTGTGAATGCTCTGGTTTGGGGGAGGGTCTGTGAAGCTCTGGTTTGGGGGAGGGTCTGTGATGCTCTGGTTTGGGGAGGGTCTGTGTGCTCTTGTTTGGGGGAGGGTCTGTGTGCTCTTGTTTGGGGAGGGTCTGTGGTGCTCTTGTTTGGGGGAGGGTCTGTGTGCTCTGTTTGGGGGAGGGTCTGTGGTGCTCTGGTTTGGGGGAGGGTCTGTGATGCTCTGGTTTGGGGGAGGGTCTGTGATGCTCTGGTTTGGGGGAGGGTCTGTGATGCTCTGGTTTGGGGGAGGTCTGTGGTGCTCTGGTTTGGGGGAGGGTCTGTGACGCTCTGGTTTGGGGGAGGGTCTGTGATGCTCTGGTTTGGGGGAGGGTCTGTGATGCTCTGGTTTGGGGGAGGGTCTGTGAAAGCTCTGGTTTGGGGGAGGGTCTGTGATGCTCTGGTTTGGGGGAGGGTCTGTGGTGCTCTTGTTTGGGGGAGGGTCTGTGGTGCTCTTGGTTTGGGGGAGGGTCTGTGGTGCTCTGGTTTGGGGGAGGGTCTGTGGTGCTCTGTTTGGGGGAGGGTCTGTGGTGCTCTGGTTTGGGGGAGGGTCTGTGATGCTCTGGTTTGGGGGAGGGTCTGTGATGCTCTGGTTTGGGGGAGGGTCTGTGGTGCTCTGGTTTGGGGGGGGGGGAGGGTCTGTGAGCTCTTGTTTGGGGAGGGTCTGTGAAGCTCTGGTTTGGGGGAGGGTCTGTGGTGCTCTGGTTTGGGGGAGGGTCTGTGGTGCTCTTGGTTTGGGGGGGGGGGTCCTGTAAAGCTCTGGTTTGGGGGAGGGTCTGTGGTGCTCTGGTTTGGGGGAGGGTCTGTGGTGCTCTGGTTTGGGGGAGGGTCTGTGAAGCTCTGGTTTGGGGGAGGGTCTGTGAAGCTCTGGTTTGGGGAGGGTCTGTGAAGCTCTGGTTTGGGGGAGGGTCTGTGATGCTCTGGTTTGGGGAGGGTCTGTGATGCTCTGGTTTGGGGGAGGGTCTGTGATGCTCTGGTTTGGGGGAGGGTCTGTGATGCTCTGGTTTGGGGGAGGGTCTGTGATGCTCTGGTTTGGGGAGGACTGTGTGTTGTGATGCTCTGGTTTGGGGAGGGCCTGTGATGCTCTGGTTTGGGGGAGGGTCTGTGAATGCTCTGGTTTGGGGGAGGGTCTGTGATGCTCTGGTTTGGGGGAGGGTCTGTGATGCTCTGGTTTGGGGGAGGGTCTGTGATGCTCTGGTTTGGGGGAGGGTCTGTGATGCTCTGGTTTGGGGGAGGGTCTGTGATGCTCTGGTTTAGGGGAGGGTCTGTGATGCTCTGGTTTGGGGGAGGGGACTGTGGGTCTGTGATGCTCTGGTTTTGGGCGGGGGTCTGTGATGCTCTGGTTTTGGGGGTGGGGTCTCTGACTGCTCTGGTTTGGGGGGGGTCTGTGATGCTCTGTTTTGGGGGGGGTCTCGACACTCTGGTTTGGGAGGGTTCTGTGGATCCCTAGTATTGGGGTCTGTGTGGTTCTGGTTTGGGGGCTTCTGTGGATCTGTGTGGTCCTGGTTTGGTGGGTTTTGTGACTCTCTAGTATTGGGGTCTGTGTGACTGTCCCCCACCCTGTCTGATGTCTGTCTCTTTTCTCCTGCAGTCTCTGATGCTCCTGAGCTGTGTGGCCCTCGCCTGTCTCGCCCTTGATCTCCTGTTCCTGCTCTTCTATTCCTTCTGGTTCTGTTGCCGCCACCGTAAGACGGAGGAGAACACGAACGCGGACTGCTGCTGTACTGCGTGGTGCGTGATCATCGCCACCCTCGTGTGCAGGTGAGACGTCACATCATCTTTTATGTTTTTAGATTTTTTTTTTTTTTTCTTTTCCTATCTGGAGGTCGGACCCCCATCAGAATGAAGGGGCCACAGGGGATGGCACCAGCTACATTAACCTGAAGGGTAACTAAACTTGTAAATATATTCATGTCATAAGCCCCTGTTGTAGTGTAGTGTTGCTCTCTGGGGGAGTGTGAGTCCTGGGACCCCTGTTAGAAGCCGAGGAGCTCATCTGGTCCATGTTTAGATGTAGAGGGTCTATGGGCTTCTATTGGATTCTGCTCTTCCCCGTACATGAAGCGAGCGCGGTCTGATTACCGGCCATGTATACAGCAATATCTGCTCACATCCATGATTTTGGATGTGCAGGGAGGACGAGCGGCATTATGACTTTCCATGGGGCGTTCACGAGGATGGGGGGGGATCCAGCTCACAATAGGCGGTCCCCTCCACCCAGAATAGAAGATTTCCTCAGATACTGAAGTGTAAGCCTATAATTAGACAGCCTAAGTAATTAACGCTTCTGAGATCTTTCCAAGAACAGAGACTGGGACAGATGATTGTGGCTCCTCTTCTTCCATTATAGCAATAGCCGACCCTTCTGTAATGATCAGAGGAGAGGTACTGTATGTGATTTAAGAGGCCCTCTCAGCTCCCCTTACTAATATCTTCTCTTAGATTTCTGCATTTTATGTAAGTAAATTGACAACCATCACATCCCAAAAAAATGCTGCCAAAATGGGCTAAATGCTAAAAAATGGTCTTGTCCTTAAAGGGAATCTGTGAGCAGATTTTTACTATGTAATTTGAAGATAGCATGCTAAAAGGGTTAACACACAGATTTTAGTGATGCCTCTTATTAGTTTCCAGCTGTTGTTTAACTACAATGTTTGTTTTAGGTTCAGGACCTTATCATTGCTGGGCTACAAGGGCAGTCCGCACACCCTTCTGTGATTAGCAGCTCACTGTCTATAGACAGTGTACATACAGAGCCTGGAGTGGGTGGGGGCAAATTTCTCAGCTCTGCTGCATGGTTAAATCTAAACACTAATTGTGTCAGAACTGTTGCACCCAGTAATATAAGTGATATATCATTGGATTCAGGGTGTCTTTGCCTACATCATGCTGCTTCCTGAAGAGGTAGCAGAAACCTGCTGACAGATTCTTTTTCAGAGGGTAATGGCACCTACTAAATCACTGCTCTGCAGAACTTCTCTTTGATCTCCTGACACCTCGATGTAAATAATCACATATTGGTTTTCTGTGTCTGGGATATAGTAATGGCTATGAAAGTGATCAGTAGATGTCATCATCCCAGTAATCAGCCTATCTATTAGTGATGGTCATGTTTCTAACAGATGGTCTCTAGCTGGACACCCGGAGTCTTCCAGTTGCAGACTGTTCTTCATCGGTCATTGTAAGGCTGCTTTCACATCTGCGTTTTTGCAAATCTGGCAGAAATCTGCAGTTTTTTGCAAAAACGCAATGCAGCACACTTGTGCCAAGGTTGCGCTTGTGCTAATGCATTGTAAAGGGACCTTCGGACATGTGCGGAGACTTGCTAGCAGCGGTTTTTCGTCCGGCGCCAGAAGTGCGGGATCACAGGAAAAATGTGAGTTTCCGCACCTGTCTGGAGGTCCCTTTACAATGCATTAAGCACAAGCGCAGACTTGCTGCAGGTGGGCGCATCTGCTTTTTGCAAAAAAGACTGAATTCCGCTGGATTTGCAAAATGGTAGGGCTGTGTGTGGGGTTATATACGATCGGCTGTGGGCGGGTGGTATACAATCAGGGCCGTGGGGGGTGGTATACAATCAGGGCCGTGGCGGGGTTATATACAATTAGGGCCGTGGGTGGGGTGATATACAATGAGGGCCGTGGGCGGGGTGATATAAAATCAGATCGGGCTGTGGGCGGGGTGATATACAATCAGGTCGGGCTGTGGGCGGGGTGATATACAGTCAAGGCCGTGGGCGGGGTGATATACAATCAGGTCGGGCCGTGCACAGGTGATGTACAGTCAGGGCTGTGGGCGGGTGATATACAATCAGGTCGGGCTGTGGGCTGGGTGATATACAAAGCAGGTCTGGCCGTGAGCGGGGTTATATACAGTCAGGGCTGTGAGCGGGGTTATATACAGTCAGGGCCGTGAGCGGGGTTATACAGTCAGGGCCGTGGGACGGGATGATATACAATCAGGTCGGGCCGTGGACGGGATGATATTCAATCAGGTCGGCCCGTCTGCGGGTGATATACAATCAGGGCCGTGGGCGGGGTGATATACAATCAGGTCGGGCTGTGGGCGGGTAATATACAATCAGGGCAGGGTTATATACAATCAGGGCCGTGGGCGGGGTGATATACAATCAGGTCGGCTGTGGGCGGGGTAATATACAATCAGGGCGTGGGTGATATACAATCAGGGCGGGGTGATATACAGTCAGGTCGGGCTGTGTGCAGGGTGATATACAGTCAGGGCCGTGGGCGGGGTGATATACAATCAGGTCGGGCTGTGGGCTGGGAGATATACAGTCAGGGCCGTGGGCGAGGTGATATACAATCAGGTCGCGCTGTGGGCTGGTGATATACAATCAGGTCGGGCCGTGGGCAGGTTATATACAATCAGGCTGGGCCGTGGGCGGGGTTATATACAGTCAGGTCAGGCTGTGGACAGGTTATATACAGCTCCTTATTCAGAGGATGTTCTTATGTATTGTTCATATGGCTATGATTAAGAACTTTGTTCAAAAGGCGTCAGGTATTAAGGGCATGATGTTTTAATTTTGACATGGAAATAAAATGAAGATTTTAATCAAGAGATGCCTGGTTCTGGAACTTTTCTTCTTCCTTTGCCTGTGCTAGATCTGCAGATGAGACAATAATTGAATCAAAACTGCAGCAGGCCACCTAATAAGTGACATTGCTGGAGTCAGGCTCTCTGTACGTCATGCTGCTCTCAGATTGCATATCTAAAACCTGGTGACACATTCTTTTTAATTTCCCCTAGTTATGACAAGAAGTGATCAGCACTGACTCTGGACTGTGAAATGAGGCTGGAGCTTCCAAATTTTACATTGAGGCTTTATGAGTAAAGGGTTTATTTGGAATTCTATAAACATGGCGGATTTCCTTTTTTAAAACAGCGCCACCCCTGTTTACAGGTTGTGTGCGATATTGCAGCTCACCTCAATTTAAGTGAACAGGCCTGTTCTGTAATACCACGTGCAACCTGTAGACAGGGGTGGCGCAGTTTTTGAAAGAATGCAGTTTTATTAATCCTGGGCATCCTCTTTAGTGTGGTCCCCGTATGTATTCTCTATAGGATATTGGGCCCAGGGTCCTCTGCTCTCTCCTTCATGATAATGTAATCCGAGAGGTCGTTAGTTCCCACCGCTGTACAACACTTACTTTATTGGACATGTTACAAATTAAATGTTCAGCTGCAACGGATCGATTCCGCCAGGATTACCACATAGATGTGAATATAATCTACTGAAGCCACAGTAATCTGATTACTGCATCCGGTAACCTGAATAGGAGGCCGCTCCCGGCAGTGTGTGCGCGGCGGACGTCTATCCCTGTCTGACCGTACAGTCACATGGTCTGATCATACTACATCTCCTGTGCTGTGATAATCTTATATATGTGTCCCTGCTATGTACTGTGTAATGGATGTGTCTGACCGTACAGGCACATGTTTCTAATCACACCATAATCTCCTGACCTGGGGAGGACACAAGTATACAGATATTATATCACGGACCATGTCCCTGTATGGTCAGACACATCCATTACACAGTACATAGCATGGACACATACCGTATATAAGATTATCTTACCACAGGAGATGTGGTATGATCAGACTATGTCCTTGTACAGTCAGACACATCCATTACACAGTACATAGCAGGGACACATATATAAGATCATCTCAACACAGGAACATTTTTTTTAAACATCTAATTGTGGAAATTATTATTATTCCAAGATCTATTATTTACAATTAATGTTCTTCGTGGGGGAAATACCTCTTTTAAAGGGGTGGTCTTCGCTTCTTAAAGAGAATCTGTCAAGTTTTTGCTACCTCATCTAACAGTAACATAATTAGGGCAAAAAGACCCTGACTCCAATGATGTATCACATAGATTACTGTCTGCAGCCATTCTCACACAATCAAAGACTTTAGTTGTAGTAACACAACAGAGCTGGGGTAGTTGCCCCTGTCCACACCAGGCTCTCTATAGAGATTGTACATCAATGACAGCAGGGGACGTGTCTGACGTGCATGTGACAAAGTAGTCCTGTAATGGTAATCACTAGGTGATAAACCCTTTAGTTTAGGTAAACAATAGCTCACGGCCTGATAAGAAAAGCACAGTTGCTTGTTGTTTTTTCAACCCTTACAGCATGCTGTTCTCAGCTTTCATAGCAAAAACCTGCTGACAGATTCCCTTTAACCAGGAACTTTGCAGTCCTACTTTTTATTAAAAATCCTCTCCATTCTCAACTGCTAACTAAAATGACCTATGCAGACTCCTCCAACATTGTCAGTCATTTGGCTGTCCACGGATAGAGGGAGTTTCAGGATTGGGATTTGATGGCAGATGTGACCAGTGCCTACTTATTATTTACCATGTATAGCGCATACATTTTCAAGTGGCGGTGTGGGGTATTGCAGCTCTGTTAGCTACTTGGTAGAGGACTGAGCTGCAACACCATGAATGGCCACTACTAAATGTACAGCGCTGTGCTGAACCACTTACCCTTTGATCGGTTGATTGGTGCAGATAAGAGTCTGAGTCATATTAATCCTATATTAATGACTGTTCCTAGTATCCGTAGCGCAGTCAAGGAACCCCTCTCCGGATAATAAGGGTCCTGACTGCTGCTGTAAAAACGCAGTATCTGGTGGCAGGCATGGTGCACCAATCTCTATCGAAGTCTATGGGAGGTACAGAGCTGGTCACATAAGCTTTGGTTTCTCATGGGGTTCACATACTTTTGTAATATTAAAGCATCAGCCTCTGCCTCCTCTGTGATCGTTTCGTTCTGTCGCTTCCTCTAGTGGTGAAAGGTCTGATACAAACCCCGGCTCCCATCAGCCTGCGGCGGCTCTGCGTGATCACAGACATAGTTTTGCAGTCATGTAATTTTATGCTTTATTTCCTCATTAATTGTGTTTCATTTCCTCCTCCAAATTTATTCTTTCTTGTTTACATGATCAGGACAATATTTCTCACAGCTGAGAGTTTGGTACAGTTACATCCAGTCTGAGCATTCTCTATAAGCTTCAGTGGTCAGTGTAGTTGAGAAGGGCTAGGCGCACACTTCGCGTCTACAAGACATATCGGCCAAGTCCACGTAGTGGATCCTGCAGAAAAGTCTTTATTGCAGGAAGATTTTGCTCAATGAACTGGAAAGGGTTAAATCTGAGACACAAATGTACTACAGAAATGGTATCCTTTATATTGGAGAATCTGTTAAATGCCCTCATCTCTCTGTATGCCCCCCTCATGTGTTGCACTGTAAATGGCTGCAAATTTATTCTCTGATTGTGCAGGATCCCCCTGCGGGAGTGGTCAGGATCTGGTGAAGTGGTGTGCAGGTGGAAGGTTCTCCCCCTGCGGGTGAAGTGTGTGAGTGCTGAAGGTGTCAGGATCCCCCTGCGGTGTGATAGTAGTGTGTCAGGGATCCCCCTGCTGCGTGGTGAAGATGTGTGCAGGGATCCCCCTGAGGTACCCGGGGTGGTGAATCCATGTGTGCAGAGGCGTCTTATTATAAGCATCTGGACATAGCAGTAAGCGGAGATCAACTGTATAGTACAAAGTTACAAAAATGCTGGGATGTACAATGATTGACCACTAAGCATCCAATAAATAGGTGATAACTTGCTGACCACTGAACTCCCATTCCCCCCCGATTCTGAGAGGGAATTTGAGCAGTGTCCTGTTATTGGCAGTCCCATGGACAATGAATCGGTGGCTGTGCATGCTTTGTATCTGTAGTCCTATATACTTTTCCATACTTATGGAATCAGTGCTGTGCAAGTTCTGTGCTCTGTTATTTTCAGCTGTCCTCTGGACAATGCTCTTGTTGGCAGTCCTATAGATAATGAACAAATCGGTGGCCACGCATGCTTTGTATCTGTTTTTTCCAGCTGTCCTTGACATAATGCTGTTAATGGCAGTCCCATAGATAATGAATTGGTGGCTGTGCATGCGCTGTATCTGATCATCCTATAGACAATGAATCAATCGGTGGCCATGCATGCTTTGTATCTGGCCATCCGATAGACTTTTCCTATAGACAATGAATCAGCAATGAATCAGTGCTGTACATGTTCTGTCCTCTGCTATTTTTTTAGCTGTCATATGAATGTGGGGGCCGCACATGCTTTGTATCTGACCAGTCCCATAGACAATGAATTGGTGGCCACATGCTTTGTATCTGACAGTCCCATAGACAATAAATTGGTGGCCGCACATGCTTTGTATCTGACTTTTCCCGTAGACAATTTGCACCGCGCATGCTCTGTACTCTGCTTTTTCCAGCTGTTCTATACATAATGCTGCTATTGGCAGACCCATAGACAAAGAATTGGTGGCTGTGCATGCTTTGTATCGGACACTTCTATAGACAATGGATGAATCGATGGCCCCATTGCCATGAATAATAACTGCTAGATGCGCATTTACCATTGCCAGTCCTTTTTGCAGCAAATCCACAGATTAGTGCCTAGCATTTCCTCAAGTGAGGCTAAAATTGAGGCGAGATAGTGAATGTCTCAGTTTTCCTCAGTAAACCCCCATTTTTCAATTCATGAAAAATAACAATCGCAAGCGTGGTGCACAATCCACACAGACTTTGGCAGGGACCTTTGCCCGGGATATGCAATGATTGTGTATAAAATATTGCACCTTTCTTACAGCTTCATCCCCAGTTCTGGCCTCAGCAATTCAATGTGCTGTGTGGAGTCGGATTGTCATTCACTATATCATCAATAGATACTTCATAATTTTGTACAAATTACTGAAAAATAACAATTCATAATAGTACACTAGTCTTTTTTTTCACACAGTAATTTTTATTAGTGATATAGGGGTATTTATAAATGACCAACGTTTACGGGATATGGCAAAACTTATGTCTGTGTGTACCATAGTAGTACATAATTGCATCTGCCTATCTCAATACAGACTTCATAACCCAAGTAATTTCCTAGTACTTTGATTGAATTAAATGTCTATATGCATAAAATATACCAAATTAATATGCTATGACTTCTTATCCTGGTGATCACACTCCTCCCGGTGGTGAAGGAATCCCCCGCATCACTGCTTGCCCCACTGTTGTCTTGTATGATGGTGCGGTGTTTCCTCGGACAGCGTTCATCTGGGCGCTGAGGCTGCAGTCAGTCTTGGCCATTAATAGAATATTGAGTGCGTCACTGGCTCATAGATCATCGCCGTCCTGGCTGGCAGAGAAGCTTTCTGTCCTCTGGCTTTTTCTCTGCACACGTCCTGGCTGCTCCTCATCTAGGTCAGCGGCTGTCGGACAAGTATTATCGGATCCTGGGCCGCCGCTCGTTTATTATGGTTTGATGGGGCCAGGATTACAAAACTGCTGAGGGAATAATTGGGCTATTTTATGACCCTTGAGTGCGATCCTCATAGTGAGTTCATAGGATTCCTAAATCTTTTAGATGGGGATTTGGTGGGATAACGCCTTCCAATGATCAGTGATGTCTGACTTCTGTGATCCCGACCGATTTGTCTACATAACACCGCTTGGGTCCCCCAATATGCAGCGCCCTATTCAGTGCATAGAAAATATGACTCCATTTCATCCGCGGATTGGTGAGACTCACAGATCAGACCTCATTGATCATACAATCATGCAGCGATGACAATTCCCAGGCTTATATTGAATGAAATATGAGATGACGTAGAGTAGACATTCACAACTCAAGTCATTTTATCGCTTTAGTGCACCCCAGGTAGGACACATAAGAAACTTTGCAAATAAAAAAATAATGTTTTTCCAGTTTTGGGTTCACAGCTGCTATGCAGACCAAGGTGTTTCCATGGTAACAGACTACAAACAGACCCCATGTAGTCTGATTCCGCAGTCTTCCATTTCTGCTATGCTCTAGGTTAGCATATGACTGTGTGATCAGACTACACACCGTTTGTTTTTGTGTTCTGTTGCCATGGAGACACACGGTTCCGCTTAAAAACTGTGTACAAAAGGAAAAAAGATTGGCTTCAGCAAAAAAATGGTTGCACACAATTTGTAGGAGATGTGTGTAGTGCTGGGAGCCGGGTTGGATGTGATCAGGCCTTGTGTTGGCGCGGTGACATTTTGGTGCATTTTCCAGCGTTTCTAACGTTTTCTTTCTTCTCCAGCCGCTCCTGTCAGTGGCAGGGATCAGCCGCCCCAGCCTTTTCCTCTAGGTGTTTTACATAATAAGTAATTTCTGCTCCGTTTCTCCCTTGCAGTGCTGGCATCGCTGTTGGTTTCTATGGCAACGGGGAGACCAGCGATGGCATCCACCGAGTGACATATTCGCTGAGACATGTCAACCGCACCGTGGCAGGAATCCAGGATCGGGTTAGTAGCAATAAGTAGAATTTTTCTTTTTTTTTTTCTGCTCTGCTTTGTGTGTAATGCGCCCTATATGTCTGCGTGTGCGCCATGAATCGACGGATGAGCGGCGATGTCCGCCATGTCACGTGTACACGGCACCACCGCAGAGCGTGAGATGGGGGCAGATTTCACCCAGTGCATTGAAAATGGTGGAATCTGCAGTTAGATTCAATCTTTGCTCTTGCTCTAGAATCTACAGACAGTTTTTATTTTTTTTTTTTTTTTTTTTTTCCATTTTGCCTGCAAATCTGGACAGAAAATCTGCAGCGTATCTGGCATGAGTGAAAATCCAGGTGACATCCAGTAAAGTCTCCAGTTTGTTCCCATGGGGATTGTTCACTTTGTTTCTTCGAAAAGTTCACTATCAAGTTAATGGGAAATAAAGACTCCGATATCAATATATGGTTAATTTAAAGGGGTATTACTATCTGATAAAGGAATTCCTGGTGGCTATTTTAGGCTGTCATCTTGTGATTGGGGGTCCAGTCTCAGGGAATGACCCTGATCTTGACTGTGAGGAGTACACCATGTTGATATAGGGCAGTGCACCCCAATACATAAACAGGACTGGGCTTCTGTGTAGAGGAAAAGCAGTGATGGGAACTCTGCACTAGATTGTACTGATCAGGGCACACCTGCGATCTGGTGCGCAAGTGAGATCCAGTCCCATAAATGACAAAGTGAAACATGGCACCCAGAAAGGTTTCAAGTGATACAGGATGTATTGTGGGTAACTGAAAAAACCAACCCAGCACATGAGCGAGCGCCCATATTCCTAGCGGTGGACACCAGGGCTGTGGAGTCGGAGTTGGTGCCTATTTTGGATGGAGTCGGCTTCAGGGAAATTGAGGAGTCGGATATGTGGCTTACTGACTTTACAGCCAGGATTCGGAATTGGTGTCCATTTTGGTGGAGTCAGAGTCTGATTCAGGGAAGTTGAAGAGTTGGATGTTTGACTTAAGGCCCCGTCTCACCCTTCAATGTGTCGGCGAACCGACCAACGATCCGACTTGACTTGCATCGCTAGAATGACGTTCAATGATCGCTAGTGAAATATCACACATATAGATCTTGCTAACGACGCAGCAACGATCCTGCGACAAGCAAACGATACTTGTGGTCATTAGCTCACCTACATCCTTCCGTTCTCAATAGGCGAGGTCGTTAACGACATCGTTATCGAGGTGTCACACACACCCATGCTGCAGGTTGAACGAACGCTCATCGTATGATTTAAGGTTTCACAAACCTCCCATCAACGATCTGCCCGATTATCATTGATCATTTGTACATGTCACACTGAACGACGTTGTTAGAACGACTGAAACCTGTGACGTACTAACGACATCGTTAACGATATCGTAGTGTGAGATCAGGGCCTTTACCGACACCACAACCCTGGCGGACACGCTACAGTGCTCGTTCTCCATGGGGTCATCTTAAACCTTACCTCTTGCACACTGATGAAGTTCCAAATACTGGACTGAAACGTTTGCTCTGGGTTGGTTTTTTGAATTACCCACAATATATCCTGTATCACTTGAAACCTTTATAAAGGCAATTTTTTTTAGTCGTTAATGGGAACTCTGCACTACACCGCCGGCGCTCTCCGATCAGAGGTCAGATCTCCACTGATCATGAAGTGATTCTAGCACTTTGCACACTCTTTCTGAGATACCCCTTTAATTTTCAAGGTTAGATCGGGGTGAACAGTCAGGAAGAGTTCTCAAAATCCCAGTATCATAAGACCTTAATAAAAAGGGAACAGAATATTCCCCCTTCAGCAGAATCCAATATTGGGCAACTTCCCTTTTCTGACTATTTATTTTTTTCTGGAATTAGCGATTCTTGCCGAGTCGTCTGGTTACACAATGAGTGTAATACCGGCTGGTGGATATAGAAGTACCACATTACTCCAGGTGCCCTACAGCCGCATTCCCTGAACTTCGCTTGGGGGCACCGCACAATGGACGGGATGCTCTGCTTTCCTGTTATGATGAGCGACCCATAGTAACTCTGAATATCAGGAAGAGCCAGACATTCCTGTGCCCGTGTGACCCCAAGCCAGTATGTGCCGTGTCAGGAACGGAAACCTTTCTCCAAACTTTGACCCTTGATCTTCTGTTATGGTGTCTTCTATGGACGACTTGTCACAAAGACAGTACATTGATTGGAATGGGCGGTGTAATACTCTACCTCACCTGTGGGTGTGCTGTAAGGATGTAAAGCAGGCAGGTTTCCCCTACAGATTGAAGCTGATTACTGCATCAGTTGGACACTTTGTGTGCTGGTAAACCCCATTAAGAGAGATGTCTCGTAGCCCTTTTATTATTTATGAAGCAAAGGTGGAATAGGACTTGGTCGTGCGCTACCTCTCCAAAAATGCAATGGATCCCAGGTATTATCCCACGATCTTTTATTTCGTCTCTACGCGTTTCGTGAGTGACTGTCACTTCTTCAGGAGACATAAGAAATTCCTGTGTCTCCTGAAGAAGTGAGGGTCACTCACGAAACACGTAGAGACAAAATAAAGGATACTGGGATAATACCTGGGATCCATTGCATTTTTGGAGAGGCAGCGCACGACAAAGTTCTATTCCACCTTTGCTTCGTATCTGCTTTTTTCTGGTCATCATAATGGGAGACCCAGACAATGGGGTTTAGGGCACTGCCCTCCGGAGGTCACACTAGGTACTACAAGTTTGTAGACACCGCCTCCTCCGCTTATAAACCCCTACCGCAGGGAACATCCTCAGTTTTAAACTTAGTGTGCTCGGAGGATCACGCTTTGCTTGCACTTCACTGCATTCTCACTACTTACGTGATGGCGTCTGAAGACAAGGTAATACGGTCCTATCGGGACCTGTGACAGCCTCCCCGCTCACCCTTAGTGGCACACGCTGGTGGAGGTACCGGAGGGCCTAGAGCCTGGACACTTCGTGTTCTCCCGGTACGCTGTTACGCTCCTCTCCATCCCTCTCTGGGGGCTCTGGAGAGTGGGAGATGGGAGTCTTGCACAGCTCCGCTCCGTCCGAGGCCTCCCTAAATGGTGCTTACAGACCGGACTGGAGCCAGCCCAGTCCGAGGCCTCCCTAAATGGTGCTTACACTCCGGACTGGTGCTGAGCGGCCCAGTCTGAGGCCTCCCTAAATGGTGCTTACAGACCAGACTGGTGCTGCACCCCCGTCCGAGGCCTCCCTAAATGGTGCTTACAGACCGGACCGGCACTGAGGCACTCTGTGTCTCCTGTGTGCCTGGGGTAGTGTCTGGCACTTTATGTGTTTCATGACACTCAGACCGCGCGTTACCCTCGGGTCCGCGGTTCTGCGGGTGTACCCTGTGCTGGGGTCACCCTGGCTGACCGCCCTGTGTGTCACAGGGGCTGAGGCCGTAGGCTGCGGATGTTTGTCCCCTCATGCTGTGGATGGTGTACATGCAGTCTGTGTATAATGTTTTTACACTCTTTCCCGCGCTGCGGGCTCCGGCTCCCTCATGCTGTGGATGCTTGGAGGATGGGAAGCAGCCCGTGCGGTGACGTCATCGCTGGGCGTGTGTGTGTGTTTCCCGCGTGTCTTCGGCGCCGCCCACAGTTTCACTGTCGGCGGCCATCTTTACCCTCACTTCCCGGTTGGGATTCTTATGCAGCGTGCGTCTGCACTCCAGAGGGGAGACCGGAAACAGTCGCGGAGGTCACACACACACCGCTTCCTCATACCGCTTTACTGCGGTCGGTAAGCCACCGGGATTCCCGGTTTTGTTGTCGGCAATTTGGCTTATTTTCCCCTACTGTGGCGATGTTCTCAGCTGGGAAGCGTGCTGCTAAGGCAGCAGTAACCACCATTACCTGTGCTACATGCAATGGAACACTGGTGGAGGGGTTCTGCAATAACTGCGGACGCCCAGAGGCCCGGGCTGACACTGCTGAGTCAGCAGCTCCGGTGCTGCACCCTGAGGTTCAGGTGATCTCAGGGCCATGGGAGACTCAGAATAAGATCAATGAATCTCTGTTGTCCCAGCTGTCCTCCATGTCGCAATCCCTGGAGGCACTTAATAGGAGACTGGATAGCCCAGCTACTCCATCCAGTTACCCCCGGGTGTCCCCCTCTTCTGCTGCGAGACCCCTTAAGCGGGCTCGTCGTGAGGATTCACCCGAGCTCCATACTCTCTCTGAGGAGGAGCGTTCCTCTGATGGTGAGGAAGATGATGGGGGTTCAACTTTCGGGTCAGTATCTATGTCTGAACCTCCAGACGGGGTGGAGGATCTGGTTTCCTCTATTAACGAGACCTTACGTCTCGTGACACCCCCTGAGGAGGTGGCTGTACACCCGAAGGAGGTCTATCAATGGCTGCGGCCGGAGGCTAGACCTAGTGGCTCCTTCTTGGACCACACCAACTTTGGAAGGGTGGTTAGGACACCCAGGTTGCATCCTGGGCGGCGTTATGTCCGAAAACCAAAGGACACTCGCTTCCCCTTCCCCCAGGAGGTGCTTCAGGAGTGGTCGCAGTCCCCGAAGGTGGACGCTTCCATGACCAGGATTGCTGCACGCTCCCTATTTTCTGCCTCTGATAGCTCCTCGTTGAAGGATGCGACTGATAGACAGGTTGAGCAACTCGCCAAGTCTTCCTATGAGGCTGTGGGGACTTCATTTGCCCCCAATTTTGCCGCGGTTTGGACCTTACAAGCAATAACTACCTGCTTGGATGGTATCGCGGAACTGGCTAGGTCCAGTCCAGAGGTCATGGCGCTTACCGAGAGAGCAAGAGCCTATGCGGACTACGCCAGGACGGCGTCTCTGGAAACTGCTACTCGCTCAGCTGTGGCCTCGGCCAATGCTATTGCGATTCGCAGGTTGTTGTGGCTGCGTCTCTGGGACTCAGATGCCACATCTAAGAAGATTTTTGCAGAATCTTCCATTTGCTGGTGACAGGCTGTTTGGCACTGAACTGGACAAGCTGATAAAGGATTCTGCTGAGTCTAAGATACCGCAGAATAAACCTAAGCCACGCTATACTGTGAAAAGGAACCCAAAGCAGTGGTCCTTTCGTTCCAGCTCGCAGTCATCAGCATCGTCCGCGCGTGCGGACCGAGGGGGCAAGCCTGCTTCGCAGTGGCGCACTAAGAATCGCCCCAAGAAGCCAGCGGGGGCTGCAGCTGCCACCCCCAAACCCGCCTCCACATGACTCGCTCTGCCTTCCTGCCTCCCCACAGGTGGGGGGCCGCTTGTCTCGCTTTCAAGACAAGTGGCTTCTTCACGTTCAAGATCAGTGGGTTCGAGACGTGGTCTCGCGAGGTTACAGGATAGAGCTGACGTCAAAACCTATACACCGATTCCATCGGTCGGTCCCATCACCAGACAAGGCTCAGGCTTTCCACCTGGTGTTGGAGGGTCTCCGCAGGGACGGAGTGGTGGTCCCGGTGCCTTCCGGGGAGAGGTTTCGGGGTTTTTACTCCAACCTCTTCATTGTCCCGACGAAGGACGGATCCTTCCGCCCGGCCCCTACAAGAGACCTCTGGATCCGTGGGACCTTAACATGGTTCTGGCGGCATTGCAGAAACCGCCGTTTGAGCCTCTGAGGGATGTTTCTCTATCTCGTCTGTCCCAGAAAGTGGCTTTTCTGGTGGCGATTACATCTCTGAGGAGGGTCTCAGAATTGGCTGCACTATCGTGCAAGTCACCCTTTCTGGTGGTTCACCAAGACAAGGTGGTGTTGCGCCCACGGCCAGAATTCTTGCCGAAGGTGGTTTCAACGTTTCACCTGAACCAGGAGATTGTTCTCCCATCATTTTGTCCCGCTCCCGTTCATCAGGTGGAGCGCGACCTCCATACTCTGGATCTCGTGAGAGCTATACGCATTTATGTGTCCAGGACCGCCTCCTTTAGGAGTTCGGAGTCCTTATTTGTTCTTACGACAGGTCGCTGTAAGGGGTCCGCGGCTTCGAAGTCAACCTTAGCCAGGTGGATTAAGGCTTCCATTCAAGAGGCTTACCGGTCTTCTGGTTTGCCTCTCCCGGTGGGATTGAAGGCTCACTCTACCAGAGCCGTAGGTGCCTCATGGGCCTTGCGACATCGAACATCTGCTCTACAGGTGTGTCAGGCGGCCACTTGGTCCAGCCTGCACATTTTCTCTAGGCACTATATGGTGCATGCCCATGCCTCTGCGGATGCAAGCTTGGGCAGGCGGGTTCTCCAGGCGGCGGTTGCCCACCTTTAAAGGGAACCATGTGTTATCCGTCTTGTTGAGGAACTCTTCCCGCCCTGGGGTATTGCTTTAGGACATCCCCATTGTCTGGGTCTCCCATTATGATGACCAGAAAAAAGAGAATTTTGTTTACGTACCGTAAATTCTTTTTTCTTTAATCATCAATGGGAGACCCAGTACCCACCCAGTTGTTCCTTTGCATGTGTTGCATTGGCTCTGTTCTCTGTTGAGACAGTGTTTGCCGGGTTGTTGAACCGTTTGTGCACGGCGTTCTTCCCGATGTTTCGGGTGTGGTTTATTTTTCCTCCTCGCAGCTTGTAGACCAAACTGAGGATGTTCCCTGCGGTAGGGGTTTATAAGCGGAGGAGGCGGTGTCTACAAACTTGTAGTACCTAGTGTGACCTCCGGAGGGCAGTGCCCTAAACCCCATTGTCTGGGTCTCCCATTGATGATTAAAGAAAAAAGAATTTACGGTACGTAAACAAAATTCTCTTTATTAGAAGGTGCAGCAGCCGTTAATACGCTATAAGGTGTTGTGACTTGGCACAACCGTCAAAGGTGAGCATAACACACACCTAAAGATCCCTTTATAACACGGATAAGACCCTATTTGCACTATTTCTTCCCCCTAGTGTGCATTATAAAGAAGCCCTTTTATTATGGCAGACAAAGACCATCTGGTCTGTACCTGATGGCCATGTACATTCATGCCTTTCTGAATGATAGGATCTATCTATTAGTTACTCTCCGCTGTATTATAGTGGGGAACCCTCCACGTTATTTATTTGCCCTTTAAAATTATATTACAGAACCGAATTAGGGATTAGTTTTAAGGATAGTGTTGTGATCTCTCTTTTTTGGAGTTAAATGCATTGTTGGCTCCAGAATGAGTTAACTGGGAATCTGTCAGTGTGCTCATGGAATTTGTAATGCTTTTTTCTCTCTTTTCTGGTCATCATAATGGGAGACCCAGACAATGGGGTTTAGGGCACTGCCCTCCGGAGGTCACACTAGGTACTACAAGTTTGTAGACACCGCCTCCTCCGCTTATAAACCCCTACCGCAGGGAACATCCTCAGTTTTAAACTTAGTGTGCTCGGAGGATCACGCTTTGCTTGCACTTCACTGCATTCTCACTACTTACGTGATGGCGTCTGAAGACAAGGTAATATGGTCCTAGTCGGGACCTGCGACAGCCTCCCCGCTCACCCTTTGTGGCACACGCTGGTGGAGGTACCGGAGGGCCTAGAGCCTGGACACTCTGTGTTCTCCCGGTACGCTGTTGCGCTCCTTTCCATCCCTCTCTGGGGGGCTCTGGAGAGTGGGAGATGGGAGCCTTGCACAGCTCCGCTCCGTCCGAGGCCTCCCTAAATGGTGCTTACAGACCGGACTGGAGCCAGCCCAGTCCGAGGCCTCCCTAAATGGTGCTTACACTCCGGACTGGGCTGAACCCCCGTCCGAGGCCTCCCTAAATGGTGCTTACAGACCGGACCGGCACTGAGGCACTCTGTGTCTCCTGTGTGCCTGGGGGTAGTGTCTGTCACTTTGTGTCCTGACACTCAGACCGCGCGTTACCCTCGGGTCCGCGGATCTGGCGGTGTACCCTGTGCTGGGGTCACCTTGGCTGACCGCCCTGTGTGTGACAGGGGCTGAGGCCGTAGACTGTGCATGTTTGTGTGTGCTGACAGTCTGTGTATAGGTGTGTGATGATTCCGCACTGTTTTTCCCGCGCTGCGGGCTCCAGCACCTCCATTACAGAGGCTGCTTGGAGGAGGAGAAGCAGCCCTTACGATGACGTCACCGGGGGCGTGTGCGTGTGCTCCCGCGTGTTCCCGGCGCCGCCCACTTCTGTGCTGGCGGCGGCCATCTTCTCCCTCACTTCCCGGCTGGGTTCTACGGCAGCACGTGTCTGCACTTCAGAGGGAGACCGGAACTCGCGGAGGTCACGCACGCACACCGCTTCCTCCCACCGCGTTACTGCGGTCGGTAAGCCACCGGGATTCCCGGTTTGTTTGTTTGGCTTTGGCCTCAACTACCCTACTGTGGCTATGTCCTCAGTAAGGAAGCATGCTGCTAAGGCGGCGGATAACACCACTACCTGTGCTACTTGCAAGGGAACTTTGGTGGAGGGGTCCTGCAATAACTGCGGACGCCCAGAAGCCCGGACTGGCTCAGCTGAGGCAGCAGCAGCTCCGGTGCTGTACCCTGAGGTTCAGGTAATCCCAGGGCCATGGGAAGCACAGAACAGGATCAATGAATCCTTGCTGTCCCAGATGTCCTCCATGTCGCAGTCACTGGAGGCACTGCATAGGAGACTGGAAAGCCCAGCTACTCCTTCCAGTTACCCCGGGTGTCTCCCTCTTCTGCTGTGAGACCCCCTAAGCGGGCTCGTCGTGAGGATTCACCCGAGCTCCAGGCTCTCTCTGAGGAGGAGCGTTCCTCTGATGGTGAGGAAGATGATGGGGGTTCAAACTTCGGGTCTGTGTCTGTGTCTGAACCTCCAGACGGGGTGGAGGATCTGGTGTCCTCCATCAATGAGACCTTGCGTCTCGTGACTCCCCCTGAAGAGGTGGTCGTGCACCCGAAGGAGGTCTATCAATGGCTGCGGCCAGAGGCTAGACCAAGTGGATCCTTCATGGACCACACTAATTTTGGAAGGGTGGTTAGAGCACCCAGGTTACATCCTGGGCGGCGCTATGTCCGCAAACCTAAGGACAATCGCTTCCCCTTCCCCCAGGAGGTGCTTCAGGAATGGTCGCAGTCTCCAAAGGTGGACGCTTCCATGACTAGAATTGCTGCACGCTCCCTTTTCTCTGCCTCTGATAGCTCCTCGCTGAAGGATGCTACTGATAGACAGGTCGAGCAACTCGCCAAGTCTTCCTATGAGGCTGTGGGGTCTTCATTTGCCCCTAATTTTGCCACGGTCTGGACCTTGCAAGCGATTACTACCTGCTTGGATGGTATCACTGACCTGGCAAAGTCCAGTCCGGAGGTCCTGGCACTCACTGAGAGAGCAAGGGCCTATGCGGACTACGCCAGGACGGCGTCTCTGGAAACTGCCACTCGCTCAGCTGTGGCTTCGGCCAATGCGATAGCGATCCGCAGGTTGTTGTGGCTGCGTCTTTGGGACTCGGATGCCACATCTAAGAAGATTCTGCAGAATCTTCCATTCTCTGGTGACAGACTCTTTGGCACAGAGCTGGACAAGCTGATCAAGGATTCTGCTGAGTCTAAGATACCGCAGAATAAGCCTAAGCCACGGTATACCGTTAAGAGGAACCCGAAGCAGTGGTCCTTTCGGTCCAGCTCACAGTCATCAGCACCGTCCGCTCGCACGGACCGAGGGGGCAAGCCCGCTTCTCAGTGGCGCTCAAAGAGTCGTCAGAAGAAGCCGGCGGGGGCAGCTGCTGCCACCCCCAAGCCCGCCTCGACATGACTCGCTCTCTCATCCTGCCTCCCCACAGGTGGGGGGCCGCCTGTCTCAATTCAAGGACAGGTGGCTGCTTCACGTTCAAGATCAGTGGGTTCGAGACGTAGTCTCGCGAGGTTACAGGATAGAGCTGACGTCAAAGCCATTATCCCGATTCCATCGGTCTGTTCCTTCCCCAGAAAAGACTCCGGCTTTTCTCCGGGTGTTGGAGGGACTCCGCAGAGACGGAGTAGTGGTCCCAGTACCCACGGCAGAGAGGTTCAGGGGTTTTTACTCCAACCTGTTTATAGTCCCAAAGAAGGACGGCTCCTTTCGGCCGGTCCTGGACCTAAAATTGTTCAACCGTCACGTGTTGGTTCGGAAGTTCCGCATGGAATCCCTGCGCTCCGTGATCGCAGCTGTGTCACAGGGGACTTCCTAGCGTCCATCGATATCAGGGACGCTTACCTTCACGTGCCCATTGCGCCGGCTCATCAACGCTGGTTACGATTCGCAGTGGGGGACGAACATCTCCAATTTGGTGGCCCTACCCTTCGGGTTGGCCTCTGCGCCAAGGGTGTTCACAAAGGTGATGGCATCTATGATGGCTCTCCTGCATGTGCAGGGTCACGCCGTCATACCCTATCTGGACGACCTATTGGTCAGGGCGCCATCGGAAGACCTTTGTCGGGTGAGCCTGGAAGCGACCATGAGGTCTCTGGAACAGTTCGGGTGGCTTCTCAATACTCAGAAGTCGACCCTGGTTCCGACCCAGTCATTGACATATCTGGGCATGGATTTTCACACGGACTCAGCTCTGGTGTCTCTTCCTCAGGCCAAGCAGCTGGCGATCCACTCAGGAGTACAGCACGTTATCCTGTCACCTCACTCATCCCTTCGGGAATTGATGAGACTGGTGGGACGCATGGTAGCGGCAATAGAGGCGGTGCCATTTGCACAGTTTCGTCTCCGTCCTCTCCAGCTGGAGATTCTTCGCCGGTGGGACAAGAGAGCGATCTCTCTGAATCGGTTGGTGACACTGTCGCAACCGACCAGGGACTCCCTGCAGTGTGGCTTCAGCCACGTCACTTGTCACGGGGAAGATCCTTCCTCAAACCTTCTTGGTTAGTGGTGACCACCGACGCCAGTCTGAAGGGCTGGGGCGCGGTGTTCTTACACCACAGGGCTCAAGGCCTCTGGACTCAGGCGGAGTCGACGTTGCAGATCAACGTCCTGGAGATCAAGGCGGTCTATCTGGCGCTCCTGGCGTTTCAGAAATTCCTGGCAGGACGACCCATTCGGGTACAGTCCGACAATGCGACGGCCGTCGCCTACATAAATCATCAGGGAGGGACCAGAAGCGTTCAGGCCCTCGCCGAAGTCCACCGCATCCTATCGTGGGTGGAGGAACACGACTGCTTGATCTCCGCAGTTCACATCCCAGGGGTCGAGAACTGGGAGGCCGACTACCTGAGCCGGCAGGGGATGGACGCCGGAGAGTGGTCCCTGCATCCAGACGTCTTCCGGGACATCTGCAGCAGATGGGGCACTCCGGACGTAGATCTGATGGCCTCAAGGCTAAATCATCAGGTGCCCCAGTACGTGGCGAGATCGTGGGATCCTCAGTCCCTGGGGGCGGATGCTCTGATACTGAGTTGGTTCAGCTTCCAACTGCCGTATGTGTTCCCTCCTCTGGCTCTGATTCCCAGGGTCCTGTGGAAGATCAGGTCGGAGTGCAGGATAGCCATTCTAGTGGCTCCAGATTGGCCCAGGAGGTCCTGGTATCCGGACCTGTGGCAACTGTCAGGCGGACACAGGTGGGCTCTTCCAGAACGCGCAGATTTACTCGCACAAGGCCCATTCTTCCACCGCAATTCCAGGGCCCTCAGATTGACTGCATGGCTCTTGAGGCCTGGCTCCTGACATCTAGGGGTTTCTCCCCTACAGTGGTGGCCACTATGAATCGAGCTAGGAAGCCTGTTTCCAGGAAGATGTACCACCGGACGTGGAAGATCTTTTTTACCTGGTGTGCCTCTGGTGGACGGTCTCCTTGGCCCTTGTCCATCCCGACGTTGTTGGCTTTCTTACAGTCGGGTTTGGAGTTGGGATTATCCCTTGGCTCTTTGAAATGTCAAGTATCAGCACTTTCGGTGCTGTTTGACAGGCGATTGGCGCTCCTCCCGAAGGTGCGTCAATTTCTGCAGGGGGTGTCGCGGATGGTTCCGCCCTACAAGAGACCTCTGGACCCTTGGGACCTTAACATGGTCCTGGCGGCATTACAGAAACCGCCGTTTGAGCCGTTGAGAGATGTTTCTCTATCTCGTCTGTCCCAGAAAGTGGCCTTTCTGGTGGCGATTACGTCTCTAAGGAGGGTCTCAGAATTGGCTGCACTATCGTGCAAGTCACCCTTTCTGGTGGTTCACCAAGACAAGGTGGTGTTGCGCCCACGGCCAGAATTCTTGCCGAAGGTGGTTTCAACTTTTCACCTGAACCAGGAGATTGTTCTCCCATCATTTTGCCCCGCTCCCGTTCATCAGGTGGAGCGCGACCTCCATACTCTGGATCTCGTGAGAGCTGTACGCATTTATGTGTCCAGGACCGCCTCCTTCAGGAGTTCGGATTCCTTATTTGTTCTTACGACAGGTCGCTGTAAGGGGTCCGCGGCTTCAAAGTCAACCTTGGCCAGATGGATTAAGGCTTCCATTCAAGAGGCTTACAGGTCCTCTGGTTTGCCTCTCCCGGTGGGATTGAGGGCTCACTCTACCAGGGCTGTAGGTGCCTCTTGGGCCTTGCGACATCGAGCGTCTGCTCTACAGGTGTGTCAGGCGGCCACTTGGTCCAGCCTGCACACTTTCTCTAAGCACTATATGGTGCATGCCCATGCCTCTGCGGATGCAAGTCTGGGCAGGCGGGTTCTCCAGGCGGCGGTTGCCCACCTTTGAAGGGAACCATGTATTATCCGTCTTGTTGAGGAACTCTCTTCCCGCCCTGGGGTATTGCTTTAGGACATCCCCATTGTCTGGGTCTCCCATTATGATGACCAGAAAAAAGAGAATTTTGTTTACGTACCGTAAATTCTTTTTTCTTTAATCATCAATGGGAGACCCAGCACCCACCCAGTTGTTCCTTTGCATGTTTTGCATTTGTTCTGCTCTCTGTTGAGACAGTGTTTGCCGGGTTGTTGACCGTCTGTGCACGGCATTCTTCCCGATGTTTCGGGTGTGGTTTATGTTCTCCTCGCAGCTTATGGACCAAACTGAGGATGTTCCCTGCGGTAGGGGTTTATAAGCGGAGGAGGCGGTGTCTACAAACTTGTAGTACCTAGTGTGACCTCCGGAGGGCAGTGCCCTAAACCCCATTGTCTGGGTCTCCCATTGATGATTAAAGAAAAAAGAATTTACGGTACGTAAACAAAATTCTCTTTTTTTCTGAACTGTTCTCATCTGAATTATGACCACAGACTGCATCAAAGTTGAACTGAACTTTGCTGAGAAGATAAATCATCATGAAAGGGCTCCAATAAATGCAGATAATAAGAACAGGAACTCCACAAGCTTCGTGATGAAGCTCATTCTGCAGCCAGCATTGTGCAGGGACACAAAGAGCCTGGAAAAGCCAAACTTGAAATGTTTTAAATTAAAGCTTTTTGCAAGAATATTTTTTTTTTTTTGTGCAAAATACAGTGCTGGCTTAATATATACAAGAATATCCCCCGAGGTTTCCATATCCTTCAGATATGTTCTGAGTTTATATTCCACATTCCTGTAAAATTGCACCTGACAACTAAGACCCTCAGACCTAATAAAGCCCCTGAAGGTAGAGGCTTCAGATTTCCTCTCGGCAGTCTCCGGTTTGGATCAAGTCACCATCAAAAATAGGAGAGACCTGATATAGCAGCAAGTAGGGTGACCCTGTGCGGAGAGATCAAGGAGGTGGTAGACAGCACCTCTATTATTGGGGAATCTCTATTAGGAGCACTGGGGACAAGGTGACCCTTCAGGACGGATGTGATGACGCTCGCAGGTGGTTACAAAGAGCATCCCCCTCCCCGGACGGCTGCTATCTTGCATTTCACAGTCCATTGCTGTGAATAAAAACTGTAATTCTTGATTTTGCCTGCGGAGGCGCTGCAGGGAATTTAACAACTTTCTCCGTATCTGATCACTGAATTCCCAGGAGGATGACACTTTATGATCTTATGATCATCTTTTATGATCTAAAGCGAAGGGCTCCTTTAAGGACAAAGTAGACAAGTTTGGTTTGCACTTTTCATTTGTTCCTACTTTTCTTAAAAGCTGCAGGTTGTATTCTTGTTTTTTTTTTTTCCTTTTTTCATTCCCTTTTTTTCTGTTTAGCTGTATGGGGGCTTGTTTTTTGTGGGATGAGTTGTAGTTTTGACTGACACCATCCACTTTACTATATAAGGTATAATTTGGGTAATTTTTGGAGGGAGGGAGTCCATCATGTCCCTTTTTGTTTTTAAATCGCCCCCAAGTGTTATTTATCTAGATCATGCACTGTGCATCGCTAAGGCTGGCTTCACACCACGGCGCAGTCCGATTCGGGGCTGTCCAGTGTAAACCAGACAGCCCCGGACCGTGTTTGGCCCCATAGTATCCTATGGGGCCGGATGGAGCCGGATCGCAGCTATATGCCATCCGGTTTCCATCTCTCAGGATGAATCCGGGAGAATTCAGATTATTGTCACCGGACACAAAAATGTTGCTTGCAACGTTTTTGTGTCCAGGGAGAAAAATCTCCCCAAAAACCCGTATCCCGGATTCGCCCGGATTCTCCCGGATCCTCCTGGATCTGGGGCAGTCCGGCACTCCCTAACATGGGAGCCTATGGGGCCGGATTGTCCCGGTCTGGGACGATCCGGGAATCGGACACCAGCGGCTGCACGCCGTTGTGATTTCAGGACCGCGGCTAGCTCTCTGACAGCCGCGGTCCTGAATCATTAGCAGCTGCAGCTGCGTCCGGCTGCACACAGGACCGGAGGGCACATTTGGCCCTCTGGTTCTGTGTGCTGATCCGGTCCGGGGCTGTCAAGTTCATGCCTGACAGCCCCGGACCGGACTGCGCCGTGGTGTAAAGCCAACCTTTAAAACCAGGTTAGTGATGCACAGAGCATGATCTAATTAACATTGGGAGCAAGTTAAAAACAAAAAAGGACATGGCAGGTTCCCTTTAAAAACTCAAAATGAAGAATATATTCCCTTATTATAGCTCTGCTGTAACTTCTTGTAGGTCTCGGAAACCACCATAGCTCTTAACCAAACAGTGGAACCAAATCTCCTAGAACTGGAAGCCATGTTTACAAAGCAGACGGATTACCTTCACATCGTGCAGAAACTGCAGGGTCTCCTGTACACACTGGTGCAACAAACCTCCGATATCCCGTTCTGGAAGAATACGGACATTTCAATGGACGACCTGGCCGCACAGGTGGATCTGTTTGACTGGTACAGGTACGGTAACACTAGCTTCATTACATCTCAGGGCAGGGATACCATTAAACTCTTTTAAGAAGTGGTCACATGTTAATAAATTGCTTTAGTTAAACAGCATAAAAAGAAGCAAGTTTGCAATCGACATCAACTGGCTTTTTCTATCTGCTGTCATAATCTTGTAATGGGAGCTTTTATCTTTCCTAGTGTACAGCTCTCCATGAGGGGTGTGTTAGGACTGCACATAGCAGTCTAATTAATGGACAGTTGTGGCGCACATTACTCTAGAAATAATACTCTGGTCTCTGAATTTAGATGTCTGGCGAAACGCTCTTCACATTTTCAGCCTCCTAATGAATCGGATGCCTCTGACTTTATTAAAAGTGGCGTGTACAACGCCAACCTTAATGACTCGGGCCCATGCCTTTTCTGTTCTTTTTTTTTTTTTTTTTCCTTCTATTCTTTCTTTTCTCTTTTTATCCTCTTTCTATCTTTCTCTTCTGCCTTGTGGCACCTTCCACCTTGGTCTCTGCTTTCATCACCCTCTTTTCCAGGAGCACTCTGGTGGTAATAACAGAGTCCCATTTACTTGGTTGAGTTTGTTGAAAAACAGAATAAATTATATATAACTTTAAACTGCTGTCCATTCGTGACATAGTGAACCGTTTCACGCCTGACTAAGCATTGGTATATCCCGGTCAGGCATTTAGTCTTGTTTTTAGTCCATTAACTCCCCATAGAGGACTTGGCACGTTTGGATGGCTCTAGGTAAATTCCAGTGGTAAAAATCCAATTCTCCGCAGTGTGATGGGACACGGCACCCAGAATGTGTTTGAGTGACAGCTTAGCGCTTTCTTTTCCATCTGTAGATTTTATCGGGCCCTGGCACCACTTATGGCCGGTTTATGAGACTTAGGATTCATATATGCTTTTTATTTTTCCCGGTCATAAAATACTCCCAAAAGCATTTCCTTGTTTTGGCCATTTTCCCTACTCTGACTATACAGGCTACCTGGAGTAGATCTTTATAACCGGCGGGCGGCCATCTGGAGATCGGAGAGGGTAGACCTTTTTGCCACACCTGACACCATTTGTCTTCTTACATCTCGTATGTTATATAAGGACATTTGCTGAATTTTTTTTGTCTGTTTTTATTCTGCTAGGTGGTTGGGGTACCTAGGCCTGCTCCTTTTTCACGTCTTCATATGCCTCTTAGTCCTGTTCGGCCTGATACGGAACTCGAAGGCGATTCTGGCGGGGTGAGTAGTCAGAGTCCTAGATGTATCGCTCTATGGTTATTTAGCAGTGTATTTGTATTACACCGTGTGTGTGTGTACAGTGGTGCAACTAGAGTCCGATGGGCCCCGGTGCAAGATTTGTACCTGGGCTAACCCCCCTGCATGTTAGTCAATTGCATGGGCCCTTGTAATGCTCTAAATCCTAGGGAGACGTGTTGTCCCCACTCCAATTTTGCGGTAATGTCCCCAATATTGAGACTCTTCCTAGTAAATATATCTCCCTCCCCATCTTGGTATATATGTCCCCCATTCTCTACTAATATCCCACATCCTGTACTAATACACTCCATCCTGGGACCCTTTCCAGTATATATGGTCCCCATTCTGGTAAACATGGGCCCCCCATCCTGATATATATGGTTCAGGTATGTATGGTCCCAATCCTAGTCCCCTTTCTGGTATATACATATAGTCCTTGCTGTGCATCTGCATGAAAGAAAAAAACACTCCTCACTATCTAAGCTCCCTTGGTGCACGGTGTCCCCTTCTACAATGCAGGAGATGACAGCTGATATCAGCGCCATAGTGCATGACGTCATTGCAGTGTGCTCCCACCAGCTGCACGCCGTGAGCATCCGGCGGCTTGTACAGTGATGCAGGGACCTGATGGTTCTGTTTTCCACTATGCACTTCAGCTGCATGTGCATAGTGTATAGCTTTTTCATTTGATACTTAACATAAAGTGGGTGTTAGACTGAGCCTGTGCCATCAGCATTAGTTGGGAGCAGTAACATACGACTGACGCCCCTCTGCAATGTCTGGGAGCAGAGATAACTCTGATCCGAGCTGTGATCAATAGTGGCCCAGACGAACAAGTGGTTAGACGGATCTATCGGTGCCCCCCCTACTTTGCTATATTGATAGATTGTCATTGCACCTAGGGGACCTTGCGTATTTCACTAATAGCTTTAGATTGCCTGTCTGTGAAATACAGACTGACAAAAATACATAGGAAAACAAGACACTTGCCTTGTATTATGTGAGTGATTAAAGGGAAAAAAGTGTTTTTCTTTAAAAATTATTCCATTAAAGATCCCCAAATAGTGTAAAAATGTAAAAAAAAAAAAAATTAAGCATTTCACTAGTTCTCAGGATTAAGGTAGGGAATATAGACGAATAAAATGTATTTCCAGCACTCATACTTCTATACCAAATTGATAATCACTGTAATATATTCTGTAGATGTTTATTTGAAAGGAATCACAGATATAATTGATCTTTTGCATTATTTCCTCCTCCCTGTTTCAAAAAATGAGTAATAGCTGACCAATGGATTTTATGTACTTTTAGGCTATGTGCACATCTGACGTTTGTGCATCTCTGCAGACCGTCCAAAAACCTGGTTTTTTTAGCAGAAACTGAGTTTTCTGTGCTCAGCAGTGTCCCTCGTTTTTTGCTCGTTTTCCGCCCGGTTTACAGCGTTTTTCTCGGCGGTTTTTCTCGGCGGTTTTGAAAACTGAGTTTTTTGTGCACTTGATCAGCTGAAACCGCTGGAAAAACGGTGGAAAGAAGTCACTTGCTCTATTTTTGGAAAACCGGTGGAAAAACTCAGTTTTGACTGAGAAAACTCAGTTTTGACTGAAAACGACCAGCAGAAAACCGTTCTAGTGAAGACAGAGTTTTCTAAAATCCATTGACTAGCATGTTAATCCAACCGCTGGTTAGGATTAACATAAATTAACATAAAACGGCGCGGAAAACGCCGACGGAAACCGGGACAAAGCAGCCCAGAAAACGTCTAATGTGCACATACCCTAAAAGGGGTTGTCCGGTCTAAAATGATAATTCTGTAGATATTCCATGTGACTTCAGATTTAGCAATCATCTCTGAGCCCACACTGGGGCTGCGAGCTGAGAATTCGTGCTAGTTTCTAACCCGACAATGGACCGCAATTATGCGCCATGCATGTTCTTGGCCAGAGCACGACTAGTGGGTGCAGCCTCACTTAATACCAGTGTACTGGTCGGACACAAGCCCTCTCCATACACTTGGGACCCCCTGTGAGTAGCAGTTTGGTTACATGGTGTGGATAGGACTGCTGGGACCCCTGTGAGTAGCAGTTTGGTTAGTATGGTGTGGATGGGACTGCTGGGACCCCTGTGAGTAGCAGTTTTGTTAGTATGGTGTGGATGAGACTGCTGGGACCCCTGTGAGTAGCAGTTTGGTTAGTATGGTGTGGATAGGACTGCTAGGACCCCTGTGAGTAGCAGTTTGGTTAGTATGGTGTGGATGGGACTGCTGGGACCCCTGTGAGTAGCAGTTTGGTTAGTATTGTGTGGATGGGACTGCTGGGACCCCTGTGAGTAGCAGTTTGGTTAGTATGGTGTGGATGAGACTGCTGGGACCCCTGTGAGTAGCAGTTTGGTTAGTATGGTGTGGATAGGACTGCTAGGACCCCTGTGAGTAGCAGTTTGGTTAGTATGGTGTGGATGGGACTGCTGGGACCCCTGTGAGTAGCAGTTTGGTTAGTATTGTGTGGATGGGACTGCTGGGACCCCTGTGAGTAGCAGTTTGGTTATGGCTTGGATGAGACTGCTGGGACCCCTGTGAGTAGCAGTTTGGTTAGTATGGTGTGGATAGGACTGCTGGGACCCCTGTGAGTAGCAGTTTTGTTAGTATGGTGTGGATGGACTGCTGGGACCCCTGTGAGTAGCAGTTTGGTTAGTATTGTGTGGATGGGACTGCTGGACCCCTGTGAGTAGCAGTTTGGTTATGGCTTGGATGACGCTGCTGGGACCCCTGTGAGTAGCAGTTTGGTTATGGCTTGGATGAGACTGCTGGGACCCCTGTGAGTAGCAGTTTGGTTATGGCTTGGATGAGACTGCTGGACCCCTGTGAGTAGCAGTTTGTTATGGCTTGGATGAGACTGCTGGGACCCCTGTGAGTAGCAGTTTGGTTATGGCTTGGATGAGACTGCTGGGACCCCTGTGAGTAGCAGTTTGGTTATGGCTTGGATGAGACTGCTGGGACCCATGTGAATAGCAGTTTAGTTAGTATAGTGTGGATAGGACTGCTGGACCCCTGTGGGTAAACTGTGTGCTTGTGCGACCTGCCGCTCTATTTAGCTCCTGGTTGCAGGCAGAGGACACAAGTCCCCAGCTGTGGGACCTACATATATCTTAAGTCTGTAGGTAATAACATAGTCTGAAATACCCCTATATGAAACCAGTATTTGTTGCTAGTTTATCACATAGCTCATAGCAACCAATTAGAGCTCAGCTTTTATCTCTTACACTCCTCTGGTAAAATGAAAGTTGCGCTCTGATTGGTTGCTATGGACAATGAGGCCTGCATGTATTCTGTACAGATTTGAGGCCTGTTGTGTGTAGTATTAAATCAATATTTCTTCCATGAACAACGGCTTTAATATGAAACTGTATGTGCTGCACGGGCGCCAGGATTTCGATGTGATTTCCATGGTTACCCTCAGCAGCTGGTAGTTGGCTCTGTGCCACATATTTGTCTAATCTTTTATCTGGAAAGAAAATAATTCATAAATGGTGCATTTGTCCCCAGGAGGGCGGGCGGACTTCGGCGACGAATGTGCTCTTATTAAATGCTATGATTCATATATAATATCTGCTTTAAAGTCTACAATCCCTTATATAATTGAAGCCATCAACGGCATGCAGCGCCGGCAGGTTTACGGTATATGTATTCCTACAAGTCAGGATTTAGGTTTTTTCCTATTATTTTTTCTCACCTTATGGCTGGACTGAATCTGTCGGCAGGTTTTTGCTACTTCACACACACACACACACACACACACACACACACACACACACACACACACACACACACACACACACACACACACACACACACAGGCACACACACCAGGCACTCAATAGAGATTGTATATTGACAGTGAGGTGTCAGACTGCTGTAGACATGACAATATAGTTCTGTAATAGTATACACCCTGTGATAAAGCCTTTAGTTTAAGTGAACAATATCGCACAGCCTGATAAGAGAGGCACAGTTGCGTTTTGCTTTTTAACCCTTCGAGTATGCTTACATAGCAAAAACCTGCCTTTAAGGAGGCCAGCTATGAGTGGAGCGATGGCAAAGCTTCATGGGATAATGTTATGCAAATTAGCATTGCCAGAAAAGAAGGGGGTTGGGATTTTGTTTAGGGACAGTGACATTCCTAGACACGTTGCAGGCTCATTATAAGGTCAGATATGGGGGCCGGCTTTTTTTTTTTTTTTTTTTTTAGCTAGGGCAGACTTTTAGACCAGACAGTCTGAAAGTGCTCCAGATTTATCACAATGGTTCTGGCGGGGTGATGAATTTGGCAGATCCTTCAGCCAGCTGTCTTTTAGACCCCTTTTTTTTTTTTGTTTGCATTCATATTTTTGTGCATTTTAACCCTTCAAGCTTGATGCACCAAAATTTGGTACATTTTATATTTCTAGGCATGATCACAATGTGAAATCTGCCCCACAGACTTGTCTGGTAGCCTCCCCAGTTCTGGACGAGATCTGATTCACTTGTTTTTCCCCATAGAACATTTGTTAATAAGACTCCAACTTCATCGGGGCTCCTTAAAGGGAATCTCTCAACAGCATTTTGCCACCTAATCTAAGAGTAGCATGATGTAGGGCCAGAGTTGCTGAATCCATCGATGTGTCACTTACTGGGCTGCTCAGTGTAGTTTTAATAATCTCCGGCTCATTAAACAGTGATTTTATCATTGGTGAACTACTTGGCCTGCTACTAGGTAGTCAAGCATATTCATATGCTCTGTCTCCTCCACTGACTGGCTGTTTTCTGTGTACACTGTAATTTGTGGTGTGTGCGGGGTAATAAAGCTCCACATTCAAATATCTGCTAAATCTAAAGAAGAGAAAAACCATAATTTTATCAAAATGACAGCAAGCAGCTCAGTGAGTGACATATCGCTGGAATCAGGGTCTCTGTCCCTACATTATGCTGCTGTCAGATGGGATAGCCAAAACCTGATGACAGATCCCTTTTTAAAGGGTTTGTTGCATTTTCTGTTTTCAGTAACGCACCGCTCATCTGCCTCCCGCTTTTCTGCTTATCAGGAGACCGGTGGGTGCACTCCTGATTAATTTTTTTGGACTAGTGGCATGACCGTGCCACTAATTCTAACTGTGCTCTCTTTGTCACTGCACCAAGGAACGAGCATAGGAACAGTGAGCTGTTTAAGTCCAACAATCAGCCCGGTTTCAAGCAGGGCTTACAAGTTCTATAGCAAAGAGCTTGTAAGTGCTACACTTCTAGCCTAGTGGAGCAGCCGCTTGTAAATGTAACAGTGGTCGGTAACTTGGGCAGCAAGCATGAACTTTCATGAAAGCAGAGAGTATTTTTAATTGGGGTTAAATTGATTCTATGAGCTTTTTGACCTGTTTAAGATGATGAGACTCCTTTTAATGAGAGACGGAACAACTAAAATCTGCTGCCAAATGGTGCTCTGTACTAATGGGTGGCATTGACCCTGACACAGCTGTCTGTAGATGGGTTTCTGGATTTTGCTATTATCTTCAGTCATGTTGTAAAGCTCATTGTGTAGTTTTCTCACTCTGAACCTCTGTCCTTTTTAAATCTGGAGTTCACAGCATGACACCGCAGCGCAGGATTTCCCTGTAGCCCCATGTTACCTTTGCCCTGCAGCTTTTGGGAAGTTTTTTTGCTTGGCTTTGAGCTCAAAGCCCTTGAAAGTGTCTAATCCTCATTACTAATTCATTGACTACGTAGTTGTACTTTGAAGTGTCTTCGCTCTTATGTAGCATCCTCTTCGCTTGAGTACAAGCCTCCCCTGCATTCAGGTTACATAAGGCAAAGAGGTGGCAGATGTCGAGAAACTTTCTCACCAAGTTTTCTAAGGAAGTTAAAGCACCACTGTACTGGGTGTTCTTTCACCGCTGGAGTGGTGCTTTAAATATTTGCTCCTGCCCCCGTCATAAACTTGCCTTCCAGCAGCTTCAGTTTTTACCACGGCCCCATATTGTGACTGTAACTTATGACTGGCTGGAAGTCACAAGTTACATTACAGGAAATCAGTGCATCTCTATGAGAGCCCTTACGAGGCCAGAACAAGGCTCCCATAGGGATGTATTGAAAAGTGACATTTCACCGGATCGCAATGGAGCGATGGTGATAGCGGGTGAAGCCACTGAAAGGTGAGCTTCGGACAGGGGCAGGGGACTTGCATTTAAAGCAACACTCTAGCAGTGGATAAAAAAAAAATGCTGGAGTGGTGCTTAAAGAGGGAATGACTACCTGGAAGTCTGCTTTTGCTCACTTCAGCTAAGGCTTCCGTTATGAAGAAAAATTTTCCTGTCCAAAACATCCACTACTCGGACGACCTTATGTTTTCCACCAGTAAAATAATAACACGTCTACTCACCTCCGGTTCTGGTGCAGTTTCCGTGATGTGGGCACTTTCTGTCCCCAAGATCGCATGACCTAACAATGTCAGTCGATCCCTGGGAGAGCAAGTCGGCAATCGACGCCAGCTTCACTTTCACTTCCTTTGGCCAAATCCGACATCCAGGGTAAACTAGAGCTGCTGCTTCTCTCTTGCTTCTTCCAGATGTCTGATTTGCCAAAAGGAAGGGAGAGTGAAGCTAGCGCTGATTGTCAACTTGCTCTCCCAGGGATCGAGTGGCATTATTATGTCATGCGATCCTGGGGAGAGCGAGTGCCGACACCAATGAAACGGCACCAAAACTGGAGGTGATTAGATGTGTTAATATTTTACTATCTATTGAAGCCTATGGAAAGGGGGGGAGTGCAGTAATAAGAGGTGACAGATCTTTGGCCTGTTCTCTGGCAAATTGTATTGCATCTTTCAAACAAGTGCTGGATTCACATCTGCACTGATCAGAACTCCAGCATAATGTCATCCATGTTGCTGCTGGTTTTGAACATGTGGACACCTTTTTAAAATGCATTACAAATTATTATAGCCAGTGGCATTAAAGCCATTATCTGCCCTTGGCTAATCAAAACCTTTTTTAACCTTTTAAATGCCATTCTGTACCTTTTATGATGTCCTTTAAGGGGCCCTAATGTTATAGTGCTGCCTATTTACAGTTCTCAAGTCCCAAGCGTTGCATCGGTACTCCACATTGGCTGCAACAGCCACTTGGCTGCCAACACTTTTTTTGGATTCCCGCTGGCACCTAGGTCTGCCATTGACTTGACGCTTAAGGCCTTGCCTGTAGGAGGCCAGGAGGCGCAATACTCTGCCATACAGACTGATATTGTGCATGGTAGGTTCTACTTAGAGGCAGGAGTCTCTCGTGTCTATCTGTGCTGACATTAGAGCAGCTAGTGCCCATCCACTACCTCAGAGACAACTGGACATTAGAGCCTGCATATCGTTTGTGGACACCGTACCTTAAAGTAAAATATTGCAATGTTGATGTGAAAGGACCGGCCTCCCTGAAAGGTGCCAGACAACACTAAAAACCACTGTCCTGACACTTCTCTTCCCTAGTACTTTGCGGGTGAAGTTTGGATCATTTTTAGTGGAAATATCCTGCTGTGATGGAAAATATAGGGTTCTAAAACTGCAGCAGTCAGCAAAAGAAGCTGCTCTCTGGTGTCTATTAAGTAGAAATGTAGAACAGCTGGGTGGGATTAACAAGGTTGTAGCCCGTATGAGACCCTCGTCCTCCTTCAGTGAGGTCAGTCATACACCTTTTAACAGTTTGTCAACCAGAAGGCCTGAGACTTATCCCAGATGTTAGTTTGTGTCCAAAGTTGCTAAAGAGGTTGTTAGATATGAACCATCCTTTTCATTAGAAGAGTCCTCACCTAGACCCAGCAACTGTCTATGAGGTGCAACACCCCACACAACCTATGGTGGGGAGCGGGCGCTGTTTCGTGTTTTTTCTAATTTTGGACTATCACTTTAATAGAGATGCATGAGTCTTTTATTTATGTAGTGTTTGTTCTTTACAGGGTTTGCTTCCTCGGTGTCCTGGCGCTGATTATTAGTTGGGCATCAATGGGTCTGGAGCTTGCTGTGGCTGTGGTAAGTTCAACAACACTAAGGGACTGCAGACTTTTTCTCTTTTCAGCCCTTTTTAATATTTTTTTGCTTTCAATTGATTCATTTTTGCTCATTACTTTGTATTGTGCTGTTCCTTAGAAAAGAGTGAATACATTAACAATTAACAGCTGGGTATATAGTTGGGGGTTGCGTTACTGTCCAGTCAGTGCCATCTGTGTACGGTTTAGAGGGAATGGCAACACCCAGTTGTCAGTTTATTCAGACATTTCTAGGAGGACTTGCTAAGGAACAGCACCGACTGGCGGAATCAATCTTTACATGTTAATATTGGCCCTTTAAAGAGCCTTGTCACATGACTTAGTCTCTAAAGCCAAACCAGAATCTTCTGCAAATTGAAATGAACTCCATTTAAAGACATCTGTTTAGGGCTTCTTGCCTCTCATCAGTGCAAAATATAAGACCGGGTGAGAGGTCTTCATTGGAAGACCTAATGTGTAAAGCTAGCCGACCAGTGTCCTAATTTGCAATGACGAGAGGCTAAAAACCCCAAACATTTGGAGTTCTTTTCCCTTTAAGAGGACTCTTATTTGACTTCTGAATCATGTGGCAAGTCTTATTGGCTTGCAGGATCGCTGCCCCCAATAAATGGCACCAGAGCCCTTGCCATCTTTTTTGCATACCTTTCTCAAAGGGAACATTGCATGGCCTATATATCTCTATATGTCAGCTTTGCCTTCTCCCTACGGAGAAACCTTTACCCCTCAGTTGCTTTACTAAAACAGATTCCTTAAGAGTTTTGAAGGGACCCGGTCAATGAAATATGATATGAAATGCTTGGTGTGAGGATCTGAAGTTGTGGGTTGTAAAAATCATCTAGGCAGGATAATGATGCACTAATTTTTATTTGCATCCGTACATGGTATTACAACAACTCCAGGTAGATGGCTGCATCGCAGTGCCACCATACCAGGTGATATCCATTGCCTCACAATGTTTGGTTGACCCACAGCTTTTTATATCTCTCGTCAATATAGTCTGCAGTCAAAGCCTATGCTCCTCTACTTGAGGAATATCAGGACCGTAGCACATGTATCCAGCTCCACAATAGTCCATAGGATAGCTCCTTAAATCCAAGTGATAGATATCACGACCGAAGCATGTGTTTCTAGCTCCACAATAGTTCTTAGGCTAGTTCCTTAAATCCAGGCGGTAGATATCACGACCGTAGCACGTGTATGTAGCTCCCAACTCCATAGTCTTTAGGATAGTCCCTTAAATCCAGATGGTAGATATGACGAGGATAGCACTTGTATCCAGCTCTGCAATAATCCTTAGGATAGTTCCTTAAATCCAGACGGTAGATATCATGACTGTAGCACATGTATCCAGCTCCACAATGGTCCTTAGGATAGTTCCTCAAATCTCAACAATAGATATCACGACTGTAGCATGTGTATCCAGCTCCAAACTCTATAGTCCGTCTAAAAGCTCTAGTATCTAACCTCAGCACTGATACTATCCCTCCCAATTAACAACACCCACTAACCTCCTCTAAATGCTTGTCTTCTTCTATTCTGCCTTTTTTCTTGGAATAACTACTCAACATGGCAGCATCAGAATAACTTGCCATCCATGCCACATCCAAAAACCAACACTGCACTTACAGGATGCAGTCAGACCCCACTATATGAAGCAAGCACCAGTTGCAGGCTGATAAAAATCACCTCTACCTACAACAAAGTGTGGGAGGCGACCTGCCATGCACATAATGGGCTTGCTTAGGACACCATTCACACTAATACAAAATGATATAGAAAAAGTGCAAGCACTAAGGAGTTGATGGTTCATAAAAGTTACCACTTTATTAAACATATAAAGTAACAGACAGTACACCGTTAAAAGATGAAGTATTTTTGTGGATGAATCCAGACATGAACCACATAGAGGTAATTGCACACTCAGGGTAACCCAATATTGCACATCATAACACCAAAGTGGTTAGTCTCATTCATTATCATGGGAGAGATCAGTGGTAGAACACAATCGTTCAAACACTAACTTACTCACTCATAATGTTTGTCACTTATCACTTCACCTGTATGTTGAACGAGTGGACACATAATATGTGTGTATGTAAAGACACCCAGGGGGGAATACACACAGTTTTGTCTTCAATTTGGTTGCCAGAGTAGCCCGTCTGCCCATTAAACTAATAAGAAAATGTGCTCCAACAAAATGGCCGCCATCACCCAAAAAATCACAAATCGGTGCGGGTCCTTGTGACATGAGGGGAATCGGGTTGTAGTGCGCACGCGCAATGACGCACGTCGCGTCATGCGCACAACCCCTTCCCACCTAGTCACCGGCGGATATGACGCGACGGAATGGCGGCGATCGTAATCCGGCGGTCGGCAGCAAATAAAAGGCGGCAGAAGTCGCCAGTAACATCACAAACCCCTTGATAAAGCCTTGCGAAACGGTCGTAGGGGGGGCCACAGCTGAGGGCACTGACTGGACCAGGGAACAGCACAAACATTATGGGTGAGTAAGTTAGTGTTTGAGCGATTGTGTTCTACCACTGATCTCTCCCATGATAATGTATGAGACTAACCACTTTGGTGTTATGATGTACATTATTGGTTACCCTGAGTGTGCAATTGCCTCTATGTCTGGATTCATCCACAAAAATACTTCATCTTTTAACGGTGTACTGTCTGTTACTTTATATGTTTAATAAAGTGGTAACTTTTATGAACCATCAACTCCTTAGTGCTTGCACTTTTTCTATAGATTGATGGAGTGTTTCCTACATAGTCCAATAAAACGTGCTCTTACGGTGGACGTTTTGTAACCATGAAATTAAATAATTTACCATGGCATGATATGGTTTTGAAGTTTTTGTTAATACAAAATGATGCAGAGTGTCTGAAAGCTACCCACTGGCTCTGCTGATTTTTATCAGCCGCACCTGGTGCTTGCTTCACATAGTGGGGTCTGACTGCATCCTGTAATGGTGGGTTTACACACACCAATTTATCTGTTCAATCTCTGAACCAATCTCTGGTTGCAGTGAAATCATGGATACATTGTTCCATCTGTACACAGCCACACAAAATGGAGCAATGTATCCATGATTTCACTGCAACCAGATATTGGTTCAGAGATTGAACAGATAAATTGGTGTGTGTAAACCCACCTTAAGTGCAGTGTTGGTTTTTGGATGTGGCATGGATGGTAAGTTTTTCTTGGAATAAGCCTCCTAGTTGGGCAAAGATAAGCATGCCCAACCTCATTGACCATCAGGTACATCTAATTCAAAGTGCCTTAAGTTTACTGAAGGCTCCAGCCAGTCTGCAAAAGGTTTTTTTGCGCTGGCGTTTTTATCGCATTTTGTGGTCGCGCTACTTAGCGCCAGTAAAAAAAATGCGGTGCATTCACACACTGCGTTTTTTTTTACGCCCGCATTTTTCCCCCAAGAGTGCAGGAGGAAGTGATGTCACATGGAGGTAGGAATAATCCTGTTCCCGTGTGACTTGTCTGTGCTTTGACTTTTGCAGTGTATCTACGAAATCAAACTAAAAGAAAGCAATGGTATTAAAAAAAAAATATATATATGCTCACCGCTCCGCTGACTGTCCCGGGATGCGAGGCGTCCGTGTCCAATAGCTGCAGGACCTGAATCAGCTGACCGTGGCACCCGATCAGCTGATGTGTCACCTGACGGCATCAGCTGATCGATATAAATCACCCGCCAAAACCGATCAGTTTTGGTGGACGGTTTAAACCGATCAGCTGATGATGTCACGATCAGCTAATGATGTCACATGACACATCAGCTGATCGCTACAGGCCAATCAGATGATTAAGGTCTTGCAGCAATCGGATATTTTCCCCTCGGGACCCTTGTTTTTAATACCTTTTGTTCACTTTTCTTTCACTTTCGCAGTGTATGTAGATACACTGCGAAAGTGAAAATCCAGGCCCGAAATGTCACACGGGGAAGGAACACAGGATTCTTCCTTTCCCCGTGTGGCATCACTTCATGCTATTTTCTCTGCGCCCACAATTATAGGTGCTGGAATAGAGCATGGGTCTGAACAACAATACTTATTCCAGCTCTTTATAATGGCGCCTAAGGGAGTAAGTGCGTGCTATTAAGTGCAAAGAATTGACATGGTCAATCTTCTTACACACACGCTTTCTCCCATAAAAGCGTGGCTAAAAAAAGCGCAGCGTCTGAACCGCAAAAGTGAATTTCCATTCACTTTGCCGGGAATTGCAGATGCAGATGTGCTTTTGCAGGAAAAGTGCAGATAAAAAGACGCCAAAATTATGTGGCGTGTGAACGCAGCCCAAGAGGAGAGTTCCTGCAGGAAGGAACAAGACTCACAACCCCCCCAACCAGATGCAGGACACTGAATGATAATGTAGACCTGATTGCATGATGGTCTATGAAACCACGCTGGAAGTGACACTAGGGTACATCCCCTTCCCCCTTTTAAATTGTGTACCTTAAATTGACAAGCAGGCAAATCGCCAATAAAACACAAAATTATCGATTTTATGCAGCGCTTCTTGTTGTAAAAGGTCCGCTCTATGTGACCAATAGTCTTTAGTCCATGGCCAGCTCTTTACACTTGTCTCCTTTTTTTGTCAAGGGCTCAAGTGACTTTTGTGTGGATCCTGACAAATTTGTCGCCAAAGTGGTAGAAGAAAAATCTATCCTGAATGCAGGTAAGTAGAGTGAGAACATCCTGGAGATTGCTAGTTCACAGCTGATCACTCAATGCCAAGCAGCTGTCACACAGGCAATTGTAATCTAAGGAGTGAAAGTCTGCAATGTATGTACGGGGTAACTTGTAATAAATTTATTACTATTTATTTATTTATTTATAGAGCACCATTGATTCCATGGTGCTGTACATGAGAAAGGGTTACATACAAACAATTTAAAAATACAATGAACAAACTAACAGTGACAGACTGGAACAGAGGGGAGAGAGGACCCTGCCCTTGCGGGCTTACATTCTACAGGGCAGTGGGAGAGAGACAGTAGGTTGGATCTACTCTGGTGGTGGAGCGCCGGGTCCAGTGGTGGTGGAGCGCCAGGTCAAATGGTGGTGAGGTGGCACCATGGCCATTGCAGGTTGCAGGCTGTTCTGAGGAGATGGGTTTTCAGATTCCGCTTTAAGGTTCCGAGTGTAGGGGACAGTCGGACTTTTTGGGGTGCAGAGTTACAGAGGAATGGGGATGCTCGGGTGAAATCTTGCAGTTGGTTAGATGAGGAATGTACAAGTGTGGAGGAAAGGAGGAGTACTTGGGAGGATCGGAGGTTACGAGTTGGATGATATTGGGAGAGTAGTTCAGAGATCTGTGGGTGGGACAGAGTGTGGACGGCTTTGTAAGTCAGTGTTAGTAGTTTGAATTGGATACACTGGTAAATTGGGAGCCAGTAGGGGAATTTGCAGAGGGGGAAGTGGAGGAATAGCAAGGAGAGAGGTGGATTAGTCAGGCAGCAGAGTTAAGGACAGATTGGAGAGGTGCAAGAGTGTTGGCAGGGAGGCCACAGAGGAGGAGGTTGCAGTAGTTGAGACGGGAGATGATGAGGGCATGCACTAGTAGTTTAGTGGGTTGAGGAAGGGACAGATTGTGGAAATATTTTTGAGTTGGAAGCGGCAGGAGGTGACAAGGGCTTGGATATGCAGTTTGAAGGACAGGGCAGAGTCAAGGGTTACTCCGAGGCAGCGGACTTCAAGTGCAGGGCAAAGTGTAATGTCATTTATTGTGATAAATAAGGAAGGTGCCTGAGATGGAGGAAATATGATGAGTTCGGTTTTGTCTACATTGAATTTTAGAAAGCGACAGGAGAAGGAGGATATGGCTGATAGGTGACGTCAGAGCCAGAGAGGTAGATCTGAGTGTCATCAGCGTACAGGTGATACTGGAAGCCATGGGACTTTGAGTTGTCCCAGACCAAAGGTATAGATGTAAAAAAGGAGGGGGCCCCAGGACAAAACCTTGAGGGACCCCAACAGAGAGGGGATGGGGCAAGGAGGTCGTGTGGGAGTGGGAGACACTGAATGTGTGGTTGGAAAGGTATGAGATTCAAGTTGTCAAAGAGGAAGTTAGATAAGAGGTGGGATGAGAGTACAGTGTGGACATGCTTTTCGAGAACTTTAGAAGTGAACGGGGGCAGGGATATGTGCCAGTAGCTGGATGTAGAAGTTGGGTCGAGGTATGCTTTCTTTAAGATAGGTGTAATTGTTTCGTATTTGAAAGCAGAAGGAAAGGTACCAGAAGTTAGTGATGGGTTGAAGAGGTGGGTTAGGGCTGGGATGAGTGTGGTGGTGAGGTTTGGGATGGGGTCCAGTGCACAGGTGGTGAGGTGTGATCAGGAGAGTTCTCCTTCAGTGATGGAGGGGAGGAGGGTTACTGGGGGAGGGGAGTGGTCTGGTATACATAGGGGTTGCGGTGGTTGGGTAGCAAAGACTTGTCTGATCTGATCAGTCTTGCTGGTGAAATGTGTTGCAAAGTCTTAAAATTAAATAAATTACCTGTGTACAAAGGATAACAGAGACATTTAAAGATAAAGGGGGAGGTGGGGGGATTTGAGGTATTTATGCCTTTGTTGATAAAGCTATGTATGTTTTCTAATGACCTGACCCGAGATGTTACTTTACTGCTGGACATTTGATGCCTCTTCCCTCTGCGCATTTTAAGAATCACCCTTGCACGCTACAGCTGCTCCTCAGCCTCCATTAACAAAGATTAGGCCCCCACTCTTCCCTCGGCTTCTTCCATTAGGGTGTTAAGCCGATCAGACTCTTTTTCCGTGTCGTGATCTTTCGGCTTTTTAACCCCCTGCAGCCGGTGATCAGCATAATGGCTTATTAGCCAGAGACTTTCATTAGGATTATGCCATCAGACTGACACACTTAACGGACTGTCTATGCAAATTTAGGATAAAGGGCCCCCATTTGATAAATTTCATATATTTTAGGGTTTTAGTATTCTAGTATTTTTTGTGAAATCTCTTCCTTCTCACTTGCTATGGAATTTCAAGTGGTCTTATCACAATGTGACATTAGGGCATATTACGCCACGGTTCGGCAGGGATCAACTGTTAGGATCGTCCCGATGCTCAGAGAGAAGCAGCCAAGGACTCGTCTGCTGTTTTTCTCTGCGGTGCAAACTATGTAACAGCAAGACATGCAGCCAAGAAGCCGGGCACAAGCAGACACAATCTAAGCATGTGTTGAACAAGTAATAAATTTATTTTACATATGGACGTAATAAAGAGAGAGTCTCCTGCTGTGAACCAGAGTAAGGAGGCGCCAACAAGCTGCTGCACGCATTTCAGTTTAGGAGACAGCCCCTTTAAGGCTCCTTTTTTCTTGTGTTCACCCTGTACATTTAGCGCTCCTGCAGATAAGTGTAGTATTCCCATATTTACATGGTGCCTGGTCTCTGTACAGTTCCAGTAATACGGGATGGAATGATTCCAGACAAGAAATCTACATTCTGGTACATTCTGCTAACAAGATTTTGCACTTTAGAGACGGAGCTTTCATCTGACGCACTCGCTCATGTCTAATTTAGTAGCCTGTCACTCTGCGTTTGTAAGAAACCCTATTTAAGACATCAGTGGAGGAGGTGATCCTGGGCAGCCTGCGCTCACTGGAGTTACACTCGCTCTAATGTGAGATTGATCCCTTCCTTCAAGTGCAGTAATTACTTTAGAGGATAATACATCACAGATCTCGTCCTTTCTGTCCCTCCTGATGGTAATGAAGCGTTCTGCAGAACAGATAGTTATTCTATATTTAGCTGAAGCTTATATCTAGCCTGACTCTCAAATATGTAAGTGCCACTTTGTACTCCTCTCCCCCTTTTTGTGCTTGATACCCCATTTTCCTGCACTATATCTTGCCCTTGATCCCTGTTTTCTACCTTCGATTCCACCCCCTCTCTCTTGCCCTTGTTTCCACCCTCTAACCCCTTTTCTCTCACCCTTGACTCCCCACTCCCCCTTCTGTCGCCCTCGACTCCCCACTCCCCCTTCTGTCGCCCTCGACTCCCCACTCCCCCTTCTGTCGCCCTCGACTCCCCACTCCCCCTTCTGTCGCCCTCGACTCCCCACTCCCCCTTCTGTCGCCCTCGACTCCCCACCCCCCCTTCTGTCGCCCCTCGACTCCCCACCCCCCCTTCTGTCGCCCCTCGACTCCCCACCCCCCCTTCTGTCGCCCCTCGACTACCCCCCCCCCCTTCTGTCGCCCCTCGACTCCCCACCCCCCCTTCTGTCGCCTTTCGACTCCCCACCCCCCCTTCTGTCGCCCCTCGACTCCCCACCCCCCCTTCTGTCGCCCCTCGACTCCCCACCCCCCCTTCTGTCGCCCCTCGACTCCCCACCCCCCCTTCTGTCGCCCCTCGACTCCCCACCCCCCCTTCTGTCGCCCCTCGACTCCCCACCCCCCCTTCTGTCGCCCCTCGACTCCCCACCCCCCCTTCTGTCGCCCCTCGACTCCCCACCCCCCCTTCTGTCGCCCCTCGACTCCCCACCCCCCCTTCTGTCGCCCCTCGACTCCCCACCCCCCCTTCTGTCGCCCCTCGACTCCCCACCCCCCTTCTTGCCCCTCACTCCCCACCCCCCCTTCTGTCGCCCCTCGACTCCCCACCCCCCCTTCTGTCGCCCCTCGACTCCCCACCCCCCCTTCTGTCGCCCCTCGACTCCCCACCCCCCCTTCTGTCCCCTCGACTCCCACCCCCCCTTCTGTCGCCCCTCGACTCCCCACCCCCCCCTTCTGTCGCCCCTCGACTCCCCACCCCCCCTTCTGTCGCCCCTCGACTCCCCACCCCCCCCTTCTGTCGCCCCTCGACTCCCCACCCCCCCTTCTGTCGCCCCTCGACTCCCCACCCCCCCTTCTGTCGCCCCTCGACTCCCCACCCCCCCTTCTGTCGCCCCTCGACTCCCCACCCCCCCTTCTGTCGCCCCTCGACTCCCCACCCCCCCTTCTGTCGCCCCTCGACTCCCCACCCCCCCTTCTGTCGCCCCTCGACTCCCCACCCCCCTTCTGTCGCCCCTCGACTCCCCACCCCCCCTTCTGTCGCCCCTCGACTCCCCACCCCCCCTTCTGTCGCCCCTCGACTCCCCACCCCCCCCCCCTCTTCTGTCGCCCCTCGACTCCCCACCCCCCCTTCTGTCGCCCCTCGACTCCCCACCCCCCCTTCTGCGCCCCTCGACTCCCCACCCCCCTTCTGTCGCCCCTCGACTCCCCACCCCCCCTTCTGTCGCCCCTCGACTCCCCACCCCCCCCCTTCCTTCGCCCCTCGACTCCCCACCCCCCCTTCTGTCGCCCCTCGACTCCCCACCCCCCCTTCTGCTCGCCCCTCGACTCCTCCCCACCCCCCCCTTCTTCGCCCCTCGACTCCCCACCCCCCCTTCTGTCGCCCCTCGACTCCCCACCCCCCCTTCTGTCGCCCCTCGACTCCCCACCCCCCCTTCTGTCGCCCCTCGACTCCCCACCCCCCCTTCTGTCGCCCCTCGACTCCCCACCCCCCCTTCTGTCGCCCCTCGACTCCCCACCCCCCCTTCTGTCGCCCCTCGACTCCCCACCCCCCCTTCTGTCGCCCCTCGACTCCCCCCCCCTTCTGTCGCCCCTCGACTCCCCCCCCCCCCCCCTTCTGTCGCCCCTCGACTCCCCCCCCCCCTTCTGTCGCCCCTCGACTCCCCCCCCCCCTTCTGTCGCCCCTCGACTCCCCCCCCCCCCCTTCTGTCCCCCTCGACTCCCCCCCCCCCTTCTGTCGCCCCTCGACTCCCCACCCCCCCTTCTGTCGCCCTCCGACTCCCCCCCCCCCCCCCCCTTCTGTCGCCCCTCGACTCCCCCCCCCCACCCTTCTGTCGCCCCTCGACCTCCCCCCCCCCCCCCCTCTCCACCCCTTCGCCCCCCCCCCCTTCCTTCGCCCCTCGACTCCCCCCCCCCCCCTTCTGTCGCCCCTCGACTCCCCTCTCGCCCCCCCCCCTTCTGTCGCCCCTCGACTCCCCCTTCTTCCGCCCCTTCTGTCGCCCCCTTCTCCCCCACCCCCCCTTCTGTCGCCCCTCGACTCCCCCTTCTGTCGCCCCTCGACTCCCCTTCTGTCGCCCCTCGACTCCCCCCTTCTGTCGCCCCTCGACTCCCCCTTCTGTCGCCCCCACTCCCCCTTCTGTCGCCCCTCGACTCCCCCTCCCCCCCCCTTCTGTCGCCCCTCGACTCCCCCTTCCCCTTCGTCCCCCTCGACTCCCCCTTCTGTCGCCCCTCGACTCCCCCCTTCTGTCGCCCCTCGACTCCCCCTTCTGTCGCCCCTCGACTCCCCCTTCTGTCGCCCCTCGACTCCCCCTTCTGTCGCCCCTCGACTCCCCCTTCTGTCGCCCCTCGACTCCCCCTTCTGTCGCCCTCGACTCCCCCTTCTGTCGCCCCCGACTCCCCCCTTCTGTCGCCCCTCGACTCCCCCTTCTGTCGCCCCTCGACTCCCCCTTCTGTCGCCCCTCGACTACTCCCCTTCTGTCGCCCTCGACTCCCCCTCTTCGCCCCTCGACTCCCCCTTCTGTCGCCCTCGACTCCCCCCTTCTGTCGCCCCTCGACTCCCCCTTCTGTCGCCCCTCGACTCCCCACCCCCCTTCTGTCGCCCCGCTCCCCACTCCCCCTTCTGTCGCCCTCGACTCCCACTCCCCTTCTGTCGCCCCTCCCACCCCCCTTCTGTCGCCCTCCCACCCCCCTTCTGTCGCCCCTCGACTCCCACCCCCCCTTCTGTCGCCCCTCGACTCCCCACCCCCCTTCTGTCGCCCCTCGACTCCCCACCCCCCCTTCTGTCGCCCCTCGACTCCCCACCCCCCCTTCTGTCGCCCCTCGACTCCCCACCCCCCCTTCTGTCGCCCCTCGACTCCCCACCCCCCCTTCTGTCGCCCCTCGACTCCCCACTCCCCCTTCTGTCGCCCCTCGACTCCCCACTCCCCCTTCTGTCGCCCCTCGACTCCCCACCCCCCTTCTGTCGCCCCTCGACTCCCCACTCCCCCCTCTGTCGCCCCTCGACTCCCCACCCCCCCTTCTGTCGCCCCTCGACTCCCCCACCCCCCCTTCTGTCGCCCCTCGACTCCCCACCCCCCCCTTCTGTCGCCCCTCGACTCCCCACCCCCCCTTCTGTCGCCCCTCGACTCCCCACCTCCCCTTCTGTCGCCCCTCGACTCCCCACCCCCCCTTCTGTCGCCCCTCGACTCCCCACCCCCCCTCTGTCGCCCCTCGACTCCCCACCCCCCCTTCTGTCGCCCCTCGACTCCCCACCCCCCCTTCTTCGCCCCTCGACTCCCCACCCCCCCTTCTGTCGCCCCTCGACTCCCCACCCCCCCTTCTGTCGCCCCTCGACTCCCCACCCCCCCTTCTGTCGCCCCTCGACTCCCCACCCCCCCTTCTGTCGCCCCTCGACTCCCCCCACCCCCCCCTTCTGTCGCCCCTCGACTCCCCACCCCCCCTTCTGTCGCCCCTCGACTCCCCACCCCCCTTCTGTCGCCCCTCGACTCCCCACCCCCCCTTCTGTCGCCCCTCGACTCCCCACCTCCCCCTTCTGTCGCCCCTCGACTCCCCACCCCCCTTCTGTCGCCCCTCGTACTCCCCACCCCCCCCTTCTGTCGCCCCTCGACTCCCCACCCCCCCTTCTGTCGCCCCTCGACTCCCCACCCCCCTTCTGTCGCCCCTCGACTCCCCACCCCCCCTTCTGTCGCCCCTCGACTCCCCACCCCCCCCTTCTGTCGCCCCTCGACTCCCCACCCCCCCTTCTGTCGCCCCTCGACTCCCCCCCCCTTCTGTCGCCCCTCGACTCCCCCCCCCTTCTGTCGCCCCTCGACTCCCCCCCCTTCTGTCGCCCTCGACTCCCCACCCCCCTTCTGTCGCCCCTCGACTCCCCACCCCCCCTTCTGTCGACTCCCCACCACTCCCCCTTCTGTCGCCCCTCGACTCCCCCCCCCTTCTGTCGCCCCTCGACTCCCCCTTCTGTCGCCCCTCGACTCCCCCTTCTGTCGCCCCTCGACTCCCCCTTCTGTCGCCCCTCGACTCCCCCTTCTGTCGCCCCTCGACTCCCCCTTCTGTCGCCCCTCGACTCCCCCTTCTGTCGCCCCTCGACTCCCCCTTCTGTCGCCCCTCGACTCCCCCTTCTGTCGCCCTCGACTCCCCACTCCCCCTTCTGTCGCCCTCGACTCCCCACTCCCCCTTCTGTCGCCCTCGACTCCCCACTCCCCCCTCTGTCGCCCCTCGACTCCCCACCCCCCCTTCTGTCGCCCCTCGACTCCCCACCCCCCCTTCTGTCGCCCCTCGACTCCCCCCTTCTGTCGCCCCTCGACTCCCCCCTTCTGTCGCCCCTCGACTCCCCCCTTCTGTCGCCCCTCGACTCCCCCTTCTGTCGCCCCTCGACTCTCCCCACCCCTTACTCTCTCACCCTTCCCTCTCCCTTTTCTGTCGCCCTCGACTCCCCACTCCCCCTTCTGTCGCCCCTCGACTCCCCCCTTCTGTCGCCCCTCGACTCCCCCCTTCTGTCGCCCCTCGACTCCCCCCCTTCTGTCGCCCCTCGACTCCCCCCTTCTGTCGCCCCCTCGACTCCCCCTTCTGTCGCCCCTCGACTCTCCCTTCTGTCGCCCCTCGACTCCCCCTTCTGTCGCCCCTCGACTCTCCCCACCCCTTACTCTCTCACCCTTCCCTCTCCCTTTTCTGTCGCCCTCGATGCCCCCTTCTCGATCGCCCACACTCAACACCCCATCCCCCTTCTTTCTCCAAAAAAAAAATAAAAAAATGTATTCTCACCCATCCACGAGTCCCCCGGCGCTTCAGCTATCTTCTTAACAGGAACTGACGTGATGTCACATGACCGATTACCGCGGAAATTTACAACGGACAGCCACGGATTGAACAAAAACACAGTGTGAAAGCACCCTTAAGAATGATGGCCTATTTTCTAGAAGGCAGCAGCCATGTTTCTAATTACACAAGGCGCTTTATGCTGATTTTAGGCCTCCAGGCGCATTACAATATGTCGGAGAATTCTGTAAACATCCTACAACACGAGGCTGCTTTCATGTGTCGTCTTTGACCTGACGTCTATATCTCTGATTCTGGCCTAGCGACTTTACACTATATGTTTCGCAAAAATTGCACTTGACCATTTCCTACCTATGACCTAATATGAGTTAAAAGGCTGAAATTGTGCTGCCAGCGGCTAATTACAGTGTAATGGCTGGACTGAGCCGTCAGCAAGTCACACAACAAAGAGAGAAGAACAGCTGGTGGAAGCCGCAAAGTAGAGCAATGAATTATCCAGCACATCTGTCCACATCACCAGCCCTCGCCTGCTTTCCTCCATACACCGGCATGCACGCACCACGTCTCCTGGGAGGCATGCAATATTCAGCATTCTCCTCATTCAGACATCAGGAAAGAGAGGACAGAGGTTTCTCTGGATGTTTGTCGGGCGGGGGCGGCGGGTTTGACGTCTGATGGAACATTTACTACCTGGGGTGCGACTTGATGTTTGGTCTCCAATGTCATCAACTGTCGACGTGATGTTATAGATGATCGTGATCGGATATGAGCTCCATGTGGTGAAGGCTTTGTGCACACAGGACGGATACATGTTATCCATATTTGCATCCGTATTGGTTTATACTTTTCCTGAACTGCTGATGTGATTAACATTTGTTCCATATTATGACTTCTTTCTGTCCCCTTATCGCTCTTTCCCTATTTATTTGTCCATCTCCATTTTTCTCTCTCCCTCTACTGTTTTCACTCCATTCTTTTATTTCTTCTGCCTCCTCCACTCCCGCCTCTGCCTCCCCTTTCATCCTTCACCCAGCCCTCTCCTCCTTTCCTCCCCTCTCTCTCCTCCTTTCCTCCCCTCTCTCTCCTCCTTTCCTCCCCTCTCTCTTCTCCTTTCCTCCCCTCTCTCTTCCTCCTTCCCCCCTCTCTCTCCTTTCCCCCCCTCTCTCTCCTCCTTTCCCCCCTCTCTCTCCTCCTTTCCCCCCTCTCTCTCCTCCTTTCCCCCCTCTCTCTCCTCCTTTCCCCCCCTCTCTCTCCTCCTTTCCCCCCCTCTCTCTCCTCCTTTCCCCCCTCTCTCTCTCCTCTTTCCCCCCCTCTCTCTCCTCCTTTCCCCCCTCTCTCTCCTCCTTTCCCCCCTCTCTCTCCTCCTTTCCCCCCCTCTCTCTCCTCCTTTCCCCCCCTCTCTCTCCTCCTTTCCCCCCCTCTCTCTCCTCCTTTCCCCCCCTCTCTCTCCTCCTTCCCCCCCCTCTCTCTCCTCCTCCCCCCCCTCTCTCTCCTCCTCCCCCCCCTCTCTCTCCTCCTCCCCCCCCTCTCTCCTCCTCCCCCCCCCCTCTCTCCTCCTTTTCCCCCCCTCTCTCTCCTCCTTTCCCCCCCTCTCTCTCCTCCTTTCCCCCCTCTCTCTCCTCCTTTCCCCCCCCTCTCTCTCCTCCTTTCCCCCCCCTCTCTCTCCTCCTTTCCCCCCCCCTCTCTCTCCTCCTTTCCCCCCCTCTCTCTCCTCCTTTCCCCCCTCTCTCTCTCCTCCTTTCCCCCCTCTTTCTCCTCCTTTCCCCCCCTCTTTCTCCTCCTTTCCCCCCCTCCCCCTTCTCCTTTCCCCCCCTCTCCCCCTTCTCCTTTCCCCCCCTCTCCCCCTTCTCCTCCCCCCTCCCCCTTCTCCTTTCCCCCCCTCTCCCCCTTCTCCTCCCCCCTCCCCCTTCTCCTTTCCCCCCCTCCCCCTTCTCCTTTCCCCCCTCCCCCTTTTCCTCCTTTCCCCCCTCCCCCTTTTCCTCCTTTCCTCCCTCCCCCTTTTCCTCCTTTCCCCCCTCCCCCTTTTCCTCCTTTCCCCCCCCCCTCCCCCTTTTCCCACCCTCACCCAAGTGTCGCCAATATCCACTCGGCGGGTTCATCACTGACCTCCCACAGCCGGCACCGAAATCCGCTCAGTGGGGTCATCAATGGTGGCCCACAAACGTCACCGATATCCACTCAGCGGAGTCATTGCTGGCCGCTCAGCTATGTGTTCTCATCGGTGAATGGAGCCAGCACAGCACAGCTCTGTACTCGGTGTAGTGGTTGTTCCTGGTACTGCAGGTTGGCTCCTTTTCCCTTTAGTCAGAGCTGAGCTGCTTTCCATGGGAGTGGACACTACACCGTGAGCAGATCAGTACTTTTTCAGTTTTGAACATTTTGTATATCCATTCAGTGCTGAAAATTCCTTGAGAGGGTGTGCCCGGTCTTGGACCTGCACCAATCTAGTACTGATGACCTAGAACAGAGGTCCCCAACTCCAGGCCTCAGGGGCCGCCAACAGTGCTGGTCTTCAGGTTTGCCTTAGTATTGCACAGGTGATAATTGAATCACCTGCACTGGTGATGATTCCAACTCCTGTGCAATACTAAGGCAATCCTGAAAACCTGCACTGTTGGCGGCCCCTGAGGCCTGGATTTGGGGACCTCTGACCTAGAATAATAATAGATGATCAGTTTCCTAAGCCTGGACAACCCCTTTCCCTGCCATCTCACTCCCCTCTCCTCTCTTTTGTATCCCTCTCTCCGTATGGATTCTTTCTTTCAGGGTCAGAGGTTTTTATTTATTTTTTCCTTTTTGCTTTGAAATATTTTAACATCTTGCTGATCCAAGGTGTGAAATGAGCGGCTGCGGTGTCTGACAAGTGCGGCTTATTAACATTGTGAAGCCTAAGCAAAGGCATTAATGAGACGGCGGGGGCAGGAGAAGCTGCCAGGCTCTCATCTCTCACAACACAGAGTGGCAGGATCTGGTCTATCCTGGGACGTCTCCTGTGTTCAGCCTCCCCATCTCCCCCCCTCCGTGCAGTCTGCAGAATGTGCAAATCACAGACCTAAATTATACATGTCATGTTCTTATGCAGGAGCTGAGTAGTCCTTTTTGAAGAATTTTAGCTAGAAACCAATCTAATTTTCCTACCAGTTTTTCTGATAATCCAGTGCACTGACTGGATCCTGCATCAGTACTTTGGTCAGATTAGACCATAATCCCATGACCTGAGGTTGCTTGAGGCCTGCCCTGCAGAACAGGAAAGGTCCTCCTCTGCATGGACTGAGCAGACACTGGTACCTTCACAGCCTTTTCACCAGTCTCACCTAGATTTGGTTTCAGTCTGGCATTAGTAGCTTTGTACAGTGCGTCTCCCTTTTATAAACTGCAAAAAGAGCAGTGCCGATATTGTTGCTCGTGCGTGGTCGTCGGGTATAATGCACGAGTCCTATTCTAAGGAACGGAACAGGTGCTTGATACCCCAGCAGATCTTGCATGTGTCCTGGCAGGTGTGTGCAGAAGGATTGTGACATTAATTGGCACTGGACAAACTAATTAACCATCAAACGAGGAATGAAGGCCTGTTTTCCAAGACCTTGCATTCCATGCATGAGGAAATAGGGGATGACACATAAAGAAAAAAAAAAAAGTTTGTTTTCTACAGTGTTAAGATATCTGTCATACTAATTGGGTGCGTTCATTGTCCCTCTGTTAGGGAGTATGGAGAACCTGAATGAAAGGTTGGCATTCTGAGCTATAATGGTGATAAAAGCACAGGAGTCAATTTTTGGGGGTAGCGCAATCCAGAAAAATGGTGCAGCACAAGAGAAGTCTTGGAGATGGGAGTGGGAGATTTAGATTATGTTAGATGCAGATCAGTGGCAAAATATAGAAAAGAGGTAGGGTTAAGCTTATACAGTAGTCTGTAGGCTACCAGGGTAGTGAGGTAGGGCCAGTGATGGCGCATTGGGACAGAATTCAGGAAAGAATACAGATTATAGAAAATCTAAACCTAGAGGCTCTGGATGGGGTTCGGCCGAGCAGTCTGAGACCTCCCCCGGAGGATAATCGCACTGATCACCATGGACCCCTCTCAAATCTCCGTCCAGACTGGCTTGTTTCTTGGCCGCTAACTCGTGTTCTCAAATAGCAGATCTGGCCACTGTCCACCGGGTCTCCGGCCATCATCTCCGACCACCGCTGGAATCGGAAAGCTAATATCTGCTTAGTATAGCATAAATGGCAAACGTTCCTGTAAATGAACCTGATGTAACTGCATCCATTTACGGCCCCCGCTGAGCCTAATCGCCCTTCCAGAAGTGAGAGATGTGAACGCGCCATGTATATCTAATGTAAAAGGTTTCCCATCCCCTGCGATTCCCCGTGGTCCTTCAGCTCCGTGCTAAATGCTTTGCCTTTTGCGTTCTGCTGATAAGAGACAAATCCTGTTGTGTCACCGCTCCGGCTACAGTAAGATTTCATGTACTTATTTATATATATATATTTTATTTTATTTTTTTTTAGAAATTTTAAACTACTATCTGTTCTGCAACCCTGGATCTGCTAATCCTTTCCAGCAGGTAAGTGTAACCTGGAGCCGCTTCTGTTACCGATTGACATGTGCAGCCAGTGGTGATGAAGGCAGGAGGCTGCATTACAGAAGAGGAGGTGTTCTATGGGGTTGTCCTCTTTCAGAAAACTTTCTGCCATTCTTTTCTTTTTAATAACTATTTTTTACTCTTTCTGGGTCTCCGCAGTTTCCCGATGATATAAATGTCTGCTAGATTTAGGCCCACGAGGTGGGACCAGGGCCAGCGCCGACAGTTCCAGGCAGCCCCTCTTTTATGCTCTTATAAGGGTGCTTTCACATTGGTGTTTTCGCCCGGATCCAGACAAAGAAGCGCCTCTGCCGCTTCCGCAAAAATAACCGCCGGGGTTTTTTTTGCAACCGCATCTGCCAAAACCGCACTTGCCACGTATGCCACACACTTACCGCAAGCCCCATAGACAATGCATGGGGCTTGCCGCGAGTGTGCCGCAAGTGCCTAATGTGGGTTTTCTGTCCGGATCCGGGCAAAAACGCCAATGTGGAAGCACCCTATTTTATGTTTTTTGGGGGTCGATATTGTTGTGTGGGGGCCTGTAAGTTTGATCATTACTGTTTCGGGGTTAATACAATTTCCTAATCTTTAATCTAGCCATCTTTTTATTTCCTCCCCAGAAAAAAGCTCTTTTTACCATTATAAGATGACTGTTCTATTCCATTTGTGTGAACGCTCTACGATACCAAATGTTATTTCGTTTTTATTCTTTAGACTTAATTTGTATTACAGTGGGTGTTGGTTTGAGCTTTTATATTTGTATTGTTCTATTATTTTGTATATATATTTTATTGAAACCTAAACCAGCGATCACTTGTACAATACACAGCGGTATCTAAGAGGGTAAACAGTCGGTACTACCTCCGATCGCAGCCGGATGAATGCTCTGTACATGCAGTGCACATGAGCACCGTACAGCGGGTGCGATGAGCCAGGGAAGAATGGGCTCGGTACTTGCCTGGATTGCACATGGGTTTCTATTCACTGGCCTCTGCTTTCATATGTTTGGGTCCTACACTATTCATTTTTCACTCAGATGTGTTGAGATCGGGGTACATCCATTTTCGAGACGTCATCCGATATTTTTATCAAGTGCTGTGGATATACTATAAGTGTCTGGGGTATGAATACCCTTTAATAAGTGATTAGTCTGTGAAATATCTGCCCAAATGGATATTTAGCAACCTGAGGTTGGGGTGCCTACACTCTGAACCCCAGAAATTCTCAGAACGGCGGTCTGAATAGGAATAATTTAGTGGAAACTCAATCCTCAAAAAGGTTCTTGATGTAGAAATGTCTCGTAACATCCTTGTGTGTCTTGTAGATGTTATCGAGTGGCCACAAAGCCCTGGTGGAGATGCAGGATGATGTTCTGGACCTCCTGCGGTCCGCCGTTAAAGATTACCCCAAGTCCATGGTAAGCGTGTATGCCTTCAGACGTCGCTCACCACCCTCACCTGGCCTCTCGGTGACTGTTGCGTTTCGCAGAGGCTTCACCGGTGGTTGGAGGTGTCAATGGCGCCATTACAGGTTGAGTTTTTCTTTGCACACAGGATAAACTGGTGAACATACAGGGAGTCCTGAACTCTACGGAGATCAACCTGCAGCATCTCACGGCTCTGGTGGACTGTCGCGGTTTACATTTGGTAAGAGCCGTGCAGTCGATGCCTAGCTCCTCAGACTTTTCTGCATGTGATCTGCAAAGGTTAAGATGTCTCGTTTGTTGTCCCCTTTAAGGATTATGTGCAGTCTCTCACTGGTTTCTGCTACGATGGAGTGGAGGGGCTCATCTACCTGGTACTGTTCTCATTCGTCACTGCCCTAATGTTCAGCTCCATAGTTTGCAGCGTGCCCCATACCTGGCAGCAGAGGAGGTGAGTCAGACACATGATTGCATATCTATCATAAAATCCCTTTTCCTTGGGATAATATTGATTTACTTGATACATATAGTTCTATAACATAGATCCTAAAAATGAACTTTTTCCATTTACATGACGGGATACAACTTTTACTTGTACATTATGGTGCCACCTGGTGTATAAAGTGTATAGCGGTGTGCATGTACTGGTGGACACACATGCTCAGTCACATTCGCTACAAATCAGCCAATATAAATTGCTTTCTACCCTGCTTGACAAGATAGGAGCCCAGTTTCTATGGTATCATGACCATAGAGCTCAGAAGGCCTCCTTCCTTGTCAGCTGCCAGAGGGGGATGGAGCCTGATTCGATCTCTACACCAAGTAGCATTGCGCACACTTCTGAAAAATGTTCTTTTTCTTTTCTCTACATCTTCCATATTGAATTAGGCCAAGAATGGATTCAGTAACCTGGCAGCACCCACAGGTGACTTCTTTGGCCATAGAGCTCAGACGTCCCCCTTTCTTGTCAGCTGCCAGAGGGGGATGGAGACTGATTCCACCTCTACACCGAATGGCACTGCGAACACTTCTTCTTTCATTTCTCTACATCTCCGATATTGAATTCGGCCAATGAACAGAATCTGTAATCAGACAGGTGACCGCTTCGGCCACAGAGCAGAGATGTCCCCCTTCTTTTTCAAGTGCCAGAGGAGGATGGAGACTGATTCTATCTCTAGCTTTAGTGATTATAAGCACTATGAGGGTCACATGCAAGGAAAATTGCAAAAAAAAAAAATGTAGTTTTTATAATGTAAGCAATGCAAATTAGGTTGTAATTGACATTTCAGGCACTTAGTATAAGCTTCAGTTGGAGATTGCATGTTTAGGGCTCACCGGGTGAACAGCTTATCTAAGCTTGAAATGTGTGGTCTACAAGTAATATCTTATTACATCAGTTTTTGGATATTCTTGCAAATTTCATTACTCTTTTGGAACTTATTTTATATTTTATAATGAATTCAAACATTGTATCTAGTGATTCTTGTGTCTCTTCTGCCCCCCAGTGGTTGTATAGCAGATTGCATTTTTTCTATCTCTAAAGGTACCGTCACACAGGGAGATATCGCCGGCAATGTTGCCGGCAACTGAGGGGCGTAGCCAAGTTGCGGCGACATCGCCGGAGAGTTGCCTCGTGTGACAGGGCGATAATCAGGAGAAAAATCGCCTGAGCAACATCGCCAGGTTTCCCAACATTGTTGGGAAACCTGGCGATGTTGCTGAGGCGATCATGCTGATCGCCCTGTGTAACGCGGCAACCTGCAATGTTGCGGGCGATTCCGCCTATCTACAACATTGCGGGTTACTGCTCGCTGGTTGCTGGGCAACCCAGCGAGCGATAGCCGCGGCAACTAGCGGCGATATCGCCGGAAGTTGCTCCGTGTGACATCTCCCCGGCGATGTTGCCAGGGATGCGTGCTCCCGCGCATCGCCGGCAACATCGCGGGGAGATCTCCCTGTGTGACGGTACCTTAATAGATTTTCGGACATGTATTTGGAAATAGGTCCTTTTTATTTATTTTTTTTTCCTTTATGGAAAGTTGAATTTCCACTTTTTTGTTGCTGCAGACCTTTTTTTGCAATTCTTATAATGACTTTAGCATCTGAGGATGGCATTTTTTTGGTAAGGCACCTTGGTGATCAGTGCATCGGTTTTTCTTTTTCTCCTTACTAGGGGTACTTATGAAGATGGAGATGAGGAGGCCACCACCCCAGGGACCCGCCAGACTCATGACAACCTCTACCGGGTGCACATGCCCAGTCTGTACAGCTGTGGCAGCAGCTATGGCAGCGAGACGAGCATCCCGGCAGCTGCCCATACCGTGAGCAATGCGCCTGTCACCGAGTACATGTAAGTCCACCCCATACAGAACAAGAAGGTTGTGGCCCTTCAGGTGTCACTTTGCAAGTGTCTTTTACCAGAATTTCACTCTATATTTTGTGGCCTTCACAATCATTTCCCCCATTTCAATGTAATGAATCTTACATCAACATTTGCATCAAACTGAATGAAACCTTTCAAGCATAACTATTATTTTTATTATTATTATGGATCAGCTTTTTGCAAGAGTTATAAATCTTTTTTTCCATACTCCATTATTATCAATCTGCGTTCTACTAGAAGAATGGTACGCCACTCCCATTTCTGTCATATTTTACTCCATTATTTGGTGTAAAGTAGAATTAATTAATTTGTCGGCATTGTCTGCTTTCTAAAAGTTGTCAAAGCTGGCCGGGATTGGTGTGAAAAAGTGAAGTAAAAAATGTTCAAACTTTTTGTTTAACTATTAGTTTCACAAAAGAATTGTGACATTTCAAGCCGTTGTATGCCGGCAAAGTGGCGGAAACTGCTTGATGAATTGGGGCCGTAGTTTACAGGCAGCCGTGAGTGTTTTTTAGGGTCCTCAATCCCTATTTTCTCAAGAACTGAAGGGACCGGTTTGGAAGATGTCTCCTTAGATCATGTCCACTTGACTCTTGCCTGCAGCAATTAAAAGGTTATCTGGTCGTTAAAGCAGCACTCCAGGTTTTTTTTTTTTATTGTACCGATGGAGTGCTTCAAATCTAAGTCCCCTTCCCCCTTTCCTGTACTCACATTCCAGTGGCTTCACATTGTCCCCAGCATCACTCCGGTCGGTCTGCGGGGACTTGTGACCTGATGGCAGCTCAAGTGTCTGCCATAGGTCACAACTCAATACATCTTTATGACAGCCTCATTCTGGCTCTCATAAATTTGCTTTGAGCTCTTGTGCAATGTCTGATATCTGGCCAGTTACAGGCATGAGATGGCACTGCAGGACCGAAGTCAGAAAGAGGTGAAGATGCCTAATGCAGGGGGCTTACATTTAAAGCACCACTCCAGTGCTGGAAAAACCTGAAACACTGCAGTGGTGCCTTAAATGACAAGTCTGCGCCATTGCCAGGGCTTATTCTGCATCGCTCCTGAATCTGAATCCACAGGACTGCAGTCTATAAGATGTGAAGATGCTGGATAATGCAGGGGGCTTACATTTAAAGCACCACTTCAGCGCTGAAAAAAAAAATTGTTCTGCCCACGTGTCCTGCTGTTGCGGACATCCACACAATCCTCCATGGATCTCCCTTCAACCTCTTCTTTCTTTCAGCACCAAGATGTCCTATACTGCTCTTCCAGCATTTTCTCTCAGGTGATGAAAAAGCCTCTGACATCGGGGCACATATTGGGTCATGACGTGGATCACCTAAGACCTCGTCAGTGTCTTGGGCAATGTGCGTTCTGATATCAGAGCCCATAAGAGCCCAAGAGAAGTATCTGTGCTCGGTGCCGGAGAAAACAGGAGGCCGGAGGGAGCTGTGGTAGCAGGAGAGGTGATATTTTTATCATCACCCTACCTTTTATTATACGCTCGTGTCTGCAGAGACCACAGAGCTTAATAAAGTACATTCTATTCACATCCAATGACTTTGATGCTAAATTTCCCTGGAAAAACTTGAATGAGCATTTGGTCAGTCACTCATCACTAACCTCTACACATCTGTGTCTTCATGTCTTCTTTATCTGTGGCCTGATTATATGAATGTAAAGCTCCCAGCACTTTCGGGGCGTCCTGGACAGTCCCCTTCGTGGTGTCCGCCCCCTCGTAGGTCGGCGGTTTGTGCTTCAGAGCTCTACTTCCAACAACTGAAAGTTCTCATCACTTGTCCAGACCTCATTAATGACAGGCTATATCAGCTATCCACAGGACAGGTGATGAATGTGTGATGGGACACTCATGCATCATGAGAATGTGGCTCCAGCAGCCCTCCTCTGTGAATACTAGGGTGACCACAAAAAATCGATGTCGGAATTTTGTCCGTCTGGACCCCACAAAACGATTCCCCTTTCCAGATATTGAGATAGCCAAAATTTGAGCTCGATCAATCGACGTTAACCCGTGCCCCTCGTCGCTCAAAGTTTGAAAAAATCCACATTTTTGGCCAAAAAGCTGACATATGGTGCCATAACTCCAGAACGGTAAATAATAAAAACACGCTTAATATCTCAAAAGAAAGCTAATGTTGTTCTTCAAAATTTATATTTTATACATAATTGTTGTTATTTTAAGTCAAACTGAGTTACAACAGCTTTTAGCCCCAAGAACATGACCTGGTACCACTAGGACCATACTTCGTATATTTTGTTATTAAGTGATAAATTTTGTTGGGTTTTTTTGGTATATTTTTGAGTTTAAAGTAGAAATATAATAAAAAAAAACAAGTAATACTGATAAGTCTAATGACATTTTTTTTATTTTAAAATATAAAAATGAGGTATATAATACATACAAAACAGACACAGAAAAGATACAGACGTAGTACCTACATGAGTTGATAATTTTACATAGTTATCTAATCTATTCTAGAGCTTTTGTTAAAGTAGTTTTTGAAACGTCAGAATATAATGCTCGGCATTTGCTTACAACTTGCAGGACATATTGCTTTTGTTCTTCATCTTTTGTCAGAAGGTCGTTAAAGTCGGTTATTAATTTAACACCATTCTCAGCCATATCATTAACTACTTTTAATGTTTTGACAATTTTCAATCCTTCTTGGAAGTCATTATTTTGAGGTCAGGTGTTTGGATTTTGTCTTCGGAAATCTGTTTTTTATATTAAATCGGTCAAAGAATGTAAACGTTTCTTTGGTAAGTAAATTTACCAGATTACAAGTTTACAAGTTGTAAGCAAATGCCGAGCATTATATTCTGACGTTTCAAAAACTACTTTAACAAAAGCTCTAGAATAGATTAGATAACTATGTAAAATTATCAACTCATGTAGGTACTACGTCTGTATCTTTTCTGTGTCTGTTTTGTATGTATTATATACCTCATTTTTATATTTTAAAATAAAAAATGTCATTAGACTTATCAGTATTACTTGTTTTTTATTATATTTCTACTTTAAACTCAAAAATGTACAAAAACCCCCCCAAAATGTATCACTTAATAACAAAATATACGAAGTATGGTCCTAGTGGTACCAGGTCACGTTCTTGGGGCTAAAGCTGTTGTAACTCAGTTTGACTTAAAATAACAACAATTATGTATAAAATATAAATTTTGAAGAACAACATTAGCTTTCTTTTGAGATATTAAGCGTTTTTATTATTTACCGTTCTGGAGATATGGCTCCATATGTCAGCCTTTTGGCCAAAAATTTGGATTTTTTCAAACTTTGAGCGACGAGCGGCACGGGTTAACGTCGTTTGATCGAGCTCAAATTTTGGCTATCTCAATATCTGGAAAGGGGAATCGTTTTGTGGGGTCCAGACTAACAAGATTCCGACATTCCCCCCCCCCCCCTATGAGATCCGGTCACTCTAGTGAATACAGTAGTAATGAGCATGTGTGACCACTGCACATTCACTGTTTATAGGAGCGGCGGTCGCACATGCTCACTGCTACCTTGTTCTCATTCTTGGAATAATCGAAAGTCTCAGCAGTTAAGCCTCCAGCGATTATTTATTATCCATCCTGTGGTTAGGCCACAACGTTTCCCTTCAAATACAGTTGTGGCCAAAAGTGTTGACACCCCCTGCAATTCTGTCAGATAATACTCTGTTTCTTCTTGAACATGATTGCAATCACAAATTCTTTGGTATTATTATCTTCATTTAATTTGTCTTCAATGAAAAAACACAAAAGAGAATGATGAAGCAAAAAGCAAAACATTGATCATTTCACACAAAACTCCAAAAATGGGCCAGACAAAAGTATTGGCACCCTCAGCCTAATACTTGGTTGCACAACCTTTAGCCAAAATAACTGCGATCAACCGCTTCCGGTAACCATCAATGAGTTTCTTACAATGCTCTGCTGGAATTTTAGACCATTCTTCTTTGGCAAACTGCTCCAGGTCCCTGATATTTGAAGGGTGCCTTCTCCAAACTGCCATTTTTAGATCTCTCCACAGGTGTTCTATGGGATTCAGGTCTGGACTCATTGCTGGCCACCTTAGAAGTCTCCAGTGCTTTTTCTCAAACCATTTTCTAGTGCTTTTTGAAGTGTGTTTTGGGGTCATTGTCCTGCTGGAAGACCCATGACCTCTGAGGGAGACCCAGCTTTCTCACACTGGGCCTTACATTATGCTGCAAAATTTGTTGGTAGTCTTCAGATTTCATGATGCCATGCACACGGTCAAGCAGTCCAGTGCCAGAGGCAGCAAAGCAACCCCGAAACATCAGGGAACCTCCGCCATGTTTGACTGTAGGGACCATGTTCTTTTCTTTGAATGCTTCTTTTTATCTCCTGTAAACTCTATGTTGATGCCTTTGCCCAAAAAGCTCTACTTTTGTCTCATCTGACCAGAGAACATTCTTACAAAACGTTATAGGCTTTCTCAGGTAAGTTTTGGCAAACTCCAGCCTGGCTTTTTTATGTCTCGGGGTAAGAAGTGGGGTCTTCCTGGGTCTCCTACCATGCAGTCCCTTTTCATTCAGACGCCGACGGATAGTACGGGTTGACACTGTTGTACCCTCGGACTGCAGGGCAGCTTGAACTTGTTTGGATGTTAGTCGAGGTTCTTTATCCACCATCCGCACAATCTTGCGTTGAAATGTCTCGTCAATTTTTCTTTTCTGTCCACATCTAGGGAGGTTAGCCACAGTGCCATGGGCTTTAAACTTCTTGATGACACTGCACACGGTAGACACAGGAACATTCAGGTCTTTGGAGATGGACTTGTAGCCTTGAGATTGCTCATGCTTCCTCACAATTTGGTTTCTCAAGTCCTCAGACAGTTCTTTGGTCTTCTTTCTTTTCTCCATGCTCAATGTGGTGCACACAAGGACACAGGACAGAGGTTGAGTCAACTTTAATTCATGTCAACTGGCTGCAAGTGTGATTTAGTTATTGCCAACACCTGTTAGGTGCCACAGGTAAGTTACAGGTGCTGTTAATTACACACATTAGAGAAGCATCACATGATTTTTCTAACAGTGCCAATACTTTTGTCCACCCCCTTTTTTATTTTGGTGTTGAATTAGATCCAATTTGGCTTTAGGACAATTATGTTTGTGTTTTTTCATTGAAGACAAATTAAATGAAGATAATAATACCAAAGAATTCGTGATTGCAATCATTTTCAGGAAGAATCTGAGTATTATCTGACAGAATTGCAGGGATGTCAATACTTTTGGTCACAACTGTATGCTTAAAATGGCAGGTTAAACACCTTACTGATATACTTAATAATAATAATAATAATAATAACAAAGCTTTATTTATATAGCGCCAACATATTCCGCAGCGCTTTACAATGTTGGGTTAGAGTACAGAAAATATAATACAGTAAGTAATTACAGTAGAGAACAAAAACAGTACAATAATTGGATACAAAACAATAGGCATAGAATCAATGTAAAAAGAAAATACAATAAATAAAGCAAGAAGTGAAGGTGACCCTGCTCAAAAGAGCTTACAATCTACGACGGGATAGGGGTTGCACAAGGTACAGGGGCTTATTGCACTGATGGTCCAGGCATCTTGAGGAAATGGGGCATAGAGATAAGCTTACATGGATGGTCATTGTACAATCTGTGTAGACCTTTTTTGGTTTGGTTGAGTTTATAGAAGAGTAATATCCAGAGGAATAGCCCATTCACTGTCTACAGTACAAAGGACTTCTATTAGGGAGTATGATAGGCCGCCTTAAAAAGATACGTTTTTAGGGATCGTCTGAAGCCATGCAAGTTGTGGATAGTCCTGATTTCTTGGGGTAAAGCATTCCAGAGTTTTGGTGCAGCTCTAGAGAAGTCTTGGAGCCGGGAGTGGGAGGATCGGATTAGTACAGATGTCAGTCGAAGGTCATTTGAGGAACGTAGAGAACGGGTGGGGTGATAGACAGAGATGAGAGAGGAGAGGTAGGGGGTGCTGCATTGTGAAGAGCTTTGTGGGTGAGAACAAGCAATTTGAATTTGATCCTGTAGTATACGGGCAGCCAGTGCAATGACTGGCACAGAGCAGAGGCATCTGAGTAACGATTGGCCAGATGGGTGATCCTGGCTGCTGCATTAAGGATGGACTGGATAGGAGAAAGTCTGGTGAGGGGAAGGCCGCTTAATAGAGAATTGCAATAGTCAAGGCGGGAATGGATGAGGGCCACGGTGAGGGTTTTTGTTGTTTCCAGGGTGAGAAAGGGGCGGACTCTAGAGATATTCTTCAGGTGTAAGCGACAGGAGCGGACGAGACATTGCGTGTGGGAGGAGAAGGAGAGATCGGTGTCAAACATAACACCCAGACAGCGAGCCTGTTGCCTAGGCGTTATCGTGGTGCCACAAACTGAGAGAGAGATGTCCGATTTAGGGAGGTTAGTGGATGGGGGGAGCAGAAGAAGTTCAGTTTTGGAAAGGTTTAGTTTCAAATAGAGAGTGGACATGATATTGGAAACTGCAGCTAGACAGTCATTGGTGTTCTTTAATACCGCAGGGGTAAGGTCAGGGGCTGAAGTGTATAGTTGTGTGTCATCAGCATAAAGATGGTACTGGAAGCCAAATCTGCTGATGGTCTGTCCGATCGGGGCTGTGTAGAGAGAGAAGAGGAGAGGGCCAAGGACTGAACCCTGAGGGACCCCAATAGTGAGGGGAAGAGGGGGGGAAGTGGAGCCAGCAAAAGATACACTGAAAGAGCGGTCAGAAAGATAGGAGGAGAGCCAGGAGAGAGCAGTGTCCTTTATGCCAATGGAGTGCAGCATAGAGAGTAGGAGCTGATGGTCGACAGTGTCAAAAGCTGCAGAGAGATCAAGGAGAATAAGCAGAGAGTGGTCACCATTACGTTTTGCTGTCAGAAGGTCATTGGTCACTTTGATGAGGGCGGTTTCTGTAGAGTGAAGGGGGCGGAAACCAGACTGTAATGGGTCTAGCAGAGAGTGAGCGGAGAGGTAACGGGTGAGGCGGGAATAGACCAGGCGCTCCAGGAGTTTAGAGATGAAGGGGAGATTGGAGACTGGTCTGTAGTTATTTGTGCATGATGGGTCGAGAGTGGTTTTCTTTAATAATGGAGTAATGATCGAGTGTTTGAAGGAGGAGGGGAAAATGCCAGAAGAGAGGGAGAGATTGAAGATTGTGGCTAAGTGAGTGGTGACGACTGGAGAGAGGGACTGGAGCAGGTGTGAGGGAATGGGGTCAGTAGTGCATGTGGTGGGACGAGAGGAAGAAAGGAGCCTGGAGACTTCTTCTTCTGTGACTGGGTCAAATGTGGAGAGTGAGCCGGAGGAGATGTGGGGAAGAATGGGGGTGGCAGTGCTTGGAGGCTGAGAGCTGATTTCCTGGCGGATGTTGTCTATTTTCTCCATGAAGTAGGAAGCTAGGTCATCAGCACAGAGGTCAGTGATGGGGGCCTGCACTTTCGGACTGAGGAGAGAGTGAAAGGTGTCAGAGTTTTTTTGGATTGTTGGATAGTGAGGAGACCAGGGTGGTGAAGTAGGTCTGTTTGGCAAGGTGAAGGGCGGAGTTGTAGGTTTTGAGCATGAATTTATAGTGGATAAAGTCTCCTGGTGAGCGAGTTTTCCTCCATAAACGTTCAGCACTCCTGGAGCATCGCTGGAGGAATCGAGTTTGTGGTGTGAGCCAGGGCTGTTTTGTTCTCTGTTTGGAGGTTCTGAGGGTGAGGGGCGCTACTTGGTCCAGGGAGCTTCTGAGAGAGTCATTGTAGTGATTTACTGCCTGATCTGGACAGGAGATTGAAGAGATTGGGGACAGAGATGAGATGAGGGAGTCTGTGAGAGCTTGAGGGTTAATGGCCTGTAGATTTCTGGATGTGTGATAGGTAGGATTGGGCTGTGTTGGCCGAGGGTTAGTGAGTGAGAAGGAGAGAATGTTGTGGTCAGAGAGTAGAGTTGAGTTATCCAAGAGGGAGGATGAGCAGAGCCGGGTAAAGACCAGGTCAAGGGTGTTACCGTTTTCGTGCGTCTCAGAGGTTGAGAGCTGTGATAGGCCAAGAGAGGTAGTTAGAGATAGGAGCTGGGATGCAGATGGGGAGATGGGGCTGTTTATAGGAATGTTAAAGTCTCCCAGAATAAGGGTTGGTAAATCTGAGGACATGAAATGTGGGAGCCAAGCGGAGAAATGGTCGAGGAACTGGGTGGGTGACCCTGGGGGGCGGTATACCACTGCTACTTTGAGGGGGAGGGGATGGAATAGCCTAATGGTATGGACCTCAAAAGAAGGGAATGAGAGTGATGGGCTGGAGGAATGACCTGGAAAGTACATTGTGGGGACAGGAGGAGGCCAACTCCACCGCCACGTCTGTTCCCAGGTCTAGGGGAGTGAGAGAACTGTAAGCCGCCGTAAGAAATAGCAGCAGGGGAAGCAGTGTCTGAATCCTGGATCCAGGTTTCTGTAAGGGCTAGCAGGTTTAGAGAGTTTGAAAGGAAGTAATTGTGGATGAAGGGAAGTTTGTTGCATACAGATCGTGGATTCCAGAGAGCGCAGTTAAAAGAGGGAGATGAAGGAGTGCAAGTGATGGTAATGAGGTTAGTGGGGTTTCTATGTGTGGTGGGAGAGGGGTTGAAGTTAGAGGGTGGACCAATTAAAAAGTGCCCCAATGTGTAGATCACCTCTTAGACCAGGACTGCCGTATACAGATGTTCTGCCCAAGAGTTCTCGTTCTCTAAAAACAAACTGATATCCTTTAAAGGGAATTTGTCACCAGGTTTTTCCCACCTATTCTGAGGCAGCATAATAAAGAGTCAGAGACCCTGATTCTAGCTATGTGTCACTGTTTTATCAAAAGGAGATTATCATAGACTCATATAATTGTTGAGTTGAAAGGGTCCTCCTCGGTCATCTGGTCCAACCCCCTGCTCAAAGTAGGATTCACTAAATCATCCCAGACAGATGTCTGTCCAGATTCTGTGTTGAAGACTTCCTTTGAAGGGGAACCTCACTACAGGACTAGTAGACCTGCTGCCAGGTAGTACATGCATGTGACCACTACAGCCAATCATTAGCCTCAGCGGAGGCTTGCATAGATGGCACAAGTCCCCTGAAGCTGGTGATTGGCTGCAGCGGTCACATGAATTGATGGCATCATTGTAGGATGGGTAAGCGGAGCCTTATGGAGACCATCAGAGCTGAGGAACATTGGGCCGGGGTTGGTAGATAATCTTATTCACTTCTCTGCACTTGGGCATTTTTAGTTTCTTTAGGGGGCAGGTAAAACAAACCCTTTACAGTATCAGGTATATGAAACGACCTCAAAGTATAATAGATTTTTTTTCTTTTTATATTCTAAACTGATTAAAGGAAATGAAAATCAGGCTTGATTTTAAGTTTCTTAAATGCATGTATTTTGGAATAAAAATAGTTTTTGATAGTGGGTTTCATTGAGAATGTTGTATCATTTGGCTTTTACCATCTATTTCCTTGCTAGCTGCAGAATGAGGTAACTTAGACTCTATCAGCGAGCTCGCTCTGACGATCTGATGAGAGCATTCAGAGCTCGGTAAAAGACAGATAAGAATTGCACTCTGCTCGCTCATTCATGATCACAGATTTCCTCAAAGAGAGCTGAACTTTGATGTGGTCATAAATCAGCCGGGAAGGGTTCAGAAAAGGACGGATGAGGGAGATACGTTACTGTCGAAAGGAGTTCACTGATGGATCCTCAGTTAACTCTGTTGCACCTTTTATTGTTGGCTGCTGACTGACTATAGAAGGCAAACCGTGCAACATTTTTAATGAAGCCCAATTGCCAAAATACATGCATTTAAGGAATAAAAAAGTTCTTGAATGTGACCATAACAGAAAGTCATGGTGTGATTACATATCACATAGCGATGGCGTGGATCATCCATGATATTTGCCTGTGCACCTTTGTGTGGTCGCAGTGCTCAGGGTGTATCAGCTGCTTGTTCAGCCTCTGGTCACATTGGTAGAGGAGTAGAACTTACACACTTATGGGTTTCTTTAAATAGGTGCCCCAGACCTCTGCTCCATAAATACATCACACGTAGGGTTAACGCTTCAGTGATCCATGCAGATATGAATCTGACCAGCACATGGAGAAAATATCAGGGTTCTCCAAGGAGATTAGGCCTTATAGGGGGCTACAAACAGATTGTCAAAAATATACAATAAGCGGCTGACAACGTACAAACCCTATAATTATTGCCCTATAGGGTATGGTGGAGCCTCTCGCTTCCACCTGAGACACTGCTGCACCCCAGGTAGAGGGTCCTTCCTGCTGCCCGTCAAATATAATGCACAGAACCCACTGGGTATTGGACAGTGGCCACGGCAGACTTTCCATGTAGTGCTCCGTTCTATCTCTCCAAGGCCAATAATAGGTCATGCAGATTTCCATTCATGCTTTGTGTGATTTTACCCCACAGTGCCTGAAGGGGTGATCTGGAAAATGAATGATCTATTGTTGGCATTGGACGTGGTCCAGCTCCCGGTACCCCCCTGCCAGTCACCTATTTGAAAGGGGCGCAGCGCCATCATTTTAGTATTGACTGTGTCTGGTATTACAACTCGGTCCTGAAATTTAAGAGTCCTCAGCAGTTGATACCTTTTTAATGGCTAATAGCAAGCTGTAGAGACTAGTCAAGTCTCCTCATCGGGCCCGGTTCCCGAGGAGTCTGTGTCGGGCCTGAATAGTCTTAAAAGCTTGCTGTTTATTCATTAAAAGGTATCAACCACAGAGGACTGTCAAATTTATATTTTTCTATCTACTGGCTAACACGGTACAAAGATATAGTTCCTAGCTCAGTCCTGTTCACTTGACTCAAGCAGTTGGTCTAAGGATTAAACTTCCTACTTATTGGGGACTTACAAGCCTCACAATATTCTCCTGAGGAATTGCATGTGCAAATATCTTCGTTGCAGAAGAAAAGAACAGGGACTCTAGTGCCACAGGTTGTAAGTAGCAATCCTAAAAGTTCTTGACCTTCAGTCCTTGACACATGACATGAGGCTCCCAAACAAATCGGACTAAAGCTGGACGAAATGTGCTACATTGGCAGGATTGTTAGACATTGATGTGTATGGGGGACCTATCATCTCTCTCAACATATGTCGGGGAGAGAGAAGGATCTGGCATGTTGAATTCCCAATGGCTGATCATTTTTGTTCTTACAAACTAATCCGCTTTCAGTCCGTACCTAAAAGTGAACACAGGAGCGCTGGACCAATGATTCTTGTGTAATATCAGGATGAGAAGCCAAACCAGAAGCTCCAACTGCAGAAACATGCTTAGTGGGTTTTGCTCTTCTCAGTGCAAAACAGGAGAACTGGTTTGGGTGGGTGAGAGGCCTTCAACAGAGTATCTAGGGGGTACAGTTTATCTACAAGGCTCTTTAAAGAGTCAATATTGAATTTGAGAATTGTTTCTTCCAATAGAAAAATAACACTAGAGTTCTTCCTCTTTTAACAGCCTATTTACATATTTAATTTTACAGAGGAGAATTGTATGGCCTATTAAGCCCCTGTCACACTCAGGGTATGTGCACACTGGGCGGGTTTTCGGTGGTTTACCTGTGTAAACCGCCGTTTTGCATACATTAGTTTTATTTAAATTTATGTTAATCCAAACCGGCGTTTGGATTAACATTGAAACTAATGTAACCCGCCCAAGCCTGTGCACATACCGGCGGTTACCTAGCGTCATCCGTTGCTAACCCGCAGGTTTCCCAGCGGGTTAGCAAAGAATGATCATGTTCTAAAAAACGGCCGGTTCTGCAGCGGCTGCAAGCAGAATCATGTGCTGCTTCCAGCCGCTGCCGAATCGCCGCCGAGAACCCGCTGGGCAGCCGCCGGATACCGCCCGCACATACCCGCCAGGAAGCCGGTGCACGGCGCCGGAGCTTCCTGGCAGGTCCCGCCCAGCCGCCGACGACCAACACGCCGGGTAATGTGAACTTACCCTAAGCGAGATTTTTGTGATGTAACAACGACCTCGCCAGCGATCTCTCTTTTCTGGTCATCATAATGGGAGACCCAGACAATGGGGTTTAGGGCACTGCCCTCCGGAGGTCACACTAGGTACTACAAGTTTGTAGACACCGCCTCCTCCGCTTATAAACCCCTACCGCAGGGAACATCCTCAGTTTTAAACTTAGTGTGCTCGGAGGATCACGCTTTGCTTGCACTTCACTGCATTCTCACAGCTTACGTGATGGCGTCTGAAGACAAGGTAAAATGGTCCTATCGGGACCTGTGACAGCCTCCCCGCTCACCCTTAGTGGCACACGCTGGTGGAGGTACCGGAGGGCCTAGAGCCTGGACACTTTGTGTCCTCCCGGTACGCTTTCGCGCTCCTCTCCATCCCTCTCCGGGGGGCTCTGGAGAGTGGGAGATGGGAGCCTTGCACAGCTCCGCTCCGTCCGAGGCCTCCCTAAATGGTGCTTACAGACCGGACTGGAGCCAGCCCAGTCCGAGGCCTCCCTAAATGGTGCTTACACTCCGGACTGGTGCTGAACCCCCGTCCGAGGCCTCCCTAAATGGTGCTTACAGACCAGACCGGCACTGAGGCACTCTGTGTCTCCTGTGTGCCTGGGGGTAGTGTCTGTCACTTTATGTGTCCTGACACTCAGACCGCGCGTTACCCTCGGGTCCGCGGATCTGCTGGTGTACCCTGTGCTGGGGTCACCCTGGCTGACCGCCCTGTGTGTCACAGGGGCTGAGGCCGTGGGCTGCGGATGATTGTTTATACATGCAGTCTGTGTGTAGTATTTTACACTTTTTCCCGCGCTGCGGGCTCCGGCACCTTCATGCTGAGGCTGCTTGGAGGATGGGAAGCAGCCCGTGCGGTGACGTCATCGATGGGCGTGTGTGTGTGTTTCCCGCGTGTTTTCGGCGCCGCCCACAGTTTCACTGTCGGCGGCCATCTTTACCCTCACTTCCCGGCTGGGATCTGTATGCAGCGTGCGTCTGCACTCCAGGGGAGACCGGAACTTATCGCGGAGGTCACACACACACACCGCTTCCTCCTACCGCTTTGCTGCGGTCGGTAAGCCACCGGGACTCCCGGTTTTTTGTCTGCAATTTGGCTTATCTTCCCCTACTGTGGCGATGTCCTCAGTTAGGAAGCGTGCTGCTAGGGCGGCAGAGACCACCATTACCTGTGCTACATGCAATGGAACACTGGTGGAGGGGTCCTGCAATAACTGCGGACGCCCAGAGGCCCGGACTGACACTGCTGAGTCAGCAGCTCCGGTGCTGTACCCTGAGGTTCAAGTGATCCCAGGGCCATGGGAAACTCAGAATAAGATTAATGAATCTCTGTTGTCCCAGTTGTCCTCCATGTCGCAATCCCTGGAGGCACTTAATAGGAGGCTGGATAGCCCAGCTACTCCGTCCAGTTACCCCGGGTGTCTCCCTCTTCTGCTGTGAGACCCTTAAGCGGGCTCGTCGTGAGGATTCACCCAAGCTCCAGGCTCTCTCTGAGGAGGAGCGTTCCTCTGATGGTGAGGACGATGATGGGGGTTCAAATTTCGGGTCTGTGTCTGTATCTGAACCACCAGACGGGGTGGAGGATCTGGTGTCCTCTATCAACGAGACTTTACGTATCGTGACACCCCCTGAGGAGGTGACGGTGCACCCGAAGGAGGTCTATCAATGGCTGCGGCCGGAGGCTAGATCAAGTGGCTCCTTCATGGACCACACTAATTTTGGAAGGGTGGTTAGAGCTCCCAGGTTACATCCCGGGCGGCGTTATGTCCGTAAACCCAAGGACAATCGCTTCCCTTTCCCCCAGGAGGTGCTTCAGGAGTGGTCGCAGTCCCCGAAGGTGGATGCTTCCATGACCAGGATTGCTGCACGCTCCCTTTTCTCTGCCTCTGATAGCTCCTCGCTGAAGGATGCGACTGATAGACAGGTTGAGCAACTCGCCAAGTCTTCCTATGAGGCTGTGGGGTCTTCCTTTGCCCCTAATTTTGCCACGGTCTGGACCTTACAAGCGATTACTACGTGCTTGGATGGTATCACTGACCTGGCAAGATCCAGTCCAGAGGTCTTGGCACTTACCGAGAGGGCAAGGGCCTATGCGGACTACGCCAGGACGGCGACTCTGGAAACTGCCACTCGCTCAGCTGTGGCTTCGACCAATGCTATAGCGATCCGCAGATTGTTGTGGCTGCGTCTTTGGGACTCAGATGCCACATCTAAGAAGATTTTGCAGAATCTTCCGTTCGCTGGTGACAGGCTTTTTGGCACCGAACTGGACAAGCTGATAAAAGATTCTGCTGAGTCTAAGATACCGCAGAATAAGCCTAAGCCACGGTATACCGTTAAAAGGAACCCAAAACAGTGGTCCTTTCGTTCCAGTTCGCAGTCATCAGCACCGTCCGCTCGCGCGGACCGAGGGGGAAAGCCCGCTTCTCAGTGGCGCTCTAAGAGTCGTCCAAAGAAGCCGGCGGGGGCGGCGGCTGCCACCCCCAAACCCGCCTCTACATGACTCGCTCTCCCTTCCTACCTCCCCACAGGTGGGGGGCCGCTTGTCTCGCTTTCAGGACAGATGGCTACTTCACGTTCAAGATCAGTGGGTTCGAGACGTGGTCTCGCGAGGTTACAGGATAGAGCTGACGTCAAAACCGATATCCCGATTCCATCGGTCGGTCCCATCACCAGAAAAGGCTCAGGCTTTTTTCGTGGTGTTGGAGGGTCTCCGCAGGGACGGAGTGGTGATACCGGTGCCGTCCGGGGAGAGGTTCAGGGGTTTTTACTCCAACCTCTTTATCGTCCCGAAGAAGGACGGATCCTTCCGCCCGGTGCTGGACCTGAAGTTGTTCAACCATCACGTGTTGGTTCGGAAGTTCCGTATGGAATCACTGCGCTCCGTGATCGCAGCTGTGTCACAGGGGGACTTCCTAGCGTCCATAGATATCAGAGACGCTTACCTTCACGTGCCCATTGCACCGGCTCATCAGCGCTGGTTGAGATTCGCAGTGGGGGAAGAACACTTCCAATTTGTGGCGCTGCCGTTCGGGTTGGCCTCGGCACCGCGGGTGTTCACAAAAGTGATGGCCTCCATGATGGCTCTCCTGCACGTGCAGGGACATACCGTCATTCCCTATTTAGACGACCTACTGGTCAGGGCGCCATCAGAACACCTTTGCCAAGAGAGCCTAGATGTGACCATGAGGTCTCTGGAACAGTTCGGTTGGCTCCTCAATATTCGGAAGTCAACGCTAGTTCCGACCCAGTCTTTGACATATTTGGGCATGGACTTCAACACAGCCTCGGCCCTGGTGTCTCTGCCACGAGTCAAACAGATGGCGATCCACTCAGGAGTGCAAACAGTCCTCCTGTCACCACAATCATCCCTACGGGTGTTGATGATGCTGGTGGGGCGCATGGTGGCAGCAATAGAGGCGGTGCCTTTTGCACAATTTCGCCTCCGTCCTCTCCAGCTGGAGATTCTCCGCAGGTGGGACAAAAGGTCGATTTCTCTGAATCGGCTGGTGACCCTTTCCCAGCCGACCAGGGATTCCCTGCAGTGGTGGCTACAGCCACATCACTTGTCTCGGGGCCGGTCCTTCTTGAAACCGTCATGGTTAGTAGTGACCACCGACGCCAGTCTGAAAGGCTGGGGAGCGGTGTTCTTACACCACAGGGCCCAAGGCCTCTGGACTCAGTCGGAGTCGGCGTTGCAGATCAACGTACTGGAGATCAAGGCGGTTTATCTGGCACTCCTGGCGTTTCAGAGATTCCTCTCAGGACAACCCATTCGGGTTCAGTCCGACAATGCGACGGCCGTCGCTTATATAAATCATCAAGGAGGAACCAGGAGTGCAGAGGCTCTGGCCGAAGTCCACCGCATCCTATCCTGGGCGGAGGACAACAACTGCCTGATATCCGCAGTTCACATCCCAGGGGTCGAAAACTGGGAGGCCGACTATCTGAGCCGACAGGGGATGGACACCGGAGAATGGTCTCTTCATCCAGAAGTCTTCCAGGACATCTGCAGCAGATGGGGCACTCCGGACGTGGATCTGATGGCCTCACGGCTGAATCATCAGGTGCCACAATACATGGCGAGGTCATGGGATCCCCAATCTCTGGGAGCGGACGCTCTGGTCTTGACTTGGTCCAGATTCAGTCTGCCGTATGTGTTCCCGCCTCTGGCTCTGATTCCCAGGGTGCTGTGGAAAATCAGGTCGGAGTGCAGGGTAGCCATTCTAGTGGCTCCAGATTGGCCCAGGAGGTCCTGGTATCCGGACCTGTGGCAACTGTCAGGCGGACACAGGTGGGCTCTTCCAGAACGCGCAGATTTACTCGCGCAAGGCCCATTCTTCCACCTCAATTCCAAGGCCCTCAGATTGACTGCAGGGCTCTTGAGGCCTGGCTACTGACATCCAGGGGTTTCTCCCCTACGGTGGTTGCCACTATGAATCGGGCTAGGAAGCCAGTCTCAAGGAAGATGTACCACAGGACGTGGAAAATCTTTTTTACTTGGTGTGCCTCTGGTGGACGGTCTCCGTGGCCCTTGGCCATCCCGACGTTGTTGGCTTTCCTACAGTCGGGTTTGGAATTGGGATTATCCCTTGGCTCCTTGAAAGGTCAAGTATCAGCACTTTCAGTGCTGTTTGACAGGCGATTGGCGCTCCTCCCGAAGGTCCGTCAATTTCTGCAGGGGGTGTCACAGATGGTTCCGCCCTACAAGAGACCTCTGGACCCTTGGGACCTCAACATGGTCCTGGCGGCATTACAGAGACCACCGTTTGAGCCGCTGAGAGATGTTTCTCTATCTCGCCTGTCTCAGAAAGTGGCCTTTCTGGTGGCAATTACGTCTCTGAGAAGGGTCTCAGAATTGGCTGCACTTTCGTGCAAGTCGCCCTTTCTGGTGGTTCACCAAGACAAGGTGGTGTTGCGCCCTCGGCCAGAATTCTTGCCGAAGGTGGTTTCAACTTTCCACCTGAACCAGGAGATTGTTCTCCCATCATTTTGCCCTGCTCCTGTTCATCAGGTTGAACGCGACCTCCATACTTTGGATCTCGTGAGAGCGATACGCATTTATGTGTCCAGGACCGCCTCCTTTAGGAGTTCGGATTCCTTATTTGTTCTTACGACAGGTCGCTGTAAGGGGTCAGCGGCATCAAAGTCGACATTGGCCAGATGGATTAAGGCTTCCATTCAAGAGGCTTACCGGGCTTCTGGGTTGCCTCTCCCGGTGGGATTGAAGGCTCACTCTACCAGAGCGGTTGGTGCCTCCTGGGCTTTGCGACATCGAGCGTCTGCTCTACAGGTGTGTCAGGCAGCCACCTGGTCCAGCCTACACACTTTCTCTAAGCACTATATGGTGCATGCCCATGCCTCTGCGGATGCAAGTTTGGGCAGGTGGGTTCTCCAGGCGGCGGTTGCCCACCTTTAAAAGGGAACCATGTGTTATCCGTCTTGTTGAGGAACTCTTCCCGCCCTGGGGTATTGCTTTAGGACATCCCCATTGTCTGGGTCTCCCATTATGATGACCAGAAAAAAGAGAATTTTGTTTACGTACCGTAAATTCTTTTTTCTTTAATCATCAATGGGAGACCCAGCACCCACCCAGTTGTTCCGTTGCATGTTTTGCATTTGCTCTGTTCTCTGTTGAGACAGTGTTTGCCGGGTTGTTAAACCGTCTGTGCACGGCATTCTTCCCGATGTTTCGGGTGTGGTTTATTTCCTCCTCGCAGCTTATGGACCAAACTGAGGATGTTCCCTGCGGTAGGGGTTTATAAGCGGAGGAGGCGGTGTCTACAAACTTGTAGTACCTAGTGTGACCTCCGGAGGGCAGTGCCCTAAACCCCATTGTCTGGGTCTCCCATTGATGATTAAAGAAAAAAGAATTTACGGTACGTAAACAAAATTCTCTTTATGTTTGACACGTAGCAGCGACCAGGCCCCTGCTGCGAGATCGCTGGTCGTGTTGGAATGTCCTGGACCATTTTTGATCGTTGGGGTCCCACTGTGCAGCATGCATCGGTGTTTTTGACAGGGACAATAACTAACAACCTCAATACTACAGGTCTGAGATACAGGGTCCCAATGACCGCTGTATCGTTCCGTGCCGTTGCTGCGTCGCTGGTGAGATCTGACTGTATGACATCTCACCAGCGACCACGTAGCGACGCACCAGTGATCCCTACCAGGTCGTATCGTTGTTGGGATCGCTGGAGCGTCGCCAAGTGTGACGGTACTCTAAGTCTACAGAGGAGCATTGTATGGTCTATTAGTTCTACAGAGGAGCATTGTATGGCCTATTAATCTACAGCGGAGCATTGTGTGGCCTATTAGTCCTACAGAGAAACATTGTATGGCCTATTAGTCCTACAGAGGAGCATTGTGTCGCCTATTATTCCTACAGAGGAGCATTGTGTGGCTTATTAGTCCTACAGGGGAGCATTGCATGGCCTATTAGTCCTATAGAGAAGCATTGTATGGCCTATTAGTCTACATAGGAGAATAGTATGGCCTATTAGTCCTACAGAGGAGCATACTATGGCCTATTAGTCCGTTTACATCAAATTGGTTCTCTCTGCAAGGAGAAACTAACTTTACACCCTTATGGTCCCGTCACACTAGGCGATGTGACCAGCGACGTCGGAAGCGATGAGCGGGTGCCCGCTCGCTTCCGACGTCGCTGGTCACCTGTCACACAGAATCGCTGCGGCCGGCGATGCCGCAGCGATGCGGGCGGTGACATCGCTCGCTGGGCTGGGCTCAGCCCAGCGAGCGATCCGCAGCAACGCTGCGGTATAGGCTGGATCGCCTGTGACATCGCTCTGGCGATGTCACACGGCGCGATCCAGCCTTATCGCAGGTCGCAGGTTGACAGGTTTACGGTTCTTCCCGTAAACCTGACAACCTGCGACCAGCGATAATTCGCGGTCGCGTCGCGCTGTCACACAGCGCGACGTCGCTGTGACGTCACTTTTTCGGCGATGTCGCTAGCGACGTCGCCTGGTGTGAAGGCACCTTTAGAGCCCCATAACCAACTCCTATCAGCCAGCTAAACCAGTTCTCCTCAGTTCTCCTATTTTGCACCAATGAGGGACAAAAACCTTGTAACGTGTCTGCAAAAAGAGGTTCTGATGTGCCGTCTTATCCTTAAAGGGAATCTGTCAGCAGGGTTTTGCTACCTCATCAGAGAGCAGCATGCTGTAGGCAAAGAAACCCTGAATCCAATGATGTATCATATAGGTTACTTACTGCAGCCGTTCTCATACAATCAAATCATTTAGTTTTATCCATGTAGCAGAGCTGGGAGAGCTGCCCCCACCCACCCCAGGCTCTCTATAGTGATTGTATATTGACAATGAGATGTCAATTGCAGCAGGGGGCGAGTCAGACACGTGATTAAGTTGTCCTGTAATGGTAATTTCCATTAGTTAATTTTACCCAAATAAATTGCATGTATAAGGTATAATGTAACCATATAAATCACTCAAATCTAAGGATCACAATATAGATATACAATAAAAGATGGATTAATTACAGACAAGTCGTACCTACAGGCAATATAAATGTGAAAAAATGGCAAAATACGACCAACTGTCCACGGTTGTGGTGAAAAACATTGCTTTATTAATGAATACCAAACTAGGAACAAGGGAGCAGACCAAAGACAAACATGTGGAAGACTTACACCAAAGGGAGCGAAATATTAATGAAGTTATATATTTTACCATTTACTAATATATATAGTATATATCTCTATCTCAGCGTATATGTGGCAATCAAAAAGATTATAAATAAAATGCCCTCAAATATTGGGTTACACCACATTGGATTGCACTTAATCAACAAATGCTGTAATCACAGAACATCCATGCACTGTAACTGCAGAACATGATCTATGGCATATATGTTAAAACACTAAATCTACCACATATATGTAACAGGCTCACACTATAAAATGAGACAGCACTCAATATACTCGTTTGCAATTTAGTTAATATACTTCATTTAGGGATTGGTTGTATGTACTGCCATAATCATCAGAACAAACTACACCCCATATGGACGGGACTAATCGCACCTTAGGTACATGAATCAAGTTGTAAACAAACACGATCAAATGTCCAATTATTGCAAAAAAACAAGTGATTTTTAATGACAGGCTAAAAACAGGGATTACAACCACAGTACAAGCAACAATGTGGCAGGCTGCACCACTGACACACACAAGATGTATATACAGTAATAGATGGTACACAGGGTTAGTTCAAACCAGAAAAACATATACACATAGCACATTGGTACTACCGTGTTTCCACGAAAATAGGGCGCCCCCCGAAAGTAAGACATGCCAGGGGGTTTAATGTGCCTGTAAATATAAGGCACCCCCAAAAATAAGGCATGTCTCTATTTTACAATATTTTACCACAGCATGCAGCTGTGACTCCTCCATCCCGCCCCCGCTTCCAGCCCGCCCCCACTCGTGTCCTCCTGGTGGCCCGTCGCTGTGAGCGGTGCCGCAGATGCATGTAGACCGTCACCGCTCTATTTTTCAAGCCCTCGCCACTGTCCTGGCCAATCACAAGCCAGGAACTGCCCAGCGGCCAATCACAGGCCATTTGCTGCATGACGTCTGCTTCTGGCCTGTGATTGGCTGCCCAGCTGGCTCCTGGCCTGTTAATGGCTGGGCCAGTGGCACCATGCACCTGCGGCAAGCAGATGAGAGTGGTGCCGTCCTCCTTGCAGCGGCGAGCACTAGGACAGCGGCGGGCAGCTGAGTAGCGGCCGCGAATGCTGCAGGGAGTCCGTGTGGAAGTGTCCCTGTCTGTGTGTGTGTGTGTTGCCCCTGTGTGTTGTTGCCCCTGTTTGTGTGTCTCCGTGTGTGCCCCTGTGTGTGTTTGTGTGCCCCTGTGTTTGTTCGTCCGCGTGTGTGCCCCTGTGTGTGTGTGTGTCCCTGATACCATATTGGGGGTTGATGGGGTTACTTTATTGGGGGCCACAAGGGGATGATAAAAGTAAGACACCCCCCGAAAATAAGACATGGCGCATCTTTAGGAGCAAAAATTAATATAAGACGCTGTCTTATTTTCGGGGAAACACGGTAGTACAAAGCATAATCCATAACCAAGTGGGTGTACATAAGTGTAATATGTATAAACATTATACCCAGCAAAGCACAATCAGCCCAGAATACAATCTCTCCTGGGTCTGTATAATATCACAGAGCTCAATGTGTGGTCAAATGAATCATAGGTGTCCCTTCACACCACAAGACTTGATTGCATAAACACACTGTTTAGCAGTCCACCATTGAGCTCATTATCCAGCAGAAAACCCAGTATGATTACCTATAAAATGCTATAGTGCTCCTTGTGCGATCAGCCATTGGTGCCCCTGACCCCTACGTCCGTTTCGGCTCCACCTTCATCAGGGGGTGTTTGCAATTTAACAAACACAAAAATGTGCAGTATATTAATAATTCATCAAGAGAGCAGGATATACACATACTGTATGTACAATTTGTTTAACACAACCATATATTAATAGCAATAATGCCTCATCATTGGTCATGATGACATTTTTCATCGTGGTCATAGATACAAGATCAGCCACATCACTGCGCATAGGTGTCCCAGTCCATAGAGGTCTATGAGCAGATACTTGTTGGTCACTAGGAAAAGAGCCCTTAACAAAGGGCATAAGCCAGAAAACAAACCAGAACATATTGATCATAGAGAGGTCCAAAACTGAAATTTTCATTAACTCTTCTGGGTGGAAAGTCCCAAGAGTCCAAATCTATTTGGTCTCCAACATACCCAATCTCCTGCTATCCCCCATTACCAATCCCAAGGTCAACGGTGTCTATTTCTCTCACTCTGAGTGAAGCTCCGTTGGACGATGATTGTTTCAGAAATGTTTATGCAACATCTTATGAGAGGTGAAATAAACACTCGGAAGCAGCATTTATATTAAGAATGTGTTCCCTCACCCTGACTTTGAGGGGAAGGGTGTTAAGGCCCACATAGATCTTGCGGCACGGGTACAGGCATAATGGATGACTGCTGTCATTGTACATGCAATGAATTTCTATATGGAATATGTTTTATTGCCTGAATAATTGGCAAATGTATCGACCCTGTCAATGTTGGGACAGGCGACAGACCTGCCGCATGGGGTATACCGTATCTACATGTTATCTGGTTAAGGAAAGTCAAACTATTACCACGGTATAGTGGCTCGAAACAAGGTGGTCACGTAAGTTCCTAGATCGCCTAACTGTGATCATCGGTCTATGCGGTATTACTTTTGGCAAGATTGGATCGGCTTTAAGGATTGGCCAAGCTTGATCCAAATAGGATCTCATCCTGTCAAATTAGCCATGATAGTTGGTAATGAACCTTACATGACCACCCTGCTTTGGCGTATACTGTCATTTAACAATTCATTACAATATAGATGTTTAGCCCTGTTGTAGGCCTTCCTGACAGAATGTCCCCTATAACCACGTTCGTAGAATTGTTTTTAGTTCCTGGGCACAAATCATATGGTCCGTCTCCGTGGAGCAGATTTTTTTGAATCAAAAATTGTCCAACTGGTATGAACCTAACCATACTTGAGGGATAGGACATAGAGGCATTTACCAATATATTTGTTGCTGAATGCTTCCTGAAAATGTCAGTGTTCAGGAACCCATTTGCATCTCTCCTCACAGAGACCTAAAAAAAACCTCAAACACTTCCTATCAAGTTGATATGTAATCTTGATGTTCAAATTCTTGCCCTTGAGAGATTGCATAAAATTATGAAACTCGTCCTCTGATCCCTGCCAGATCAGGAAAATGTCATCTATGTACTGTGCCCAAAAGGGAACGTGCAGGATAGACTATTCCCAATCTGAAATGAAGAGGTCCCTCTACTACAGCCACAAGAACAGATTTGCATATGAGGGCATGAAAGACGCCCCCATAGCTGTTCCCTGGAGCTGCTGGTAGAAGGACCCCTTGAAGACAAAGAAATTATGAGTAAGTGTAAACTCTAATCGTATACAGTCACCTAGTGCTGTCCGTCATTAACTTCCGAGGTGATGCCCACGAATCCTAGAATTCACTTTGCCCACTATATTAGCACACCCAAGTAATGATTATGCTAATATGGCGCCAGATGCTGGTGACACAGAGACTTGATGCAGTGCTCCACACGCAACACACCTCCTGCTGGACCCTGTAACCCCCACCCCGCACGCAGCTCTCTGCCTCCCTCTGACTGACCAGACCAGAAGGATAAAGGACCTGTGTGATGTCACAGTCATGTGACCAGTCACGTGACCATCCAGAGCCAGATTGACGTGACTGATCACAACGTGACAGTCGCACTGCACTTGGCGCCGCACAATGTAGGAGGGGGAGCTGGAGGACAGAGACAGCCACAGGACAGGAGAGGGTCAGCGAACAGAGAGGAGAGACAACATGCAGAGGGGACACAGGTACAGGGAAGAGAAAGTGCACAAGGGAGTGACAGTGCTCAGAGGGGAGAGGCAGCACACTGTGGGGAGACAGGTGCAAGGGGGAGGCAGGCACAGGGAGGAGAGACATGCACAGGGAGGAGAAACACAGCCCACAGAGACCGCCCTCCCGATGCAATAGCATCAGTCCCACATCTAGTAATTCCATAATGAGGAAAATGATGTCCCCCCGACATATTGGACATTTCCAGGAAGTAACGAGTTGCTCTCAAACCGTCTGAATGTCAGATACTCATATATAATGATTACCAGATGATAAAGCCTTTAGTTTACATAAACAATAGTACAGATCCTAATAAGAGAGGCACAGTTGATTTTGTTTTTTTTTAACCCCTACGGCATGCTGTCCTCAGCTTACAAAGCAAAAACCTGCTGACAGATGATTCCAGTTAAAGGTGTTGATGTTGACTTAGGATTTCTACCTCCAATAGACAGTATTTACACTTTTCCTGTGTGAAGAAGCCGCCTTCAAAGAGTTGATCAGTGGGGGACAAGAGATGGAGGGTTGGACTTTCACTGAGCTAGGTCATAAATATTTGGCAAAGAAATCATCTGATTAAAGTACTAAAATATTCCTTGCTTCCTATGTAAAGTGTGAGCCATGATGGTGATAAGTACCGACCAGGAGGGCTGACATGATAGCTCCTTTCACCTACTCATATCCATTTTTGAGCAGAGTAATAAGAGCTGTTTTGTAAGCCCACTTGGCCAGTAAGGGCGCCAACAACCTCGCATGCTGTTAATATGGTACTATGAGGATCAGCCTGTGCCACAGTGCCCACCTTCTTCCCGAATAGATGCCATAACATCACATACTCGATTAGCTGACGCCAGTCTCTTCTCAATCATTACACTATAGGGGGTGTGTGAATATTTTCCTTTGCTTGGCATCGCTTATTAACCCATTGTTACCATAGGTGGCTGTAGATTGATAAGTTGATTGAGCAGAATCTGTTTTGTCTCTGGATTCTGAAGCCACAATTTTTTGATCACGGTATTTCCATTTTTGCAGGAGTCAGAATGCAAACTTCCAAAATCCCCGCTGTGAAAACACTCCTCTGATTGGCCGTGAGTCACCTCCTCCTTCAGTAAGTTTTGTCACCACTTCACCCCCATTCATCATCAAGGCAGAGCTGACTGTACAACGGTGCTTTCTACACGTAGTCGTACAAGAGCTGACTGTACACCGGGGCTTCGTACACGTAGTCCTAGAAGAGCTTACTGTACATCGCGGCTTCCCACACGTCTTCCTAGAAGAGCTGACTGTACACTGGGGCTTCCTACACGTAGTTCTAGAAGAACTGATTGTACGCCGGGGCTTCCTACACGTAGTTCTAGAAGAACTGATTGTACACTGGGGCTTCCTACACGTAGTTCTAGAAGAACTGATTGTACACTGGGGCTTCCTACACGTAGTTCTAGAAGAACTGATTGTACACTGGGGCTTCCTACACGTAGTTCTAGAAGAGCTGATTGTACACCGGGGCTTCCGACATGTAGTCCTAGAAGAGCTGACTATACACTGGGGCTTCCTACACGTAGTCCTAGAAGAGCCGACTATACACTGGGGCTTCCTACATGTCCTAGAAGAGCTGATTGTACGCCGGGGCTTCCTACACATAGTCCTAGAAGAGCTGATTGTACACTGGGGCTTCCTACATGTAGTCCTAGAAGAGCTGATTGTACACTGGGGCTTCCTACATGTCCTAGAAGAGCTGATTGTACACTGGGGCTTCCTACACATAGTTCTAGAAGAGCTGACTGTACACTGGGGCTTCCCTACATGTAGTCTTAGAAGAGCTGATTGTACACTGGGGCTTCCTACACGTAGTCCTAGAAGAGCTGATTGTACACTGGGGCTTCCTACACATAGTCCTAGAAGAGCTGATTGTACACTGGGGCTTCCTACATGTCCTAGAAGAGCTGATTGTACACTGGGGCTTCCTACACATAGTTCTAGAAGAGCTGACTGTACACTGGGGCTTCCTACATGTAGTCTTAGAAGAGCTGATTGTACACTGGGGCTTCCTACACGTAGTCCTAGAAGAGCTGATTGTACACTGGGGCTTCCTACACATAGTCCTAGAAGAGCTGATTGTACACTGGGGCTTCCGACACGCAGTCCTAGAAGAGCTGATTGTACACTGGGGCTTCCTACACGTAGTTCTAGAAGAGCTGATTGTACACTGGGGCTTCCTACACGTAGTCCTAGAAGAGCTGATTGTACACTGGGGCTTCCTACACGTAGTTCTAGAAGAGCTGATTGTACACTGGGGCTTCCTACACGTAGTCCTAGAAGAGCTGATTGTACACTGGGGCTTCCTACACGTAGTTCTAGAAGAGCTGATTGTACACTGGGGCTTCCTACATGTCCTAGAAGAGCTGATTGTACACTGGGGCTTCCTACACGTAGTTCTAGAAGAGCTGATTGTACACTGGGGCTTCCTACACGTAGTTCTAGAAGAGCTGACTGTACACTGGGGCTTCCTACATGTAGTCCTAGAAGAGCTGATTGTACACTGGGGCTTCCTACACATAGTTCTAGAAGAGCTGACTGTACACTGGGGCTTCCTACATGTAGTTCTAGAAGAGCTGACTGTACACTGGGGCTTCCTACATGTAGTCCTAGAAGAGCTGATTGTACACTGGGGCTTCCTACACGTAGTTCTAGAAGAGCTGATTGTACACTGGGGCTTCCTACACGTAGTTCTAGAAGAGCTGATTGTACACTGGGGCTTCCTACACGTAGTTCTAGAAGAGCTGAGCGCTAGGGCATAAAGTGGTATTCCCATCTCTGGAAGTGATCAAATATCGCTAGGATCTGCAGTTACTTCATGATTGCTGGGGGCGGGGGCCACCTCTGGGACCCCACCAATCATGTGACCTTTTTTTCCTCTGCTGCAGTGCAGCTCCCTTCACGTGCATGCCAACAGCCACATGGTCGAGAGGGCTGCTGTAGAGTGAGCCCGACGATCTGCACCTCCTCCTCAATTGTTGTGGGTCTGCTTCCCCAATGAGCCTGGTTAAGTGATGGGAATACCCATTTAAATAGTAATTATACTCGATTTAGGCTGTAGTTATTCCCCCTGTGATGGTGCATTCCTGGGGTGGTGGAGGGGGGGGAGTCCATTCTACCAGACTTATTTTTAAGTCCGGCCCTTTTTTGTGCCTGTAGGACATAATTTTTTGCTATAGAAACGTGTTGTGGAGCATAAAGGGTTAATAAAGGTCAGTCACTTTGTCGCTACATTATAGCCTTCTATGGTTTTTATGTTTGGCCGTTTTTGTGCCTGTAGGACGGCATTTTTTTTATTGTCACTTTAATAACGACTATTACTTTTTTGTTCCCATAGCTGTGTGAGGGCTTGTTTTTCTCTTTTTTTTTAGTTGGACAACTCGTATTTTTAAAAGCTTTAATTACATATAAAGTAATTACATTCTATGATTTTGGGGGCTAGAAAAGTAATCCTGCCATGTATTTTTACTTTTTTTTTTTTTTTTTTAATACCGTGCGGCATAAATGAAGTGTTCTGATTATTGTACGTGTACAACTGGAGCAATAGTATAGAAGCCTTGGGGGTTTTGTGTTCTAACCATTTTCCCCAAAAAAACTTAATGGAACTTTTTTAATACAATATATTGAATTATTTTTTTTTATCCTCACTTCAGGGCATCACCTGCAATCATCAGATTGGTTTGTAATGCTTTTGAGTAGGTAGGAATGTTAAGCTCCTGATTGCTTTAGCAGCACTCTGTACATCGCAACCTGTTTCTTGGGAGAGCACAGAGAGCCTCTTCTTTAAAAGGAATTGGTCTGCAGGTTTTTGCTATGTAATCCGAGAAAAGCATAATGTTGGGGCAGAAACCCTGATTTTAATTATGTGTCACTTACTGGGCTGTGTGCTGTCAATTTGATAAAATCCCTGTTTTCTCTGCTGCAGATCTAGCCTTTATCTGAATGCTCAGTGCTGTATAACCCCACCCACACCACTGATTGTGTATAACCCCGCCCACACCACTGATTGTGTATAACCCCGCCCACACCACTGATTGTGTATAACCCCGCCACACCACTGATTGTGTATACCCCACCACACCACTGATTGTGTATAACCCCGCCAACACCACTGATTGTGTATATCCCCGCCCACACCACTGATTGTATATAACCCACCCACACCACTGATGCAGCTCATAGAAATCTTCCATTCAGTGGTTGGGCAGAGTTACACCACGCAGGAGGACAAGGAGTAACAAGACTAGTCCTGATCATCTCCTGCTGATAATAGTTATTTTGTCAAAACTACATTAAGCAGCTCAGTAAGTGATACATCGCTGGAATCAGGGCCTCTGCCCCTACATCATACTGCTTTAAGATTACATTAGAAAAGGCTGACAGAGATTCCCTTTAAATCTTTTAGTCCCCATCTTTTGTGCCATATAAGGAATTAATCAGCCAGGATCTGAGTTATCTCCAATCCCAGTTGTTGCGGCAGGAAATTGGCTGTGTAGTACAGCCGGCATACGCTGCTCACCACATGCCCACATCATCCTTCACAAGTTAGTCCTCAGCACGACGCTCTGTTACTTCAGGGTGCACAAATGGGTTAAACTGCGAGGATTCGATTTTGTTGAACGTGGATATGTTCCTTTTCATGCCCCCTAATGTGCTAAAGATCTGCACAAACCCCTGCGTAGTTCCAGCGATGTCCTATGCCATCCTAATTAGACGATAGAGGAGAGGACGTCACAAGTGCTTGGTTTCTTTTAGGAAGCAGTGTAAGGAACTATGTGGACATTTAGGCATCACATCCATCACATCTCATCCCACAGCCATGTACATGGAGTCGGTCTCGCTCTCCACCTCATCTTTCCAGGATGTATTCTCCTAATTTTAAAACTTGACTGTCCAGACCATAGAACTAGACGGTGGTTACTGGAGCTCTTGGGGTATCTTGGTTGGGCTGGTTCTATGCAATGTTTGTGTGTAACTGGCCCGCACCCCAAATTCAGAAAGACAATACAGCCTTCCCTAAATAATGATGCTATGTAGCAACAGAACACGAGGGAGAGCATTCCCCCATAGGGCAAAACACTCCGAGATCAGCAGAGAAAAAATGTGACTACAAGGGATCAAAAAAGTATAGTAGCCCTTGACCCGTCGGCCTCATCTGTAGCCCGCGACCCATCGGCCTCGTCTGTAGCCTGCGACCCCATCTGTAGCCCACTGCCCTGCAGCCCCGTCTATAGCCTGTGGCCCCGTCTGTAGCCCACGACCCTGCGGCCCCGTCTGTAGCCCGTGACCCTGTGGCACCATCTGTAGTCCACGGCCCTGTCTGTAGCCTGTGACCCTGTGCCCTCATTTGTAGCCCCGACATGGTGAGCCTCCTACCTCCTGTCATCTATTGAAGCCTTTCTTATTGGCAGGGCCAGTGCGATATCAGGCTTGTGTTGCGGTAAATCAGTGACCTCATTCTGGGCCTATGAATCAGAAAAAGCTCCCTGAATGCCAGCAGGTAGGAGGAGGTTGGCAAAGCTCTGGACTGACAATCATAGGCTACAAACAAGGTCCTGCTAAGTTTTTGATTAACTCCATTAGTAACCCGTGAGTGCTTATACAGTAATACTGATGCTATAAAAGCCCCCCTATACATTGGGATGATGTCAGCTAAATTTAGATGACCCTAGCCAACTCTCTAACATATAAGAACACCCCCTACCCCCCCGACCCTACACCCGACAGATGTCGTAAGATGGAAAAATGGATCATCCATATTGAGTTCAAACTCCAAATCCTTTTGTTTTCTCAAATTAGCCATCAGCTTACATTATCCTCCTTACTGAAAACACAGACAAAAATGAGTGTTCATGTGCAGTGTAATGACTGCTTCCAACAGCTTCACCAATCCCTATATGAATTCTAAAATGGGTCGTCTGAGTGGGACCATGGAGTTTTTATACAACTGGCAGTCCTATTCTTTCTGCTTTTCCATTACTTAACTGTACTGCTCGTGTTTGCAGATTAAAGGGTCTTTGACATGTAAAGTGATGGTGTATACCTTGGACCCTGGTGTGGACTCCCTTCCCCTCTTATCCCGGCCCTGTATACTGGGTCTGGTCCCTGCACACCTTGGCGACTGGGACACGTGTGCAGGGAGTGTGGAAGGGATCCTGGGCGCCTCACAGTTTGGACCCCCTCCAGGGTTATCAGATTGGGGTTATAAATCATCACTTTATAAGATGAGAAAACCCCTTTAATAGGTGTAGATAATTTGGCCATCCAGAGACTTGTCCACATGCATTTATGCAGATTACAAACATCAGCAGATCCCATTATCTGGTCATTCCACATTGATTTTATAGCCCCCCCGGGACACAAGCCAACCCCCATATCTAGCAGTCCCTCTGTATAATTATTACACTGAGGCTCAGGTGCTTTCTTACCTGTTTCAGCCTTCCCTGTAGTCTTATTTGCAAATTATCCCAGTGATTTCAAGATCCATGGCGTCACCAATATCGGAGTCTTTTTTTTTTTTTTTTTTTTTTTTTTTTTCTTCTTTTGAGTAAAATTACCTGCCTTCAGATTAAAGTCTAATATTCTGTGCTCCTTAATTATAAGTCTTGGTTGTTGTAGTTCCTTTTTTCTGATATACTGCACCAAATCCATTGCAAAGAGCTGTAGTAATTGGATTTCATTATGATTGTAGCCACCACTAGGGGGTGCTCAGTTCTTTACTATTGGGATAAATTAGACAGTAAGCTCTTGCGCTCCCTCTATTGGTGGCTGCAGAGACTCACTTTTCTAACTTTTATCTTTGCAGAGGATTTGGTGTGTCAGAAAAACTGAGTCTTATATGGATTAAATGACTGAAAATGTGTAAATATGCAATATATGATGTTCTTGAGCAAAATTCTTTCACATTTGACAGATGACCTTCCCACACAGCGGCCTCTGTAACTCCACCGTTTGCCTTCTCCCTGGGGCAGCTCATTAAAGGGAAAATTAACAAAGAAATTGAACGGTCACGCAAGGCTTGACTAATTAAAACTCATTACTTTGACATCCCCGACTGCATCCGATCATTGCGGCACTGCGGTAATGGATGGCGGAAAAGATTTAATTTTTGTGGATTCCTTTATCCTTTCTCCATGCCAGATCTAAGTAGTCAGGAGATCTGTCCATATCAGGGGCGATATTCCTGGAGATTTAATATAGGATCTTGGTGGATAGAAGACCGAATAAAGTTGTTTAACTGCTATAAAGACCAAATGCCATGCATGCTCAACTCTACCAAGCGTGCATGAGACACTTGTGGAAAGAACAAAAGGATCAGACATGTTAAAATCCATCATGTCCAACATCTAATTGATCCTGAATGTTGCCCTCAGATAGAGTAAGGAGACCCTCATACACATTAAAGGGGTGACCTATTGAACTTTGATCTGATGGGCATGATAATAGGGGTTATACCACCAATATATATCAGCTCCAGTGGATACGTTGATGATCTATCCCCTTTGCCATGAATGTCGGCCAGTTACTCATTGTTCTGAAGGGAAATGAGCTGCCCACTCGTACATTTAATTATGTGAAAAGTAAGTATCCAGCATCAATGTTCAAAAAGAAGATTCTAAAATCTGTTTTTATTGAATATTCCATTGAAAAAATAATAAATATAAAAGCATTACGCACAGCAGGGATTCACACGCATTACGCATTTCAAACATGGTGTGAAGTGTGATGCCAATGCTAGGAAAATGCATTTTAATAGACAATGACCATGAAATGACAATTGGAAGACGTATCACATGGTTACCAACTGCTCAATGTAACATCAAAATAAATCATTAAAAACTATACATTAACTCAGATTTAAAGGGAACCTCATTTTGTGATATTAAATCTCTTTGGCACGCCCCTGTATTGTAATATATTGACATCACTGCAGGACATGGAGAAATTCACTTATGCTGAGCTAAACCCATTAAGGTCGTGTTGTTGTTACATCATCACAGGTCCTGTGAGAATAGGACCATAATGGGTGAAGCTCCGCATTGGATAATGGTGGTGAAGGACCTGGGGTGATGACACGACCATGTGACTGAAATGGGCAGAGCTAAGCCCACACGTCCTTGACTTCATGCCTGCTTAGCTCCACCCATTACGATCACATGTTCGTGATACCACCACAGGTCCTTACCTCAGTTCTGCTATACTGAGCACCTGCAGTGATGTCAATATATTACAATGCAGGTGGTGTGACGAAGTTCAAAAAATATCATGGTTGAACTTAAGTGACAGTAAGCAAAAGTGCCTCCCCTATGACTGAAGCCAGGTGTGTGAGTCCAGTCACCTCCACATATAAAGTGTGGAATATTTCTTTTTGAAAACCATGTTAGTAATGCACATTGCATCATTTAAAACATATTGAGCGGTTTAATATCACAAAACAACATGACCGGTACCCTTTAATGTTCATACCCCTAGGGATTCTTAAATTCATACTAATAATCCATAAGTCTCCTCTGTCATGTAATATTTATGATCTGTCACTGCCACGTTTGGGTGTGAAATGCGTGTGAATCCCTGGTATTTACACTAATTGTTAGATTTCCTCTTTTTTTGATGGAATTTTCTATAAAGCCTTGATTTTAGACTCTTCCTTTTGTACGTAGATGTTGGTGCACCGTTCACGGATCTACTTTCATTATCCTGTCTATGGTGAACTGGATTTATTTTCCTTATGATTTATTTGTGGGGTACACAGATCTCCACACGCATGTGGTCGGTGAGATAGGCATCCAAAAGTTTGGAGGGTATGCTAGTAGAAGGATGGAAACCTGAAGGTTTGGGGAACTCCTTCCATGCAAATGTCTGGTAATCTGCACTAGAGATGCCAGCCAGGAGTGTTCGTTCTCCTGTACAATTTGGGGGCTGTTCCCCCTTCCACTATGGACACATCTGATAACTGCCAAGTACTGTTTCATAAAGAGCCGCACAGAGGTGACGTAGAGGCGCCTCGTCTGCTCCAGTGTTTGTTGGTATCTCTTCTCCTGGTCTTCCCCTCCCCTGTGTGCTCCCTATCTTTGATCCAGGGCTATTCCTGTAGAGTGATAGCGCCCCCTCCTGCGCACACATGGATGGACCATTCACCATGCTGTGTCGGGCTGCACTTTATCATGTTTCATGCACGTTCAGGCTCCACTTTCTTTTTCTCTTTCTTTCCTGCAACCTCACAGTTGTATTTGGCTGCCATGGACAGTAGCAGCCATTTGAGCTGGCAGTTTAAACCCTCGGACAGTGCACGGACGTACTGGTAACAGCGCTCTCTATCGGAACAGGTACTGAACCCCGGGTCCTCCTCCCCCCTCACTCACCCCTTTCCTTCCCCTCTACCCCGCACTCTTCTCCTTCTCTTCCTCCTTCCTGGGCCAACGCCTTTTACTTTACACGTCTCCACCAACTCCCGCAACACTACAGCCAAAGCCTGAAATGCGACAGTCACCTTTTTAAAGGGGCAGCATCTGCATAATGATCTTGTAGATGCATCGTGTGCAACATATTCTCATCCTGCTTTCACCAAGTAGTAAAAAACCCCATAAAATATGAAATCCATGCTGACTACAAGTCCCAGCATGCCTTGTGCCATGTATGTGCAGGCAGTGATTGCTTCTCCTCACCCGGCCTCTTGGTCTTAGTACAGACTTAGATTCCAGGATCCTCTTGAATAATGATATTTCTTCAGCTCGCTTGTATCTTGCTCCCTGTTAAAGGGATATTCCCATCCTAGGAAGTGATGGCACAGGATGTTCTGTCACTTTCTGATCTCTGTGACATACACCAATTCTGAAAATAAAGATATAAGTCGGCCAAACCCACCTATTTCAGCTGGAGAGCAGGACCGATCAATCAGCGGATCAATATTCTGCTGGTTAGAAGGATCAGGCTGGGAGATTTTTACCATCTGACCCCCTTTTTTTTTTTTTCCTTTCACGGAATAAGCTACTGCATTGAAAAAGCTTGCTCATCCAAAGTGAGTGTGCAGGCATATGGGGGTCTCCATAGCAAAAGCAGTCGGCCAGGCAATTGCTCAGCTGACTGACGTGCAGGGTGTACCCGCACCTTGAGGTCACACACAGCACTTGCAAAGAATGAGGTGCGTCTGCTGAGGACCAGTTTCCAATAAATCACATCAGATTTTCACTGTATTATTAGTTAAAGGGGTTGTGTCCCCCTCTGGGGAACATGTATTTGGTTCCATTTACATTTTACAACTCCTTGCTTCCCAGCACATTTAACGTTTATGTAGTCATAAAACGGCTGGGAGCAGCTAAAAAAAACAAAGAGTTAAGGCTCTTTTACGTATTTGTGCGTTTCGGTCAGATGTTGGATTACGGTGCACGGACTGTCCGCATCTCTGCTGGCCGGAGCATTACTGCTTCATAGAAAGATACGAAGCTGTCACTCTCAGGTTGGGAGAGCTGCAGCCAATCTGGACATTGTAAACCAACATTGGACTGAATTGCACGGGTGTGTGAAGGAGCCCTATGGAATTCTCCCATTGAACCATCATAAAGAGCTCACTGACAGATTCTCGGTTAACTCGTTCTGCAGGTAACAATGGACAGAGACTATAGAAGATAAGGGTACAAAAATGTTGAATGAAACCCAATTACCAAAATGATTTGTAGCCAACAAATTTGTGCATTAGTAAAAAAAAAAAAAAATGTCCCCAAAATTGAACAAAGCCATATTGTGCAGGCAATATCAATAGGCAAACAGTGAGCAGTTCTTCCACAGACGCATCCCCATGTGTGCCAGTGCTGTGTTGTACCAGTTGTAGGCATCTATCGGACTCCTACTAATTCGTGAAATTGACTCTAATGCATTTTATTTTTGCATTAGCTGCAGTTCATATTGCATATAACGCAGTGTGCTCCTTTGGAGTCCCTTATTTAAATATTAGTCAGTAGCTGTGTACACAGAGTCATTTTGGAGCAAAAACTAAGTTTTTGAAGAGTTTTTGGCTATGGCCAAAGGAGCACATCGTGCTGTGTGCAATATGGATGACAGTGGAGCCAGAAGTAAAGAAGTCTGAGCGACCCTATCCTTCTGCTGACAGCAGACAGGCAATATCGCATGTCTGGAGACTCCGCCCTAAATCCTGAGGCCACAGGGCATCAAATCAGGCAGATTTTTAGATGTGTGGCTTAGAACTCACCTTAAGCCATTCACACATTGGATGATGCCCTTAATGTGCACCTGTCACTAGTTTTGGGGTTTCTAAACTCTGTCCACCACCTTTACCATGATGTAATTGGGGTTCCTGTAACCCCTCTATATACCTACACATCCCCCTGCATACCTCATAAATTCTGTCCCGTGCCATATGCTAATTTCTTTTATGCGTCATATGGGTGACCCCTAAAACCTGCGGTCGGTGCCACTCCGCTCCATGCCAAAACCTCTCCTCCTGAGTCTGTGCAAGTAGATGAAATAGCGATGTCATCCATAACATTTCCTAGTCTGGCGCCTATGCAGTGGCACGCCTCACTGTGCTGTATTGAACAGCCAGTGATTCCACTGCGCAGGCGCGAGACTTCGATTTCTCCCCAGCCACACAGTGCATAACGTCTCGCGCCTGCGCAGTGGAATCACTGGCTGTTCAATGCGTAGGCGCCAGACTAGGGAATTGTTATGGATGACGTTGCTATGTCATCTACTTGCACACACTCAGGAGGGGCAGTGTTGGCATGGAGCAGGGCGGCGCTGACTGCAATGTGCAGACACCCATATGACCCATAAAAGAAATTATCATATGGCACATGACAGAATAAAAGTTGTTTTCTGAGATATGCAGGGGGACATCTGGGGATGTAAGGGGACTATTGAAACCCCAATTACATCATGGTAAATGTGGTGGACAGGGTTTACAACCCCCAAAACTGGTGACAGGTGAACTTTAAGGCAGCCTTAAAAAGTAGATTATCAAGATTGAGAAGAACTATAAATGAAACTGCATTTTGAAATTAATTTTTGTGCCACTTACCATATGTGGCACAAATTTGTTGCCACCAAAAAAAGTAAAAAAAAAATAAATAAATAAAAAAAAACTAACAAGTATATAGAAATACATAAAACAATACATAAAAACTATATAAACGAAACATGGAACATAAACGTGACTCCCGCTGCCCACAGATCATCCTGTGGCCCTATGATTACTAGTGTGCCCGCTGTTCCTCCTCCATAGCGTTGGCCATGCCAGGCAAGCATGTGACCATCTATAGTTTGCATCATTGGCCTGGATCCTGCCAAATTATAAGTTGCATTTTTCATCTGGATACAATGCCCAATGCGATTTTCATGGGTTAGCAAGGTCCAATGTCCTCGAGGGAACATAGGTTTGATTTTTACATTGCACAGGATTATCACCGGAATTAGGACTCCAAACCACTGAGGATGAATGGGATCCCCTAAAGTGTCTGTTCCCAATACCCATACAAAGAATGGGGAGGGGAGGAGGGGAAATCAAAAGGATGGTCTCCGTCCTATGGACATCACTGTCCTCTCACGAGAGCTTGTTACCTTACTCCCGATGATTCACAGGAGACGCAGAGAAAAGTGAAGTGTTCTAAAAGACAGAAAAAAATTGGCCGTCTCTTTTTTTTTTTTTTTTTTTTTTTTTTTAATTTCGCATCCAGTCTGGGCAACTTCTGGTATTGTAGGCTGAGGTGCAATACCATGTGTGACCTATGCACAAGAGGGGCGCTGCTTCTTGGAAAATAGGCAGAGCCCTTCTTGTTATCTCTGACACTTCACTTTTGCCTGCATCCTTTTGCTGATCTTCTGTAATAATTCTTGTATTTCCCACAAGATTACAGCACTGGAACATCTCTCCTTATCGCTCTGCATAGTGCTGTCCTCTGTTATTCCTCCTGAAAATACACCAATGACCAGGTAAGTGGCAGTTACCATCCCCGGTCTTTAGGCCGTTTCTGAATCTGCCAGCACTGATTGGGCGGTGCCAGACTAGGAGGAGACTTGCTCAGAGGATGGAGGAATAACAGAGGATGTCACAATACAGAGAGCTAAGGAATTCTATAAGGAGAGCGAGTTACTTCGGAGTGCTCCAGCTTTATTTTATGGCTTACTAGTCCTTTTAAGGGTTACGGACACATGTTGTATGTGCTGATCGGCTTGCTATTTAGTGCTCTAATTAGGAGATAATTGAGATCAGTAGGGGTCCCAGTGTTCAGGAAGCTGCGTAAATGGATCACTAGCGAACATGCATAATCGCACATACTACGCTCTCATAGAAGTGAATGGACCAGTAGTCACACATGCGCATTACTTACTCGTATTGAAGTGAATGGAGCAGTATAGCACATGCTCATTACCATTTGTATAGAATAATTAAGCAGTAGTAGCACATGCTCATTACCATTTGTATAGAATTAATTGAAGCAGTAGTAGCACATGCTCAATACCACTTGTATAGAATTGAATGAAGCAGTAGTAGCACATGCTCAAATTAACACTGTATAGAATTGAATGAGCAGTAGTACACATACTCATTAAACCCCGTATACAAGTGAATGGAGCAGTAGTCGCACATGCTCATTACCACTTGTGTAGAAGTGAATGGAGCAGTAGTTACACATGCTCATTACCACTTGTATAGAAGTGAATGAAGCAGGATTAGGACAAGCTTATTACCACTTGTATAGAAGTGATAAAGGGTGGTCACACACACACACACACTATCTCTTCCATAAAAGTGAATGTAGCTGTGGACACACCTTTGCAGTACTGCTCCATGGGGTCCCATGTATATCATGTGGACATCTCCGCAATTTAACCTGCACTGACCCTACACCATCTGTCTTATATTGTGTATGGGACAACCCTTTTAAGTGCCTTTTCCTTAATGGGCAAGTAGTTTTGCAGGTAAATGGCCATTTTACCACTTGCATATAAATGAATAAAGCAGTAGCACATATTCATTACCACTCATATAAAAGTGAATGAACAGAAGTCACACATGCTCATTACACTTGTTATAAGTGAATGGAGCAGTAAAGTCAACCACATGCATTCACCATTACCACTTGTATAGAAGTGAATGGAGCAGTAGTTGCACATGCTAATTACCATTGTGATCATATACCACTACATCTAGAAGTGAATGGAGCAGTAGTTGCGCATGCTCATTACCAATTGATTAGAAGTGAATTAAGCTGTGGACGCACCTTTGCAGTACTGCTCCATTGGGATCCTATGTATCCCATGTGGTTGGAGCCCATGGTATACATAGGACCCCTATGGCCTATGTGGAGATTTCCGAATTGAACCTGCACTGACCTTACACCATCTATCTTATATTGTGTATGAACAACTTCTAAGTGCCTTTTCCTTCATGGCAAGCAGTTTTGCAGGTAAATGGCCATTTTACCTACAATAAAGCCTGGATATTATTATATATGAGAGATAAGGGGATCATTACATTGGCTGGTGTTTTCAAGCCGTTTGGCACGTGCTATATGTGTCCGTTCCCTTAGCATAGACCTGTTGGACTATGAGAGAGTAATAAGGATCTATAATGCACTCAGACAACATTTTTTTGCTCCTATTCATGAGCTGGGCTTTGTCTGTGCGGTCTGCTCTTCTGGAGGAGTCTGGCCTGTATCTTATGGTAATCTATCCATCCATGATCACATTTCAGCTGTCCTGACACTTCTGAAATACACTGCTCTGAACACGTCCTCTTCATCCTTGCCTGATCCCTTGCCATGGCCTGGGGCTGCGTGTGCTTACACTGTGTGATCGCCTGCTGTGCCGCCTTGGCTGCAGTCACCCCACACATGGCGGAGAGAAGCGCTGTGGCACCGCATACTCGCTGCATGCATGCGGATTAGCTGAGCTTGCAATCCTTCTCCCCCTCCTCTCACCGCTCTCCTGTGTTTGTCATTTCAGTAACTTTGGGGCTGTAAATTGTTGGTGTTTTTGTTCTCTCTCGTTTCCTTCCCCTTCACAGGTGTTAACACATTGACCTCCATTCCTGCAGAAAACAATGACCATTCCGTGGATTTCCTGCCATCTTCCTCCATTGTTTTCATGGCTATTACTGTGTTACACTTGTGTTCAGGTGATCCTGAAAAGTAGGAGCTCAGGGAGCACTTAGTACACTGGGAATATGCGTCTTGTGTTATTGTTGGACTCGGGGATGAATTAAGGTCACTGGTAAAATTTGGACCCTATGGGGACACAAGAAGATCCGCTTGATTCTGTGTACAGAAATATCCAGTGGGTTTGAACACCTTCACTAGTTTGTCTTGTTAAATGTCTGCCTTTTTGGCTAAAAATAATTTTTGCAAAATGGTTTTATTAAAGCTTTTGGACTGTTAAGCTTCTACAGCCTTTGCGTATCATAGTACATAGCACGCTGTAGAATAAGCTCCCAAAGAATCAGTCTGTAAAGGTCCTTTTAGATGAGCCAATTTAGGCCCCTTAACCAGCACAGATCAATTCTCTCAAAGTTGATCACTGCTCATTTACTGGCTCATACACACAGGCCAACAAAAACCATAGAGACTGGATAAAAAAGTTAATATGTCACCATGTTGTCGTGAGTACAAGCCCTATTTATATGTCACATCGTGCTGCCGACAATGCACATTTTTAAACCTCTCCAGAGAGAGTCCAAGGCACCATGTACTCTCCTCCACAAAAAACTATATTGATTCCAGCATACTCATCTGAAGAAAAAAAATATGCCGACATTTTGATCACGCAGTAACTGTTCAGCAGATGAACACGTGGGGTGTTTACACCGGCCAATAATCTGGAATGTTGGCTGATTATCATCCCTTCTAAAACGTCTTTAATCCTACTGTGTCCTCTTCTGAACAAGTCCAAGCTGATTTATGACAACAGCAAAACTCAACTCGCTGCCTTCAGATTTGCAGATGCCTCCGCAGCATTTTGCGGAGGCATCTGCAAGCATCTGCACGCAGATGGCAGCCCCTAAGTTTATAATGGAGTGCACGGCGGTCTGCAGATGTTTGCAGACCGCCGTGCGCTCCCATTGCCCGCCACATGTGATCTGTGGTCAGGCGGATGCCTGCGCACAAATCACACACTCTCGCCCGCACCAGGGACGCAACATTATAAACATAGGGGCTGCCGTCTGCGTGCAGATGCTTGCAGATGCCTCCGCAAAACGCTGCGGAGGCATCTGCAAATCTGAAGGCAGCCTAAATCAGATTAGGAAATTGTTCAGGAGAAGATACAAAATGGTTACAAGCTCACTGATGGGTCCTTGCATCTTCAGTATCTAGGTATCACCGCAGATTAAGTTACCAAACAGTCCTTAACTTTTATTAAATCTCCATTGCAAAAAAAAGCTTTTAGCCAAACAGTGTTTTAGTCAAATTTAGTCTTAAAGATCCTAAACAACATAAATAATGTTCAGCTGAAGACTTGTTTGGCTGACCGCCATCTCCTGACTCCCCCGATACACATGAATCCACAGGAACTTTCACGTGTTCTTCTCAGGGGAGCACAAAGACGCTTTCATACACTGTAGATGACTGTCCACAATCGGTGGGTTTGGCCAACTTCTATCCTTTGTTTATGAGGCATTTTGGAATGTGAGCCACCTTACCGATTGTCGCATGTCTGACAACCCTGCCTTCATCTAATCTCCCCAAAGGATGCAACATGTTAAAATCAAACATGCCCGATCTTTCATTTCCCCAACATTTTCCACCTCCAATTAAGGCCACGTGCTCACATGGTGAGTTTTTTTACCTCAGTATTTGTAGCCAAAACCAGGAGTGAGTGATAAGTACAGAAGTGGTAACGTGTTTCTATCATACTTTCCTGTGATTATTCCACTCCTGGTTTTGACTACAAATACTGAGGTAAAAATCTCACCAAATACTCAGTGTACACATGGCCTAAGACACAATTGACCTGAGAGTCAGGCCACGTGCACACATTAAGTATTTGGTGAGTTTTTTTACCTCAGTATTTGTAGCCAAAACCAGGAGTGGGTGATAAATACAGAAGTGTTGACATGTTTCTATTATGCTTTTCCTCTGATTGTAAGACAAAGCTATGAGAGGAACAAATACTGAGCTAAAAAACTCCATAAATACCTAACATGTGAATGTGGCCTTATCCTCTTTTTTTTTCCTTTCTCTTCTAGGCCTTGTGTGTACATTGACTATGTGGTGAGATTTCTACCTCAGTATTTGTAGCCAAATCCAGAAGTGGACCATTCAGAGGAAAAGCATAATAGAAACATGTCACCACTTCTGTATTTATCACCCAATTCTGGTTTTGGCTACAAATACTGAGGTAAAAAAAGTCATAAAATACTTAATGTGTGCACGTGGCCTGACTCTCAGGTCAATTGTGTCTTAGGCCACGTGCACACGTTGAGTATTTGACCTTTTTACCTCAGTATTTTTAGCCAAAATAAGGGGTGGAACAATCAGAGTAAAAGTATAACAGAAACACGTTACCACTTCTGTGTTTTTTCTCCTGATTTTGGCTACAAATCCTGAGGTAAAAAAGCTCACTAAATAATGGGCGTGTGCACGTGGCCTTAATGTGCATAGGCTCGAGTACATGGTTAGTACAATTAAATGAATAAAAAAAATAGTTCAATTGAATGAGTGAATATCTTGAATATCTACCTGTAATTTCTCTCAGGACATCGGTAACTTCCATAGGGTATCACTGGCCTCTCGTTTGTTAGGATATTTTCAGTTTCAGAGAAACCATTATGTATTATGAGGAAATGGTCAATGGAAATCTTTGCATTCTGTTCTATGTTCTTCACTTCTATGTGGAGCAATGGAGGTGGACTGGAAATAAAAAGGATATTATTTAAGAGAGTCAATAATGCTGATTAATCACATCAGGACAGGGAGTGCTGCACATTTCTTACATGGTGATGAGATGAAGCTCTCGGGGTCATGTTGTGATTTTGCTTGCGTGTCTGTGACCCCAGAAGTCTGTGTGCATCATCATTATTACTTCAGGCCATATTGAGTGCCCGAACGGGTGGTGGGGGGCAGGGATTTGTTGTGGTGGTCCTCAATTGTGGTGCAAAGGTTTACTGACTTATTTTTTGCGGAGAGGTTCTCTGACTTGTTTTTGGGGGAATGGGGAGGTTTGCTGACTTTTTTTAGTGCATATTTATATAAATGTATCATCGTTCTGAAACTTTTTATTTTTTTATTTTTCTAAAGCTGCTTATTTATTACACTTTTTGTAGCTTAGATAAAGGTGATCTACTGGCTTTTTTTCCATTTTCTCTCATGGTTTGTGTCATTTTAAGGGCCCTTTCACATCAGCGTTTTTCGTAATTCGCGGCAGATGCGGTGAAAAAAACGCATCTGCCGCGTTTGCCGCATAACGGTTCCACTTGCGGCACGGTTGCGGTTTTTTCCATAGGAAGTATAGGGGGACTTGCGGCAGATGCGGCAAGTGCGGTATTGCACTTGCGGCAGGTGCGGCAGCGAAAAAAACCGCGGTCAGCCGCGGTTTTTTTCTCTGCCGCACCTGCCGCAAGTGCAATACCGCACTTGCCGCATCTGCCGCAAGTCCCCCTATACTTCCTATGGAAAAAACCGCAACCGTGCCGCAAGTGGAACCGTTATGCGGCAAACGCGGCAGATGCGGTTTTTTCACCGCATCTGCCGCGAATTACGAAAAACGCTGATGTGAAAGCACCCTTACAGATTTTGTGTATATATCCAACTAGAAGCCATTTTGCTATGTGAAATATATCTGACAGGGATTTCTGCCCAGCGTGACTCATTTATTAGTTTTTTCTGGCATGCCCCAGATTTCTCAGCAGGAGATTTTGATGTACGGAGCACATGCCATACTAGAGCAGAGGCCTACTTGTTAGTAGTGATGAGCGAGCACTGCCATGCTCAGGTGCTTAGATTGGCACTACCCGTGTACAAAGAATAATGGAAGTCAATGGGGAACTCAAGCATTTTTCCAGGAACTCTTTCAGAAAAATGCTGAAATTCCTCATTTTCTTTCCCTATACTTTGTACACGGGTTGTGCCCATCTGAGCATCTTACTGCTCGTTACGAGTACCTGAGCATGGCATTACTTGTTAACTCTCCCCTGGGCTATAGAGGAAAGTACATGGGATACTCACTCTTGCTAAAGTTGGAGCTTCACTTTTAAGGATTTCTCTGGGACTAAAATATTCCTGGCTCATTCAGGTTAGATCATTGACCCTGTACTCTGAACAGCAGGACAAGGCACAGCCCCACTGTGGTACATATTATTTTGTGATTTATAGGGGTCCTTTGCATATGCCTTTAAAAGAGGATCCCCATCTTAGTCTTAGATATGCCATAAATGTCTGATTGGTACAGATCACACCTCTGGGACCAATACCCATCTTGCACCCCCAGGACGAAGAGTTTGACTCGCTTGTGCAGCCGTCTCAGTTTACTTCTTAGAGCGTTTCGAGCAAGTGAGGGTCTCATTCTTGAGCCTTGATGATAGGCGATAGAGCACGTCTTGTATCTGTAAAGTACGACCTCCATTAGAGTCTTTTGTTGCACATAATGCTACTTCTATGTATTCGCCATTCATTTCAATGGTCATGTTTTTAGCCTAATTGGTCAGTCTCATCCCACCATTCAGTTCCATTGTGTAAATTTCGTTCATCCAACATTGCTGATGATCCTGATGAGAATCGAGTGGGTTCTTGCTGATTATATTACACTTCTGAGACAACTTTGTACTAATTTTTTTTTTGTCTTATTTTTACTTTTCTCCCCTCAGTACACGTCAAGCATGAGAGCAAAGTATCTGGCTACAAATCGCCCAGAATCGGAAGCTCGCTAACCTGCGGGTGATCCAGACGTCTTCAAGCAGATGTCCATTCGCTATAGCACCAATCTTCTCCTCCTACTGCCGTGTGGTTCAATGTGTCTACAAAATGTTGGCGTTCCCAGACACCCCTGACCTGTACTCCTTTCTCTCTTGTCCATGGGAAGAATAAAGGAAACCATTGCATGGAAACATGAGAGCCACAAGATGTTCCTCAGTCCTCACTTGGCCTCTGTGATGAGCTTATCTCTCATCTTCAGTCCTGGAATCTATAGCTGGTTTTATTTGTTCTGTTTCTTTTTTACTTTGCAGTCTTTAAAATGAATTTATTTTTTTTATTCTTGAGCTGCCATGCAATTGCATTTTTTAAATCAAAACTTTTTATTATTTAGTTTTTTTTTTTTTTTTTGTTTACTGCCTCAATGTTTTTAATATTACCTTTTACTTTTATGCATACAAAGCCAATGTTCTCTTTTCAGTATTATTTGTAACACTTCGGAAACCACTTTTTAATTTGATTTTAATTTTGGAATTAAATTTTTGGTTAAAAAAAAATGCACTAAATTATTAGCAGGGTTGGCAGCAATTTTCTCCGTAATGACCAGACTTTCTGTGCACATTCCGAATTGTAAATTGCATGTCATGTTGGTCTCGAGTCCCTATGTGTAATGCCTGTGGTCAATGCTGTGTAATGATGTATTCTGCTTTTGGTTTTAAGAGGGGGGTGTTGTTCAGGAGGACTGATATTGATGACCAAACCCAAGGATAGGTCCCTACCGATCACCTGAAAATGCTAAAACAGAACAATAACTGAACCGCACAACTTCGTACACAATATACTGGCCATTTTTGGGTATTGCACATCATTTAACATTCACTTCAAATGAAGCTAAGCCGCAGTGCCAGAGAACTACCACTAAACAGTGTATGGCACTATTGTGTATTGACGCCAGCTATACACTGTGCCAAAACTGCTATCATATGGGATGTTGGGTATCCGACCCCCACTACTCAATCCAACAGGTCATCAATTGTGGTTGCGGACAATCCCCCACTATCTTATACTCCACCTCCAGTGCAGTCACACATCTTCCATGATGCCATATAAGAAACTGCCTCTCCATTCTACACAGACTTATAATGACAGCACGAGAAAATTTTTATTATACAGCTTGGGGATAAAGCCCACGAAATTTCGAGATGAAATGACATTTTTTGTTACCTATGAGGGCTAGAAATCTTTGCTTGTTCTACAATGTTAATCCAATTTCTGCAAAGATTAATTTTACCTCCATCAATGCTGATGTAAAAAAAAAATAAAAAAAATTATAGAAACCACTACAGTATGGCCAGTCTTACCTTTTGACTTTTTGCCAACAGAAAACCACTATGAATCAGCCCCTCACTCTCTCTCATTACATTATTTTATTTTATTTTATTTTTAGTCTTCTAGTTGGCGGTTTATCTATTTGGATCTGGTATGTGATTTGCTACTTAAGGATAAAGGTGAGATGCAATGCATGAACATCTAGGTCCTTTTCTGGGACTGTGGAACATGACTGTTTTTTTTAGGGATAGGGGGTGACTATATACATATACATGCAGTATAATGAATTTTACCCTTTTCTGTATAGCTACATTGTATAAATTGTTGATATGTTTTCTCTAGCACCCCTTCTCTTGCTGGAGTCTGATGCCCTTAAAAATGCCATAGGAGTCTTGGACTTACGGCTTGGGAGTTTTTTTGATCCTACTTTTACAAATACAGTTGTTTTATTTATTTGCTTTGTTAATCTCATGGCCGTGATGGACATGAGATTTTTAATTCAGGAGGACATCTTGGAACAGCTGGATTTTTCCGTAAAAACCTCAAGCCTACATTCTAGACGTCTACAAATGGAGAATTCCAACTTCTATCACTGGTGCTAAAGCTGTTGAGCTTGATCATCCACTGTCTGTCAGCTGCCAGAATAGTAATGGGATTTATTTTTTTTGGTATAGATATCTCCTAACCCTTGTAATGGGATGTCGTCGATGTACCGCACCTCACTTTTACTATGAACTTGTGCCATTTTGGAGAAAATGCAGAGGACTCCTTTTCATTATATAAATACGTTATTGAGTCTTAAGAAACGATTTTGCATCATCTCTGGGGCCATAAAACTGAGCCAAGCCTGTCCAAAAAGACCATTATGGACTACTCTGCCACTTAAGTCAACGTCATTTACGAAGCACAATGTTGTTGTTGGCACCTGGGTTTTCGCTTCATCGTTTCTTTTTTAATTTGTATTCTTGACTATTGCAGCTGAAACGGAAACCGATCAGGCTGTTCTAGAATGGACATCTTGAAAATGTGAAATGTAAATAGCATGTTTGACTCTGTGTCCCCTGTAAAAGATTGCCTTGTTATTGTAAAGGAAACCGACTCAAGACACAACGAATCTTGAGATAATTACTGTAGTGTTTGTGTCCTCTTTGTGATATTCATAGGTTCAACTTGCTTGCCAGTCTTCAGAAATCTGGGCTTTAAGTCTAGTCTTTTCTAAACTATTTTGGTACATGTAAGATACTCAAGAAGGAAAAACTTGTTCAGTAAGTGGTCGACCCAAATTCATATCGTCCTCGGGTAGCTGCATAAAATTGGGCTATGGTTAAATAAATTCCTGGGTAGCTGCATAAAATTGGGCTATGGCTAATTAAATCCCTGGGTAGCTGCATAAAATTGGGCTATGGCTAATTAAATCCCTGGGTAGCTGCATAAAATTGGGCTATGGCTAATTAAATCCCTGGGTAGCTGCATAAAATTGGGCTACAGTGAAAAAAATCCTTGTGTAGCTAAATGCAACAGGGCTACGGCAAAATAAATTGTTGGGTGGCTGCATAAATTTGGGCTATGGCGAAATAAGTCATTTCATCCTTTTGGCTGTCAGAAAGTGAACACTTGTGTACATCAGAAAACTGATTCTTAAATATGTCTTAAGTTAGAGAAAAGCAGATCTGAAAAGATTCAAATTCACCAAGTAGTTGATGATTTTACCAGGAAATTTGATTGGCAGCCAATTTATTTTCCACAAATTGAATGTCGCATTATGCTCTGGAGTCATGAGAGAACCAAGAGCGTAATAAACAAAAGGTTGATGAAACAAAAAACCTCATCGTTCACCTCTGCTGCTCATTGTCCCCTGTACGGCCTTCAGCATATTTTCTTACTGCTGCTGTTGCTGAAACCTGGACGTCTTTATTCTAGAGTGGGACTTCCAAATGCAACTTGGCCCTGGGATGTCCCAAGCCTACTTGTTGCCAGAAGTGCTGCCTTTGAGTGTCCGTCTTAGGGTCACGGTGAGCTTACAAAGCGCATACACAGAGACATCCGAGGCCTAGTCATGGCCTAGAGTGTGCATCCTAAGATCATGGGGAGTTTACAGTGTGCTTACACAGAGACATCTCAGGCCTAGTCATGGCCTAAAGCCCGCCTGCTACGGTCGTGGCATCTCAACATTGCACACTCTTAGTTGAGACCTGTAACATTGTGCCTGAAAGTCGCAGCCTAGCACGAAGAATCCCAGGGATTCAGTGTGCAATGGCGATAAGAAGTGCCAACGACTGTGAGGAAGAGTGATCAGCATACATGAGCTGTTATTTATTTATTATACCCTTTTGCTGGCCTTCTACAATTCAGCAAAATGGCTGAGCGAATTACAAAGAATAAAGAACCATCTGGGGAAAATAATTGTGTTGTAGAATTCTGTTCTACTCATATATATTCAACCATCTTTCGTTTAAAAACGTTTTAACCCAGCACCTACATCAGATTACTTGGTGACTTCGGAAATGTGATCATATGAAGTTCTGTGTCCATCCTGCTAATCCATAGAGAGTACACAGAGTTTGTCTCTGGGAGACCCAGCCATGTGATGCCCATTAATTAGGTCAATGTGTAAAGTTGCATTTCCTATGAAAAAAAAGTTGCACTAATCTTCAATCTGCAATCTTCATTTATTTCAGACTTCTTACTATGCAGTTTGCAAGCTGGCCTTCAGTTCAGATATGTTGGGGGTGGTGTCCCCAAAAAATGTATCCTGAATGTGGGGGTTGGTGGTCCAGGGTGATACTGTCTAATGGATTGGCACAGCTTTGACTGATTTCTGAAGTTCATGAAGGATAAAGTGCTTTCCTCCCTATCCACAGCCTGTATGAGCTGCCTTCCTCAGATGTTGTACCCCCTCTTCACCCTCTGATCTGCTCTGTATAACCCCATGTTTGCTGCTATCTGTAACACAGGGAAAGGGTGATCAGAGCACTGACAGATTTGGGTCATAGTTTGCAGACCACCTAGCCCAGGTCTGTAGCAACAAAATAGTAGTACATCTTTAATGAAGACTATTGCTTAATTTTGCATTTAGGAGCCATGTGAACGAAAAAAAATCTGTAAAGGTGTCCATAGCCTTTAAACGTATACCACAGAACATGTTTTAAAAAAAACAATGATGAAAGAAGTAGCACTATCTTGCAACTCTTGTACCTACAATGCCCCAGTCTTCTGCCACACTTGATTTATTTGGGTCAACATCTGGGATTGGAGCAGCCAACGACATGTTAAAGTGAATGGCGGCAACAAGTCATGTCAAGTCTTCACATCATTGGTGTGATCATGTGAAAAAGAGACTTGATGGAGGACTAGAGAAGTGGCAAAAGTTTAGGAAGTTGAGCGTTATTTCTTTTGTTATTTTTTACCATTATAAGTGTGAAAAACAATTCTTGGACTTTCCACCCACCTCCTATCAAATATGTTTCTGCTAGCCAAAAAAATCCAATAAAACAATCTATAACCACCGGAAATTGAGAAAATAAACATAAAATCTGACTATGTTAATTGGATGTAAGCACTAAAGCTGGTTTAATTAGAGGAAAACAATTTTATATTTATATTATTTTTATTGTCCAAATAGTTATCACATGATTAACTTCCATTTTCTGTATGAATTTTATTGTAATGTTTAATAAAAATGAATCCTTTTTAAATGATTGGGCGGTGACATTTTGGAAACCCCTTCATTTTGGTTGATAAGGGAATTTACAATTCATTATACCGTGTTTTTCTTCTGGAATTTTGATCGGTCTATTACCTGATCCATCCCACCCCTTCACGAGCCAACTGTTGAAGAAATCATTTGCCCCAAGTCTTAACACAAATGTTCAAAACTTAAAGTGCATCACCCCCAAAATGCATTTTTAAGGGAACTTGTCATGTTGTTTTGTGATATTAAACTACCCCCAATGTGTTTTAAATGATGAAATGTTCATTACTTAACATGGTTTTCTAAAAACAAAATTCCACGTATTTATACGTATAAATAAAAACCTTATATGCTGAGGTGACTGCACACGCATGCCTGGCTTCAGTCATGGAGGAGGTGACTGCACACAACATACCTGGCTTCAATCAAGGAGGAGGTGACTGCACACAGCATACCTGGCTTCAGTCATGGAGGAGGTGACTGCACACAACATACCTGGCTTCAGTCATAATAGGAGGGCTTTTGGCTACTCTTGCTTAAGTTCATTCATATTTTTTTGAATTTCATCATTCATCTTTGCATTGTTATTGACTGACATCACTGCAGAGAACCTGTGTGGTGATGTCACAACAATGTGAATTAATGGGCGGAGCTAATGTCAAAGGGTCTTTCACTTCAGGTCTATGTAGCTCCACCCATTATCACATGGTATTGACATCACAGGTCCTGCATGTGATCATAATGTGTGGAGCTAAGCAGGCCATAAGTGAAGACCCTTTGTGCTTAGCTCCGCCCATTGCATTCACTTGTTCGTGACATCACCACAGGTCCTGCAGTTATGTCAATGACAATGTAGGGGCATGACAATTCAAAAAAATATGAATTATCTTGAGTGACAGCATAAGCACCTCCCCTATGACTGAAAACAGGTATGTGTGTGCAGTCACTTCAGTATATAAAGGTTTTTTTTAAGTTAAATACATGAAATTTTGTTTGGGGTGTAGAGTGTTGTAGGGCAGTGTTTCCCAACTCCAGTCCTCAAGGCACACCAACAGGTCATGTTTTCAGGATTTCCTTAGGATTGCATAGGTGATAATTTAATCACTTGCACAGGGGATAATTCCATCATCTGTCTAATGATAAGGAAATCCTGAAAACATGACCTGTTGGTGTGCCTTGAGGACTGGAGTTGGGAAACACTGTTGTAGGGGACCCTATACCATCCATACTAGCGCCTTGCTGTTACTAGTTCGGGGCCTGAGAAAATGACTTTTTATGCACATTTCGGTGCACACTTGGCATAACCAAGAGTTTGGTGCACTGTAACACCTCATTTACATATTTGGGGCCTTCCTATGATTCTGATTGACAGCTCTCACGTCTCAGAGAGAGCACTGTGTGAGTGCTGTCGGCGTTTTGTGCGGTTGCGCATGTTCCCTTCCTGGTCTCTTTTCCTCTGATGCTGCTCACTGTACATCTGGGTGTGAGTGGTGTCCAGAGGAATGGTATGTAAAGTCACTGTCCAGTTTTATATTTTTGACCCCGCATGCAATAGGACTGTTCTTTTATTTGATAGTTACCTTTATATTGAAAAATCAGGATCGTAAATGGCATGTGTGACATTTTTTTTTAAACCTGTTGTTTGTTATTGTAATGGTTCAATTTTTGGAAATGCCTGGTAATGATATGGCTTTATTTTTTAGTTATTATTGGTTGTGCACACTGAAGATTAATAACGGAGGTAGCAAAACCACAAGGGCCCACATATATGAAATAAGGAGTAAAGAAATACGTGAGAAAACAAACCAGAATGTGTTACTCCTACATTTCTCTAGTCCGTCCCCCCTCCTTTTACTTTAATGACTAGGTTACACCCCCTTGGCATTCTCTCTTGCAGCTTTATCAGGTTAGCACCTGGAATGAGCAATGTCTGCCTCAAGAAGAGCTCATTTGTGGAATTGTTGGTTTTCAGAAAGTGTTTGTGGCCATCAGGAGGAGAGGCAGTGTTGTTACACTGTTCCATACAGGTCTCCTTATTCTACAGTTGTTCTAAGCATAAATATGGCAAGGTTCCCTAAAACTTAAAAATGACTGTTCAAGCAATATCCAGAATGGACTGAGCTTCGTGAGCATTAAAGGTATCCTCAAATGTAGTCATGAAAACATCAATTGCTGTTATGAAACTGCCTCATATAGACTGTCCCAGGAAAGGAAAACCAAAAATGACCTCTGCTGCAGAGGATAAGTTCACCATAGTTGCTACCAGGACTATTGAGTCGGTAAGCCAAACATCCGACTCAGACTCCTCAATTTCCTTGACTCTGAATCCCTCATACATGGCTCATTGTTTAAGTGATATATTTATTGTGAAGTCCAGGCTATTAATCATTATTGTGATGCAATAATCAAGATATTTAGGTAAAACTGAATTCATAATAACATTCAGCACATTCTGCATTGAACTTCTGCACCTAATTTATTCTATATTTTAGGAGTCAGTCCATTTTATGCTGACTCTGACTGCGCCAAAATGGGCTCCAACTCATCGACTCCACAGCCCTCCCTTAAAAATTACATCTTAAGTGCTTTCAATTTGAGGTGTCTGGGGCTGATAACTGTTGAATTTATTCTCTACAGCAGAGGTACAGTATTAGTCAAAAGTTTGGACACACCTGTTAAGGCTACTTTCACATTACGATTTGAAGGGAGCCGATGCTGTCCGATATAATTCGGACAGCATCGGCTCCCTTCTGATGCCTGGAATCGGGTGCCAAATAGGCACCCGATTCCGGCATAAAATCGGAGTGAAAAAAAGAAAAAAAAAAAAGTTTATTCTCACCTCCCCACGAGCCCCCGCCGTCTTCCGCCATCTTCTTGGTGGCTCCCGCCGGCTCCCGGTGTCAGCAGAGGTCTTCCTCTGCTGTTCAGGACCTGCGGTGATGTCACAGTCCTGTAACCGCGGGTTCACCATGGTAACCCGCGGTCACATGACTGTGACATCACCGCAGGTCCTATACAGCAGAGGAAGCCCTCTGCTGACAGCGGGAGCCTGCGGGAGCCACCGGGAGCCTCCAAGAAGATGGCGGAAGACGGCGGGGGCTCGTGGGGAGGTGAGAATAAACTTTTTTTTTTTTTTTAACCCTTGTGCTCCCAGTTAGGAGCAGTTTTACTGTACTGAGCACGCTCAGTACAGTAAAATAGGGTCCGAGGAGACATCAGATGTTTCCTCGGACCCTTCTCCATAGGGCCCCATGTCAAATTGATCGGGTCGGATCGGATGTGCACTAAATGCCATCCGATCTGGTCCGATCCGAATCTGTCAGATTTTATTTTCGGTGCAAAAATCGGAGCAAGCTCCGATTTTTGCACCGATGATAAAATCGGACAGAATCGGATTGGACCAAATCGGATGGCATTTAGTGCACATCTGATTCGGTCCGATGCCCATAGAGCTGCATGGGATCAAATTCGGATCCGATGCTGTCCGATTTTGATCGGACAGCATCGGATCTGAAAAATACGTAATGTGAAACCAGCCTTACACAATGAATGTTCTTATTGGAATGTGCACGTTGAAGACTCAGACTGAAGGCAGCAAAAGCATGAAGAGACATGGAAAGAAGGAGCAAAGAAACGTTTGTGTGTATGTATGTGTATATAGAATACACACACACTTTTCTTTACTCTTCTTCCAAATGTGTTCGCTCCTAGTCTTGTTGCCTTCAGCCTGTTTATGAAAAGTAACACAAGCGGGGGAGCCCAGTGAATTTGTAACCTTATTAATGAGAAAATAATGCTGCTGTATGACCTACTATGCCCAGCTAGAGGCTGCTGCCACAGTTTTCCAAAATTGCAGTGAAATTCCTTCAGCGGTGAGCCTTCTGGAGGTTCACTGCTGTCCACAGGGCGGTACCATCAATTGGGTTCAAGAGGAAGAGGTCAACAGCCAACTGGTATTGTACTAGCCGACAGGACATATAAAAGCCGAAGATGAAGCTGGCTCTACTGAAGTCAAAACATCTTGTTTAGTAATACACCACTTTAGTTGATCACCATTCTGCTGCTTACAGTTCCTATGTTAATCACCTTACTAGGAAGACCAGTCCATGTTTTTGATTATAAAACAATATAGGCACAGATAGTGCTACCTCCTTGTCTCTTTCTGTAAATGATCTAGGTACAGATACTACCTTTACATAAATGTAGATCAAGACAGTACAGCATTCTGTCTCTCTATGGAAATGATGTAGCTGTATAGAGATTACAGTCTCTTTATAAATAATCTAGGCACAGATATTACTGTCTTTGTCTCCCCATGTAGATATGCAAGATATGGTACTGCCCCAAAATTTATACTTACAAGTGATGTAGGTACATAGAGTACTGCCTCCTTATGTAGATGATGTTACAGTTAGTACTGTATCTTTATAAGTAATATAGGTACAGAAAGTACTGCCTCCTAGTTTCTCCCTGCAAATGATGTAGATAGGGTACCGCCTCCTTGTCTCTCCCAGTAGATGATGAAGCAACAGTTAGCCGGCCTACCTCACCCTGTAGATGATGCTGGTACAGATAGTACCACCTCCTTGTCTTTTTCTGTAACTGATATATTCACAGGCAATACGGGGGAGGGGGGAACTCCAGTCTAAATACTGGCAATACGGGTGGGGGGGGGGACTCAAGTCTAAATATAGCCAAGGGCATCTTCTTCATGAAGGCCATAAGTTTCAACATTACAATAATATATAAATATATTAATTGACTGTTGATTCACCCATTCTCTATATAACTGAGGTGCAGGAGGAAACCTGGTCGGATCTAGAAAAATTATGTAAGCAAACAGCGACGGACTGGGGTGTCTGGGGCCCACCCATTCTTCAGCTATATGCAAATACCTGTTATCCGTTATACCTATTATAGTGTAGCGTGGACTGTAAAACAAACGGCTCCTGCACATCACTGTGCGCTCACCATTACTGCGATGTACCATTACTGTAGTTTGCATTAGTTAGCTTGTTTTCACCAAAAAATCCAATCAGTGATGCACAGGCAGGGGCTGGCAGATCTTGCCCTGGGGGGCTGTCGGCTTTTTCTAGCCGGTGGCCAGCTGAAGGGCGGGGGGGGGGATGCTACCACTGCAGAGGCCAACTGAAGAGCGTGTGGGTGCTGGCAGCTGGCTGCCGCGCCAATCCCGGGTCACTGTTAGCCTCCACGCTGACTCCCGCATCCCACCTGCTGTGTCCCGAGTCCTGCGTGGCCGCTCTCGCTGGCTCTAAACTGGGACTAAACCACTCGCCTGGGGGGGCAAATGCTTCCCTGCCACCTGGGCCAGTTCCCCCCTGTGCACAGGTTAGGAAGGTGATCACTTATTTATTGGTGGAATCAGCACCATCAGAAGAATGTGGAGCTTTGAGTATTTGGTGACTTTTGTACCTCAGTATTTGTAAGGGCGACTTCACACCATGTTGTGATCAGGTCCGGGGCTGTCCGATGTGAATCGGACAGCCCTGGACCCGATTTTGACATAAAGCAGCCCCTATGGTGCTGGACAGGGCAGGATGGCAGCTATTTGCCATCCGGTTTTGTACCTGTCCGGCAGCATCAGGCTGCAAACGATTTTTGCCCCGGACACAAAAACGGAGCTTGCATCATTTTTGTGTCCGGGGTGAAAAATTTAAGCAAACCAGATTCTACCGGGTTCTCCCGGTTCCAGCACGATCCGGCACTCCCTTACATGAGTCTATGGGGCGCTGGATCGTGCCGGACGTGACAGAGAGTCTGTAAGGTTCCCAGACGCCGGCTGCTGCACTTCAGCGTGAGCTCCGCTGAACTTCAGCACCAGGAGCTGTCCCCTGTGAAGAGGTTCAGCACCATTTCAGTAGGGGACAGCTCCTGAAGCTGCACTCTGCAGAATCTGGCTACAAACAGGACCGGAGGGCATATTACCCTCAGCTTCTATTTGTCCGGATCTGTCAGGCTGTGTCCGGTGCCTCCTGCAAAGCACCGGACACAGCCTGACAGGGGTAAAAACATGGTGTGAAGCTGGCCTAAGACAAAACCAGGACTAAAGCAATCAGAGGTACTTTTTTATGCATTTCTCACTCACTCCTGGTTTTGTCTTATAAATACTGAGGTCACCAAATGCTCAGCTTGCTTTCTCTGGCAAACCTCTGCATCTCTGCTGCTGTGTCACAGGACAGGGAGGGGTTAAACATCTAAGTATTTAATATCTATTGGACATAAAATAGTTTCCACTTATTGATATCAGATAAAACAAATGACCGACCAAAATCCACTCTACCAAGACCATTATTACCAGACAGAAGTCAGAAATACCACCACACCATGACCAGATCACATACTACCACAACAGAGTGCCCAAATAATGCCACATACCAGACAAATACTGCCACTCCATGACGAAAGCACATAATACCACCACATAGTGATCAAATTCTACCACATACAAGGTATAAATACTGCCACACCATTAGTCCACATATTACCACCACGTAGTGACCGAATAATACCATATACAAGGGACAAATTCCGTCATGTCATGACCAAAGCACATAATGCCACGGTCCACCACATATAATACTAAACTACCAGAAATGTAAAAAAGCTCTGTATATTGGGTCAGTGTACAGGTAATACAGTGATCACCAGTGACATTATACACAGGAGTTCAGTATATAGTGTCAGTGTACAGGTAATGCAATGATCACCATTGACATTATACACAGAAACTCTGTATATAGTGTCAGTGTGAGTGTATAGGTAATACATGTAGCTTCTCCCCCCACGTTCAATGTAGCTTGTCCTCCCCATCCATCCATGTTCCTTCTCCCTCTATTCACCCATCCATCCATATACCTTTTCCCCCATCCACCAAACCATCCATGTACCTTCTCCCCATCCATCCATGAACCTTCTTCCCCCATCCATCCATCCATCCGTTCTCCCCCCTTTTCCACGCCGCCCCCGATCCATTCCATTCTGCCCCCTCTTCCAGTCCGCCCCATCCATCCCATTCTGCCCCCTTTCCAGGCCACCCCATCCATCCATTCCACTCTGTCCCCCCGGCTGCTATCTTCGGCTGTAACAGCCCCTTACCTGACTCCACACTCCTGATCCTGACAGCTTCTTCCTCTGCGGCTTCCGATCTCCCGCTTGCCAGCACCAGGCAGCTTCTTCCTCTGCGGCTCCCAGTCTCCAGCTCACCAGCACCAGGCAGCTTCTTCCTCTGCGGCTGCCAGTCTCCAGCACCCGGCAGCTTCTTCCTCTGCGGCTGCCGGTCTCTGGCACCAGGTACCCTGCAGCTTAGTCCTCTGAAGCTCCCAGTCTCCGGCACCCGGCAGAACCAGGCACCTGGCAGCATCAATCAGGCACCCAGGGAGCCCAGCAGCACCAGGCATCACCAGGGGCCTGGCACCATCAGGCACCATGGGGGCCTGGCAGCACCAGGGGCCTGGCACAATCAGGCACCCTGGGGCCCCCCCTGCTCCCCATACTCACCACAGTGCAGGCAGCCGCTGCCTGGGGCGGTCTCTTGTCTACAGCGCCCTGAGCGCCGGCTCCCACTGCGCCCACAGGAAGCAGTCTCAGGGTGATGACGTCATCACCCTGAGACTGATGTCCTGCGCACGCGCCGGCCAGGAGTCTGTGCGGCACAGCGGCGGCAGCAGGCAGAGCAGGGAGATCGCTCTCCTGCTTGCAGCTGCAGAGGGGCACAGGCATTGCTAATCATATCGGCATTGCTGCCAATATGATTAGAGATATTACCGGACTGGGGGGCCAGGGGGGTACAGGGGCGGGGCTTGGGGGCATGGCCACATGTCTCGGGGCCCACCGGGGATTCTCCAGTCCGTCCTTGTAAGCAAACAATTCTACCCCCAACTGTGTCCTTCGATGAATGCTTATGGGGACAATTTATTAAGGAGTTTTCAAAACTATTTAGTAAAGCAAACTTTTTGTGATTTTTGACATTTTTATGCCAGTCCAGGCCAGCTGGCGCCCGTCTCTTAACGACTTTGTCGCATATTACTCCAGTCTTCTTCATTATGATTGCGTACCAAAGATCTATTGTAAAGCTACCTGCATGGTGTACTTCATGCGGCCAGCTGATGGCGATATGTAAACACAAAGCTCACCATAAACTTTATTGACAGATCGGAAATCAGTTTTCTGTCAATTCACCAAATATTCAGAATTAATTTGAAATATTTAGTTTTGCAACAAAATCTTTCATACAGTAACACACCTACAGTGAAATATTGGAGATTTGTCATTGTTCCCATCACAGAACCTGATCATGTGGGTCAGAAGCATAACTAGATATACTTAAATTCTATCCCATCTATGACTGCAAATATACAGTCAGTTCAGGAATGCTGGCATCCTATAAAGACCCCAAAACATTAAATCTAAGGCAAAATTAAAATCCAAAGAACATGCTGTTCTGTAAAGTGTCCACAAGATGGCAGCAGATGAATAGAAAAGTTCTATGCCCTTATGTAGTGATGACTGGGGCAGAAAACATTTAATCAAAAAATATTCATAAAAGGTTTTGTTTACGTTTGTTTGTCCAGGCAAATTATTGCATATTTTTTACAATACAGCTAAGCATAAAGATTTTTTTTAATAATAGTCTTAGCTTGTTTTTTTGGCTATTACAACATAAAAAGGTAAAATCATTTCAGTTTGCTGCTAAATACATGACAGGTTGGTATGGGAAAGGGGATCCAATTCTTTTGATGGTGGAGGTCTAATCTGTCACATATTTAGGTCTTAAAAGTCTTCAGAACAATCTCACTTTTAAGTGAACCTACATTGGGGTCTAGTAAACTCTATAATGGGCGGTAGGACACATATTTGGTTAACGTGACTATTGATGGAAGCAACTAACTCGAATTTTTGCAAAAAAATAAGCAAATGCATAGAAGAGGACTCGTGTGCTAAACCTTGTATCATATGGGTGTAAGGAGTTGGCTACACTGCCACGTTTCCCACCAATCATATTTCTGCGATGTTGTCCTAGGGTAACAAGTGTTATTTTCCCTGTGGGCTGCAGTACTAACCACTGGCCACAAGAGGTCACTGTCTTCCTTTTTACTTTTAGATAGACTCTTGTTTGGAAGAATGGTGAATACCTAGTCAGCCAGGGAGAGAGAGGAGTATTAATGAGAGAGGTTCCTGTTTTGTGGAAGTTAAAGAGGTTGTCCATAATTCTGTAAACATGGCTGATTTCTTTCAAAAACAGCACCATCCCTGTCTACAGGTTTTGTGTGATATTCAGCTCATCTCCATTAAAGTATATGGTCCTATTCTGTAATACCACATTCAACCTGTAGACAGGGGTGGCACTATTTTTGAAAGACTGCAGTAAAGTTTTATTAATCCTGGATCTCCCCTTTAAGTAGACACATTCAGTAAGACAAATGTTGGGTGTGTCCCAAGGACAATGGAGCAAGTCCAGCAAGAAAGCCTTCAATGGCAACAGAAATCTACCATACAAGTGGGTGATACCTGCTAGAAAAACACTTATGCTAAGCGAGTCCAGTGTTGGCCAGCTGAAATAGGGTCTGGAGGAAAGAAAAGAATTTGCACAGCTGAGAAGACAAGATTAGGGAAGGAGCAGCCCTTGTAAGGAACATCACTACGGTGTTAATTTTAGGATATTGTCATTTATCAAAGTCAGACATCAGAAATACTGTGTGATACTTGAGAAATGACTGTGAGAATGGTCATATATCAGTCTGAGAGCTGACAAATGAGAACCGATAAATAATATCTGATAAACGATAACTGAGAACTGATAAATGATATCTGATCAATGATAATTGATAAACGATAATTGATGAATGATAAAAAATAAATGATATCTGATCAATGATAAACGATAACTGAGAACTGATAAATGATATCTGATCAATGATAATTGATAAACGATAATTGATGAATGATAAAAAATAAATGATATCTGATCAATGATAAACGATAATTGATAAACGATAATCGATAAACGATGAATGATAATCAATAAATGACAAATGATAATTGATAAATGTTAATTGATAAACGATCATTGATAAATGATAATAACCGATAATTGATCAATGATAATCGAAAATATACATGATAATTGATAAATGATTAATAATAAATGATAATTGATAAATGATAATTGATAATCGAAATTTATAATTGATAACTAACATATCTGACATATGATACTATTATTGTTTATGGATGATCAATTATCGGTTATTGATTATCATTTATCAATTATCATTTATCAATTATCAGATATCATTTTTTGGTTCTCAGTTGTCAGCTCTCAGACTGATATATGAGCATTCTCATAGTCATTTCTCAAGTATCACACAGCATCTATTGGGTACAGAGTTTTCACAGCGTAACTCATTGACCTGTGTGTCCTGTATCAGGAACATGGAGGTTCATCTTTGCTGTACTGTAATGTTTACAAGTGGTGTTATTGTCCAAAGCCACTATGTGTGTGCTTCTGTGTTATGCAGAAGAGAGCTACGAGCATAACAGCCGCCCTCTGTACCAATGCTTACTCTGGAGTAAAGAGAACTTTGTTATTACAAACTTGTCTAGTTTCCTCATTCTTGGAAAAAGGGTCTGATGCACGATACCACCACACACAAACCCCAAATCCTTAATTTTCTATAGCATATTGGGGTGTAGAAGACACAGACCTCACCCATGGCTACTGTCCCAAGTCATGTTATGTGGGCTCTCTTATGTCTTATGTAATTCTAAGCCATTTACTTAATTCACTAAGGTACTTGCAGTCTAATGGTAAAGATGTCTTTAGGCTGTTAGTTGCCCCCCTTACCAACTGCCCAGGTTGCCCATATGGTACAGTATGAAGATATTGATGGATTGCTGTAGTCTCATCCACTAATAAAATGCAAAACCTGTGTTCGGACCCTCAGGGGCACCTGTGTCTTCTCAGACCTTAGTATCAGATGTAACTCTTCAGATCAAATTGATATCTACACCACTGGTCGGAAAACCCACCAGTGTCGACTATATGATAGAGGGTTAGTGATTAATCCTTTCACATACATGGAATGATCTTGCACTTTATATTTCTACCATGAGAACACAAAAAATATTTCTGCCGATATGCTCATTCTTTACAATTGTTATTTTCCCCAGCTGCAGTACCTGCTTGGTTGGATGAGTGTAGGAAGAGGGAAGCAAGCTTGGCTGTGCATTATTCTCCTGAGAACAAAGGATTGGACAGATAAAATCCATCAGCCCGATCCTTACCTTTCCAACATCTGCTGTCGGGGAGAACAAGAGCTCCAACACTGGGAGGGATTGGCAGTTTTGGCTAAAATTGATCAAATGTATAAAGCCAAAGTTAGAGTTGGGAACCAAGGGGTGTAACTACAATAGGTACAGGGGGTTGCGATCGCACCCGGGCCCCGTTGGAGCTTTCCCATCAGGGCCCATGAGGTTCAAGTGACGCCACTGTTGGGAACCTTGGTAAGAAATTCTTTGTTATAGTTAATATTTTATACCTTGTTTGATTATCATTTAGGCAATTTCTATATCTTTGATGACTTTGTGTTTTGTATTAGGTATGTATGTGTTATTCAGAAAAGCAGTGACAGCATGTGTGTTGCTTCATTGAGGGCTGGTTTTAGCTCATTTTTATCTTATTTGAAGTCATCCAGCAGAATTCATTCTTTATGGAGTTTGTTTCCAAACTTACATGCCTTATAGATAAAGCCTCCACCATTCTTCTGTCCTTGTAATAAATACTTGTTTCTTGTCACGTGAAAACAGACAAGCCTTGTACACTGACAGGTGATGCTATTAATTGGAACAACATTTGCAGATGCGGATATCCCTTAAATCTCATCCCAAATTAACTGTCCCAGGAAAGGGGCTTCCATGACACCTTCATCTTGTTTCTTCCATTTATACTCTGAAAAAATATAGATCTCATCCAAAAATATGAATGAATAATAATAATAAATCTTAATTTATATAGCGCCAACATATTTTGCAGAGCTTTACAATACAGTGGTTAATAAACGAAAAATACACAATACAATACAGTAATTCCAGTAGAGAAAGAATACAGTACAATAATAGGAAACCATACAATAAGCATAAAATCAATGTAAAAAATACAATACAATAGATAATGCAAAAATAAAGGTGACCCTGCTCAAAAGAGCTTACAATCTACAACGGGATAGGGGGTACATAGAGTGCAGGGGCTTATTACACTGATGGTCCAGGCATCTTTTGGAAATGGGGGCTAGAAATAAGCTTACATGGATGATCACCAGACAATCTGTGTAGACCTTTTGGGTTTGGTGGAGTTTGAAGAAGAGTTATGTCGAGAGAGATGGTGAATGGGCTATATACAGTACAAAGGAATTTTGTTAGGGAGCCTTGAAAAGATGTGTTTTTAGGGAGCGTCTGAAGCCATGCAAGTTGTGGATGGTCCTGATTTCTTGGGGTAGAGCATTTGAGAGAATTGATGCAGCTCGGGAGAAGTCTTGGAGACGGGAGTGGGAGGATCGGATTAGTGCAGTTGTTAGTCGAAGGTCATTTGTAGATCGTAGGGAGCGGGTAGGGTGATAGACAGAGATGAGGGAGGAGATGTAGGGAGGTGCTGCATTGTGAAGAGCTTTGTAGGTGAGAACAAGCAATTTGAATTTGATCCTGTAGTGTACGGGCAGCCAGTGCAGTGACTGGCACAGAGCGGAGGCATCTGAGTAACGATTGGCCAGGTAGGTGATCCTGGCTGCTGCATGAAGGATAGACTGGAGAGGGAAAAGTTTAGAGAGGTGGAGGCCAATTAATTGAGAATTGCAGTAATGAAGGCGGGAGTGGATTAGGGCCACATTTTGGGTTTCAGTTGTTTCCATGGTGAGAAAAGGGCGGACTCTAGAGATGTTCTTCAGGTGTAAGTGACAAGAGCGGACAAGAGATTGAATATAGGAGAAGGAGAGATGAATGAATTCCTTAAGTTTGAAGCAGTTTACTAGTCTTAGGGTGCTTTCACACTGGCAGTTTTGAAAAAAGGTGGCAGATCCGGTCAAAAAAACTCATCTGCCGCATTTTCTGCCTAACGGCTGCACTTGCGGCACACTTGCAGCAAGCCCCGTGCATTGTTTATGGGGCTTGTGGTAAGTGTGCGGCAGACGCGGCAAGTGCGGTTTCGGCAGATGCGGCTACGAAAAAAAAAACGCGGTCAGTTGTGGCTCTTGGATAAAAGGAGAGGATAAAGCAGAAGGGCAAAAGCATAAACTGGCTCTGAAGGGGAGGGGTGAAAGTAAATCGGGCTGTAATGATGCAACACAACCGCTGAATCGGGGGCGCTGTTTTCCAGTAAAAAAATCAGTCTGGATAAAAACCATTACATTTTGGCGCCTTATTGTCGTCTGTTAAAGATGAGCTAGACACAGACTTTCCATCCGTTACTGCTCATTTTGAAGGGTGTGAGATGTGGGTCCATGCTCCCATTGTATGTTAATGTAAGACAAGTATGAGCAGAGCATAATTATAAGTATGTCCTGGCACGCCGGCTCTCCTTGTATTAAAATCAGGAATAGAGGAATAAGTGGAATACCAAAAATGTATTTCTATTATTAGAGATTAGAGATGAAGCCGTCTGCGAGTCAGAGCTGTGACAGCGGCAGGGTTATGGTGGGGCCCGGACTCCCCGCTCAGAGTGGCAGTCAGTGGGATTCTACATCTCAGTATCGATAGTGGAGACCCCACAAACATTAAAGGGGTATTCCCATCTCCAAGATAGTATCCTAATATGTACAGTTGTGGCCAAAAGTATTGACACCCCTGCAATTCTGTCAGATAATACTCAGTTTCTTCCTGAAAATGATTGCAATCACAAATTTAGAAAAATCATGTGATGCTTCTCTAATTTGTGTAATTAACAGCACCTGTAACTTACCTGTGGCACCTAACAGGTGTTGGCAATAACTAAATCACACTTGCAGCCAGTTGACATGGATTAAAGTTGACTCAACCTCTGTCCTGTGTCCTTGTGTGGACCACATTGAGCATGGAGAAAAGAAAGAAGACCAAAGAACTGTCTGAGGGACTTGAGAAACCAAATTGTGAGGAAGCATGAGCAATCTCAAGGCCACAAGTCTATCTCCAAAGACCTGAATGTTCCTGTGTCTACCGTGCGCAGTGTCATTAAGAAGTTTAAAGCCCATGGCACTGTGGCTAACCTCCCTAAATGTGGACGGAAAAGAAAAATTGACGAGAGATTTCAATGCAAGATTGTGCGGATGGTGGATAAAGAACCTCGACTAACATCCAAACAAGTTCAAGCTGCCCTGCAGTCCGAGGGAGCAACAGTGTCAATCCATACTATCCGTTGGCGTTGGAGTGAAAAGGGACAGTATGGTAGGAGACCCAGGAAGACCCCACTTCTTACCCCGGGACATAACAAAGCCAGGCTGGAGTTTGCCAAAACTTACCTGAGAAAGCCTAAAACTTTTTGGAAGAATGTTCTCTGGTCAGATGAGACAAAAGTAGAGCTTTATGGGCAAAGGCATCAACATAGAGTTTACAGGAGAAAAAAAAGAGGCATTCAAAGAAAAGAACACGGTCCCTACGGTCAAACATGGCGAGGTTCCCTGATGTTTTGGGGTTGCTTTGCTGCCTCTGGCACTGGACTGCTTGACCGTGTGCATGGCATTATGAAGTCTGAAGACTACCAACAAATTTTTGCAGCATAATGTAGGGCCCAGTGTGAGAAAGCTGGGTCTCCCTCAGAGGTCATGGGTCTTCCAGCAGGACAATGACCCAAAACACACTTCAAAAAGCACTAGAAAATGGTTTTAGAGAAAGCACTGGAGACTTCTAAGGTGGCCAGCAATGAGTCCAGACCTGAATCCATAGAACACCTGTGGAGAGATCTAGAAATGGCAGTTTGGAGAAGGCACCCTTCAAATATCAGGGACCTGGAGCAGTTTGCCAAAGAAGAATGGTCTAAAATTCCAGCAGAGCACTGTAAGAAACTCATTGATGGTTACCGTAAGCGGTTGATCGCAGATATTTTGGCTAAAGGTTGTGCAACCAAGTATTAGGCTGAGGGTGCCAATACTTTTGTCTGGCCATTTTTGGAGTTTTGTGTGAAATGATCAATGTTTCGCTTTTTACTTCATTCTCTTTTGTGTTTTTTCATTTAAGACAAATGAAATGAAGATAATAATACCAAAGAATTTGTGATTGCAATCATTTTCAGGAAGAAACTGAGTATTATCTGACAGTATTGCAGGGGTGTCAATACTTTTGGCCACAACTGTATTAGGTATAATAGTAATATTAGCAAATCCCTCCAATTAGAAATGTAGTATAGTTCTCCTGATTCGCTGTCACCTACCTCATGTGCAGAGCATTACATAAGCTTAGGTATCCAAGGTTACAGCTAATCAGGAGAACTATACTCCATCCAAATTAGCTCTCTCCTAGAATAAAAGAAAACTATTTCTCCTCCTAGTGCAGTGATGGCGAACTCCAGGCCTCGAGTGCCACCAACAGTGCAGGTTTTCAGGATTTCCTTATATTGCACAGGTGATAATATAATCACCTGCACTGGTGATGATTCCAACCTCTGTGCAATGCTGAGGAAATCCTGAAAACCTGCACTGTTGGTGGCACTCGAGGCCTGGAGTTCGCCATCACTGTCCTAGTGGAAAATACTACAATATAAGTCAATGTCCAACCCTTTATTGAGCTTTTCAACATGACTGGGCTGATACCTGCACACATACATAAATTACCATATATCGGCAATAGTACCATATATGAGAGCATTACAACCCTATATGGGCATTATGGCCATTATAGAAGAGTATACAGACATCACAGCCAGGGATCTCAGAATATATGACTATACAGACATTACAGCCAGTGATCACAGAATATAAGAGTATACAGACATTACAGCCGGGGATTACACAATATAAGAGTATACAGACAATACAGCCGGGGATCACAGAATATAAGAGTATACAGACATTACAGCCGGGGATCACAGAATAGAAGAGTATACAGACATTACAGCCGGGGATCACAGAATATAAGAGTATACAGACATTAGTGCCAGGGATCACAGAATAAAGAGTATACAGACATTACAGCCGGGGATTACACAATATAAGAGTATACAGACAATACAGCCGGGGATTACAGCTGATTCTTTCTGTAAAAAAAAAACATTTCGTTGCTTGTTAAAAAAAACTGGTTTACATCACAGAAAGAATCAGTTGTGATACCCAACTGTTATGTCTTATACTCTTAGGATACTGTTACACGGTGCGACGCCGCCGGAGATGTTGGCGGCGATGGGCGGAAGTGCACACGTTTTTGGCGCCCTGCCATCGTCACCATCACCCATTTACATGGGGCGACACCTCCGGCGATGCACTGGCGATCTGACAGGCGGCATCTCCACCGGGGTGTCTCAAAACCCCAGCGGCGATGCAGTACAATGAGAGCCTATGGCTCCCATCGCCTGTCGGATCGTCGTCGGCCATTCACATGGGGCGATGTGTACACAGATCGGCCGCCTGGTTTCAGAGCAGTGCTCTGAAACCAGGCGACCATTAAAAGGCGTCGCCATCGCCTATTTACATTAGGCGATGCAGGGGCGATATCGGTGCCGATAGGCCACGCCCCTGCATCGCCTAAGAAATCGACGGTGCCTTCGCCACTTGTGACGGTACCCTTATAGTTTGTGATCCCTGGCTATAATATCTGTATACTCTTATATTCTGTGATCCTCGGCTGTAAGGTCTGTATACTCTTATGTTATGTGATCCCTCAGCTGTAATGTCTGTATACTCTTATATTCTGTGATCCTCGGCTGTAAGGTCTGTATACTCTTATGTTATGTGATCCCCAGCTGTAATGTCTGTATACTCTTATATTCTGTGATCCCCAGCTGTAATGTCTGTATACTCTTATATTCTGTGATCCCAGCTGTAATGTCTGTATACTCTTATATTCTGTGATCCCAGCTGTAATGTCTGTATACTCTTATATTTTGTGATCCCTGGCTATGATGTCTGTATACTCTTATATTATGTGATCCCTGGCTGTGATGTCTGTATACTCTTATATTCTGTGATCCCCAGGTGTAATGTCTGTATACTCTTATTACAGCTGGGAATCACAGAATATATCTGTATACTCTTATATTCTGTGATCCCCGGCTGTATGTCTGTATACTCTCATATTCTGTGATCCCAGCTGTAATGTCTGTATACTCTTATATTCTGTGATCCCCGGCTGTAATGTCTGTATACTCTTATATTCTGTGATACCCGGCTATAATGTCTGTATACTATGTTACTTCCTCCCTTGCCCAGGAGCTGTGGTATATCTGACCTGTTCCTGTATGGTTGGACACATACATTACACAGGGGCACATTTATAAGAATATCTCAGGACAGGGACATTTTTTTAGAACACATCTAATTGTGGAACATATTTATATTCTAAGATCTATTAATTAAAATGTACAATTGCTCGGGGCAAAACTGCTTTAAGTCCGCCTCTGGCATGAAACTCCTTGACACCTTTGCAAAAATCTACAAGGTGCACCCCTCTACCGTAGAGATCATACGCCGCCGTTTGTAGTACTGTTATCCTCCCATGAGATTGAGGAGTCTCTGCACCCCTCAGGCTTAGGCAAGGCATCATTTTCTTACTGAGCCCTATAATTATCAGATATAAGGTAAGATTTATGAACAGCCCCTCAGCAGAATAATACTAGTTTATCTTATGAGGAATGTAGAAGGGAAGCAATATTCTTCTAAGTCTATTCTTCTAGATTGTCATATTCTCCAGGTGCCTGGAATATTACGGGGTCTACAGATGTGTTCTTCTTTACCTTTCCTCCACATATCCCAAGATGAGCGGCTATGAATGAATATGTCACTCACTGTAGGGAGAGTTATATTCTTTGTGTCTGTGTAAGGTGATGACCCATGATTATCTTTCCCCCCTGAAGACACCAATTGCAACAGTGTAATAATGCATGATAGAGATTTGTTAGTAGTATAAGATATAATGTAATGTGACATGTCCCTGTTTAGTGCAAGGCATAGCAATATTATGTAGGATGTGATAATGCAGAGCATTATAATGTGTGTATATACAGAAATACAGGTAACAGGTCAAGTCTGCCCAGCAACAGACGGTAGGGGCAACCAGAGTTAATGTTGGGAATAGCCCACAGAGGAGGGGTTAGCATGTAGGCAGAGGCGTAACTACAACAGGTGCAGGGGTTGTCGATTGCACCCGGGCCCCGGAGCCTAGGGGGACCCCAAAAATCCCTTTGGCCTATAGAAAAAGACTGGTGCTAGTTAAAGATTTGTAATAATTGGGGGCCCCGTTGGAGATTTCGCATCGGGGCCCATGAGCTTCAAGTTACGCCACTGCATGTAGGGAAAGAAACCGGTTTCCTTCTACAACTTCATGCAGGAATTAGTGTATAGTAGTATGGGCAGTCCGTCTCATTTTTGGGGATCTGGCTCCCATGGCTCCGCTCACTAAAAAGAGCTGGATCTTTTTAGATCCTAAACATCCCCCTGTTGAGTATGTGTTCATCCCAGACGAATACATATTCAAGATAAGCTTGATGCAGATGAAACCCCACTCACTTCCGGCCAGATGTTGGTCCCCCCCAATTTTATACAAAGTGAGAGCCATTAACAAAATGGAGTAGCTCTCACTTGTGTGCCGGCTCCTGTTGTTCACAGCAGGGATCTGGCTCTTTGTGTGTGATCATTCGTGACCAACACATCACTAGTGTGTATCTGGATCAGACATGATTTTTAGCGCTCATCAAGGCTGCATGACCCGTGTCCCTACAGCTAAAGGAGACGAGAGCCAGGGATAGCGTGGAAAAGGACGTGAAAGGTACACAAAGTATCCAATGTAGTCAGGTCAGTGTGTTGATCAAAAGAACTAGCGATTGGGGTAGTCTGTTCATCATACAGGACGCTCAGCATCAAGGCCCAATATGAAGAGAGAAATTGCTGGAGAAGGACATCATGGTTGGAAGAATAGAAGGAACAACACAAAGACCAGCAAATCAATAGATTGATACTATCTAGATTACTGCAGAGAAGACCCTGGTTAACCTAGCTAGGCTTGGAGAAGACCCTGGTGGACTTATCTAGGCTTGGAGAAGAACGTTGTAGATCTATCTAGGCTCAGAGAAGACCATGGTGGACCTGTCTAGGCTTGAAGAAGACCCTGGAGGATCTATCTAGGCTCGGAGGAGACCTTGGTGGACTTATCTAGACTTGGAGAAGAACGTGTAGATCTATCTAGGCTCAGAGATGACCATGGTGGACCTGTTTAGGCTTGAAGAAGACCTGGGGACTATCTAGGCTTGAGAATACCCTGGTGGATCTATCTAGCTTGGAGAGACCTGTTGGACCTATCTGGGCTTGAGAAGAACCTGGTGGATCTATTTAGGCTTGAGAAGACACTAGTGGACCTATCTAGGCTTGGAGAAGAACCTGGTAGATCTATCTAGGCTCAGAGATGACCATGGTGGACCTTTTAGGCTTGAAGAAGAACCTGGTGGACTTATCTAGGCTTGGAGAATACCCTGGTGGATCTATCTAGGCTTGGAGAAGACCTTGTTGGACCTATCTGGCTTGAAGAAGAACCTGGTGGATCTATTTAGGCTTGGAGAAGACACTAGTGGACTTATCTAGAGTGCAAAAGATTGATCTTCCTACAGAGCATTCATTCATCAAGTTGCCATGGATCGTGATCAATAGCTACATTCCATGTGTTAGAGCTAATAAGCATTACATACTGTAATATAAACCGCAACCCCGAGAAAAGGAAATGCATGTGCATAAAATGAAAAAAAAAAAATTAAAAGTTTATTAACACAAATACATATCATATAATAATAATGAAACATAGCAGAGCATTATTATATACCATATGTGTGTTTTTTAATATACATTTAATACAATTGTTTTTAATTTTATGGGCTTGCATTGCCCTTTCTCTGGGTTGCTTTTGAGCATAGGAAAAGGGCAGGGGCACTGTCGTTGGCCGCATCCAAAGATCTGGTCCAATGTCAGAGCAGCGCTTACAAACTCTATAGAAAGAGCTTATAAGTCGATGCACTAATTGCCTTGAAGACCGTCCACCACTGACAAATTGCAGTTTTATAACAAGCGCTTTATAATTTTACAAGTTAAATAACTTGACAATAACCCTTCAATGAAATGTGTAGAAAGGTAAAGATGCAGAATGCAGCGCTAGGATCCACCAGTATCCTCTGACTAGTGATGAGTGAGCACTACCATGCTCAGGTGCTGATACTCGTAACGAGCAGTTTGACTCAAGTACCGGTATAAAGGAAATTAATGGGGATCTCGATCATTTTTCCAGAAGATCTTTGAGTTCTCCATTAACTTCCATTATACTTGGGTACTCGAGCCCGTCTGAGTGTCCATCTCTCGTTAGGAATACCGAGCACTAGAGAATGGTATACTCACTCATCACTACTCATGTTCATTACCAAGTACAACAATTAGATCTACAAAGGCTTTTTTGTTTCAGTGATATTCCTATAAGGCTTAAAGGTACAGTGCTCAGTCATTTACCATATAGTATTTGTCATGGTCAGAATGACTGTATGTACGTAGCAGAAATAAGTATTGCTTAGGGCTCAGCTACCTAACTACCCGTACATAGTACAGCACCACTTCACAGATGTCTCACTTTGCATTAAGTCAGGAAGTTACTTTTTTTCTCTACTGTTCTGCAGAGGAAATCTGCACACGTTCCTCTGTTACATGAGATGTTTTTTCCTCTATGTTGCTGTGGCGCGTTCTATAGGCGCATGGTAATGTAAATCTTAGCATGTGGCTAACCCCATAATCAGGGGAAGAACGGGTTAAGTGCGGCAGACGGTTTACACAAAGCACCGAGTCATGTTTTCAGCTCTCACTTTGGATCCTGAAATGTTCAAGTTTCTGCTTGCTAAGAATTAGGTTACATTTTTCTTTGGTTGACAATGGGGGGTGTACTGCGAAATGAGATTAAAGGGGACTCCCTCCCAAGAGTCACTTCTCCCTCTCTAGAGCCTCTTCTCCCTGAAGAGAGTCCCCTTTGCCTGTCTAGAGTCTCTTCTCCCTCCTATAAGACACCTCTCCCTCTCTGGAGTCTCTTCTACTTGACGTGAGTCATCTCTCCCTCTCTGGAGTCTCTTCTACTTGACGTGAGTCATCTCTCCCTCTCTGGAGTCTCTTCTCCCTGACGTGAGTCACCTCTCCCTCTCTAGAGTCTTTTCTCCCTCCCTAGAGTCACCTCTCCCTCTCTAGAGTCGCTTCTTCCTGACGTGAGTCACCTCTCCCTTTCTAGAGTCTCTTCTCCCTGACGTGAGTCACCTCTCTCTCTCTAGAGTCTCTTTTCCCTGACAAGAGTCCCCTCTCCCTCTTTAGGGTCTCTTCTCACTGATGTTAGTCACCTCTCCCTATGTAGAATCTATTCTCCCTGATGGGTCACCTCTCCCTCTCTAGAGTTTCTTCTCTCTCCTGAGAGTCCTGTCTCCCTCTCTAAAGTCTCTACTCCCTTCTATGAGTCATCTCTCCCTCTCTATTGTCTCTTCTCCCTGATGACAGTCACCTCTCCCTCTCTAAAGTCTCTTCTCCATGATGTGAGTCATCTCTCACTCTCTAGAGTTTTTTCTCCCTGATGAGAGTCACCTCCTCTCTCTAGAGTTGCTTCTTCCTGAGGAGAGTGATGTCTCCCTCTCTAGAGTCTCTTCTCCCTCCCTAGAGTCACCTCTCCCTCTCTAGAGTATCTTCTCTCTGATGTGAGTTACCTCTCCCTCTCTAGAGTTTTTTCTCCCTGATGAGAGTCACCTCCTCTCTCTAGAGTTGCTTCTTCCTGAGGAGAGTGATGTCTCCCTCTCTAGAGTCTCTTCTCCCTGACGTGAGTCACCTCTCCCTCTCAAGAGTCTTTTCTTCCTCCCTAGAGTCACCTCCTCTCTCTAGAGTCACTTCTTCCTGAGGAGAGTCACAACTCCCTCTCTAGAGTCTCTTCTCCCTGACGTGAGTCACCTCTCCCTCTCTAGAGTCTTTTCTCCCTCCCTAGAGTCACCTCTCCCTCTCTAGAGTCACCTCTCCCTCTCTAGAGTCGCTTCTCCCTGACGTGAGTCACCTCTCCCTTTCTAGAGTCTCTTCTCCCTGACGTGAGTCACCTCTCTCTCTCTCTAGAGTCTCTTTTCCCTAACAAGAGTCCCCTCTCCCTCTCTAGGGTCTCTTGTCACTGATGTTAGTCACCTCTCCCTATGTAGAATCTATTCTCCCTGATGAGTCACCTCTCCCTCTCTAGAGTTTTCTTCTCTCTCCCGAGAGTCCTGTCTCCCTCTCTAAAGTCTCTTCTCCCTTCTATGAGTCATCTCTCCCTCTCTACTGTCTCTTCTCCCTGATGACAGTCACCTCTCCCTCTCTAAAGTCTCTTCTCCATGATGTGAGTCATCTCTCACTCTCTAGAGTCTCTTCTCCCTCCCTAGAGTCACCTCTCCCTCTCTAGAGTATCTTCTCTCTGATGTGAGTTACCTCTCCCTCTCTAGAGTTTTTTCTCCCTGATGAGAGTCACCTCCTCTCTCTAGAGTTGCTTCTTCCTGAGGAGAGTGATGTCTCCCTCTCTAGAGTCTCTTCTCCCTGACGTGAGTCACCTCTCCCTCTCAAGAGTCTTTTCTTCCTCCCTAGAGTCACCTCCTCTCTCTAGAGTCACTTCTTCCTGACGTGAGTCACCTCTCCCTCTCTAGAGTCTATTCTCCCTGACGAGAGTCACCTCTCCCTCTCTAGAGTCTCTTCTCCCTGACGTGAGTCACCTCTCCCTCTCTAGAGTCTCTTCTCCCTGACGTGAGTCACCTCTCCCTCTCTAGAGTCTCTTCTCCCTGACGTGAGTCACCTCTCCCTCTCTATAGTCTCTTCTCCCTGACGACAGTCACGTCTCCCTCTCTAGAGTCTCTTCTCCCTGACGACAGTCACGTCTCCCTCTCTAGAGTCTCTTCTCCCTGACGAGCGTCATCTCTCCCGCCATCCCTGATTCACTTCTTCATAAGTCACGTGTGGTGCGAGGGCCAATAAATCTCAACCCCCATTAATAGGAGCCTTGTATAACTTTAATTACTGATCCCACCCCAGGCTGAGACACTTCTATATATCCAAGTTCCTATTAGGATCGCCCACTGTAGAAGAACATGTCACATATAGTGATTCTTTTTCCTTAGTGTAAATGCCACCGTCTTCCAGAATCCAGCGCTGTATTTCTTTTTTCGGAATCCTCTTCATTCCTAAAATATGTCCACTTCTTCCTTACTAAAAAAGTAGTCTTGTTAGCCAAATGGGAGTGGTCACCAACACTCATCTTGCTAATTACCACGCCCAATTAGCTTAAATAAATAGATTCATAGAGGAGCCATATCTCAGGAACTCAGAGCCGCAGGAACAAAAGAAAGACAACGCCGGATTCAGGAAAACAGCGGCATTCATACCAGGTAAAACAAATTACATATTAATGGCAAGTGATGGATCCTTTAGGGTGTTCCCTATTTTGCTGCTGAGTAGACGACAATATCATAGGCATGAGTTGTTTTGCTGTTTTTTTTAATTACGGTGCTATTTAATTTTGTCCTCTAGGTGGTGCTAGTTTACAGCCGTCTACAGGAACAGCTCATTTGATCAATTGTATCCAATATGTTGGATAATGCCACCTAGTGGTAAATTAAGTAATAACATGCCTCAAAGAAATCTGTATTTTGTAGAGTCTGATATGCAATTTTTCCAACTTATCAGTTTAAAAATTTCTAGATAAAGCACTATTTACTAAAAATATGTGTGTATGAACTAATTTAGCTATGGTGCTTTAAATATTCCCAATGGAGTAACTATAGATAGTGCGGAGGAAGCGTCAGGGCTCATCCAGGACCCGACATAGATGATTGGAGCTTGATATACAGGATGTATGGAGGAACACTGACTGCCCTGTTATGTCATCATGCTCTATGGGGCTCATACTATAGAAAAAGATAGAAAGAATGGACCAATAGATGGTGAAATGACTTCATGAAAGAAAAAGGACCCCATTTGCCAAACTTTCACCTTCCACAAGACTTGAATATTAAAATTCACTTTTATTGTTTATTATTAAAATGGTAATACATCCACAATAGAAAGATTAAAAGCTGGGGATCCTGAACGGTCCTCCATGAAAAAACTAAGAACCATTCATCAACCAGCGGCAATTCAGCAGAACCACTGTTAAAACTTCAGATTTAAAATCCACTGACAGGTTTCGCCATATAACCATTTTCAAGGGGCCGTGAGCCCCTGAATATGCCCCAATACAGAGAAACATCTTTAAACGTGTTTTAGTAGTGGCTCCACTTTCCTGACTTGCTGGTGCTGCTGCGAGTTCACCATCTAGACCAGGGGTCTCAAACTCGGCTGGGTTGGTGGGCCGCACATAGAGAAACATTTATAGCGGGGGGCCGCATCCCTTGTAGGACTAAGTGATATTTTTAGTAATACCAGAATTTTTTTTTTGCTCAATGTAGTAAAGTACAAATCCTGATCCCTTTCTTGTAGTAATGTCCCCATCCTGTAGTAATGTCCTTTTCTACTGATGTCCCCCATCCTGATCCCCTTTTCTACTGATGTCCCCCATCCTGATCCCTTTTTCTAGTGATGATCCCTATCCTTATTCCTTTTTATAGTGATGTCCACTATCCTGATCCCTTTTTCCAGTGATGTCCCCCATCGATCATGATCCCCTTTTGTAGTGATGTCCCCTTACTGATCTCCTTTTCTAGTGATGTCCCCCATCCTGATCCCCTTTTCTAGTGATGTTCCCCTTCCTGATTTTCTTTTCTAGTGATGTCCCCCATGTCATTCCCCCTTAGTAGTGATGTCCCCATCTTGATCCCCTTTAGTGATGATGTCCCCATCCTGATCCCCTTTTATAGTGATGTCCCCCATCTTGATCTACTATTATAGTGATTCCCCCAATCCTGTTTTACCTTCTTTTTACACACTCAAATACACATTCTATCACACTCACACACAAACCCACACACAACCCCACCACACACACACACATACTCTCACACACACTCACACACATCCTCATACACACTCTTACACTCACACACACACAAACTCGCACACACTTATACACATATCCTCACTCACCCTCACACACACACTCACACTTTTCTCACTTTAATGATGCATCGCTCCAGTGCAGGGGGCCGCCACGGTCCCGTTGTGCTGGCTTCCGGCTCCGCTGTGCTATGACTTCCTCCAGTCGCCGCTCAGACAAGCTTTGTTGCTCATCAAGATCAATGCAATCTGCCAGTCAGAAGCCCGCAGGTGACGTCATATTCTGCCGTCAGCTGCGGGCCTCTCATTGGCTGGCAGCTTGCATTGATCTTGCTGAGTGGCAGAGCTTGTTAGTGCTGCGAACAGAAGTCATCACACAGCAGGGACTGCAGTGGCCCCCTGCACTGGAGCAATGCATCATTAATTTGTCCAAGGTGCCGCGGGCCGCATAGAGAAGCCCCAGGGGCTGCCATATATATGTATGAGAAAAAGTGATGAACTGAATAGCAGTGTTAGGGTGCATGCTCATGATCAGGGGACGCAGTGTTTTGGACGCAGTGTATTGAGGCTGCATTGTACAGTAGCAGCATAATGGATGGGATTTGCAGAAATGCCATCCTCACTCTGCTTCACCTGATCGCAGCAACTTTTCAGCTGCAGTGCGAGTTCCTAGACATTGCATCTCTGCAACATGTTCATTTTATCCACTGCAGATGGTGAGTTCAGGGCGGCTGCAGTCTCCCTGCATGTTCCCGCAGGTCCAAAACACAGCGCCTCCGGACTGTGTGCACATACCCTTATGGCCACTTTACACGCGGCAACAGGTAGATAGAAAACGGCAGGTGTTGGAGACAATTGTACCTTTTACCTTCAAAACACCTTGAAGTGGCTGCGTGTAATTCAGGTATCTGCAAGGTGTTTTGAAGGTAAAAGGTACAATTGTCTCTGACACCTGCCGTTTTCTATCTACCTGTTGCCGCGTGTAAAGTGGCCATAAGGGAGGTGCTGAATTAGTTTTTTCACTGGGGACTTTGAGCCTTGCCATAGTGGATGTATTATTCATTTTTATATTATGTATCATGCAAATTGTCTCTTCAGAGAGGAAGCAGACTTGAACTCTATTGCCACCTATTGGAAGTAGCAATCCTAAAAGTCAATATTGACCCGTTGACGAGCCTTGTCATATGAGTTAGGATTTATATCAAATCAAAACCTCAATTTGCAGGTAACTAATTTTGGATCCCTTCTCACATTTTTATATGCAATTTAGTGCCCAAATGATAGTGCTGCCATTGCACTAAAATATTACATAGTGCATAAGTAGCAGTGCTATATAATGCTGCCACACAGTGCTCACATAATACCAATGCTACATACTGTACTTATCTGAGATCCATCGGGTACCAGTCCACAATGTAATTGGGAATGTGGTGACATTGGGATCAATGATCCTGCTCAGATCACTAATAATTGTGGGGTGCAAAAGGGAATATTCCACAGGATTGACCTCTTTGTGCCCTTTACTACTTTCCGTGTCCACATCTGGGGACCTTTGTTTTCCCTAATTGTATGTATTAGGGGCTAACAATCATATTTTCTATTTGGTTTTATTAAAATGTTGCTTTTCAGGCTCTTTATTTCACTGTACTACTTTGATGTAGTCTGCGTTTTGAAATCAACTAAAACAAAACTGATAAAAGAGTTAGAAACTATCAGAATGAGCTCCTGATGGATTCTCAGTTAACTCATCCTGCAGCCAGCAATAAAGAGTGCAATACAGAGGCTATAGAAGGAAAACGGTGCAAAATATTTAATGAAACCTAATTCAGAAAATAATGACGGTATGTAGTCAAAAATAAATGCATGTAAGAAAAAAAATGTTCCCACAAGGACGACATCCCTTAAAGTCAACAATTATCTCCTTGTGGTGAGAATATGGGAAAATTGCACCTTGTCCCTGGCACCTGACAAGCTGGGGTTGGGGTGGCACACTTCACATGAAGACCCCCTGCAGGAGACCCTCCTAACAGGGCATCAAGGTGAGACTTATCCAGTGGAGGGATGTTGACACCATGGTGTGAGTGTGAGGTGAGACACAAGGAGCCTGGCACACTTGTTTAGTCAAGTGTCTTCTTCATTAGCAGCAGCTGCCACATGCCGAAATCCTCACCCTGCCCTACACACCCCTCCACTGTCACCCTGCGCCAAAGTGACAACTCATTACAGAGTTTCAGTTCACATCCTTTGCAATAGTTTAGCACACGTCCATTAAACACTGGCAGGAGGTGACTTTAGCATATGTACCCAAACTGTGCCTCTGGGGTTCCCATGATAGTAAAGTAAATTCTACTAAAGGGCTAGCACCTCACTCAGGACCCCCTCCAGGCTGGGGAATAATAAGGGTCTTTCTCTGGAGGCAGGGGGCATAGCTACAGTAGGTGGAGGGGTTGCAATTGCAACCAGGCTCTGGAGCCTATGGGGTCCCAAAAGTGTCCCTTTGGTCTATATGAAAAGACCAATGTTAATAAAAACTTGCAATAATTGGGTGCCCCATTGCGGTCCATGAGCTTCAATCTACTGGGGGGTCCAGTATGTCCATATATATGACATTAATTTTAATAACCCCTTTGTAATACCTAGTTTCTCCTCTGGGAGTGCTGCAGAGAAATTGAGCACTATCCTGAGAAAAGTAGATGTCAGAACACATAGAATCCAATAAAGGCTTCCTTCCTTTTAAAACAAGTATCATAACATCAGCAACAAATGTATCCCACCTTGCTGATGTTATGATACCTCTTTTATTTGCTCAATAAAGAAGGAAGCACTTGTTGGATTCTATGTGGTCCGACGTCTACTTTGCTCTGGATATTGTATCAGCCCAGCCGACGGGCAATGAGTCAAGACCTGGGTCCTGCTTTGGATTGTCCTAGAATATTCATATGGTGAGCAGAACGCTCTCCATTATCTCACAAATTGAGCCCTGACTGCTACCCGTGTTTGTCCAAAAATAAGACAGTGTCTTATATTTTTTTCCCTTCGAAAAAAAGGACTAGGACTTATTTTTGGGGTACGGCTTATATTAGTCCAAGATTAAGCAATTAAACATTTATGTTTGAACAAAAAAATCAACAATTTTATGGGGCTGCAGTATATTGGTTGTTGAAGTCAGAATTCAGGAGTGGAGCAAGGAGCAGTTACCCTTCTACTGGTACAGTATACAGTACGGTACTTACCTATAAAGATGAGCAATCTGCGGGGAGCAGACCTTGGTGGTGGACATGCGGACTTGGGAAAGGGGACTTGGGAGTGGAGCAGGGAGTAGCTACCCTACTACTGGTACAGTATACACAGTATACAGTACAGTACTTACCCAAAAAAGATGAGCTGGAGGCAGCAGGACTCAGGACGCATTGTTCAATTTTGCTCAGGACCTGTAGTTACAGAGCCCATGTGACACACAACCAATCAGCACCCAGAGTAAGAAGGCAGGACACACTGACTCCGGATGCTGAATGCTCACGGATCACAAGGGCTCCACGATTGAGGACATATATATCACGATGGGAACATATAAACCAGGATGGGAACATATATACTTGGAGGGGCCCAGAATAAGGACATATGTTCTAAAATAGGGATTAAACAAACTAAGTAAAAGTCCATGCAGCACACAGCTATCACCAATGATGCACAGTGCTAACAAGCCATATTTGTTTTACTTAGTTGTTTAATCTCTGTGCCCCATGCTTGCACCAGTTCACACTGGTCTGCTGAGTGCTGTGCAGCTTTTCTGTATTATATATTATATGGAGCTGCAGACTCCATTGCTGCAATGTGCACCCTCATTAAACCTACAGGTGATGGAGGGTTTAGATGGTGCCCGCCCACCGCGAGGTGGGGGGTGGACAAGGAGGGCTTGGATGTCAGATAGGGCTCATCAGACCTGGAGTCACTTTGTCGTAGTTGATGAGCAAGCAGACATTGGCCAATGTATGTACCAAGAACTCCAGATTAAAAGAAAGATTATTGAGTTTTTTGAAAAACGTAAGTTTTGAATTTTTTCCTCAAACAAATATGGCTTGTTAGCACTGTGCATCATTGGTGATAGCTGTGTGCTGCATGGACTTTTACTTAGTTTGTTTAATCTCTGTGCCCCATGCTTGCACCAGTTCACACTGGTCTGCTGAGTGCTGTGCAGCTTTTCTGTATTATTCTAAAATAGGGACCTATATACCAGGATGGGCCCAGAATGGGGACACATACGCCAGGATGGGAGACATATTTACCAGGATGGAGAGCATACAGTATATACCAGGATGGGGGACATATATACCAGGATGAGGATATATATACCTGGAAGGGACTAAGGATGGGAGACATTAGTACAGGATGGGGCACATTAATACATAATGGGGAAGGCCAACTCATATGTCTTTATAGAATTTAGAGCACTACAAGGGTGAAAACATCTGACTAACATACCGGGGGGGGGGGGGAGTCAAAGATTTGCATTGGCGCCCATCAAACTCTTGCTACCATATACCAGCACTTCATGATTCTGAGAGTTTAACTACTGAGACCCCACAGCTGGGAATAGATGCATGTTGTATTTGGGTTTCTTTAATAGTCCTATAGATAACAAATGGAGTAGAGGTTGAGCATGTGCACATGTGCTCCTTCCAAGATAAGCCTTGTAGAGCCCCATCCTTCAGATTGCCAGGGTTTTCAGTGGTAGGGCTCATTATGATCAGTAAGTTATTCCCCATTGTATGTATTATACGTGGAACTCATCTAGGGGAATGTCCCAACATTAGCTGAGCAGTAATTGCATGTTTGTGGTTGACTATAAACTTTATAATCTCATCATATTCCTTCCCATTAACTCCAAGGGAGATGAAATCATCAGGATTCCAGTATGAGTTAAAAGCCTGTAATGCAGCATGCGGTGGAGTGTGACCGATGGCCTGAGACAATGTCATGCAGGATGTCCCATAATGTCAATGTTTTACTAAGTTTACTGCATCACTAAAGACTGATACCCAACTGGTGAGACACCCTGACCCTCCGTGAGAGGAGGACGGGCCGCAGTCTGCTAATTCTCAAGAAGGTAGATATAGATAGATAGATAGATAGATAGATAGATAGATAGATAGATAGATAGATAGTAGATTTGGAGCTCCGTATCAGAAAAAATGCATTTTGCAGTCAGTGTCAGACTGGGGCGGCAGGGGCCCACCAGTAACATTGACTTTGGGGGCCCACTGATCAACTACATACAAATATTACATTCACAAATGTACCTATGAATCTATATAATAATATACTGGGTAGTTTGTAAAATGAATGAAACATACATAGTGAAGCAAGTGTATTGTGCCAATTACTGATCATATTTAGAGGGTACTGCAAAGGGACCCACCAGAGGATTTCCCTATTCTCCTGCAGGCCAGTTCGAGCATGTTTGTAGTATGTAAAATGACTGCATTTAGGGGTCCTAAAACCATCCTGCGCATCATACATTTGATATAAAGTCTAGCAGAATTAGGCTGCAGCTTACGTTTTGACACTTCGTTGGCCATCAACCAAGCCTTGTTAGTATTTCCTCATTCCCATTTAGTTTGTCTTTATAGTAATAAGGTTTTACATGGACCATAAATCTGTGGAATGTCACTTTATTTTCTTAGGATCGTCCTCATTCCAAAACATCCAAAAAACCAATATTATGAAGTCAAGCAAAACAGCAATCATCACCAATATATAATTAGGTTTATTGCCCAAGCTGGAGAAGACAATGGGGTCACTTAATGTATACGAGAGTGAACCAGAAGAACAAGGACAAATAGGTCATGTACAACAAGATGTAATAAAGCTATGGGTTCACTTTATCCTGAAGGAAATTATATGGAAGCGATTTTGAATTACTGGTATAGACCGGTCATAGTTACACTAAGGTGCTAAGGGTGCTTCATGCACTTTGAGGTATCACAATAGGAGCAAGTGAATTATGGGTTGCATAGAGGTGTGGACATACCATTGGTGCTACCTGTGCAGTCACAACGAGCACCAAGAGGAAAGGGGGCCCATTTTCATGCCCATAACAAGTGCAATTGTACATTATGGTGAGCTATTGGTCTGCAAAGGGCCCATATATTGTTTTTGAATAGGGGCCAAGTAATTATGTACCACTGCAATCAGCTGAAATTGGTGTAGGCAGGGATGCCATCAGAAACTTCAGGGCCCCTCAATGGCAAAATTTTGGGGCCCCCCTGAGAGTCCACCCAGCCTCCACCCCAGCTCCGCCCCCACCCAGGCTCCACCCAGCTTGGCCTCCACCCAAACATACAACATTTATTTTTATATATAATATATATATATATATATATATATACACACACAAATTTGAGACTGGTTTGGGATGAAAACACAGTAGCTATATACACAATAGAGACTATTGCTGGCTGTACACACAAGAGAGAATACACAATAGATGCTGCTGCTGGCTGTACACAATGCATATACAATAGAGATTGCTGCTGGCTGTATACACATCAGAGAATGTACAATAGAGACTACTGCAAGCTCTATACACAATAGAGACTGCTGCTGGCTGTATATACAATAGAGACTGCTGCTAGCTGTATACACAATAGACAGCTGTGTGCCGTATACACAAGAGAGACGTTTATGTGGCGCCTCTGCGGATCCAGTCACCACTGAGGTACTGTACCCCTGTTAGGGTGTAGTATGCCACTCTCGTGTAAGAGGGGCACAGACCAGTGCCGGGAATACCCAGGCCACGCACTACACTAGGTCCAGGTCAGGGTTAGGGTGAGATTGCTCCTACAGCAGAGCACAGTCCCTGATCCTGTCTGGAAGGAGGAACAGGGTAGTGGGGATGGGAGGAGAGAAAGTAGTTAAAGGGAGCACCTGGGAGGAGTGAAGTTAGGAAGCACACACATAGATGACGTGGGACACATGACAGAGGGTATAAATAGAGTGTGAAAGGTCTAGAAGCAGGACAATTGAACAGCAAAGAGAGAGACAGTTGAACAGCGAAGAACAGTTGAACAGCAAGAGTCGAGTTGGAGGGAAGCTAGAGGAAGGAAGCCGGTCAGAGAAGGAAAAGAACTTCAGAGAAGTGTCCAGAGGACAGGAGCTAGTGAGCGCTCGTCTTGAGGCCTGACTGAAGAAGAGAGAAAGAGGACCAGGTGGCTTCAGGAGGAAGAGAGGGTCCCAGAGGCAAGGACAGTGGGCAATCCTCCCGTGGGGCTCGTATCCATTGTCAGGCGCAGGCAGTTGAGTGACCAGGCCACAGAACAGGGGCACTGGGACCCTATGACTAGTGGAGAAGACAGATCAGGCTCAGCTAGCAACCCAGAGACTGTGTACTTCCATGGTGACACAGTCGACAACCGCACACACTCTGCTGAAAAGGTGGCAAAGAGGGAGTTAAGGAGAAATACTGCAGATTGACCCCTAAGAAAAACTCCAAATTATATATGGTCTGACTCACCGGGCCGGGGACTCCGGTTTAGACAGGCAGTAGCTTCTTCCTCCTTGTCACGGGTGGACCGCGCCTGCCGGTAGTGGGGCCCGGTTGAGTGCAGATCAAAAAGTTGAAGACGTCTTGCGGGAACAGATTAAGGGGTTAATTGTTTCGTGACGCCACCTATGAGTAGTTCGGTAAGTCTGACCGACGCTGCGGGGCCTCCGGGGGATGGATAGCAGCTAGATGGAACGCTCCCCACAGGCTGAGCGTGATCCCCGAGCCAGGAGCTACTTAAGATGTTGTGCGGCAGCTGTGGTTACCTTGTGTGCAGACAGACGTAGTCATAAGGAAGCACGGACACTGTAAGTCTCTGTAACGGGTCCTTTACTGTAACCAGCAAGCAATATATGGCATACAGTTAATGGGTAGTGGACCGGGTGGACTCAGCAGTGATAGGTGTCCCTCAGAGATCCGCGGTGTTCCTCCATTCTAACTAAGTAGGTTGCCGTTGTCGCCCGGGAATACCAGGTCGGGTACAGGGAGGCTGCTTGAATGCCCTATCCGGGGTATACGTTCCGGATGCTTTGGGGAGCCTTGGGTCCCTTGGTGGGTACACCGCTGGTTAGATGACTGGATTTGGCGGTGGTGGGGTGCTCCTGTAAAGCGATTCCTCCACTCTTCTGGTTTGCATAGCAGAGCTGAACTGCTGCTAGCTTCGGTACCAGCAAACCGGCTGTATAAGGGCGCGGGGTGGTTTTGAGCCCGCATAATGATGCCCGTAGTCCGGTTGGTAATGCACCGAGAGTAATGGTGCTCAACCGTGGTGACGGTAGGGAGATGGCCGGTAGAAGATGGCCAGGGGGCCGCACGGGACTGTGCGAGCCCCCTCTCCTAGGTTGCAGAGCTGGGAATCTGCAGAGGTCTTCTAGGTTGCTGTTACTTGCAGACCGACTCCTCCAGACTCACTATTCTAAACTTAAACTTCCACTACACACTACCCTTGCACTCCGCCCACCAGGACCTTGATTGGCCCTCTATGCTAAGTGAGGCATGCAGAGTATGGATCTCTAAGTTAACCAGATGACTGCTGGGTCAGAGAATATTGCTGCTGCATTTATGGCTGCAATACCCTCCTGTGACGCACTCGTTGCGGGGCGCCACAAGTCCAGCACTTAGGTCTTTGCTTCTGATTCTTTATTAGAAATTCAACGCCATCACATCAAGGGCAACCAATGTGTAAACCGACATGTTTCAACAGATAATGTCTTAAGGGGGTGTCACACGCGTCAATATCGCCTGCACGATATCGGCTGCACGTGACGTTGCAGCGATATTGACGCGTGTGACATACTGCATCAACCAGCGATAAATCGCTGGTTGATGATCGCCAGGTTTCAGAACCAGCTCTGAAACCTGGCGATTGTCGCCCGGTGGACACGCAGCATCGCTGCGTGTGACACCGGGACTAGCGATATTCCAGCTCCCAGCGCCTGTCACAAGCGCTGGGAGCTGGTATCCAAGGTACACTGCGGGTAACTAGGCAGCGCGCGCTGCCTAGACACCCGACGTGTACCTTAGTTACCAGCCTCCTCCGCTCACTGGGTGAGCGGAGGAGGCTGGTAACTAAGGTACACGTCGGGTATCTAGGCAGCGCGCGCTGCCTAGTTACCCGCAGTGTACCTTGGAGACCAGGCTGCTCCCGCTTCCAGCAGGCTGGCAGCGGGAGCAGGACATCGTGGAAACGATATTTAAATCGTTTCCATGATGTCACTGGTCAATTGATCGCTGGTGAGTCTGTCTGTGTGACAGCTCACCAGCGATCAGCCGTCAATGTCGTCAGCGATCAGATCGCTGACGACATTGACGCGTGTGACACCCCCTTTAGTTGTGGCTCAAAGGTGCAACCTAACATTTGTGCTGGACTCATATATAATTTTGGATCTGCATCTCGGCCCAGAGCCAAGACTGTGTCCATGCACCGTCTACTGCAGCCAGAGGTCCACTGATTACACCTGGTGGGCTGAAATCTCCATCCACCCTTTTCCTCCTACTACTTAAGGATAACCCACAGCTACTGGCTCAGAGCTGTGTGTGGCGAGGCACAAGGCAGGAGGGCGAAGCAAGCGCAGTGTGAGACAGCAGAGGAAGGAAAGAGAAGGGGTACCGATTACGTGCCATCTTGCTACCCGGGAGTAGCCGGATCCCTGTCTCTGAGAACCCAGCACTCAGCGGGCTATTGCACAGTGACTGTGAGTAAAAGATCTGAAGACTGCAACCTGCTGTGTCTGTGAACTTTCTTGACACTTCATGAGCACCAGAAACATAACTACCAACTAACCCAGGTACTATCTGCTGCTCTGGGGGTCAGCCCTACCCGTAGAGGGCTTCACAACACTGCTGCATCAATACCATCATCCCCCAGAGGAACTGCCGTGCAGCGGCGGCCATCTATAGCTGCAACCTGCGGGTGGTGTCACAATTATCCCCAGGTCTGGTCATCCCTTTCCTAATGAGCCCTCCTCGCCCCATGACCTTCCCTAAAGGAGAGAGCCACCCACACTGAACTTTTAATGACTGCCAGGGTCACGGAGCTGAGTCTCAAGCCCTGTGACTCCCGTGAAGCCTCAATGCCTGGTTCCAAGTATCCTAAGGCCCTGGAGAGGCGTGTCAACTTGACGTCAGAAACAGGATCCTCCTGCCCAGTAAAACGGGCTTTGTGCGTCTTACTAAAGGTGTTTAAGAACTTTGAACTGTGCTCAGTAAAAAGAACAAGTGCCATGACTATCAAGGAGGGAGTGGTGCAGCCTGCCTTAGTGGGTCGGGTCACTGAGAAGCGCGAAAAGCCATACCCACCCACCAAAGGAACTCTTGTGCAGCATTAGCTGCCAGTGGGCAAGAGAGATTCACCCAGAGTTGTGGCCAACAGCACCCAGAGAGAGAACCGCCCAGAGAAGGGATCAGGAGACCGGGAGAGTCACACACGCAGGAGCAATATGGCAGTGAAGTACTCAGACGTCATCGTGGAGGAAGACATGGGGAAGCTGTCGTTCCTGGACCCAGGGTTCCTGCAGAGCGAGGTCGAGAGCCTGGGTCAGCAGTTGAGAATGGACCAGGTGGAGGCAGTGAAAGTGTGTAAAGACAACTTGCTGAACAAGATGACCTGGAAGTGGATGCCGTCAGGACCACCGTCTCCAGCCCTGGAGGAGGAAGCATTGGTCTGCACCAAGGCAGATGAAGGTACCAACATACCCCTGGTTGCTGACGACAACCTGGTGGGACCCATAGACACTCCGTCCCCCCTTGCGCAAGGCTGGGATTGTAAAGATCTGCAGTGGGACCAATCTGTATTCCAACATAGGTTGGTGGCCCCACTAGAGCCAAAGATATATGCAGAGCAGGAGGTCATCAGATGGGTCGACCAGGGGAACTCACTAGTGGACTTCCCAGGACATACCAGGAAGGGAAGGCCCATGGTGGAGAGTTTAAGCTGGGCGGATTACTGCCGCCAGCAAGAAGCCACAGCAGAAGACCTGGCTGCGAGGTACAGTGCAAACAAAGAAGTGCTGCCCTGGCTGCGGAAGAAGCCACAGTCCAACATGTGGTGTTGTAGTCAGTGCAGCCATGTAATGAACCCTCCTCACCTCATGACCTTCTTTAAAGGGAGAGCCACCCACACCAAACTTTTAATGACACCCCTAGGGTCACAGAGCCGGGTCTCAACTCCTGTGACTCCCGTGAAGCCTCAAAGCCCAGTTCCGAGTATCCTAAGTCCCTGGAGGGGCATGTCATATACACATTAGATTGAGACTGTCGGCTGTGTGCACATTAGAAAATGCTGCCGGCCGTATACACATTAGAGACTGCTGCTGGCCATATACACATTAAAGACTTCCAGCTGTATATCTTATATACACAGCATTATATTGTATACACAGGTCCACACTATATACATACAGTATATAGACACACTAAGACGGCATGTAGTGTGGACCTGTATATACAGTATAGTGCTGAGTAGAGACAGACACAGTGAGACAGACACACATACACACACATGGCGGTGATGAGTCAGGAGTCACATGATCGGTTCAGGATATGATGAAGATGGTGGGTGAACCTGTGGGCACCTGTCCATCCTGATTGGTCTGAGTGGGGCCCTGCTGTTGAGGAAACGGCCCGCTCCCTGCATGTCCGTTGCCCTGCCCCCTGTATGTCGCAGCTTGCCGGACCCCTCTGCTTCAGTGGGCCCCTGGCAATCAGGCCAGTGAGCCCCTAATGGTGGCCCTGGGTGTAGGAACTTGGCAGCCAGTGTTAAGTTTTCTGCAGCGTCACCATAGGGGAATAGAAGAATTACACCGTCCTGTTACATTCAATAGGCTGTTAGTCTGGTGCATAGACATGATGGGTCCTCCAGAGTGAAAGACGCTGTGAAAAATCACATATTTAAAATTGGGTTTTAAGACCTAGTCCCTGTAAAGGCAGTCTTCAAGTGGAAAGGTCGCCTTAAAGCCAGACATAGATGATCAAGATTTTTAATTCAGTTAGTATGTGTTGAGGGTCCTGCCGCAGGGGCCCCAGCAGTCGTGGGTGAAACAGCCCTGGTGATGCAGCATGTGCCAAAGTGCAAAAGTTCAGTTAAGAATTGCCCTCGGTGAGGGCCAAAGCACACACAGAGTCAATTTAACTTTTAAATGTTGATTTACCCAAACAATCTCGTGAAACATGGGCACCAAGCTAAAACTTTACTTTCTTAGGCTGGCTTCACATCGCGGCAGCATCAGGTCCGGGGCTGTCCGAAGTGATTCGGACAGCCCCAGACCCGATTTGCAAATAGAACTGGAGGGCACATATGCCCTCCGGTCCGGTTTGCAGCCGGATGCCGCTGATAGCAGCTGCTGCAATTTCAAGATCGCGGCTAGCGGGGAGCTAGCCATGGTCCTGAAATCACAGCAGGGGACCGCCGGTGGCGCTGAAGTTTAGCAGCCCCTGGTGTCCGGTTCCCGAATCCTCCTGGATCCTCCCGGGTCTGAGCAATCCGGCGCCATAGACTCCCATATTAGGGAGCGCCGGATCGCCCCGGATCCAGGAGGATCCTATTTGGGCAGATTTTTCGCCTGGATACAAAAATGTTGCAAGCAATGTTTTTATGTCCGGGTGGAAAATCCGAATTCCCCCGGATCCTGCCGGACAGATGGAAACCGGATGGCAGCTATTTGCCATCCAGTTCCTTCCAGCCCCATAGGGCTACAAAATCGGGTCCAAGGCTGTCAGGTTTACCTGATCGTGCCGCGGTGTGAAACCGGCCTTAGGGGTAATCATTTTTGGTGCAGACTGCTCTCGCCGTCCCAGTACCTCTAGGTTCTCGCCCACTACGTTCAGCATCATAGCATCCCACTGTAAATTCATTAAGTGTCTTTTGGCTCCAGCCCAACTCTTCCCATAGGGACCTGCTCCTTAGATATCGTTAGGGCCACCTTTTAGACAGAAGTTCCTTTACCATCAGCACTGTGTCACTAGTAAATTTACCACAGCCGTACTGAAAGCATCAGTCGCTTCCTAAGAAGCCACCAAGGGCAAGGGTTGAATATCATCATCGGTGAGTCATGCTGGCCTACATCGTTGGCCCACCTCCCAGCTGCCCACACTAAGGCGGCCGTCACACGGTGAGATATCTTTAACGATATTGTAAGCGATCACGTGCACGCGCAATCGCTTACAATATCGCTCACATCGCTGGTGAGATGTCACACAGACAGACTCACCAGCGATGTGGAGCCGCGATCTCGCTGGTAACTATGGTACACATCAGGTAACTAGGCGCCGCGCGTCGCTTAGTTACCCGACGTGTACCATAGTTACCATCTCCCAGCATAGGGCGCGGTCGCTGGGAATGGATCATCGTGGTGTCATACACCACGATGATGCAGATCGTTGCATCGTTCATCGCTAGATCTGAGAACCGAACCTCAGATCAGCGATGTCACGATCAAGCGATTTACCATCGTAAATCGCTTGATTACATGCAACGATATCTTGCCCGATATCGCTTAAGCGATCAAAAAGGAGATCGCTTAAACGATATCGGGCAAGATATCGTTCCGTGTGACGGCCCCCTAAGGGGTACGTCACACACAGCGATATCGCTGAAATCAGCTGTTGTGAGGTCGCTGATCGCTGCACATCCTTCAGGACCATTTTTTGGTCCTTGGCCTCCTGCTGGTCAGCACGTATCGCTGCATGTGACAGCGAGAGACCAGTGACCTCACAGGCTTGTAACCATGATAAACACCGGGTAACTAAGCAGCACACGCTGCCTAGATACCCGGTGTTTATCATGGTTACCATCGCTAAGCGGGAGGACGCTGGTAACCATGATAAACAGCGGGTAACTAAGCAGCACGCGCTGCCTAGATACCCGGTGTTTATTATGGTTACCATCGCTAAGCAGGAGGACGCTGGTAACCATGATAAACAGCGGGTATCAAGGCAGCGCATGCTGCCTAGATACCCGCAGTTTATCATGGTTACCAGCGTCCTCCCGCTTACCCAGCGATGTGAAAGTCGGCTCCCTGGTCGCTGAGGAGATCTGCCTGTTTGACAGCTCCCCAGCAACCACACAGTGATGTTCTAGTTGTTTTCGGGATCGCTGGAACATCGCTGTGTGTAACGGCACCCTAACATTTCAGGGTAACCCAGAGGATCAGATTAAATTAACAGAGGGGGCTGTAAATTCCTATTACTCCTGATTTTCTCTCCTTTCTAGGGGACTCTCCTGATTTTACAGTAGAAGCCCTTTTATAGACTGGACCCCAATCTAAGGAATATCAATAATAATTATTAATTACCTTACGTAACTACAGGGGCTCGGGGAGCAGTCTTCACCTTTAGCCACTAGGTGGCTACATACACACCATTAAATACATAACCTTCACATGTAGATATAAACACACTGTACCATCCTAAGCAGGGTGACAGCAACACAGGGGCGGAACTACCGTGGTGCAGCTGGTGCAGCTGCACCAGGGCCCCGTCCAGCTAGGGGGCCCCTGAGGCTCCAGCGGTAGGTCCGGTCCCCTGTCATACAGAAGGGGGTGGCAGCGGCGGTAGTACTGTCTGCAGCAATTAATGTGTGGTCCCGGGGGTGGTGTGTGTGTGCTGTCGGGTGTCAGCGCTGCACTGTTCTGGCCATTAAGTCTCCGGGGGGAAAGGGGTTGCTGTCGGGTGTCAGCGCGCGGTACGGGTGTGACATTGAGTCCCGGGGGGGGGGGGGGTGCTGTCGGGTGTCAGCGGTGCTGCACACCCGCGGTACTGTTGTGGCATTGAGCCCCTCTGCTGTCGGAGGCTGGTGTCAGCTGCGCCGCGCACCCGCGGCTCTTTTCTTATATTGAGTCCTGGGGGGAAGTGCTGATGATAGCCTTCAGTAAGCTATCAGTAAGAAGGGAGGGAGGGCGGGGGGGTTGTTGATGGAGCGGCAGCATTTCTTTGATGCAGAGGGGGCTGGGAGGGTCGGCGCTGCTCCACTTCCGGCTCTTCCGTGGAGGCAGGCATCACGCCCTCTCCAGAAGTCAGAAGGGACCCGGTGAGCAAGCTGACTGACTGAGGATACTGAGGGCTCCAGGTAAGAGCCCAGGGCTTTGGTCTGGTGGGGAGGGAAACAGTCTGTGAACACAGCACTGCAGTGCACACCAACATGATTTGGGGGGTTGGGGGGGGCAGGATTTGGATGCCTCAAGGAAGGGACATTCCTGGGGCCCCAAGGACCCCCCCTTCAGAAGGGGATGGGGGTCATGGGGGCCCCAGGACCCCCCTTCCTTGATGCAGCCGATCTCCCCAAGCTTGGGGATAAGCTTGGATGCATCAAGGAAGGGGGTGTCCTGAGGCCCCAGGCCCCCCCCCCTTCAGAAGGGGGTCCTGGGGGAGAAGCTCGGCTGCATCAAGAAAGGGGGGCCCCCAGGACTCGTAGGAGCCCCCTCCTTCTTTAATGCAGCTGAGCTTCTCCCCCAGGACCTCCCCTAGGGCCCCCCCTTCCTTGATGCAGCCGAGCTTCTCCCCCAGGCATATAGGGTGAGAAGAAGCACTATCAAGAAAGTGAACCTCATACAGGGGAGAGGATTACAAAAGAAAGGAGAACAGAGGGGTGGCTATCTACTTATATAAGGCCGTATGTTGTCCGCACTTCCGTCCCCGTATCCCAGAATGCACCGCGGGGACAGAAGTGCGCCTGCCGCCATATTGGATATGGGCACTGGCACCGCCGCACATTCCACTGCCAGTAGCTGCCATGCCCACCACCAGACCGCTCCCAGCTGCACATCCCGCCGCCAGCAGCCGCCATGGCCAGCACCAGCCACCGGACCGCTCCCAGCTGCACATCCCGTCGCCAGCAGCCGCCATGGCCAGCACCAGCCACTGGATCGCTCCCCGCTGCAATCTCGCCGCCAGCAGCCGCCATGGCCAGCTCCAGCCACCGGACCGCTCCCAGCTGCACATCTCGCCGCCAGCAGCCGCCATGGCCAGCACCAGCCACCCAGCTGCACATCTCGCCGCCAGCAGCCGCCATGCCCAGTACCAGCCACCGCCACCGGACCGCTCCCCGAAGCCCAGCCTGGTACAAGGGGAGCTCCAACACCCACCATGGAGCCCCAATCTGACCCTATGCTCCTCCACCATTAACCCCCTCCATCCTGCGTTGACCACCGAGCCTCCATCCTGCGCTGACCACCTCATTCCCGGTTCAAGCTTCCATCAACGATGGGTGGGAACGGGTGAGACCGGAAGGGGGTGTGTAGGTGTGTGTCTGTGTGTGTGTGTCCACTTAGCCACACCCTGCATCCCCCCGCCGTACCGATCCTCGCCCTCCGATGCTATAGCATCAGGCACACATCTACTTTATATATATCCTCCTTGAGGCTGTCTTGGGCTATATATGTCATACCAGGCTATGCTGGGCTGTATATATTAACTGGAGGCTGTTTTTTGGGCTGTGTATATTACTTGGAGGCTATGCTGGGCTGCATACATTACCTGGAGGCTGTGCTAGTCTGTATATATTACCTGGAGGCTGTGCTGGGCTGTAGTGTATATGTTACCTGGCAGCTGTGCTGGACTGTATATGTTACCTGTAGGCTGTGCTGGGCTGTATATATTACCTGGCGGCTGTGCTGGACTGTATATATTACCTGGCGGCTGTGCTCAGCTGTATATATTACCTGGAGGCTGTGCTGGACTGTTTATATTACCTGGAGGCTGTGCTGGACTGTATATATTACCTGGCGGCTGTGCTCAGCTGTATATGTTACCTGTAGGCTGTGCTGGGCTGTATATATTACCTGGCGGCTGTGCTGGACTGTATATATTACCTGGCGGCTGTGCTGGGCTGTATATATTACCTCGAGACTGTGGTGGACTGTATATATTAGGCTGTGATGGACTGTATAATTACTTGGAGGCTGTGGTGGACTGTATATATTAGGCTGTGATGGACTGTATATATTAACTCAGGGGCGGACCCAGACTGTAGTGGGCCCTGGTGCAAGAAATTTTTCGGGGGCCCCCCCATAGTGGCGACAAAGTAATGTAATCATATAGATTGTAATATTTATTTACAACGCATCTATCAAATCTAAATAGTAAAGTTGTTTAATTTTTTTAATATGATCCTAAAAACTAATAGGAAGATAGTTGTTACCTACCTACCCGTTCTACCTACCACTTGCATAAGTCTGTCACAAACCTCTCTAGCCAGTTTTCTGCAGCCGCTAACAGGTCAGGACAGCGGCACCCGCAGTCCTGACTTATCAGTATCAGGAACTGCGTGCGCTGCACACAGGACTGGAGGGTATAATAGCCCCCTAGTCCTGTGTGCTGATCCGGTCCGCGGCTGTCAGGAGCCTCCCGGACAGAACCGGACCGGATCATGCCACAGTGTGAAGCGGCCCTTAGCCGATCTGGCCAGCGATGTCGGAAGCGATGCGCGGGTGCCCGCTCGGTTCCGACATCGCTGGCCAGCTGTCACACAGAATCGCTGCGGCCGGCGACACCGCAGCGATGCGGGCGGTGACATCGCTCGCTGGGTTGGGCTCAGCCCAGCGAGCGATCCACAGCAACGCTGCGGTATAGGCTGGATCACCGCCGACATCGCTCTGGCGATGTCACACGGCGCGATCCAGCCTTATCGCAGGTTGACAGGTTTACAGTTCTTCCCGTAAACCTGTCAACCTGCGACCAGGGATAAAACGCGGTCGCGCCGCTCGTTTACACAGCGTGACGTCGCTAGCGACATCGCTGATACGTCACTTTTTCGGCGATGTCGCTAGCGATGTCGCCAGGTGTGACGGCACCATAAGACACTAAATTAAAGAGGACCTGCCACCCCCTGGTGCTTGGCAAACTGAATGCAGTACTAAATGCAGTGTGTCTGCTGCATTCAGGGAAGGGGTACCCCATGTTTCTAACCACCCTGTAAGCTCTTAAAAATACTTTTGAAAGTGTACAGATAAGGAGTCCAGAGGAACTTACTCATTATAGAGTCATCGTTGTTCTCCGGTGTCCTCCCACCCTCTTCCTCTCTGTGCTGCCTCCAGCCCTCTCTGTTCCACATCCTGGCTCTGTGTGTCTATCCTCCTCGCCTGCAAATGCGCCTCAGTGTTGGAAGTGACGCAGGCGCAGGGTGAGCAGGTCCCGCCAGTGAAACGCCTCCTGCCAGTGACATCGGTGCCGGATTCCGCCCTGCTCCAGATTATACTGTATTCATACAGCGGGGCGGGTTCCGGTGCTGATGTCACACGCTTCATTCAGTGCTGCATTCAGTTTGCATAGCTCCAGGACGGGGGTTACAGGTCCTCTTTAAAAGCAATGACTATTTCCCCAAAATGGTGCAAATTTTTCACAACAAAAAACTGGCAGAAAGCTTTATCAATTTACAAAAATAATGTTGGTAGGGTAAGAGGGACACATAAGTGGAAAACACAATACAGCGGTACGTTTATCACATGCTGGACACTAATAGGCATACCTACCTATTGTTGTCTATAAGACTTTGCTGAGATGTCACTAAGTAGTAGGACAGGAAGAAAAAATGTTCATACGGCACTACTATTCACATAAAGATGAGATGACATAATCTGTGATGAATCAGATGACACAAAAATTAGCAATACCTACTAGAAAACATTTTACTGCTAAAACGTCTAAATATTAGTGATGGATCATGGGCGAACCACGGATGCTCAGGGTCCGGAGACTGGCCCGAACTACAGTACAGCCCTGCACAGTCAGACTCCAAATAACATACACAACTCAGCATAGCCTCCAGTTAATATATACAGTCCATCACAGCCTAATATATACAGTCCACCACAGCCTCCAAGTAATTATACAGTCCATCACAGCCTAATATATACAGTCCACCACAGTCTCGAGGTAATATATACAGCCCAGCACAGCCGCCAGGTAATATATACAGTCCAGCACAGCCGCCAGGTAATATATACAGCCCAGCACAGCCTACAGGTAACATATACAGCTGAGCACAGCCGCCAGGTAATATATACAGTCCAGCACAGCCTCCAGGTAATATAAACAGTCCAGCACAGCCTCCAGGTAATATATACAGCTGAGCACAGCCGCCAGGTAATATATACAGTCCAGCACAGCCGCCAGGTAATATATACAGCCCAGCACAGCCTACAGGTAACATATACAGTCCAGCACAGCTGCCAGGTAACATATACACTACAGCCCAGCACAGCCTCCAGGTAATATATACAGACTAGCACAGCCTCCAGGTAATGTATGCAGCCCAGCATAGCCTCCAAGTAATATACACAGCCCAAAAAACAGCCTCCAGTTAATATATACAGCCCAGCATAGCCTGGTATGACATATATAGCCCAAGACAGCCTCAAGGAGGATATATATAAAGTAGATGTGTGCCTGATGCTATAGCATCGGAGGGCGAGGATCGGTACGGCGGGGGGATGCAGGGTGTGGCTAAGTGGACACACACACACAGACACACACCTACACACCCCCTTCCGGTCTCACCCGTTCCCACCCATCGTTGATGGAAGCTTGAACCGGGAATGAGGTGGTCAGCGCAGGATGGAGGCTCGGTGGTCAACGCAGGATGGAGGGGGTTAATGGTGGAGGAGCATAGGGTCAGATTGGGGCTCCATGGTGGGTGTTGGAGCTCCCCTTGTACCAGGCTGGGCTTCGGGGAGCGGTCCGGTGGCGGTGGCTGGTACTGGGCATGGCGGCTGCTGGCGGCGAGATGTGCAGCTGGGTGGCTGGTGCTGGCCATGGCGGCTGCTGGCGGCGAGATGTGCAGCTGGGAGCGGTCCGGTGGCTGGAGCTGGCCATGGCGGCTGCTGGCGGCGAGATTGCAGCGGGGAGCGATCCAGTGGCTGGTGCTGGCCATGGCGGCTGCTGGCGACGGGATGTGCAGCTGGGAGCGGTCCGGTGGCTGGTGCTGGCCATGGCGGCTGCTGGCGGCGGGATGTGCAGCTGGGAGCGGTCTGGTGGTGGGCATGGCAGCTACTGGCAGTGGAATGTGCGGCGGTGCCAGTGCCCATATCCAATATGGCGGCAGGCGCACTTCTGTCCCCGCGGTGCATTCTGGGATACGGGGACGGAAGTGCGGACAACATACGGCCTTATATAAGTAGATAGCCACCCCTCTGTTCTCCTTTCTTTTGTAATCCTCTCCCCTGTATGAGGTTCACTTTCTTGATAGTGCTTCTTCTCACCCTATATGCCTGGGGGAGAAGCTCGGCTGCATCAAGGAAGGGGGGGCCCTAGGGGAGGTCCTGGGGGAGAAGCTCAGCTGCATTAAAGAAGGAGGGGGCTCCTACGAGTCCTGGGGGCCCCCCTTTCTTGATGCAGCCGAGCTTCTCCCCCAGGACCCCCTTCTGAAGGGGGGGGGGCCTGGGGCCTCAGGACACCCCCTTCCTTGATGCATCCAAGCTTATCCCCAAGCTTGGGGAGATCGGCTGCATCAAGGAAGGGGGGTCCTGGGGCCCCCATGACCCCCATCCCCTTCTGAAGGGGGGTCCTTGGGGCCCCAGGAATGTCCCTTCCTTGAGGCATCCAAATCCTGCCCCCCCCAACCCCCCAAATCATGTTGGTGTGCACTGCAGTGCTGTGTTCACAGACTGTTTCCCTCCCCACCAGACCAAAGCCCTGGGCTCTTACCTGGAGCCCTCAGTATCCTCAGTCAGTCAGCTTGCTCACCGGGTCCCTTCTGACTTCTGGAGAGGGCTGATGCCTGCCTCCACGGAAGAGCCGGAAGTGGAGCAGCGCCGACCCTCCCAGCCCCCTCTGCATCAAAGAAATGCTGCCGCTCCATCAACAACCCCCCCGCCCTCCCTCCCTTCTTACTGATAGCTTACTGAAGGCTATCATCAGCACTTCCCCCCAGGACTCAATATAAGAAAAGAGCCGCGGGTGCGCGGCGCAGCTGACACCAGCCTCCGACAGCAGAGGGGCTCAATGCCACAACAGTACCGCGGGTGTGCAGCACCGCTGACACCCGACAGCACCCCCCCCCCCCCCGGGACTCAATGTCACACCCGTACCGCGCGCTGACACCCGACAGCAACCCCTTTCCCCCCGGAGACTTAATGGCCAGAACAGTGCAGCGCTGACACCCGACAGCACACACACACCACCCCCGGGACCACACATTAATTGCTGCAGACAGTACTACCGCCGCTGCCACCCCCTTCTGTATGACAGGGGACCGGACCTACCGCTGGAGCCTCAGGGGCCCCCTAGCTGGACGGGGCCCTGGTGCAGCTGCACCAGCTGCACCACGGTAGTTCCGCCCCTGTATTAACTGGAGGCTATGCTGAGTTGTGTATGTTATTTGGAGTCTGACTGTGCAGGGCTGTACTGTAGTTCGGGCCAGTCTCCGGACCCTGAGCATCCGTGGTTCGCCCATGATCCATCACTAATATTTAGACGTTTTAGCAGTAAAATGTTTTCTAGTAGGTATTGCTAATTTTTGTGTCATCTGATTCATCACAGATTATGTCATCTCATCTTTATGTGAATAGTAGTGCCGTATGAACATTTTTTCTTCCTGTCCTACTACTTAGTGACATCTCAGCAAAGTCTTATAGACAACAATAGGTAGGTATGCCTATTAGTGTCCAGCATGTGATAAACGTACCGCTGTATTGTGTTTTCCACTTATGTGTCCCTCTTACCCTACCAACATTATTTTTGTAAATTGATAAAGCTTTCTGCCAGTTTTTTGTTGTGAAAAATTTGCACCATTTTGGGGAAATAGTCATTGCTTTTAAAGAGGACCTGTAACCCCCGTCCTGGAGCTATGCAAACTGAATGCAGCACTGAATGAAGCGTGTGACATCAGCACCGGAACCCGCCCCGCTGTATGAATACAGTATAATCTGGAGCAGGGCGGAATCCGGCACCGATGTCACTGGCAGGAGGCGTTTCACTGGCGGGACCTGCTCACCCTGCGCCTGCGTCACTTCCAACACTGAGGCGCATTTGCAGGCGAGGAGGATAGACACACAGAGCCAGGATGTGGAACAGAGAGGGCTGGAGGCAGCACAGAGAGGAAGAGGGTGGGAGGACACCGGAGAACAACGATGACTCTATAATGAGTAAGTTCCTCTGGACTCCTTATCTGTACACTTTCAAAAGTATTTTTAAGAGCTTACAGGGTGGTTAGAAACATGGGGTACCCCTTCCCTGAATGCAGCAGACACACTGCATTTAGTACTGCATTCAGTTTGCCAAGCACCAGGGGGGTGGCAGGTCCTCTTTAATTTAGTGTCTTATGGTGCCGTCACACCTGGCGACATCGCTAGCGACATCGCCGAAAAAGTGACGTATCAGCGATGTCGCTAGCGACGTCACGCTGTGTAAACGAGCGGCGCGACCGCGTTTTATCCCTGGTCGCAGGTTGACAGGTTTACGGGAAGAACTGTAAACCTGTCAACCTGCGATAAGGCTGGATCGCGCCGTGTGACATCGCCAGAGCGATGTCGGCGGTGATCCAGCCTATACCGCAGCGTTGCTGTGGATCGCTCGCTGGGCTGAGCCCAACCCAGCGAGCGATGTCACCGCCCGCATCGCTGCGGTGTCGCCGGCCGCAGCGATTCTGTGTGACAGCTGGCCAGCGATGTCGGAACCGAGCGGGCACCCGCGCATCGCTTCCGACATCGCTGGCCAGATCGGCTAAGGGCCGCTTCACACTGTGGCATGATCCGGTCCGGTTCTGTCCGGGAGGCTCCTGACAGCCGCGGACCGGATCAGCACACAGGACTAGGGGGCTATTATACCCTCCAGTCCTGTGTGCAGCGCACGCAGTTCCTGATACTGATAAGTCAGGACTGCGGGTGCCGCTGTCCTGACCTGTTAGCGGCTGCAGAAAACTGGCTAGAGAGGTTTGTGACAGACTTATGCAAGTGGTAGGTAGAACGGGTAGGTAGGTAACAACTATCTTCCTATTAGTTTTTAGGATCATATTAAAAAAATTAAACAACTTTACTATTTAGATTTGATAGATGCGTTGTAAATAAATATTACAATCTATATGATTACATTACTTTGTCGCCACTATGGGGGGGCCCCCGAAAAATTTCTTGCACCAGGGCCCACTACAGTCTGGGTCCGCCCCTGCAGCAACATAGACCCTCTTACAGGGGGACAGAAATGTAAGCTTTACTAGAAGATGATATCACTGAAGATATGGTCAGGAGTGGTCTGCATCTCCTAATCATGGTCTTGACAAGGTTTCCCATTCCCAATAACAAATTGTTTGAAGAACACATGTGGCAACGACCAATAACAAATTTGCTTTGGCCATTGTATTCTAGTATTTATTAAGCTGATTTTAGTTACATTCTAAACCTATTTTATGCAAAATTATAGTGACTTGGTGGTCATTTGGAGATCACTGTTGAAACCAGCCTCAATGGATGAGATAATTAAGTTAGAAGAGTTCCCAGGAATGTAAATGAGGAATGCCAACCTGTTCAGTGCTAATTTAACAGTAAGGGGCAAATGGAGTTAGTTCAATGCATGCGCCTGCCATACCAAAAACATTGTGGGAAAACTTCAAGTTGAAAGGTGAAGCACACTTCTCCACCCTTAGCACACTCCTGCTAATTTCGTGTAATGGAAGGAAGTGTCACTCCAGGACCAAGTGTAAAGTGTGTCCACTCTTTGAAATTCCCAAATGGGATCTCCACTGAAAGAGAATTTTTATGTAAAACGTGTTAGTATTCACTGTTAGGGCCACACATCCAGTTAAACAACACATGTGTATTAGGGTCATTCAGACTGCAAGAGCAAAAAGTTGAGAAAAGTTCCCAGCACTGTACTGGTGGGCAGGTTGAATCAATACTTATTTTATTAATATAGACTTCAATGTCAGTGTAGGGTGCCACGGAGCGGTAGCCGTGGTTGTAGGGACTGTTTCCGGATGCTCCAGCATGTTACATAAAGGTCCTGTCTGGGTGTGTGGACTTGTGTCGTATGGACTGTATGCCCACGTAGGCCGCATACTGCCATACACTTCAGCTGGCCATGACTGGATGGTAAATCAGACCAACAAGAGACCACCAGTTCACTTTAACCATTAATAGTTTACTCAACAGTCCTTCAGTAAAAACTTTGCCCATGAGATAGCGGGCACACTTCAGTTTCAGAATGCATAATCAGACACAGTTCCTGCTGCTGCTGGGTTGTTGCCGATCTTACTGGTCCTGCGAGTCCCAGCACAACCCAGCCTAGCTCCACAGTCAAACTCATGTGGCACCCCACCTGGTCAGGCGTCACAATTGGAGTACTGCACCCATAAATGAGTGTGCGGTAACGCCTGTCACTGTGGGAAGGCAGATGTCTGTGGGAGGCTCCCATCCCAGCACTCACACACACCCACCGAGAATAGATGGTTTTGGGCCCGTACCCTAGGGGGGAACAGTTAGGGGAGGAGGGAGGACACACAGTGAGTTTTAGTCGGCACTGAGGAAAGACAGAGAGCGGGAGCCTCCGAGAGAGAGAAAGGAGATTTCCAGGGAGGGGACCTGGAGAGAGAGAACAGGCAGCCCAGACTGAAAGAGGGGACCCCCCAAGCGCCCATACTCAGGGAGGGAACCCTGGTCCACTTTACCGGAGTACCGGTTCTGAAGACAGTCAGGGAGTTCAGCCCCTGACCCGTGAACCCCAGAGGACATGGGTCTGTTTACTGGCACCCTGTCTGGCGGCATTAGTCACACCAGGATAACCCACCGGGGTCAAGTCCCAGAGCAGGAGGGAGAGAAAGTGGAAGCCGGGATCTTCAGAGCACCTCAACGGCCTGGTATTAAGCAGGCTTACCCAAGACAGGCACAAGTAGCAGGACACGGGTTAGATCCAGGAAGGCATACCACGGGAGACTTCCAGAGACTTTGCAGCCCACTGTGACTACCCGGCCGGATAAAGACTGTTTTGCCACTGTGAACTGTACCACCATCTGCATTGTTCCAGTAAAGTTCCCGGGGTAGAGTGACTGAGTCTCCATGTATCGGTTTTTCTGCTATACTGTGCTTTGCTCATTTCATCATCAGCACCTACATTACCACTGGTACCCCGGAGAGCCAGCTCCACCTGTAGGGAGCTGTACCATCTTTGCCGCTATACCACCACCCTCCGGAGGTCTGAAGTGGTGCGGGTGCTCAATCACCAGAAGCTGTGGGTGGCGTCACGATAAACTTTATAAACTCCATTTTTCCCACTTCAATTATCCCCTTTTCAAAAGCAGACCACCAGGGCCACGGGTCTGGGCAGGCCACCAGTGACAACCCCAACAGCAGCAGAGCCCAGACACCCGAGTCCCCATAGCCTGTGCGAGTCACTCGTAACAGCCACTTTTCATCTGTTTCTCCATGTCTATTCTCCTTGTAAAGGAGAGGGCACAGGAGGTTATGATTACTATGGCCAGAGTAGAGCCTCATACTCCCAGATGCTTCCATACGTCTACTTCTCTTCTCCTTGTAGAAGAGGGGGTAAGAGAGTTTACCAGTAGTGTCAGTGAAGAGCCTTATGCTCACAGATGCTTGGAAAAACTCTGCCTGGGAAATTCGATTCCATCCATTAACTAGTCCGTTCAGACCCATTACCTTTTAGGCTTGGACCCTTGTCTCTAAAATTCTGCCTCTAGACCCTTCTGCCCAGGGCCTCTTCATTTTGAGGTTGGTCTCTAGCCTCAACGTTGTCTCGTTTTCTGCGTCTTGTAGAGTACTGTAGGATCACACTATCCCATACGGTCTCCTTTTTGTCGCCACAGGTCACCCACTGCTTGCGGCCTTGACAACCTCTCAGACCACTGGTCTGTTCTAGTCACACGATGGGCCCTATCTGAAGTCCAACAGAAAAACCATCACTCTCCCTAGATGCTAACCCCTGCCATTGTAGGCTAGTCCCAATACTTAACTATTAGTTGCCCTATAGTTTTGCAAAAAACACGTAAAAATGGTACATGACTCACCGTAGCGGGGTTCTGCACGTCTCAGGCGTCTGCTTCTCTTGTCACGGAACCGCGCCTGCGACTGTGGGGCCCGGTGGTCCAGATCAATAGAGTTGGCTGAACAGATTTAAGGTTGTTTCTTGTCGTGACGCCACCTGTGAAAGTTCTGGTGATGTCCACTGGCGCTGCTTGGGCTCCCGGGGGATGGAATGCAGCAAGATGGACGCTCCCCACAGGATGAGCGGGAGTCCCCGGAGCCAGGAGCTGCACAAGATGTTGTGAGGCAGCTTACTTACCTTCTGTCCGCGGAGCGAAACAGTTCTCAAGAAACACGGACACCATAAGTCTCTGCAACAGGTACTTTACTGTAACCAGCAGGTGATACATGGCATGCAGTTAACGGGTAACGGACCGGGTGGACTTGGTCATGACCGGTGTTGTCTCAGAGCTCCGCGGTGTTCCTCCGTTCTAACTTATTCTAGGTGTGTTGCCGTTGTCGCCTTAGAGTGCCAAGGTCGGGTACAATTGACTACTTATATTGCTCTGCCGGTGAATTAGCCGGTGTGAGGGGTAGTCTGGGTCCTTCTGGTGGGTACTCCGCTGGCAAGACGACGCTGTTTGCGGCGGCGGTGGGGTACTCCTGTAGAGCGGTCCCTCCACTCCTAGTTTGCATGGCAGTGATAAACGACTCCCAGCTTCGGAACCAGTGATCCGGTTGTAGATGGGCGCGGGTGTATTTTGACCCGTGGATGTTCGCCTGGGGTCCGGTTGTTGAGGCACCGGGATAATGGCGCCCAACCGGTGGTGGTGGCCTAGGGGCTGCACGGAACTGTGCAGAGCCCCCTCTCCTATGTTCCTCCGGCCACATTCTGCTTCTTCCTTCTACATTTTTACAGACTCCTCTGTGTCTTTCTGCAGACTAACTTCTCCACTAACACACTACACCTACACTCCGCCCACCAGGACCCTATTGGCCCTCTATGCTGATGTGCATGTAGGGTATGGAGCTCTGAGTTTTAACCATGTCATCACCTAGTCAGAGAATATTGCAGCTGCAGTCTGGGCTGCAATACAATCCTGTGACGCACTCGTTGCGGGGCGCCACATACACATTGTACATAAAAACATTATGACACATTACATTAGTACACTGCACATTATTTACAATGAAGCAGGACACAATTCACATGACATCACAATAATGCGATTGATGTCTTCGAGGAGGAATGTGACAGCAAGTCCACCTCCTTACATTTCTCCTTTTTTTTAACAATGTTCGTCCTCGACCTTAAAGGGAACCTGTCACCCCCTTTGGGCATTTTAAACTATGCCCACCAGCATTTACATGATGTAAAATGGTGTTCTAGTAACCTCTGTATGTGCCCAGACTGGCCCTCATACCTGAAATATGAACTTTTATTATGTCCAGAGCTGGACTCCTACTGAGATCAGGAGGATACTGTTTAGCCCGGCTGGATGCTGTCCTCGCTGCTCCTCCAGGCTGCTAAACCTGCCCTGCACTTTTCAAATTTCCCGCCCCTCCTCTGGCCGACGCGGTGAGCGACAGTCACACTCTCGCTGGCGCAGTGGAGCGGGTGTCCACGATGCAGTGAACAGTGCCGATGTCTCGCAAGACTTCACAAATCTCGCAAGATGTCGGCACAGACAGGCGCGCCTGCGCAATAAAAATGATGGTTTCCACAGCGCCCCGTTATATAGGGGCTCCTCTTCACCCCCAGATGGCGAGATGCACGTCTATAGCCAGGGAGACCCACCTGGATCACAGCACATCCATATATAGAGAAAACAGCACCTCTTCAGCTGGTATTATCTTCAATGCTTTATTCCATCATTCCCAAAACAACACACAAGTGTGCTGTTTTAAGAATGATGGAATAAAGCATTGAAGATAATACCAGCTGAAGAGGTGCTGTTTTCTCTATATATGGAGGCGCTCCTGCGCAGTCTGTGCATATTGATGACGTCTTGCGAGATTTGTGAAATACACCCGCTCCACTGCAACGGCACAAGTGTTACTGTCACTTGCCGTGCCAGCCAGAAGAGGGGCGGGAAATTTAAAAAGTGAAGGGCGGGTTTAGCAGTCTGGAGGGGTGGCGAGGACAGCATCCTTCTGGTCTCAGTAGGAGGCCAGCTCTGGACATTATAAAAGTTCATATTTCAGGTATGAGGGGCCAGTCTGGGGACATACATGGTTTACTAGAACCCCATTTACATCATGTAAATACTGGTGGGCATAGTTTAAAATGCCCAAAGGGGGTGACAGGTTCCCTTTAAAGTCACCAATGCAACGGTACTTAAAACATTACTAATAAAAGTTTCTCTCCCAGAGGGCAAGTTATGTCCTAATCCCTCGTGGTATGCATAGACCCAATCCCACTGGGTTATTACTCCAGAAACAAAGAGTTCAAGTTCACATTAATTGGGGCCCGCAAGCCAACACAATAGTAGTTGTATTGAGGGCACAGTCCAAGGTTTCTGACTGAGCCAAAATATTGGGTCATTCATCCCTCCTCCCCAACACTAGTCCTAACACACAAAGTTCATACTAAGGCAAAGTCCATGACTGATTGGGTAAAGTGCTCTAATCCAGCAGGGGGAGTTGCGCAATTTACAATTACAAACAGAGGGGAAACAAATTCACTTTGGCCATCCACAGCAGACAACACAGAGTCTTGGATTCAAGGCCATACAGGAACATTTGGAACTGACCCATTAGAGAGTGTATCAGAAACAACTGTACCAATGTTGAGCTCATGGAAGTATGTGTGGTGTCCCTGCGGACTGGTCGCCACAGTGATACTGCAACCTACTCCATAGGTGTGGTGTCGCTGTTCCCAGGTGAGAGGGGTCGCAAACCTGAGACACACAGAATTGCGCACAACATCATCCCAATTCCATTCTGGGGGATTCGGGCATACCCTATTGGGAGGGAGGGCCCTATCTTCTAGTCAGGAGGTGGGGTTAGCAGTTAGTTAGAGAGATGTCGCACTCCAGGGCCGTGGGTTACTCAGAACCGGGCTGTTTAGCACTTCTGGGGAGTCACAGGGGTCGAGACCTGGCTTCCATGACCATGGGTTTAGTTGTAAAAGGCAGTTCTTGGCTGGAAAAGGGTGGTTTAAAAGGAATTATTCGTGACGCCACCTGTGGTTTGTGGCTATAGGTAGTGTCGAACCCAGACTATGGGGTATTCGGGTATCAGGCTTCAGGGGTAGCGTTGCTGTGTCACGGGGAATGGTGGCCGCACCTGATCCCGTGTCCTGGGTATATCTTCAAAAAGGGGAATTATTGACAGGGAATTTTATATACAGTTTGTCATGACGCCACCTGTAGTTTCTGGTGAGGTGTCACCAGCGCCGCCACAGTCCACTGGAGGTAGATGGTATCGCGGCTAGTTGGTAAAGTCCTCTACAGGTAGGGCTGGACCTCCGGGGCAGCGTTCCTGGAAAGGGAACAAGTTCATGCAAAAGGAAACACAGGCAGAGGCAAAGTCACTTTTCCTTCGGGTACTTTACTGTTAGTTGTAGTTACAGTTCATAGTTCAGCACTTAGATGTTACAAGAACAGGTAGCTAACGGGTGGCTGCAAGTGGATCCCAGGTGGTATGGTGGAACCCTTGGTGTGCCTTCATTAACTAACCCATGTCCGTTCTTCCCTGGTTTCCAGTTTGGTGTTAAGCCTGGTTGATTTAGAATCCAGCCTGGCCTCCTGTCCTCTGTCACCTTCGCTTTCGTCCGGTAACCCTCTACTGGCTGGCCGCTCGTTCTCTTGGCGGTGCCTGGTGCCTTTTTGTAGACTGCTCTGGTGTCCGGGAGACTTAAAGACTCCACGGGAATCCGGATTCTCTGCCGTGCATATAGCTCCATCAGTCTGTGGGCTCCGGTGCACGGTAAGCTGTCTGGGAGAATCTATCTCGCTGGCTTCTCTTTCCCAGACCGGCTGCTCTCCTGGAAAACTCCTTTCACATTCTCCTTAAACCCTCTCTTCTTCTTCCATCTCTCCTCCTGGTCCCTCAGCCTAGCGACCTAGCAGCAAAGACCTTCCTGCTCCTCCACTCCAACTCCAACTACTTTCTAGTTCCCCCTAGAGGTGAATTTATTCCCTCCTGGGTAACCTCCCACCCTATACTAATGTGGTAGTGCTGGGAATGGGTCCCAGCCATGGGTCCCACCCACCATCCTAGGGTCCACCCACAGCTAGAGCATCTGCACCTCTTTTACTCTTTTTGTGATGTCTGCATTGGAGCGGCGCCACAGTAGCCACCGCTGCTGCAGAACCTCTGGGGATGATGGATGAGCATCTGGGATGTAGTGGCTCCCCATGGGCAGAGCGGGTCCCCAGGGCAGCGGGTATAATAAGTAATAGTCTCTGGCAGGCAGGGATTACCTTAGGACTCGTCACCTTGTTCAGTGGCCTTCACAGGCTGTCGCCACAGGAATAGCACAGTCTCACACCATTCTGCAATTCTGTTCCCAGTTTTAGGCCACATGCATACGCTGAGTTTGATGAGTTTTTTACCTCAGGATTTGTAGCCAAAACCAGGAGTGGATAATTAAATACAGTAGTGGTGACGTGTTTCTATTAGACTTTTCCTGTGATTGCTCCACTCCTGGTTTTGGCTACAAATCCTGAGGTAAAAAACTCATTAAATACTCAGCGTGTGCACGAGGCCTAACTCACAGCAAGCTCTAAGTAGAACAGGTCATCAATGTTACACACTCTTGGATAAGCTCCGGCCTGTGCAGTCTTTAGTAGAACGTGGATGGCAGGTATGAGATCCTCGGTGGTGTGCCTGTCCTCAGGGCCACATCATCAATGAGCCAATATGAGCACTGTGCTCAGGCGGCAATGAGTCCATGAAGATAGGGGTGTAGTAGAGTGGTCAGATGACTTGCTGCCATGCTCCTGCAATCCTGTGTGTGTTGGCAGTGACTGTGTGGAGCAGCTGCGGTCGGGACTGGGGAGGGAGGAGGCTCCTGGCTGCTTTTACTTTCAATACAGCAGCAATTGGCTCTGCCTCTTCAGCGTCCGCCCACTCCAGCCAGGGAGTGTGATGATTGGTCAATCCAGCAGTCATTCTACCTGTGCATCAAGTGACCCTGTGGTCATCGGGATTCCAGCTGCTGTATATGGGGAGCTCTGCTGTATGTGTGAGTGCTGTATATGGGGCAGGGGTACTGTATATGGGGGGCTCTGTTGTATATGGGGCTGGGGTGCTGTACATGGGGGTGCTGTATATGGGGGTGCTGTATATGGGGGAGCTCTGTATATGGGGGGCTCTGCTATATGTAGGGGTGTTGTATATGGGGCTTGGGTACTATATATGGGGAGGCTCTGCTGTATATGTGGCTGGGGTGCTGTATATGGGGGGGCTCTGCTGTATGTGGGGGTGCTGCATATGGGCAGGGGTACTGTATATGGAGGGCTCTGTTGTATATGGGGCTAGGGTGCTGTATATGGAGGAGCTCTGCTGTATATGGGGGGCTCTGCTGTATTGGGGGTGCTGTATATGGGGGAGGGGTGCTGTATATCAGGGTGCTCTGCTATATTTGGGGCTGCTGTAGATGGGGCTGTGGTGCTCTATATGGGGGTGCTGTGCTGTATATGGGGGTGCTGTGCCATATATGGGAGTGCCATGCCGTATATGGGGGTGTTGAGCTGTATATGGGGGTGCTGTGCCGTATATGGTGGTGCTGTATATGGGGGTACTGTGCTGTTTATGGGGGTGCTGTACTGTATATTGGGCTTCTGTGCTGTATATGGGAGTACTGTGCAGTTTATGGGGGTGCTGTTCTGTTTATGGGGCAGCTTTGCTGTATATTGGGGTGTGTGGCGCCCCACGTAGTCAGGCATCACAGAGGGGTATTGCACCTGTAAAAGAGGTGTAATTGCCCCAGCTGCAAGTGGACCTTAGGTTGGTGGGTGGGACCCATTCCCAGCACTCCCACATTAGCTGAGCGGTGGGAGGTTACCCGTGAGGGGATATATTCACCTCTAGGGGGATCAAGCAGGTCTTAGGTCTTTGGTCTTTGTCAGCAGAATGGCCAACTAGCAGCAAGAATAGTCACTCTCTAGTCAGTGAGAGGGTGAGAGGGTTGGTACAGTCGGAGAAGGAGGAAAGTTGGAAAGAGTGTGGAACGAGGCGGAAGGGTTACCCGGACGGTTTTAAACCGATCCGGAGGGAAAAAGAAGGGATCTTGAGGAGATCCTGAAAGAGGGCGCCCGACGTGAGAAATCCGGGCCCTAGAGAGAAAGGGAGATCTCCAGAGTGGAGCGACCATACTCCAGAGGATACTCCAGTCCACCACGGGCACGCCAGGCCCGATAATCCACCCAGAGTTCTTCTTTGCAGTCGGCAACCGGCTGCTGTGGCTTGTTTATCAGCCGCAGCACCCTGCTAGACAGAGCGGTCTGCCTGCTTCCTCACCACGAGGGAGAGGACCCCCAATACTACCTACAAGGAGCCATTGGGTATAGGCCCATCCTAGGTGGGGAAGAAAGGACACGAGTTCGTTAACTAAGGTACACCACGGGTTCCACCATACCACCTGGGATCCACTTGCAGCCACCCGTATAGCTACCTGTTATTTTAACATCTAATGCTGAACTGTGAACTTTGTGTGATGCTGCTACAAGTTGACAGTAAAGTACCCAGGAGAAAGTGACTTTGCCTGTGTGTGGTTTTCTCCATAAACCTGTTCCCTTTCAGGAACGCTACCCTGGAGGAATAACTTTACCTGTAGGGAGCTTTGCCAACTCAGCCGCAATTTCATCTACCTCCGGCGGACTGTGCTGGCACTGGTGACCCATCACCAGGTACTACAGGTGGCGTCATATGACACAAACTCTTATCCCCTGTATATTCCCGTTTTTGAAGTGTCACCCAGGCCACGGGCTCAGGCGCTGCCACCCGTGACATCCCAAAACAACCACCGAGCCTGATACCCGAGCCTGATACCCCAGGGCCTGAAGCTTGACAGGTACTGTATATGGGGGTACTGTGCTGTTTATGGGGGTGCAGTATATGGGGCTCCTATGCTGTATATGGGCGGTGCTATATATGGGGTTCTATATTGTACATGGGGTGCTGTATGGTATATGGAGGGCTATGTGGTACATTATACTATATGGAGGACTATGGGGATGCATTATAGTATTTGGAGGACTATGCATGGTGCATTATATTATATGGAGGGCTATGGCGGTGCTTTATAATATTTGTAGGTTTATAGGGTGCATTGTAATATATGGAGGACTTTGGGGGTGCATTAAATTATAAGGAAAATTATGGGGTGCATTGTCTATGGGGGTGCATTATATTATATCGAGGGCTATGGTGGTGCATGTATTATAATATATGGAGCCAATAATGCTATATGGAAGTCATTACAATATTTGGAGGGCTCTGTGGGGGCAGGATAATACTTGCAGGGCAATGATGGAGCCTTTATACTTTATGGGGGGTTATTTGAGGGCTGTGTTGGGGTCTATTATACAGTGTGAAGAGGTTTAGGGACCATTATATTATATATACACAGTTGAAAACTAGAAGAAAAGTAGAAAAGCGCACATAGGGTCTTATCCGGGTGTAACCGGGGTGTTGTATTGTGTGCTGTTGCACTAACCTTATGTTGTTGTGAGAGTCACAACAACTATTGAAGCATAAGCCGGCTTGCAGCACTCCGCCCAAGGGAAACAGGTTAAAGCATTAGATGAAAGGTGGTAATTCGTGCGCTGCCGTCTGTCCGTTGGTTCCAAGAAATCCAAGGAATCACAAGATGTTAAAAGTAATACCTTTAATATCTAATTCTTACGCGTTTCGTGGTACTTCAGACCACTTCATCAGAGATCCACAAGGTAAACCTTGTGGATCTCTGATGAAGTGGTCTGAAGTACCACGAAACGCGTAAGAATTAGATATTAAAGGTATTACTTTTAACATCTTGTGATTCCTTGGATTTCTTGGAACCAACGGACAGACGGCAGCGCACGAATTACCACCTTTCATCTAATGCTATATACACAGTTGGGAATAATACTGTGCCAGAGTACTTGGGGGGTACCGTACAGTACATGTAGAGAGTCCTGTGGAGGAATTCAGTGTGGGGGGATCATAGTGTTTGGGGGACACTTTTGGTGGCATCAGGGTCACACCGTCCATTGGACAGTGTGAGCCCTTATACTCAGGCGGCAAGCTGGCAGGGGGAACGGCTGTGCAGAAGGGGGCGGCGCCAGCACCACACAGCGGCATCTTGTGTGACGGGCGGCGTCGGCTGCAGTAAGAGCAGCCCCTCCCCCTGCTGCCGCTAGTGACAGAATCTTGCTCCCACTCGCCCGCTCTCCACGTGCGGCGGGAGCCCCTAGCAACTCCCCTCCGCTCTTCACTGCGGCCGGGAGCTGCTAGCACCCCCCCCCCCCGCTCTTCACCAGCGGCTGGGAGCTGCTAGCACCAACCCCCCCGCCCGCTCTTCACTGTGGCCGAGAGCTGCTAGAACCCCCGCCGCTTTTCACCTGTGGCCGGGAGTTGCTAGCACCCCCCCCACTCCTCAATATTAGGGCTCAGGTGGCAGGGGGGCTTGATGCACCCCTGGGTGGCAACATACTTTATGGGGGCAATGAAAGATCAATTCTCCTGCCGATTGGTCGGCACTTGTCCTCCTTCCTGCTCCCTTATTGGGGAATGATGGGTTCTGCAGATGGATGATGGGGGCTGCAGGGGACATTGGGGGATGAGGGAGGCTGCAGAAGAATGATGGGGACATTGGGGGATGACGGGGGCTGCCGATCTGGTTTGGGTGCTCCAGGACATGGCCAGGAAAACCGGAGGCCACTGGCTTTGCAGTAGCCACAAACCGTGGATAATCTGCAAGACAGTGGCTAGACCTAGGGCCAGGGGATGTGCCGCTGCAGGCCAGCAGCCATCAGCCTGGGACCCTGTTCACGACAGTGCAAGGCAGGAGAGGTGAGTAGCCAGGGCAGAGAAGCGCACCCTGGGAAGGCCCATAAATGGTGACTATCCTGGTTGCACTTGGGAGAAGCACAGCATCCAGCTGGTTTACCTTGCCCGAAAAGCAAGTAAAGGTAAAGAACTGCAGAAACTGTCTGTGTCTCCTCCTTTCACACTCTGCGGCCCTCTTCATCATCACAGCCCCGTCCCTGCTGTAGACTTTTCTATCTGCCCTGGGGCTCCGCTCCACCTGTGGGGAGCGATACCATCCAGGCTGCCCTACCATCTGCCCCAGTGGTCTGAAACTGCAGCATCGACCATCCCTGGCCGAGTACCACAGGTAGCGTTATGAACTTTTCCCTGTAAATAATTCCCTTTGCTGCACACCCAGGGTCACGTAGCCAGGTCACTTCCACCGTGATCTCAAAGAACTGACTGGCCCGATTCTAAGTACCCCACAGCCCTCGTGGATGTCGAATGTGAGCATGCAGAGGGGAACCACTGGACCACAGGTGAACTGTGGCAGCTGACACCTTGGGTAGGAACAGGCTTGAGATTTGTTAGAATAATGTACAGTCTTTATTGAAGTACACCTGCCATCGCGGCTAAGATAAAGCACAGACAAAGTTCGTAATAGATCTTGCAGGCTATGGTAGAGGAGGTACACCTTCTTAGATGCCAGGAGTAGCAGCGTCCAGTGCAGAGCTGTCTCACTGATGACAGGGAGCAGGCTGGCTGGCATAGCAGGCTCAATTAATACAGATACCCACAGGTCGACTTGGCAGGCACAACAGGGGCAGGTGCAAGCAGACTGGCAGATCCAATGGAGACAAATTCAAATATACATAATCCATAAGGCACACTAATATTTTGTTACTGCTATGTATGTCACTACTTTTATCTTGCACTCACCAGTTTTACGTGTTATGAATTGTCTCTGTCTTTGTGATGAATGAATATAATATGACTTTTTGTAAGTAACATAGCTCCACTAGTTTGGTCTCTCTTATTTAAACCAATGGAGACAGGTGCAGGAGGCTGACGTACCAGGCTCAAGGTGGCCGCACTAGGATGAGCCAAGGTACTAGCAAAGAGATAGGCAAGGTATAAGGGACAAGATTAGAAGCAAGGGGACCTCAGAACGCAGCACTAGTAAGGGGCTGGAGACGTTGCTCAGGCACCTCCCTTAAGGGGAGTGTGCCTTATATACACTGAGCCTCTTAGTAATAGGCTGAGAGGCACTTCCAGGTTTAGGGCATATTGGCCCCTTAAATTAGATGAAAATGTGGCGCACATCGCCTAAGCGCACTCCTGGAAGTTCTGCACAGTGAATGTAGGCTCCAGGAAGAGAAGGCAGTAGCCGGGGGAGCAAGAAGGCAGCGCGGGACCATGGGTGAGTAACTCATGCAGGAGGCAGAACACTGGAGGGGGTAGCACTGAAACAGGTAGACCATATGAGTCCACGTGCTGAGCACTAGACTCCTTGCCAAGTGGAGACCTGCCCCAAAGCCAGGGAAATACCAACCTCCAGGCATCTGTCTCTTCCTCCATAAGGCTTCAGAAAGCACGGTGTGTCACGGTCGACACTGCTGTATTCAAACCAAGATCCACGAAGTGATATGGAATGGTATTTATTATCTCACTCAATATGGCTTCATATTTCTGAGGAACAGCTGATCTTTCCAGTCAGGCCCCCTGACTGTGTCTCTTACTCCATAAGGGCCTTGTGACTCCACCATTCACTGCATCCCAGTCCACCTCAGTTGAGTATGTGTGTGGCAAGGGCCAGGGTACTCAGCAGCTGGGCCAGAGTTTGGTTCACGGTAGCCATGCTCAGCAGCTGTGGTCCTAAACGCACATGTAAAGGACATAGTAGTAGGGATAAATTTGATTCATGACTCCAGTTGGAATAATCAGCCAGACGTTGCTGGCACTTCAGGGGATCCCTGGGAGATAGGTAGTGACATCTGTGCAGGTGGTTAACCCTTCCCAACTAGGGCTAGCTCTCAGGGAGATGATGAGGGTAGTGGTAAAAGGTGTAGTGCAAGAAGTGGACACCAGGAGTCATTCTTTGCTTTACCTTTTTATTGAGGTTTCAATAACCAGTCCAGGGTATACATCCACTACCATGCAGGTGGTCCAGCCAGTCTGATGAGAACTGTATACTGAACTGTGTGAGTAATATGGTTTCTTGGTGCCTTTAGCTGTCCAGTACTCCCTCTTGGTTGCTGTGGGTTACCTCCTGTTAGGCTGGTAGTGCAGATCCTGCAGGTATCTGTGGCTATAGCAGTTCCCTGATACTCTGTACTACTGATGCCCCTGAGTACTCCACTTACGTTGCAGGTGAGCATACAACTAAAATTGCTCCTAACCCTCTAATTTGACTTTTGCAATGTATAATATACATTGCGGAAGTGAAATTTAGTAAAAAGAAAGAGATAAAAATAAAAAAAATCTGCATGCTCACCTATCTGGTATCCACCGCTGCCTCCCAGCAAGTCTGGTGCTATAGGACCTGCGGTGATGTCACAACCCAATCAGCTGATCAGGTCACATGAGTCCAGTTACCGCGGTAACTGCGGTCATTTACCCGATGACGCTGCCGGGTTGTGACATCACCGCAGGTCCTATAAGCACCCAGACCTTTGCTGGGAGACAGCGGTGGATCCCGGATAGGTGAGCATGCAGATTTTTTTATTTTTAACTCTTTCTTTTGCTTAATTTCACTTCTGTAATGTATTTTTTACATTGCAGAAGTGAAATTAGATGGTTAGGAGCAATTTTAGTGTACTGAGCATGCTCAGTACACTAAAATCGGGTTCGAGGAGCGATGAGCTGTTTCCTCGGACCCCGCTCATAAGCCCCCATGTTTGAGGCCGAGGATTCGGATCAGATTTGGCCTAATTGCCATCCGATTTTGTGGGATACAATCTTTTTCTGTGCCCAAAATCGGAGCATTCTCCGATTTTGGGTACAGCAAATAATCGGACACAAATCGGATCCCACAAAATCAGATGGCAATTAGGCCAAATCTGATCCAACCGACCCCCATAGGATAACATGCCTCTCTGGGGCTGGACAGATCTTCGTGCCCTTCCACTTCTCCAATGCTCACAATGGATGAGGTTCTCCCTCAGAGCTGCGCCATCATCCACCATCTTAGAGTCTGTGTTTGGTGCCATCTTCGACCACACAATAGTCGCTGCCTCCAAGACAATGCATGGTCTGACCCCGCAATACTCGGATCTTCTATTGACAAGGTCCTGCCGACTACGCCAAGTTTTGGGTGCTGTGGGGCTGTTGTCATGGGCAAAGAATTGACTCCAGCACGCTACATGAAAGTCACATTCCTGGCAGGCTATGTGGACTTGTGTTACATGGGCTGTACACCTGTGCAGGCCGTATACTGCTGTTCCCTTCGGCTGGCCAGAACCAGATGATGATTCAGACCAACAAGGAGCCCCCAGTTCACTTTAACCATTAGCAATTCACTCGACAGTCATTTAGTTACAACTTTGTCATAAGTTAGTGGGTACAAAACTTCAAGCACATTGCAATTTCAGAAAGCAAAATCAGATACAGTTCCTGCTCCTGCTGAGTTGCTCCCGATCTTACTAGTTCTGCTAGTCCCAGCACAACTCATATCAGCGCGATAGTCCATCTCGTAACAGCCACTTCCCTCTCTGCGGCTAAATGTCTATTTTCAAGAGGAGGGAATACTGGGGGATTTATGATCACGACGACTATAGTAAAGCCTCATGCGCCCAGATGCTTCCATTCCTACTTCTTTTCTCCTCATAGAGGAGAGGGGTAGGAGGTTTGCCAGTAGTGTTGGTGAAGACCCTTATGCTCCGCTTGAATCTGCCAGAAAAAGTTGACTGTGTTTATGGATCAATCTATCCGGACCTGTTACTTTGAAGGGTTGGGGCTTTGTTGCTGTCCTCCAAACCATTCTGCTTGGGTGCTCTTCATTATGAGGTCGGTCTCTAGCCTCAGAGTTGTCTCATTTTTTGTGTCTCATTCAGTATTTTAGGATCCTGTTATCTCATATGGTCTCCTTCAGTGCTGGGGTCCTGGTTCAATTCCCACCAAGAGCAACATCTGGAAGGAGTTTGTATGTTCCCTCCATGTTTGTGTGGGTTTCATCTGGATTTTCTGGTCTCCTGCCACACTCCAAAGCAGGGGCATAACGATTGAGGTTGCAGGGGTTGCGACTGCAATGGGGCCCGGAGGTACAGGGGCCCACGCTACCCATCGACCACCACACCCTGTGACCCCAATCCCAGCACCCACTTCACTGCGATGGCAGCACACGGGCTGCTAAAATGCCTGTGCATCAAGGAGTCTCCTAATGCTGCCGCCCCCTCCCCCGCATCGCCCCTCGCTTCCTCTTACCACGGCAGTGACTGCCTGCATTCCGCAGTGGAGCTCATTTAGCAGGCTGGTGCCACCTCCTCCACAATAGGAGTAGGTGGCACTTCCTGCTTTATGCGTTTCACAGTGGAACGCAGGCAGTCACCACTTCCTGTATCTCAGTTTTAGCAATGAGAACGGAGCTGCGAGGGAACCAGGAGAGGTAAATACAGATTTATTGTTTTAATGAGTACACACTGGCCAGAGGATTATGGGGAGGAGGAGGGTGCATTATACTGTATGGCGAGATGTGAGGCTGCACTATGCTATATGGAGGGCTGTGAGGCACTATTATACTATATGGAGAATGAGCACTATAGGGGTGCATTATGCTATATGGAGGGCTATGGGGGTGCATTATGCTATATGGAGGACTATGAGGTGCATTATAATATATGGAGTGCTATGGGGGGTTGGATTATGCTATATGGAGAACCATAAAGCTGCATTATACTATATGGAGGGATGTGAGGCTGCATTATACTATATGGAGGAATGTGAGGCTGCATTATGCTGTTTGGAGGGCTTTGAGGCAGAATTATACTATATAGAGGATAATGGGGTGCATTATAATAATTGGATGACTATGGGGGACTATGGGATGCATTTTTATTACATAGATGACTATAAGGGTACATTGTAATATATGGAGTAATATGAGGATGCATTATAATAATTGGAGGACAATGGTGGTGGGAGGAGGAAGACCATATATACCAGGATAAGGGACATATATACACGGGGACCATACGTCTGACCAACGTGTGTGCGCGTAGATTGTGAGAGGTGGGGGGGCGGCTAGGTCTTCATTTTCCACTGGGGCCCATCAGACTCTAGTTACGCCACTGCTCCAAAGACATACTGATAGGTTATTTAGATTGTGAGCCCCGATGGGGACAGAATTACTGATGTATGTAAAGTGCTGTGGAATTAATAGCGCTATATAAATGAATAATTTATTATATTTCTCATTTTTGTTGCAACAGGTCACCCACTGCATGTGGCCTTAATGACGCTGAACCCCATCTGAAATCCATCATGAAAACAGTAAGGGTATGTGCACACGGGGGGCGGGTTAGTGGCGGCGGCGGCTGGGCGGACCCGACATGAAGCTCCGGAGCCGTCCACCGGCTTCCTGTCGGGTCCGTGCTGCGGGAGACGGGCGGGTGTGCGGCGGGTGCACAGCGGGTTAGCGCCGGCGGTTCTTCAGCGGCTGGAAGCAGCACATGATTCTGCTTGCAGCCGCTGCAGAACCGGCCGGATTATAGAACATGCTCATTCTTTGCTAACCCGCTGGGAACCCAGCGGGTTAGCAACGGATGAGCATGTGGAAACCGCCGGTGTGTGCACACCGGGGGTCGGTTTCCATAGGTTTATATGTTAACCCAAAAGCCGCTTTTGGATTAACATAAATTTACATAAACCTCATGGAAACCGACCGGCGGTTTCTGCGGCTAAACCTGCAGTAAACCTTCCTGTGTGCACATAGCCTAACTCTCCCTAGATGCTAACCCCTCCCATTGTAGGCTAGTTCCATCATTTAACTATTAGTTGCCATGCAGTCTGGCAAACCACACATGTAAAAGTGCTATACATTTTACTTAAAAACATATCACATTACATTACTAAATTGAACTTTATTTACAAAGACGTAGGACACAATTCACTTGACATCTCAATAACGCGATTGGTGTCTTTGGGGAGGAACACGACTTCAAGTCCACCTCCTTTCATCAGGACTGATCCCTTAAAGGGATTTTCTTTTGTATTAAACTCCTATTAGGGCAACTGAATGTTTCAGAGATAGGTGTAATAAATGAGTTAGAACAAAAAGGTGAACTTGAAGCTCTCTGGGTTGAATTGATCATCCATGGCCACCATGTTATTGTACATTTCTGTGTGGCCAACCAGTGGTTTGCAGGCCAGGGAGCTGCTTTCGATAGTGGCCTTAATCTTACAAAGGGGTTGCTGTTTATGAAACATACCCTTTATGACATATTGATGATCATCTTGATTGTTCTTTAGGTCACCCAAAGTATCAGTAGCCACCATGACTAGTATTGTGTTGTGTTTAGAAATATCTGGGACATTTGGACTACATGCACACGATCAGTATTTGTAGCATTATGAACACAGCGTGTTTGTGTTGCGTCTATAATACTGTATTGTGCAGTACAAGAGCAGTAGATGGGATTTCAAGAAATCCATGACCTCTGTTCTTCTTGACTCTGCAGCGTAAACTGACATGCCGGGCTGCTATCCGCACCACCGTTTTTCCGCAGCATGTCAATTTAGTGCTGCAGAGTCAGAGACGATCTCGGTAGGTGAACGTAAGAAAAAGCCGCCCTGCCCGAAGGCAGACTGTGGTCACAGGGCGACTGCATTCACCCACTGAAATCGCCGGCTTCTAGCAGGTCAGGAGGCACTGTCTTTCGATTGTCTGCACGTACAATTATCCTATTTTTCTCAAGACATACCGTACTTGCTTCACACTCAGATGTTAAAAAAAGGTAAAAAGTCATAAAAAGAACAAAGGGACAAGTGAGAGTAGGGAAGCAAATAATAAAGCATGCCTGTTCTCAGCACTATCTAGAATCCAAGAAAAACCAGCATCCTCAAAGCAAGACCTGTGAGGAGGCAAAACACATACTGGCATCTGTCTTCATATATTCTCCATCACATTGGCATCAGAATTAGGAGACAGACTATACTACTAGCCAACACTGACACATCAATTGACATCTTCTAGAGCAGATCCAGGTCCTTCAACAGTAAAGTCAATCTTCTAGTCCTGCTGCCAATGTGCTAGAGAATACATGAAGACAGTTGCCAGCATGTGTTCTGTCACCTCACAGGTCTCACTTTGAGGATGTTGACTTTCATGGGTTCCAGATAGTGCCAACATTAGGCAAGCTTTGCTTTCTGTCCTGATCTGAATTGCCCATTTGTTCTTTTTATGACTTTTTAAACATCATGGTGTGAAGTAAGTATGTCTCCGGCTCCATCTCTCTAGCCATGGCGACTTGATGGATGAACAATCTGTAGGAAGATCGACCTTGTGAAAGTCAAAATAGGTCAACTAGAGTCTTCTACGCTTACATTGATTGTATACAGCGATTGGGTTGCTGGTCTTCCTCATCGCCTTGTTCCTTCTATTCTTCCAACCATTATGTCCTTCCCCAGTGATTGCTCTTTTTGTATGATGTGTAATAATAATAATAATAATAATCTTTATAAGGTGCCAACATATTCCATAGCACTTTACAATTCAAAGGTTCACTTCATATATATAAACAGTCATAAGTAACAGATATCAAAGAATACAATAATTAAAGCAAAATACTGACAGCCCTTCTCATAATAGCTTACAATCTAACATTGAGGTGGGGGTGACACAGAGTATAGGGGTTTATTTACAATGATGGTCCAGCCAACTTGAGGAAATGGGGAATAGATAAGAGCTACATGAGTGTCCACCCACCAATCTTTGTAAGGCTGTTGATTCTGCTGAAGTGAATAGGCTGTCTAAATGACTTTAACTAGGGAGCATGATAAGCCACCCTAAAAAGATGTGTTTTTAGGGAGCGCCTGAAACTATGTAAGTTGTGGGTAGAACTAATTTCTTGGGGTAGAGCATTCCAGAGAATGGGTGCAGCTCAGGAGAAGTCTTGGAGTTGGGAATGGGAGGTTCGGATTAATGCAGACCTCAGTCTAAAGTCACTTCCAGAGCGTAGAGAACAGGTTGGGTGATAGACACAGATGAGGGTACAGAGGTGGGGAGGTGCTGCACTGTGAAGAGCTTTGTGGGTGAGAACAAGCAATTTGAATTGGATCTTATAGTGTACGGACAGCAAGTGTCATGACTGTCACAGAGCGAAAGCATCCGAGTAACAGTTAGCCAGATAAGTGACAGTGGATGCTGCATTAAAGATGGATAATAGAGGGAAGAGTCTAGTGAGGGGGAAGCCAATTAAAAGAGAGTTACAATAATCAAGGTGGGAATGGATCAGGGCCACGGTGAGGGGCAGATTCTAGAGATGTTCTTCAGGCACAAGTGGCAACAGCGGGCGAGAGATTGTATGTAGGGTGTGAAGGAAAGATCAGTGTCAAACATAACACCCAGACAGTGAGCCTGCTGCCCAGGTGTTATCGTGGTGCTGTAAGAGGGTAAACTAATAAGCTGCTAAAACCAAGCAGACTGCCATTTTGTAGTGGCCCAGGAAAGAGAAAACAGTCTCTGGTTGCCATGGTGACTGCTCTGTGTCTAGGAAAGTGAAAGCACGATCACTGGTTGCCGGGTGACGGTTCTGTCAGTTGCTCCTGTTGTGGTTGATCTCTCTCTGCGGTGGCCATTACTAGTGTAAGGATTACAGCAGAGCCAGTGCAAGCTATATGGGCCTTTAAAGTTGTTTGCAAGCCCTGTTGTGTGGACTAAACACTTTATCTTGAACTGAGCAAGTGTCCAGCATCTGAGGAGAGGCTGAGGAGATGTTCCCCCTGATGGAGCGAGTGATTGGCGTCCAGGAAGGCCGTGAGTGACTGCGAAAGGAGAGCCGGCGTCCGGTGCCATCCACATTGGGAGGATCCTGACAAGGAGGCTGAGGAGATGTTCCCCCTGATGGAGCGAGTCATTGGCGTCCAGGAAGGCCGTGAGTGACTGCGAAAGGAGAGTCGGCGTCCGGTGCTATCCACATTGGGAGGATCTTGACAAGGTCCTGACAAGCCCTGGAAAAGAGTGCTCCACAGATTGCACCCCAAGCTAACAGAACTAAAGTGCTGGACATGTGAATCTGGCACTGGCTGGTAAGCTGCCAAATTCTGCTGTTTTACAATACGTTTTTCTTTTGCGCAAAAGGTTTTTTTTTCTTTTTACTTTTTCTGGACTTGCTGCAGCCCACGTGGAATATACACCGGTGTAAAGCTACATTTGAGGTTTATGGTGCCATAGTTTTGAGATACCCGGGTATCCCTGTGCTAAGTGTATAGCCAGCATTGACATAGTGTAATGTATTGTTATTAGCTGTGATAAGTTATACTCAGTGTGCCATCTCAGAGGTCCCATCAGATCGCCCACAGTTGATGTACATAGCCTTTAGTTAAGTTAAATCCTTGATAAGTCTAACGTGTAGGTAAATTTGCTCCTGGTTCTGAGTGTGATTTACATACCCTGGGAACTCTGAGATCGGCGCATTGATGTCGGCTAACGCTGAGTGTGTGAAACTGTTATTGGTTATATTTTAAGGGGATTTTGATACTTATACATTCTATACTGAACCATACTTTGATCCCCATATCAGTAAAAAAATACTGTTGTTTATTTCTGCCTCTGTCTCAGTCTGTGACTCACTGGATCTTAATAGGACCTCCGGTCATTATATTTTGGCGTAGTCGGCAGGATCCAGTGTTTGTCATGGATGGAGGCGGCGAGGGAAGAAATGACCCCACCACACCAGCAGCCATGCTGCTGGGTGCAGATCCTTTGGCAGCCGCGGCGAATGTGGGAGGGTATGTGCCGGTAGGAGCTTTACTCCAGCACATGCCGAAGTACGACGGGCATAACATGGCGTTGCAGGATTGGGCTGAGAGGGTCCGGAGTATTCTGCGGATGTGTAATCTGGGTCCCGCAGTACGAGCAGAACTGGCATTAAATGCACTAGAGGGCGATGCTAGGCGGATGGTGATGGTACGACCTGAGGCTGAGAGGAGTACGTTAGAGAAAATTTTGGTACTGTTAGAGGGGAGTTTGGGAGGCCGGGCCCGTGTGACCCAGCTTCGATCTTTTTTTTTTAATCGCCCTCAAAAGGAAAGTGAGTCTCTGATGCAGTACTCTAATACGCTACAGGAGACATTGAACGAAGTGCAGCGACTAGACCCAGGGGCCATGGGAGCGTTCCGGGAGGTAGACCGCTTGCTCCGGGACCAATTCATCACAGGACTAGCCAATAGGCCCCTTCGGGATAAACTGTTGGAGGTGGCCCGGGCTACCCCAGAAATATCTTTTTGGCAGATTTACCAGGCCGCGGTGGAAAGGGAGGCGGAGTCCACCCTGGTAGTTCAAGGGGCTGTGGACAGTACACGGATGGAAAAAGGCCAAATGCCAGTATCAGGAGCGGAGGGACTGGTAGACGTTGTGCAAGCTCTGCGTGCCGAGTTGAAGGAGTTGAAGCTGGAAGTGTCTAAGATCAGAGCTGGGTCGTCTCCTACTCCCCTGGAAAGGCCTCCAGCCACACCCTCTGGGATGGTGGTTCCACCGACAGCCAGACCGTCCTCTTCGAATGACTCGAGCCCCCGTCCACGAAGAGCAGTCACCTGCTGGAGGTGTGGGCGCCAGGGACACATCTCACGATACTGCCGGATGTCCACAGTCCCCGAGTCTCCTTCGCCGATGTTAAAACTCCCAGCCGCTGCCTTGAGGGGGCAAATCGCAGCGGCCTACCCCCCACAAAGCCCTCAACGGGAGGAGCAAGATTTGTTTGCATGCAGTCCAGTTTTAGAAGCAGAATTTGAAGGGCGGAAGATGAGTTGTTTGGTTGACACGGGATCTGAATGTACCATTATGCCTCTAGAAGTTTTCGAGGAATACTTCAGTCAACTAGTGGTCCCCGAAGATGGCCGAATGATAAGACTTACCGCCGCTAACAATGGCCAGCTGACGGTGAAAGGGATCGTGTGGATGAGGCTGAAAATGTTTGGTCAAGAGCTGGGTCAGAAAGGGGTAGTGCTGGTGGACCACCCCCCTAGAAGAGGGATGGAGGTGACACTTGGAATGAACATTCTGCGAGATCTAAATCATCAGATGTATGCCCGCGAGGGACCCCGATACTGGACTCATGCTACAAGTCACCGACCAACTCAGAGAATGTTACACCGCCTAGTGTTGAACTGTGACCTGCTGAAAAGTGCAGTCCCAGGGGGCCGGGTGGGCCTAGTCCAAGTGCCATCACGGACCACGATTTCACTGGCACCTCGACAGGAGGAACTCTTAATGTTGCCAGTGGGGGCGGCGCAGAGGCTGAATGGACTTGAGGTATTACTTGAGCCAGCCCCAGAGAAGTCCTCTTTTACCAAGGTGCATGTGGCCCGGTCTTTGGCGATTGTGAAGAATGGACGGGTGCCAGTCAGATGCCTTAACGTGTTGGAGGAGGCTATTACCATTCCTGCTGGGACCATCCTGGCTGAACTGTTCGTGCCAGAGGGGAAGATGCCTGATACGGCGGTGTTTGAATTGCGGCCAGACCCACAGTTATCCTGGACATATGCGGTCGAAGTAGGGGGGCTGAATCTCCTACTGAAGACTGGAATGGTCGTGTGATCATGGATCAGATGGGAGTGGATCGGGAGAAACTGACTTCCGTGCAACTAGAGCAGTTGGAGAGGGTCGTGTGGGAACATGAAGAGGCCTTCTCGCGACATGAAGAAGACTTCGGGTGCTCTCCGACGATTGAGCATGAGATTCCCACGTGGGACACCCCTCCCATTAGAGAACGTTATCGTCAGATTCCCCTGACACTTTATCAAGAGGTGAAGGGCATGGTGGCCAGTATGCTGGACAATCAAGTGATACGAGAGAGCCAAAGTCCCTGGGCTGCCCCTGTGGTCCTGGTGCGAAAGAAGGATGGGACCCTCCGATTTTGTGTGGATTATCGGAAATTAAATGCGCACACGGTGCGAGACGCATACCCGTTGCCTCGGATTGAGGAGTCCCTGTCTGCATTAGGACGGGCCAAATACTTCTCAACGTTGGACTTGGCGAGCGGATATTGGCAGGTACCAATGGCTGAGAAAGATCGGGCAAAGACAGCATTTGTTCTGCCAATGGGGCTCTACGAATTCAATCGGATGCCGTTCGGACTTAGTAATGCCCCGGGGACCTTTCAACGCCTTATGGAACACTGTTTAGGCGACATGAATTTCGAATCGGTACTGATATATCTAGATGACATCGTGGTGTTCGGGACATCATTTGAAGATCATCTTGAGAAGTTACGCCAAGTGCTCCAACGGCTCAGCCGTCATGGATTGAAAATAAAACCGAAGAAATGTCAACTGTTCAAGAGTCGCATAGAGTATCTAGGCCATGTGGTGACTCCCGACGGGGTGTTACCCTCAGCCAGTAAGATCTTAGCGGTACAGGAGTGGCCACCTCCCCAGACGCTGCGGGAGGTTCGGGCTTTCTTGGGATTGGCGGGGTACTATCGACGATTTGTGCCCAGATTTTCACAAGTAGTGGGTCCCCTGAATGAACTTTTAAGAGGGACGGCACTTGGTCCTCGCAACCGCCCTATTCAATGGGGGCCTCAGCAGCAAAAGGCTTTTGATGAGGTAAAAACTGCCCTAACGAGTGCCCCGTTGTTGGCATATGCCCGGTTTGATACCCCTTTCCTGTTGTACACTGACGGTAGTCTTCACGGGTTGGGGGCGGTACTGGCCCAAATTCAGGATGGCCGGGAGCGGGTCATCGCCTATGGCAGCAGGTCTTTAAGGGACACTGAGCGCAATCCGGCTAACTATAGTTCGTTTCGCCTAGAGCTGCTGGCCCTGGTGTGGGCAATGACGGAGCGCTTTGCTGAGTATCTAACAGGAGCAGAGGTACTGGTCATGACCGATAATAACCCTCTTGCTCACTTAGAGAATGCGAAACTGGGAGCGTTGGAGCAGCGGTGGGTCGCCCGCCTTGCTAAGTTTAACTATCAGATTAAGTTCCGCTCTGGGCGAGAAAACGGAAATGCGGATGCACTGTCAAGGGTACCCCTTGGGTTTGGGGGAGAAAGCATTGATGACCAGCTCGAGGACACAGAGACCCCTGACTTGGGGAAGATGCCTATCTTCCGCAGTGTGGTACATTCAAGTGGGGTGGCATCAGGGATGCCGTGTGTCCTGGGAAAAACGCCAACAGATTGGGCAAAAGATCAGAACGAGTGCCCTGACATCTCGCGAGTGCGCACCTGGGTACAAAATGGGATTTGGCCGAGTGCAGAGGACAAGGCCCAACTATCCGCAGAAGGAATTAAACTATTGCGACAGTGGGATAAGTTGTGTGTGGAACAGGGTCTTTTGTATCGTAAGGTCTATCTGCCATCTGAGCTGCAGCACCGGTACCAACTGGTAATCCCTGTGGGGATGGGTCCAGTGGTCGCCCGCGAAGCACATGAGAAAGGAGCCCACTTTGGTAGTGAAAAGACACTCCAGTGGCTACAGCGAGTCCTCTATTGCCCTGACCTGGGAGGGATGGTAGCGGAGGCGTGTCGGCAATGTCAGGTCTGTGGGCTCAGTAAGAGCCCTGAGCAGCGGGCCCCTACGCAAACAATTAAAACGTCTGCCCCCTTGGAATTGCTCATGATTGATTATGTCTTGATAGGGTACTCAACGTCGGGGTGCTCCTATTGCTTGGTGATGACAGACCACTTCACTAAATATGCTGTGGCGGTGCCGACGAGAGATCAGACAGCAGAGTCGGCAGCTAAGGCCGTGTGTCGTCATTTTCTCCAAGTGTTTGGGTGTCCGCAAAGAATACACTCAGATCAGGGGCATGTTTTCAGGGGACGCTAATGGAGGAGCTGCGCCGGTTGTATGGTATAGCACATTCGAGAACGACACCTTACCATCCCCAAGGAAATGGGGCCTGTGAGCGTTTCAATCGTACCTTGATACAGATGTTGAGAACATTAGAGGACGGGCAGCAGGCCCGCTGGCCTGAGTACCTCCCTGAACTAATGTGGGCCTATAACAATCGAGTGCACAGCACTACGGGCTATTCGCCACACATGTTGATGTTTGGGAGACCCGGGAGGGATATTGAAGATTTAAATATGCCAGATCCCTCCTCTGATTCCCCTCGGACTGCATCTGAATGGGTTCGAGAACATCGGCGGCGACTGAGAGTGGTGCATCAGGTGGTGGGAAATCGACTCAGTCAGGTGTCTCATAGGGACACGCGGCCTGTGCAGACGGAACCTTTCTTCCCGGGGGATAGAGTGTTGGTGAGGGTTAAACGGCCGACAGGGAAACTGAGCGACCGGTGGGAGGCGACACCATACCTGATAAAGAGACGGGTGAACTCTGATATTCCAGTCTATGAGGTTGAGCCGGTGGGTCAGGGGGGCCCACTCGTAATCTTCACCGTAACATGCTACAACGGTACTGGTTTGAGGATGCAGCTCCCATTTCCACAGAACTAGAGGCTGTGCCCCAAGGGGCGGGTACTCCTGGTGCTTTTGTGTTTGATGATGAGCCCTCCTCTGCGCCTGTTTATCTGCCCCCTGTGAATGATCTGCTCCTGTGTGGAGAGAGTGTTGAGCCTGTGGTATGTCCTTCCGAGGGTGGCTTAGGTCAGCCAACTGACATGAATGATGGGTCATGGGGTGTCGCACTTCAGGAAGGAGCAGCGTCACGCCTTTCCTCTGATGACACTTCTGAAGGAACTCCTGCCCCCTCGGGGACAGAGTGCGTTGGGGTGGGCCTTCGGAGAACCACTCGAACTACAGCAGGAATACCCCCTCAGCGGTATGCACAGGACGACTTTGAGTGGGGAGGTATGTCGAGGACGCCAACCTCTAGTGGGGTGGCATGTAAGAGGGTAAACTAATAAGCTGCTAAAACCAAGCAGACTGCCATTTTGTAGTGGCCCAGGAAAGAGAAAACAGTCTCTGGTTGCCATGGTGACTGCTCTGTGTCTAGGAAAGTGAAAGCACGATCACTGGTTGCCGGGTGACGGTTCTGTCAGTTGCTCCTGTTGTGGTTGATCTCTCTCTGTGGTGGCCATTACTAGTGTAAGGATTACAGCAGAGCCAGTGCAAGCTATATGGGCCTTTAAAGTTGTTTGCAAGCCCTGTTGTGTGGACTAAACACTTTATCTTGAACTGAGCAAGTGTCCAGCATCTGAGGAGAGGCTGAGGAGATGTTCCCCCTGATGGAGCGAGTGATTGGCGTCCAGGAAGGCCGTGAGTGACTGCGAAAGGAGAGCCGGCGTCCGGTGCCATCCACATTGGGAGGATCCTGACAAGGAGGCTGAGGAGATGTTCCCCCTGATGGAGCGAGTCATTGGCGTCCAGGAAGGCCGTGAGTGACTGCGAAAGGAGAGTCGGCGTCCGGTGCTATCCACATTGGGAGGATCTTGACAAGGTCCTGACAAGCCCTGGAAAAGAGTGCTCCACAGATTGCACCCCAAGCTAACAGAACTAAAGTGCTGGACATGTGAATCTGGCACTGGCTGGTAAGCTGCCAAATTCTGCTGTTTTACAATACGTTTTTTTTTGCGCAAAAGGTTTTTTTTTCTTTTTACTTTTTCTGGACTTGCTGCAGCCCACATGGAATATACACCGGTGTAAAGCTACATTTGAGGTTGATATTACCATAGTTTTGAGATACCCGGGTATCCCTGTGCTAAGTGTATAGCCAGCATTGACATAGTGTAATGTATTGTTATTAGCTGTGATAAGTTATACTCAGTGTGCCATCTCAGAGGTCCCATCAGATCGCCCACAGTTGATGTACATAGCCTTTAGTTAAGTTAAATCCTTGATAAGTCTAACGTGTAGGTAAATTTGCTCCTGGTTCTGAGTGTGATTTACATACCCTGGGAACTCTGAGATCGGCGCATTGATGTCGGCTAACGCTGAGTGTGTGAAACTGTTATTGGTTATATTTTAAGGGGATTTTGATACTTATACATTCTATACTGAACCATACTTTGATCCCCATATCAGTAAAAAAATACTGTTGTTTATTTCTGCCTCTGTCTCAGTCTGTGACTCACTAGATCTTAATAGGACCTCCGGTCATTATAGTGCCACACACCGAGAGGAAGATGTCATATTTAGGGAGGTTAGTGGAGGGTGGGAGCAGAAGAAATTTGACTTTGGAAAGGTTGAGTTTTAAGTAGAGAGCGGACATGATACAACATAAGCGAATCAGGCATCGATCCTTCTTCTGTCTTGTTTTTTATCATCCAGATTTTGCATCCGGATGCTACTACAGAAAACACCAGACTATGTACAAGTCGAGTGTTCATCAATGTCGAAATGATCCTTGATTTCAAGACCTTGTCCAGTGCCTTCATTATTGAATTTCCCATAGCAATTCTCTTATTCACTTCTGCTGTTGTCGCTGTATCTTGTGTGATCAACGATCCGAGGAGGTTAAAGTTCCAGTTTGTTGCCATCCATCTCAAATGTGTCCCTGTTGTATCTGGCAGTTGTCAATAACTTTGTCTTCTTTGTATTGAGTACAAGTCCCTTCTACAAGTATGTCTAGACAAAAAAAAGAGGCCAAAAGCCCCATGTCTTTCTAAACACAATGCAATGCTAGTCAAGATGGTTACCGATATCTTTGGTGACTTAACAAATAATCAGTGTGATCATCAATATGTGATGAAAGGGTTTCTTTAATCAAAAACAACCCTTTTAAGCTTCATGCTACGAATGACATCAGCTCCTTAGACTCTTGGCAAGCCACTGGTTATAACCAGACTTATAGAATAACTTGGTGATCAAGTCAACCCCGAGAGCTTCAAGAACACTTTTCTGTTCTGGATCATTTGCTTGACCTCCTCTACAACATTTTTTAGCCCAAATTGAAAGTTTAGTATGTAAGACCATTCCTTTAATGCATCAGTTCTGACATTGAGATCTATATATCTATTCATAAAAAAGGGCATCCATTCAACCTGCTGACCTACGGGTGCTGGGAAATTTGGCCAATTTACATCTTACATTTAATAAACATGTGTATTTCTGGAAGTGTGGCTTGAACGTGAGAATATTAACACATTCTGTACTTAAAAATTCTCTTTTAGTGGAGATCCCATTTGGGAATTTCAAAGTGTGGACACACTTTACACTTGGTCCCGGAGTGACACTTCCTTCCATTACACGAAATTAGCAGGAGTGTGCTAAGGGTGGAGAAGTGTGCTTCATCTTTCAACTTGAAGTTTTTCCCACAATGTTTTTTGGTATGGCAGGTGCATACATTAAAACTAACTCCATTTACCCCTACAGATAAATTAGCACTTAATAGGTTTTGGCATTCCTGATTTACATTCCCAGGAACCTTTTTAACTTACTTATCTCATCCATTGAATGGCTTCAGTAGTGATCTCCATATGAACACAAGACACTATCATTTTGCCTACATTTTTTGCATATTTAAACAAAAAAATAATTATCACCTTGAAAATCTTCTGTTTGGTCTGATTATTCTGTGTACATTGAAAGAGTTGCAGCTCCTTGCAAGTTTTTATGTTGTGTTCCACAGTGGTTTGACTGACAGGTCAGGGGTTTGGAAGGGTGCAGGAGGAACAACGGAAATCAAGTCACTATCTTGTGACATCTGCAAAATAAGATGTTGCATAATGTACCCGACAGGCTTGGTGTGGACATCAGCTATTGTGCTTCATGACCTAGACAGAAAGAAGTTAAGCAGACTTAACCCAGAAGCCACAGTCCACAAAGCTAGGAAGGGCAAAGAGCGTGCAGCTGTTCTGTGGTTGTCACTCACCCCAAGCCATGAGTCTCAATCAGTTCTTGTCTTTTTTTTTTTTTGGCCTGGATTTTCATTTGCAACCAGAATATTTACAAAGGGCCGGTCAAGCCCATTGACCATTCAGTTGACCATTCACTCTGCATAAACAATGCTAATGGCATCAGTGAAAATCTAATTGTTAGAAGGATCTCTTGACAATAAGCAGATCACAAAGTTTCCCCCTATAATTTATATTGCTATGATCTGTTGTAAAATCTGCCTTCATACACGTTAGACTAAAGTCGACTGATAATAACAGGTTCGGCTGACGGCTAATGTGCATGGGTTTGCTGTCCGACCCATATCTTGACCCATTTTGATCTGTCGATTGCATTGTTCTCCCTGATATAAGCCACTGACCGATGTGTCAGCTGGCTGATTTCTCATAGAGAACACAGGAGTGCTCAGATGAGGGAGCACTCTGGAGAATGGGATTTTCAGCTGAGATGGCTGTCAGGTGAATGATTGGCCGACAGCCATCTAATGACTATGGTCAATGAGCTGTGTTTGTAATTTGGGACAGGACAGGTCCTCCAGAGAGAGAGATGCTCTTTCCACACTGTTAGAGATGAGGATCATGAACAGACTAATAATTTGCAGGTTATATAAAAATCTTATTGGCAGATAAAAGGTTTTGAAACCAAATCCAAGGTGTTCACCCCAGATACTGTTTTTCATGCAGATGTGTAACAAAAGAGAGACAAGGAGGGGTGCTCCCGGTGTAATACCCAGTGGTCTAGTGGAAGCTCTGGGGGAGATACACTAACCTTATTCGGTTATGCTCCGGCATAACCGCGGTACAGAGCCTTTGGTGCATCTCGTGCACCAGCCGATGCTGTCAGACCAGACAGCCGGTCACGAGTTAGATCATGGGGTCCCTGACGTCACCGCAGGTCCTCAATCCTCCCCACAGGTCGCGAAGAAGCTTTTCCTCCAGCAGCACTGCACACCCAGCAGGGTGTAAAGACATGTGAATTAAAAGAGCTTTAGCGGTTTTGAACGGGCGCTTGGAGAAAAAAAAACACAGAGACAGCTTTTTAGTACCTTCCCTTTACTTGCTCAAAGTGGACTGGTAACTCCTCACAACATGTTTCGGCAGCTGATACCGCCTTCATCAGGTTCATTCATGCAGATGTGGACAGATATGTGAGTTTACAAAAGAATATATTCTACTCTTGCAAGTTTGTGCCACCTGCCTCTAGAAACTGGATCCTATCTGACTCCCTCAGTCTGCAACTTGATGATATCACACAACCCATCTGGCCTCTATGTTGGACTAGTGTGGCGCCCCTGCGTACAGGTGGCCACAGAAGGGTACTGCAGCCAGGCAGTTAGGACATAGTAAACACTACACCCTCACAGCCCACAGCCCCACGCATAGAGAGGGTTCACATCCAGCTCTGAGGTCGGAGACTATATGAGACCAGAAGGGGTGGTGGATGAGGAGTGGGTTGGGCACACCAGAAGGTCAGGTGACTGACAGTATATAGAGAGGGGGAGGAGTGAAGGAAGTTAGTAAGCCATGGAGCTGAGAAGCAAAGACAAGGAGAAGCTGAGCTGAGCTGAGACAGAAAGACACATGCTGCCTGGAAGTGCCTAAGCTGAGGAGCGCTGACCCGTACTGAGCCAATGCGAGCCAGATGGGGGGGAAAAGCCCATCCAAGATGCTGAAACCACCAGGAGTGTGAGAGAGCCGAGAGGGACGGTGTAACCCGGGGCCCTAGAATTACAGCTCAAGCAACCAACTGCAGGCGGAGTAGCCCTCATATATACTGGAAGGAACACAGAGGAAGGAGCCTGGTAGTTTAATGCTGTGGACTACTGCAGGCTGGGCTAAGGCAGAGTGTCAGCTCTGAAGGGGACCGACGATTCACCCGGTATCCCCAGATTCACTGACGGGGAGCTTTAGTTTCAAGCTGGAGTTCCTAACCCAAAGAACAGGCAGCACAGTGACACACTAGGACTCACAGAAGCCCGAGTCACCGCTATACTGTTCAGCGTCCGCATACACCCGTGTAAGACGGAGAAAGAGAGTAAAAGCCCGGAAAGGTACACTAAGAGACTGTGTGAGGGGTCACAAGGAGAGAGGAGCCTGGCTGCAGGAGGAGAAGGGAACCCGGAAAGGGAGAATGTAACTGTGTACCAACTGCAACTGGCTGTAAACTGCTTGCAAGAAAGACCTAAGTAAAGCTTTGGAAACCCTGCATTGTCTCCTGCCTGCTTCCATCTGCAGAACCTTTCTCCCATACAGGCTTGCATCGAGAGGATCTCAACCTGCAGAGCCACAGCCTGTCAGCACCAGCACAGGAGGAGAGATCCTTGCAGCTGCAAAGTAAGTGTGCTCCAACAGCCTCACACACACACCAACAGACTTTAACTCCTTACTGCCCCGGGGGATACAGTTCCCCCCACTGGAACTATACCATCCCCGCTGCCATTCCATCACCCCCGGAGGTTCTGCAGCAGCGGCGGCCCCTATTACTGGCCGCATCAAGTGGGTGGCGTCACCCGTGACAATATCCCTTGTAAATATTCCCCTTTTATTGTGCTGAGCCAGGGACACGGTCCGGACCAGGCCACCAGTGACATCCCCAGCAGCAGATCGGTCCGGTACCGAGTACCCCACGTCCCTTGGGGCTCCACAACCTGGCGTCACGAACAGGATCTACCCGGTCCAAAAGAATTGGACCTTGTGCGCCAAAAGAACTGTTTCTGGACTTTTCCCGCCAAAATCTGACCCTAATGGCGGCCATCAGGGACTAGCGCCATGTGCAGGGGAGGCGTTCCTAAGACTCCCATCGTGGGCCGGTCCGGTCCAAGGCGCGAAAAGAAGGTCCCGCCCTGGCTCTCCTTAACTCCGGGAGAGCCAGCTGTCACTCTGAAAGAAGAGCCGCCGCCCCTAGACCCTCCTACCGAAGAGCTGGCGCGAACGAAGAAGACGGAAATCGTCATCAGGACGGGGCGGAGCAGGCAACCGGAAGAGAAGCAGTCGCCATTCAGAGACACGAGGACGGAAGCGGAGGACGCACTGAAGAGCGCTCTGTGCGAGAGACCACGAGTGATCCCGGAGGGCCCACAGATTGAACCAGTGGAGGAACCCGGCCGAGGAGAGACCCCGCGTGATCGCGTAGAGATGGCGGAAGGCGGAGAAGAGCGTCCCTATGTCCTAGACACCCGGAGGAGTGTATTGCGGCGGCTGCCCCCAAGGATGACACGGGTTCAAGAGGCCAATCGGACCCGGATTCAAATCGACATCGACCGCAGTCCGAACTATGAAGTCCAGCTACAGCGACCCGGCCGGGTCGAGGAGCACGGGCGTGCCGCGAGCGACGCCGAAGGCCGTACAGCGATACTAGTCGATGTATCCACCCCGCCAGCTATCCTTAACCAGACATGGAAAGAAGCTGATCCACTCGGAGCTTTGCCAGAAGGATTTCTGAAGCTGCCGCAGATGTTGCCTTGGAAGCAAGCAAAAGAAAGAATAGAAACGCAGGATCTGCATCCAGAAGGGAAGGCATCCCAGGTGATCCAGAAGATGGAGAAGAAGGATCAGGAGTAAGATCCGTGTCCTGCATTAGAAGAAACAGATGAAGAAACTGTAAGTGTGAATGTACATTGCTCCTTATTGAACCCCCAATCTTACCTGAGTGAATGTTAACATTCCCCTGTCTGTCTTATGTGTTTCAAACTGAACATTAATATCATAGACAATGACATGATACGAACTTTCCTTGTAAATAGTTAAGCACACTTGTGTGCTCCCCTTTGGTTTTAAGACCAACAGCACATGCGAAGTAATGCACGAACTCTGCATTTTGAACTTTGAAGCTGCTTTTTGAGAATTTTTGAAAGTTTTAGCACTTTTTGAAAAGATGAGAGATTTTATACTTTTATACGAAGTAATGCTTATAATGTCTTTTACAAGAAAGAGGGTAATGACGAGCATATACCCATGCACATGTTTATAGTTAATGTAACGTTCCAAGAATCGTGCCTCCCGGAAGGGAAGAAATCAAGAATCCTTAATGTTTACTGTTATATATAATATAAAAATGTTTTCAGGGTAACCAATGTCGAGTCGCGCGCGGACGCGCTGTTTAACTCCGGGAGAATGTGGCGCCCCTGCGTACAGGTGGCCACAGAAGGGTACTGCAGCCAGGCAGTTAGGACATAGTAAACACTACACCCTCACAGCCCACAGCCCCACGCATAGAGAGGGTTCACATCCAGCTCTGAGGTCGGAGACTATATGAGACCAGAAGGGGTGGTGGATGAGGAGTGGGTTGGGCACACCAGAAGGTCAGGTGACTGACAGTATATAGAGAGGGGGAGGAGTGAAGGAAGTTAGTAAGCCATGGAGCTGAGAAGCAAAGACAAGGAGAAGCTGAGCTGAGCTGAGACAGAAAGACACATGCTGCCTGGAAGTGCCTAAGCTGAGGAGCGCTGACCCGTACTGAGCCAATGCGAGCCAGATGGGGGGGAAAAGCCCATCCAAGATGCTGAAACCACCAGGAGTGTGAGAGAGCCGAGAGGGACGGTGTAACCCGGGGCCCTAGAATTACAGCTCAAGCAACCAACTGCAGGCGGAGTAGCCCTCATATATACTGGAAGGAACACAGAGGAAGGAGCCTGGTAGTTTAATGCTGTGGACTACTGCAGGCTGGGCTAAGGCAGAGTGTCAGCTCTGAAGGGGACCGACGATTCACCCGGTATCCCCAGATTCACTGACGGGGAGCTTTAGTTTCAAGCTGGAGTTCCTAACCCAAAGAACAGGCAGCACAGTGACACACTAGGACTCACAGAAGCCCGAGTCACCGCTATACTGTTCAGCGTCCGCATACACCCGTGTAAGACGGAGAAAGAGAGTAAAAGCCCGGAAAGGTACACTAAGAGACTGTGTGAGGGGTCACAAGGAGAGAGGAGCCTGGCTGCAGGAGGAGAAGGGAACCCGGAAAGGGAGAATGTAACTGTGTACCAACTGCAACTGACTGTAAACTGCTTGCAAGAAAGACCTAAGTAAAGCTTTGGAAACCCTGCATTGTCTCCTGCCTGCTTCCATCTGCAGAACCTTTCTCCCATACAGGCTTGCATCGAGAGGATCTCAACCTGCAGAGCCACAGCCTGTCAGCACCAGCACAGGAGGAGAGATCCTTGCAGCTGCAAAGTAAGTGTGCTCCAACAGCCTCACACACACACCAACAGACTTTAACTCCTTACTGCCCCGGGGGATACAGTTCCCCCCACTGGAACTATACCATCCCCGCTGCCATTCCATCACCCCCGGAGGTTCTGCAGCAGCGGCGGCCCCTATTACTGGCCGCATCAAGTGGGTGGCGTCACCCGTGACAATATCCCTTGTAAATATTCCCCTTTTATTGTGCTGAGCCAGGGACACGGTCCGGACCAGGCCACCAGTGACATCCCCAGCAGCAGATCGGTCCGGTACCGAGTACCCCACGTCCCTTGGGGCTCCACAACCAGACCGTGTTCTTAGGAAATGTACAAGAAGCTATTATGTGGGATGGATCAAAACTCTATCCTCTCGGGTCTCTAAGTATCATTAGGTTTGGCACCTGGCCAGTATGTTATTATTAAGGCGGTAACATAAGGTCCGTATGTTTCTCCAGAGAGTTCTGGATCCTGAGTTATACAGTATACTCACAGTTCACTTATTATGTAGCAGAGAGAACAAATTTGGCACTTTAGGGTAAGGTTTGGCACGCAAAGGACTACCACCATTATAACCCTCATAAGGAACTTCATTGTAACCTGAAATACAAGAATTAAAAATGTATTCCATGACAAGACATATGTTGGCTCTCGTTTTCTGAGTGGTGATTGCCCCTTCAAATTGCATCTGCATCCTTAGAAAAATTGCAGAGGAAGAAAAGTTGGCCATTAGCCTATGTCTGTTTCTTGCTTCCAGGTATATAGGTGTCAGCCAAAGGATCATTCCATCAACAGCTATCTCTCCTCTGACCGGGACTCTGGCTCGGCCAGATACCTATCCGGCCAAGCAAAAGTAGTGACCACTTGGAATACAAAGTGCCAATGCTTCTCCCCCCCAGGATCAACTGTTGGGGGAGAGTCGGAGGAATCCTATACATTTTAGATGGTTGCCCAACTGTAGACTAATCTTTTCATTATTCCGGGATTATCCACCTCATTGGGTATATTTTCTTCACTTAAAACCATTTATTGGGGCCTAGAAATCATTTTTGCAGATGGGCTTCATGAAAAAGTTTGCACAGTTTTTCTTTTCCAGGCTCTTTGTGTCCCTGCCCATTCACATTTGATGTGATCTGTGGTCATAAATTAGCTGAGATGAACTCAAGAAAAAAAGAATGATCATATAAAAAGACAGATAAAAGGGTAAGAAATTCCCTGTGAAACCATCATTGCAGACTGGCTGATAGATTCTCAGTTACCTCACTCTGCAACTCACAATAGGGGCAACAAAGAGGCTAACGGTGCAATATTTTAAGTGAAACCCAAAAATGAATTTTATCCCAAAATGCATGCATTTCATAAAATAAAATCATTCTAATAAAAATTGATTGTGTAAAGTGGACAAACCCTTTAATTTTTCTCTTATGTTTATAATATGGGTTTGGAAGAAGACAGGCAGTCAATGCCTGGGAAAAATACAAAAATGTTTAAGTAAATGTTAATTTCCCCCCTACATCCCCTCCCTTATTTCTATCACCCTACCTGTTCTCTATGCTCTGCAAGCGACTTTCGACTAATATCCGCCCTAATCCTTACCTCTCACTCCCGACTCCAAGACTTCTCCTGAGCTGCGCCAATTCTCTGGAATGCTCTACCTCAAGAGATTAGGACTAACCACAATTTACACAGTTTTATAGGGCGGCCTATCATGTTCCCTAATCAAAATACTGTTATATACAGTCCACTTGCTACTTCTCTGAACATAATTCTCCATCAAACTCCACTGCACCCGAAAGCTCTACAAATATTGGCTGGTGACGACTCATCCAGTCTTTATCTATTCCCCATTTCTTCAAGATGGCTGGACCATCATTGTAAATAGGCATCTGTACTGTGTCACCCCCTCCCCATTGTGGATTGTAAGCTCTTCTGAGTAGGGTCGTCATTATTTTAGCATTAATTGTTGTACTCTCTATAACTATGTTACTTATGACTGTTTGTATATGAACCTCTGAATTGTAAAGCCCTATGGAATATGTAGGCGCTATATAAATAAGGATTATTATTATTATAATCTTGCGATGATTACATGTATAAGGACAGATGTAAAAAGTCATTTCCTGCATACAGCTGACTAAATCTTTGCTTTTTGACCGCTCGATAACATGGGACATGGGGATATGGAGCAGATGTGCACTCTTCTATTTTACGTTTTGGGTTGAGGTGTGTCCTATGTAATATACGCTGTTTGCTTCTCAATGGAGATTAATATGTGAAGTGTCCTGTCATCCGTGTAATGTTTCCTCAACCCTCCCTGCCAAAAATCCAAACAGTTTATTTACACCCCAACAATCACTTTACTCCAGCCCTGCGTTATATAAAAGCTGCGGAAACAAAGTACAGAGGGTCTCCAAGCACAAATAGGCCCTTTTATATGGTGAAGATAGAAAGGTTGCCATAACAACGAGGCCTACAATGCACACTCCAGTCAGGCAGGCAGAAAGGAAGGCCAAAATGGAGATTGTTTGGTTTATATTGTGGAGCAGAGTCGTCATTGACATGCACAAGCTGAAGAGACCTGCCACAGGGAAAGAAAGGGTGACCTAGCTCACATCATTCAGCTTTATTCAGGGAGGGAGAAAGAAAACAAGAGCTGCCCACAAATACACTGCTCTATAGAGCAGGATGGTGCTGACTGAAAACCTTGAAGTTAATATCCACCTTTTCCCACCATGTCACTATTCCTGCAGTGGGCAACAGTCTCACTGTGTATTTGTCAATGAGCGAGAAATTTACTATGTACTGCTATAATAGGGTGAGTGCTGTGCTATACACCCTACATCTATTTGACCCCGCTAAAAAGCGCTAAAAATGCATGTTACTTCTTTATTCACTTCTTTTACTCACTTTATGCTTTGATAGCCATTAAGCAGCTAATAGCGATGAGTGGGCACTACCATGCCTGGGTGCTTGGTACTAATTCGTAATGAGCAGTTAGATTCTCAGATGGATGCCACTCAAGTACCCGAGTATTTTAGGAAAAATACTCGAGTTTCCCATTGATTTCCATTATATTCGGGTACTCGAGTCATGACCATTCGAACATCAAACATCTTGTTACAAGTACCGAGCACCCGAGCATGGCAGTGCCCACTCATCAATAGCAGTTAAAATATGTGACCTGACCAATGTTAACTAATAGTGATAAGCGGGTAATAAGATAGTTGGGTTCGGATAGCTCTAACTTTGAACTGCTTTAAGTATTCGGATCTGAGTGAGTTCCCCATTGATGTCCATTAGATTGGTTACTCGTTACTCTTTCATATTTGGTTAGAGCTATGCGAACCTGAGGATCTTACTACTCTCTCATCATTAGTAACTATATTATGTATAGAAATTAAAAAAATAAACACTGGGAGCAATGTCGCTGCAAAAGGTGTTCAGAAGGACCTAAATAAAGATGATTTAGGCAAGACACCGTTGACTTTTTTCTGATGCGTCTTCTGGATCGAAAATGATGTGGATACCCCGTCATCCTAAAGATATTGTGTGCACATATCCTTAGTGAATTCAGTGTATGAACAGTATACATTAATCTGCTCATAGTTGTTATGCAGCGAATATCTCGTGTAATTGTTTTTTTTTTTTTTTTTTTTAGGCTGCCTTCAGATTTGCAGATGCCTCCGCAGCGTTTTGCGGAGGCATTTGCAAGTATCTGCATGCAGACCGAAGCCCCTATGTTTATAATGGAGCGCACGGCGGTCTGCAGATGCTTGCAGACCGCCGTGCGCTCCCATTGCCCGCCATATGTGATCTGTGCGCAGGTGGATGCCTGCGCACAAATCACACACTCCCGCCCGCACCAGGGACGCGACATGTTGCGTCCCTGGTGCGGGCGAGAGTGTGTGATTTGTGCGCAGGCATCCGCCTGCGCACAGATCACATATGGCGGGCAATGGGAGCACACGGCGGTCTGCAAGCATCTGCAGACCGCCGTGCGCTCCATTATAAACATAGGGGCTGCGGTCTGCATGCAGATGCCTCCACAAAACGCTGCGGAGGCATCTGCAAATCTGAAGGCAGCCTTACAGAGGATCAGGATCCCTTAAAAAAAATGGCTGCCATGTATAATTCTTAAGGCACCCATTCACTTTCGGCTAACATAAGAACCCTCCAACATCATTGGGCTCCGCTGACAGTCTGATGTTTATGGGGATCTCCTGAATCTTCCACAACTGAAGATGTCAGGGATGCTAAGGAACCATCATGTCTGATTTTGGACTGATGACCCTTAGTTCTCAGCGAGATAAGTCACCGCCAGAGTCTAAGTAGAACAGTTGTAGAGACAGAAAAGCAAACACTCCAGTGTATGAAGGAGTCAGGAACGATCGTTGCAGGCCAAACAATCGGATGAACCATAAATTGGCCAACAGTTATTTTTGTGTATGGGGCCCTAGTTTCCTTTATGGATAATAACTGATCTTTTTGGGTTAGAAAAGTAAGACGTGCATGGCAATCAGCCAACTTCAACTTACACAACTCTTGGCTACAGTTATACATTGTTGCAAAGAGTGCACCATTACGTGGGGAGTTTCAAAACTCGCAGCAAAAACGTTGTGGATTCACTATGACAAAAACATACCAGACGAGAGGTGTCTAAATTGAACATGGCGTTTTGTCACCTGAACATAGTAGGATAAGACCATCATTGGGATTTTGAGGTTCCCTAAAGAGGAAATGATGGTCAGCACTAATGAGAATACTTGGGCTGGGACATCATGGCTCATTAGATTAGCACTTTTACTCTATTAGAGGGTCACAATTAAATGTGTCATATGAGAAATCTGGTCATTATGGTAAAATTACTGGATTTCATGAACTCTAGTGAATATTAGGCAAGTCATACACAAGATAGTGGTGGGCTGAATGTTCATACAGCAGACTGTTTCCAACAGACGGTAAGGAGAAAGCCTCTGAAAGGCGGCCGTCACACGCACAGATTTCTTGCCCGATATCGTTTAAGCGATCTCCTTTTTGATCGCTTAAGCGATATCGGCCTTAAAATCGATGCATGTAATCAAGCGATTTACGATGTGAAATCGCTTGATCGTGACATCGCTGATCTGAGGTCCGGTTCTCAGATCTAGCGATGAACGATTTCACGATCTCCTTCATCGTGGTGTATGACACCACGATGACCCATCTCCCAGCGGCAGAGCCTATGCTGGGAGATGGTAACTATGGTACACGTCGGGTAACTAAGCGACGCGCGGCCCTAGTAACCCGATGTGTACCATAGTAACGAGCGAGATCGCGGCTCCGCATCGCTGGTGAGTCTGTCTGTGTGACATCTCACCAGCGATGTGAACAATATTGTAAGCGATTGCGCGTGCTCGTGATCGCTAACAATATCGCTAAAGATATCTGTGCGTGTGACGGCCGCCTTATATGCATCTGGCAGTGACTTAACTACCCAGAGAGCATAAAAGATCAGCTATTGAAATGCTGACTGCTCCATCCTTCTCACCTCCAACATCATCTATTGTGGGAGAGTAGTGAGACCCCCATACACATCAGTTGGTTAGCTAGTCCTATTAAAATCAGCTAGGTTGGTCATCTTTCATAGGGTGAAGGATCCATAAATCTCCAAACTGCAATCGGATACTTCTTGACAAATACTCATGAAAATTTGGATTTCGGTTAAAAAAAAAATTGTGTTCTGATCATGACATAAATTATAGAAATTATCGTTATGAAATTCGATCAATAGATGATAAATTAGTCATGTGCAAACTTCGATAATGTTATTACTGGAAGATCTTATTGCAAGAAAGTCTCACTCTTGATAACACTTTCTGAAAGTCTCAGCACTTGATGGGTAGTTTCCATTGTTTTTGACAGATGAGTAACCTTTACCAAAGGCCATGTGTACAAAATGATGACTCTTCTGAAAGAGCAAGATATTGTATGTATCTGTCAAAAAGGTCAGATGTGTATTACTGCTGCAGACGGAATTGCCACAGATCCAAATAAGGGTTGGCCTAATTTATGGCCAAGAGGATCAACACTTGGCTTTTACTAATAGAATCTGCAGAGATGATTGGTAAGCTCCTATTTTCTACGGTGATGCAAAACATCTTAGTGTACATTATCTGTTGCATATGAATGGACTTGCAGAAACCCAATTCTGATTGATGAGGTACAGATTGTCATTGAATATTGCAGTGATTTTCGATCCTGGAAAAATCCATGTCGAATCCAATCGGTTGAACATAGATTTAAAGAAAACCTTTTACATTGGAAGCGGTCAACGATAACTTAATAGAGTGTGAGCCCAGCCTAAAAAAAAGTTCCAAATTTTCTGGAGCACCTATATATGCACAAAATGCTGTAACTGAATATTTCGGTGTAATATGTGGCAAAAGTCCTCAGTAAAGGACACATATCTGCGTAATAATTAGTTGCATCCAATTCCAAGCATTACTGAGATTCCCTTTTTATTTTCCCACTCCAGGAGCGGAAATCCATAGTGTTTTTCTTGTCTAGTTGGAGTTGTGTAGTAGATGTACAGTGTTTGTACAGCGGGACAGCTCACTGAACAGCCCCCTAAGCCTTCTATATATACATATAACCACGGGATATGTCATGAGATCACATGGAAACATCGCCAGATGTATTCCAGTCCTTGCTTAGGACATGGTTATGTTTCTTTTAATTTATTTTTTTAATTCATTAATGTCTTTACTTCAGAAGTAATCAATGCAGTTGGATGACCACAAATGTTGCCTGAATATTGACCCCTCAAATGTCAAAAACATAGAGCTGAAACATCATCTATCATTAACTAGTGCTACGGTTGTCTTTTACTAAAATCTTAGAATGCACTCTTCACTTTGGCTGGATTTGACATGGTTGAAGTGTGCCATGTGGTCAACAACCATGTGGTACAACTGCACATGGTTTAATGTAGTTTCACAGTAAATTCAAATGAAGTTAACTAGATCCTCTGTGATGTACATGATTTTTATGTTCCTCACCTCCTGGACTTGTGAAAAACTGCTACGTAAGTCATTGGCGGTTTTTCTCAGAGTCACACAAGGTAACATGAAAATCCACCCTTACCAATTTACTTGGATGGTCCTGCCACAGTCCAATCAGGACTAACTACATCCTGGTGATCTAGCATGATGTTAGTTATGGTCCTCAGACTCAGAATGTCCTCATTAGCAAATCAGGGAACGAAACCTAAATAGCACAAGTCTAGGGTTAGAGAGCACCAACTGTGAACCCTTTAATGGAAAGTATTCCTTAGCACAAAGTGACTGTTCCAACCAAGGACAGGCACCCTGTGCACCCTTGGCATGCTTGAGCTGTTCAGTGTATCTACCCATCTGTTTTGAAACCAACTCAGTCCTTCTCCTTGATTGACAAATCTGCCTTTACAGGAGAAAGAAGAGGCCAGAAAGATGGAAAACAAGGTGGGACAGTGCTCTGAACTACTGGACCATGATGATGGTGCACTGAGCCCCTGTGTTTAGTTTGAGCAGTGTTTAAGCTGACAAATTCCCTTTAATGAACCCAACTAATAAGGAGTCCTACCGATCTAAAGGCAACCATATTCGAAGCCAATTACGACCACTGGTGTCTACTAAGGGCTGCTTTACACACACCAACTTCTGAACAGATCTCTGGTTGCAGTGAAATCATGGACACATTGTTACATTTGTACACAGCCACAAAATGGAACTATGTGTCCATGATTTCACTGCAACCAGAGATCTGTTCAGAAGTTGGACACACAAGTTGGTGTGTGTAAAGCGGTCCTTAAAGGGAGACTGTTCAAACCAAGTACACTTGCTTAGTGCACCAAAATTTTAAGTGGACCTTCCCTCTCATCTCTGCAATGATTAACAACTCTGGCTTTAAATAGCTATAAAAGAGTGGAGATAGATAAAAAAAAAAAAAACCAAGTAGGTGGAAGGTGCATCCAACTGTTTGACCATGTCAAGGGTACACTGAGAACCTGTGCTTAGTTTGAACAGTCATAGAATAGTGGAGTTGGAAGGGACCTCCTGGGTCATCTGGTCCAACCCCCTGCTCAATGCAGAATTCACTAAATCATCCCAGATAGATGTCTGTCCAGCCTCCGTGTGAAGACTTCCATTGAAGAACTCACCAATTTTGTGACAGCCTGTTCCACATGTTGATCCCCCTCACTGTCAAAAAGAATTTTCTAATATCTAATCTGTGTCTCCTCCCATTCAGTTTCATCCCATTGCTTCAAGTCTTTCATTGTGCAAATCAAAATAAAGCTCATCCCTCTACAGTGTGATCACCCTTCAGATATTTGTTGACAGCTAATAAGTCTCTTCTCAGTTTTCTTTTTGCAAGATAAACATTCCCAAATCCTGTAACTGTTCCTCATAGGACACGGTTTGCAGACCGGTCACCCTTCTCTGAACATGGTCCAGTTTGTTGATGTGGTTTTTATAAAGTGGTGCCTAGAACTGGACACGATATTCCACATGAGGTCTGACCAAATAGTAGAGGGCGATAATGACTTCACATGATCTAGACTGTATGTTTCTGTTACTACAGCCAGAATTAGGTTTGCCTTTTTTGCTGCTGCATCACACTGTTGACTCATGTTCAGTCTGTGATCTATTACTATACCCAGGTCTTTTCACACGTGCTGTTGCTTAGCCCTATTCATTCCATTCTGTATGTTTTTTACATCTTATGGCCACTTTACACGCGGCAACAAGAAGATAGAAACCGGCTGGTGTCGGAGACAATTGTACCTTTTACCTTCAAAACACCTTGAAGTGGCTGCTTGTAATTCAGGTATCTCAAGGTGTTTTGAAGGTAAAAGGTACAATTGTCTCCGACACCTGCCGGTTTCTATCTTCCTGTTGCCGCGTGTAAAGTGGCCATTAAATTTACCAGATATAGAACTTTGCATTTCTTCCGTTATAAACCATTGTTACTTTCTGCCCATTCTTTGTTTGTTCAGATCTTTTTTAATACCCTCTATCTCTCTCTTCTGTAGTATTAGCGATCCCTCCTAGCTTGGTGTCACCAGCATATTTAATTAGTTTACCCTCAATTCCTTTATCTAAAGTCATTAAGAACCTCCCTTTAAGGGATGATTCAAAAATATCCTAATTAGATCTCATTGATAATGTATCCTATGTGTATAAGGACAATAAAATTACAAGTAGAAGTTCTGCATAAATGGGAAGGGTCTTGGTTGCAGTGTCAGGAATTGTTATTGGTCTGGTGTCTCCAAAAAATAATCTAAAAAAAAAAAAAGGGTATTCAGCAGCTCTAGGTTGTCCTTCTGTGGATGGCAAAGGGATAAAAACTAGTTCTAGCTTGTAGTTCTATTATGAACCTGAAAACGGATGAGGACAAGGTTGATCAGGACAGATTGCCAACCAAGCGATAGAAAATCTAGAGCGGCCGATGTGACTCATTTCTCAGTGCTACGTGTTGGGTTACCCATCGGTCACATCAACATTTCTTCATGTCTGACTTAGATTGTGATAAACATTTCTGTTCTGCTTCCGAGCAGGTCTTGTGGGCAGAGGTTTGCAGCCGGTGGCAGCACTTAGCTCATTTCTTGGTATCGCTCTGCGTCTATGCAGCTGAAGAGGAAGGCAGGCACTGCGGTCTGAAGCTGTGGTTTATCTTCAACATTTCCTGTATGTGCACACTCATCACCAAAGTGACAACTTCCAATAAAGGGTTTTCTAAAACATTGTGACAATTTTTGTCTGGACTTACCTTGTTTCTACTATACTGCTACAGAGCCCTGGGGTGAGACAGGGGATGAACCAATGGCCATTGCGTTTAAGTGGCAGACCTTCCTCTACTGCATAGAGGGTAAGGGGGGCTGGGTTACAAAATAAAATGTATTTGGGTCACAGTACAGGAAACATCCATACCTTCAGCTGAATGCTTGAGGCGATTATTATTAATTTAGAGTTTGTAAAGAAAAACAAAATCCTACCATCATTTGGTTTTACTCAAAGCCACCATAGCAGCCAGGGCCGGGACGATAGGTAGGCGACCCTAGGCGATCGCCTAGGGCGCAGCAATAGTCAAATGTGGGTGGATCCAAAGGATCAGATCATTTTCCACTGAAAACAAATATCTGAAAAAAAAACCCAAAAACAAATACAGAACCAGTGGCTTAACTCGAGTCTGATGGGCCCCTGTGCACAATTTGGACCTGTCACAGTATGACTAGCAGTGTGTATTGCAGTGCAGGGACCACATGTCTCTGTGCGGTGATGCCTCTCATCTGGATGTGCATCCTCAGACACACATCCAGTTGAAGTAGACACTGGGCCCAGTTGTGACCATTATGTCCTCATTCCTACACCATTATATCATTGTATTATGCTGTTCTGTAACTGGTCATACATTGTTTCAGTGGGCGGTTCATTTACAAAAACATTCTGCCAGCACTGCAGGTTCTGGAACTTCCTTTCCACGATTTAGCATCTCTTATTCCAAAGACTTGTCTGACCTAATCTTGAAGCCTGCCTCCGTTGGATGTTTATGCAGTTTGATTACACTTGACAAAAGTCAGTGAACAGCAAGAAGGCAAAAGAGAAACCGACTGGCTGACATTTTAGAGGGAGAGACAATTTTTAAAGGGAATCTGTCATCGGATGTTTGGTACCCCATCTGAGAATAGCATAATGTAGAGACAGAGACCCTGATTCCAGCAATGCACTTACTGGACTGCTTACTATCACTTCAATTAAATCAGTTTTCTCTGCTGCAGATCTAAAGGTACCGTTACACGCGTCAATATTGCATGCAATTTCACTTGCAATTTGCTGGTTGCAGTGAAATCATGGACACATTGTTCCATTTGTACACAGCAACCAAATAGAACAATGTGTCCATGATTTCACTGCAACCAGCAAATTCCAAGTGAAATTGCATGCAATATTGTCGCGTGTAACGGTACCTTAAGCTTCTTTTTAATGTGGCTATCTAGAACCCCGTCCACACCACTGATTGGCAGCTTTCTGCCCATATACAGTGTACACACGACGAATCAGTGGGGATGGTGTGATTATACAGAACTCATGAATATGCTGGACTATCTGGCAGCAGGCCTAGTTGTCCTTTAATGATAAAAAAAAAAAAAAAAAAAAAAAAATCACTGTTTAATTAGATGGAGATTATCAAAACTACACTGAGCAGCCCAGTAAGGGACACATCGCTGGAATCAGGATCTCTGTCTCCACTCCCTTTAAATAAAATTGAAACTGACATTTAGCAAATTACTTATCAAATGAGATTGAGAAGCCTGAAAGCACATTGACCATTTAAAGTCATGGTCCATTGTTAGGACTCTAGGTTCAGCCTTAGTGTCCATTAATACAAGTCCAACTAAATGGATAATCTGAAAAAAAATGGCCACCAGGAGAAATATTTAAGGTAGTACTACAGCTAGATCAATAAGGGCTGTTCATCTTAAGAGACAATTTTTTTTTTTTTTTTTTTTTACTTAAAATGGATGTATTTGAGGCCAAAAATCATTTTAAAGTGTAAGGTAATCGAGAAGATTACACTTTACCTAATGCAGGCTGAAGTCTGAGTTAACTGAGAATCTGTCAGCGAGCTCAATCCGATGGGAAAATGTGTGACAGGTCTTTTTAGGAGATCCTCAGCTGTTTTAACACCATAGACCACATCAAAGTTTAATGTGCAGGAAAACACAGGCTAAAGAAGGCCAGATCAAGCGGCCATTAATAAATTATGTCGGAGATGTACGGACGCACAATAAAATAGTGAAACGACAACCATTTCAAGCAAGAAACTGCTTTATTTCAAGCAGAGGACGACATACATCAGAATCACCCTGACACCGGGTAGAGTTCCCCTGAGAACAATTGTTAATTCTCTTTAGATTTATAAAACAATAAACTCCTATAACAATGAACCCCCAGATACTGGGATAATTTAATAATTCAGGCGCATTTTAGATAGAGCAGATTTCATTTTTGATAAACTTTTTCTGATCCACAGAAAAAAAGAAAAAAAATATATATATAAAATTCATTAGACACACATAAAAAAAAGAAAAAAAAAAAATAGATTTGTGAGATCCACAGTAAAAAAATACTGCATCTTTACATTATATACAATCAATGCCCACTATGGGCAATAACGTTACACCCCCAAAATGTCACCTTGAAGCTGCCATAAAACTCTGCCATTAAACAGACTAAAGAGGAATAACCCACCGAGGGCTGGAAACTTTACTTATTTAGTGGCTAATCTGCAATTTAACCTGGGCCCAAATGCAGCAATGTGGATGGCGCCATGAAGGGGCTCGGGGAGTCCAGCTGGGAGCAAGTTTAGCATAAAGGTCTAATGGGCACCACACCAAGGGCTTGGGAGCACAGGAGTTAACAGGGTCAAAAAAAAGGGAGATCTATGTACCCACTATGCACTAAGTGGGTGTCAGTCGGCTCTCCAGCAGCACATTGTGCCAAGGGTAATGGACTAGGACTCTTGGTTCACAATTAATTTTACAGGTAGATTTAACGTTCCACCTTAAATCCCTGTGCACATGTTGCAGTCATTGATCGGTTCGCCACCTCGATTTTGGAACAATGGCAATGTGCTAGGACTACTGATGAGTGAGCACTACCATGCTCGGGTGCTCAGTACTTGTAACGAGTAGTTGGACGCTCGGATGGACACGACTTTATAGAGAATGATTGAAATCAATGGGAAACTTGAACACTTTTCCAGAAAAGTGTTCGAGTTCCCCAATGACTTATTCTACTCGGTACACAAGTTGAGCCCATCCAAGTGTCCAACTGCCCGGTAATTGTACCAAGCGCCCAATTTCTTAGTGATAACCTAAGAAATCAATTTTCACATTGACAGATCTGTACAACAAGATCAACTCTGTACTATGAAAGCCCCTCCACCTCCCTGTTGGGCAAGAACATTTTTTTGTAGTCTGGTCCCTATAGTTTTTACTGGCAGAGTTTTGGCACTGAAACTATTTAAGACTCCAACATACACTGAAATGACCCTGAGGCCCTTACTAAGGTCCCTTGTGCATCCTCAGACCATCAATAATGGTCTTCAAGAAGAAAATAAAATAATAAAAGAGGGGACCAGAGTAGCAGCTCTAAACGTTACAACCGTTAGAGCCAATTTCAGTACGGCAGCTTAAAGATGCTTTTAGAGTCCAGCTCTAACATTTGTACAGTTGATCCAAAGTGCCTTAAAAAAAAAAAATAAAGGCCCGATTCACTGCCACAACTGCAGAAAATACAATGCAGAACACCGGCGGGAACCTGGCCAAGCTAAAGTCCTATCAGATGTAAATGTTCCCAGTGGTTACCATCTTGAGTTGACACCAAGGAACAATCCTAGATGCTCCTGGTGGTGACCATCTTGAGTTGACACCCAGGAACAATCCTAGATATCCTAGATGCTCCTGGTGGTGACCATCTTGAGTTGACACCAAGGAACAATCCTAGATGCAGATGCTCCTAGTGGTGACCACCTTGAATTTCTACACTAAGGAAGAAACATAGATGTAGATGTTCCCAGTGGTGACCATCTTGAGGTTCAACACCAAGGAACAATCCTAGAGGTTCCTAGTGGTGACCGACTTGAATTTCTACACTAAGGAACAATCCTAGATGCTCCAGGTGGTGACCATCTTGAGTTGACACCCAGGAACAATCCTAGATGCTCCTGGTGGTGACCATCTTGAGTTGACACCAAGAAACAATCCTAGATGCAGCTGCTCCTAGTGGTGACCACCTTGAATTTCTACACTAAGGAAGAAACATAGATGTAGATGTTCCCAGTGGTGACCATCTTGAGGTTCAACACCAAGGAACAATCCTAGAGGTTCCTAGTGGTGACCAACTTGAATTTCTACACTAAGGAACAATCCTAGATGCTCCAGGTGGTGACCATCTTGAGTTGACACCCAGGAACAATCCTAGATGCTCCTGGTGGTGACCATCTTGAGTTGACACCAAGGAACAATCCTAGATGCAGCTGCTCCTAGTGGTGACCACCTTGAATTTCTACACTAAGGAAGAAACATAGATGTAGATGTTCCCAGTGGTGACCATCTTGAGGTTCAACACCAAAGAACAATCCTAGAGGTTCCTAGTGGTGACCAACTTGAGTGTCTACGCAAAGGAACAATCCTACGTGATAAGACCAGAGCCCAATTACAAAATTAAAATATATCTCTAAACATGGGAGGTTGTCTTCATTTGGACATAAATCCGGAGCCTATGAAAAGGTGAAACATTCTGTAGAAAAAAAATTGAAACTTTCCCAAAAATGCATACCTACAAGAAGTCAAAACGCAATAAAGCACCAAGGTGGTCCTGCTGGAATTATTATATACTGGTATAAAAAGTACCAAAAATAGAATCATAAAGGGACATGGGTTTAGGGCATAAAAAAAAAAAAAAAAAAAAATTGGTGCTCAAACATTTGGTCCACGATAGGGAAAGCCATTTTTTGGGTAAAATAACTATAGGTAGCTCACAGGAAGCAAATATTTAGCAAGCAGGTCTTCAGCAAATATTCTATAAGAATAGCAGACACTGCTGCAAAGCAATGGTATAAAAGTCTATAGGCTTGGAGCCACACGACAAGCAAGCACTATGTCCATCTTCAGGCTCTGTTCCAGAAGTCGGCACACTTCTCATCCACACGAGGAGGTGCTCTGTAGAGATAAGCTGTCATTGACTGCTCAGACAGAAACAGTAACCGGCCGCACAGCAGCCTATGAAACCAAACACTGTGCCTTCCATGCACAGCAGCAGAAATCGGCGACATTCACAGCAAGGGAAACACGTACAGGTCCCACAAGCCCTTTGGATACCAGGGAAACTTGGGACGAGGTTGAAGAAGATTTGTAGTCTTCTAGTAGGCAATGTTCTTGGGGCACCATCGAGTGTCTGCATACAACAGACAATGGACGGATCGGAATCTGGAGTGGAGACAAGTTACACTTTTGAGTACAGCAGTTTTCATATACAGGTTAAAAACAGACTTTTATCCAGGATGTAAGATACATAAAGAACGTCAACACCAAAGATGGAATTGGAACATTTTAGAGCCTAAAACCTTCATTTTAGACAGGATTTTATGGGTTACAATCACAATGGCTGGCTTGCGTAAAAAGAATTAAAAGGAAAATACGGCATTTGAGTCACTAAATAGACCTCTTGGGCAATGAAGAAACCACAAAAATAGGTTTGAAAACATCCAATGCCTCTTACCTTGAAGGATCCTCATCAACTGAAAAAGCCCCCTTCATCAGGATTGCGTTTCTCTTATTTTCAAACATTCCATAACTTAATGTCACCTAGGAAACAATAAAATGCTGGTTACATCTTGCTTTTCCAATTAAAGGGACATGTCATGTAAAAAATTGATATTAACCGGCAGATATTGGGTTACTCTGCAGGTGAACAGATGAGCAAAAGTCTGGATAGTCGGGTGCTACCTGCTCGGGACCCACGTGTGACCCCATACGTCCTAGGAAGTCACTGATTGGCTGTTTGTATCTCAGGTTATGATTAAGGGGCAGTACCATGTACAGCCAGCCATATGCAAAAGACTTCCGGTGACTGGAGGGGTTTTTAACTTTTATTTAATTTACCAGTCACACTACGATAACGAAGGATTTAACCCCAAGTTCAAGCCAATCTCACACTGTCAGGTCAGGCGGCTTGCAACTGGCCATAACCTACCAGGCGTATGGGAGCCAGCAATCCCTGCTCCAACACTTAGGGGTTGGAGTTTTGGGGAAAATTCAGTCTTTTAACAGGTTCACTCCTCTCTATAGGTTAATAGCTTCCGATGACGTGCGGCTGGACTGAGAGTCCCACTGCCGGGAGGATATTAACTTTAATCCACCCAGCAGCCTTTGGCTTCAGTCATAGGGGTGGCCCAGTTTCAGTCACCACTCGGCGCCTAGTGAGTGGTGGCTGAAGCTGTGATGGCAACACCGCTATGACTGGAAGACCAAGGCTGCCAGGTGGATTAAGTTAATATCCTCCCGGCAGTGGGACTCTCAGTGCAGCGACAATGCAAGTTCATAATGCCCCTAACCGCAGATTAATGGTTCCCTTTAAGTGGTAGTATGAAGAGTGTTGAAAACTTGGCTTCTAAGTCTCCTCATTACTGGCATGCCAGATCTGGTGTAAGCAGAAAAGCTTACCCTTAAGGCTCTGTTACACATAGCGATATCGCTAACGATATCATTGCAACGTCACATATTTTGTGACGTTGCGGCGACCTCGCCAGCGATATCGCTGTGTGTGACACGTAGCAGCGAGTGGCAGGGCCGCCGTTAAGGGCTTACTGATTAAGGGGCCCGCCAATTATTGGAGGGGACGTGGCCATCTAAAGCAAAGAGTCGTATGCGGCGTGGCAGGCTATAGCTGTGCCCCATGTGCTCTTGTGTGTCCTCCTCAGCTGGCTGCTGCGAGCCTCCTGTGTATGTGGCTCGCTTGTGCGCTCACAGTTGCAGCAACGGGCGGCCACCGCCACAGAAGTAGCGCCAGCCAGAAAGAGTAGGAATAGCTTACTGTGTGAGCCGACGCCGCTGCCGAGCGCTCTCTCTGACCCGGCGGATGCCTGCCTGCAGCCAGTGCTACCCGCCGGTGCCTATCATTGCAATGCGCCGGTGTGTGCTGCAGCTACCGGCCTGCTGCGGTGCGCAATCTGAGCGGTGCCGCCGCTGTATCACAGCCACTCGACTGCCGCCGCCGCATCGGCGATCAGTGGACTCACACAGTACAGCAGCCACCCTCCTCAGTACAAGGGCCCAGCCCCAGGCTCGCTCAGCCTCTGTGTGTGTAGTAGACACTGTATAAAGTTAGGGCCCAGACCACCCACCCCAGGCCTCACTGCACATAGTAGGCTGGTGGGTGGGCCTTGGCGGACCCAAGTGTTTAATTTATAGTCAGGGCCCGGCACACCCATCCTTGCCCTGCCCATCCTGTCTGTCCATCCCATCCCTGCCCTGCAGATCCCATCCACCAGAACAAAGAAAGGCTGGGAGAGAGGGGCCAGGCAGACGCCATTACCCTCTCTCACTCACCACCAGAAGTTCTTGAAGAAGTCCAAGAACATCAGAAGACACACAAAATCAAGGCTGGACGGTGGACCTGGGTGCCTGGGCTGGGGAGTACAGACCAGACGCAGCCCCGGCCCCACCACAGTACACAGCATGTGGTGCCGGTGTGGAGACAGCCAGCCAGGCAGGAGAAGGAGGCCGACAGGCAGCACTAACTGGTAAGAGAATAAGGCAGGACAAATGGCCTATGGCCATAATGGCAGCGGGGGCGGGCAGTCAGGGCCAGGTCATGGTGATGGCAGCTGGCTAGTCGCTGGTGTATAAGGCCCCGCTGCACCAAGCTGGGGGTGGTGAGCAGTCAGGGGCCAGGGCAGGGTGATGGCGGCTCAGCTGGCTGCTTGTATATGGGCCCTGCCAGCGGACTGGGGGGAGGGGGAGTGTCAATCAGGGCAAGGGTAACGGCGTCTCAGCTGGCTGGTATATGGGGCCCCACATACAGGGCTAGCCCACTGTGGACAGTGCTGACCCATTACAGAAGGGGCTAGCCTATTATATACATTGTATACGTCCCGCAGCAGTCTCTAATGTGCATATGTCTCACAGCCACCTCCATTGTGCATTTGGCCACACATTGGGCAATAAAGTCCACTATTCTCTTTTTTTTTATGCCGGTTTTCCTTTTTTTACTCTATTGTAAGGAACCATCTGGATTGCTGGTTGGGAAAGCTTTACACATAAAATTGAGGTAATTTTTGGTGATGTTCCAATTTTTGACTATAAATATAATGTACCGTATGTATGGGTGGAGGCAGAGCATGGGTAGAGGCAGAGCATTGGTGGAGGCGGAGTCAGTTGGACACTGGGCGGAGTCTCAGTGGGTCCCAAAATTGTGGCAGTAAGGGGCCCTGAAAGTCCTAGTGGCAGCCCTGGCGAGCGGCCCCCCGCTGCGAGATCGCTAATCATTACGGAATGACCTGGACCATTTTTTCATCGTCAGTCTCCCGCTGGGCATGCTACATTGTGGTGTGAGACAGAGAAAACAACCAACGATCTCCATGTTACGCCCGTGACAGATCCCAATGACCGTCGGGGGTCACCGCATCGGTGAGTAGAATGTCACTAGGTGTAACTGGGCCTTTAGATCCCATTTAGCCTCACACAGCCAGATCAGATCTCATACGCCTTGTCAGTGCAAAGGGTTGTTTTTGACTTTTAGGATTGTTACTCCCAATAGGTGGCTCTAGAGTTCATGTCTACTTCCTCTCTTAAAAGGAAATTACTTATGCAAATTGTCATGTCAAACACAAAAAAGGTGCTTTTTACAACGTTTCTTACCTGATTGTGGATTTCACTTTGAGGAACTTGGTGCAAGTTCTCCAAATGAGAATGAAAGAGTTGCTTCGGATTAATTTCACACCCAGGACAGACTCGATAATGTAACCAATGGTGCAGTCATCAGGAAGTCTGATCTTCTCTGCAGTGTTCATGAAGTGTCCGCCACTAAAAAGAAGAAAATTAAAAACCCAAAAACAAAACAGGAAGTTCTTATTAAAAAAGAAACATCAACAGTCATTCCAACTACTAAGTGCGGCACAATGGGCAAGCTATAGGACTTCATCCATCCTTACCTTGCCCATGGACTCATTTTCAATGCCAAGCCACGACTGATGCAAAATCCAGCACCTCCAGTGGCAAACCAGAAGTTGACAGGACGCTGAGAAGAACAAAGTACAATTACTACACCGGTGGAGGAATGTTTAGAAAAATACTATCCGAAATGTCATCATGGGTCCGCTAATGGGCCTTAAGAAGGTCGAGGTTTACCATTTTGCTTTCACTGATTCTCTCTGTGGCTTGGATTGGCCGATCCAAGCTCGGCTTCCCGATATAGATGTCACTGGTGTGAGAATACCTGGACAGCAATTTTAGCAGGGTCTTCACATTGACATAATTATCATCATCTACATGGCAGAACCACCTGAGACAAGGAGAAAAGACAAAAGGTAAGATACAGGAACGTGCCAGCGCTATGTGATCACATGCAAACTTTACCTAAACCGTAAGGACACTTACTTTTTGTTGGACTCTATGAACTTGTCGTACTCCACAGCCATTTTGCAGGACAAGGCTTGACGGCTGTGAGCCGCTGAGCAGTTTGTGCTGATGACATTCCCTACAAGATAACAGAGAATGGTCATCATGGACGCAACTTACTAAGAATTATGGCTTATGATCATTCATTGCAAGCAGGGTTTTAATACAGCTGCTGGGGGCGAGGGTATAGGGTTACAGTAGAGAACAACATCATACTGGGGGATGGAGGTAGCAGATGGAACGCGACAGCCACTTTGGAAAGAATAAGGGGCTGGGCAAGCTCAGCCGGAGGAGAAAACATTTGAAAGGGTTAATTACAAGTTAGATCTCCCCAAACTATTTTTTTTTTTCCAAGGGACGCCGTCCGATTGAGCTTGGACTTTCCCAGATCAGGCCACCTGTTACTGGCTGTGTGCGCTCAATAGAAGCTGTATCAGTAGTCTGAATGGAAATCATTTACATAAGGAGAATAAAGGCCATGACCCAAACTCAACGGGGAGAAGAAGAAAAAAAATACACATGCCACATTAGTACAACACCCACCCCTCGGCTGGTGCTGCAGCCCCCACTATCCATACTGGTTAATACCATAGTTTACTCCTCTGCAGTCTAGTTAAGAAAGTCTTCACCATATGAAAAGGGGGTAAATCCAAGAAACCCAGATAAGAACCATGACAATTTGTAAGGATTATGCCCCAACAAAGCCGGAGGGCACGTAACCACCTTGTTGTATCCCTATTTTGACAGACTTGAAACACTTACAACATATAAAATCACCTTATATTGGATTAATCTTTAATTTAAAAAAAAAATTAAAGCATTTAAACACACTACTGCAATCACAACTGCCAACGACCAATACAACAACCACCACGGCTGTGAGTCTTAAGGTCCAGTCACACACAACGATCGCTCCAACGATCCCGACAGAGATAACGACCTGCCGGAATCGCTGGAGCGTTGTTACCTGATCGATGGGGAGCTGTCAAACAGGCAGATCTCCCCAGCGATCAGGCCATGGGAGCCACCTCCCACATCGCTCCGCTGCCTGGATACCCGATGTTCATCATAGTTACCAGTGTTCTCCCTGCTTATAGCAGCTTAAGCAGGGAGACTGTAACCATGGACAGGCGTATCTCGGCGCGGCGCTGCCTAATACCGCCGTGTACAGTTACCAGTGTTCTCCCTGTTAGGACTCTAAGCAGGGAGACGTGTACCAGGTAACGGGGTATCTAGGCAGCGCGCGCTGCCTGGATACCCGGTGTTTACCATAGTAACCAGCGCTGTGAGGTGACAGATCGCTGGTTTCTCGCGGTCACACGCAGCAAATGACCCAGAGCACTTTGCAACGATCAGCGACCTCACTTTGCCTGATCGCTGCAAAAGTGTCACACAGAACGATATCGCTGGAGAGATCGTTGTAACGTCACAGTTTCAACGATCTCTTTAACGATATTGTTATGTGTGACTGGGGCTTTAGTCATGGAGTCGGAGGAATTCAAGGAAATTTGAGTAGTCGGATGCTTGGCCTACTGACTTCACAGCCTTGGTTTTGATGGTGGGGTCCATTGTGGTGGAGTGGAGTCAGAATCTGAGTTGGATATTTGGCTTATCGACTCCGCAGCCCTGACCACAACCAACAAATAAAAACAACTAAAAACAAAAGTAAATCCAAAAAAAAAAAAAAAAAAGGATAAAAAGTTTGTTGCCGAGCGGCAATGAGGATATTCTAGACTATCAAAAAAAATTAACAGGATGTCAAAAATTCAATTCACTACCATGTCGCCATATAAAATTAGCTAATTCGATCTCACCTGTTTTGCGTTGCAGCTCTTCATCTTCGCCGTCCGTGAAAATGTAAGTCTGAAAGATACAATGCCGACAATAGGAACATTAGATTATTTTTTCCCCCGTGCACCTGGGATTCTTTTTCTTATTTAAACAGAATGCAGAAAAGCAGATGGTTCGGGGACGGGGCATGTAATTTGGGACCACACCCCCGTGCAGATCCACAAGCCGCTTCTATTGTGCGGAGAGGCTTTGAAAAGAGACAGCTGTGTTGGTTAAAAAACTAAAAAGAATAAAAACAAAAACTCCTTTTCTTGAGGCTGGTAAATGACATCGGAGGGAGATTTAACTCAAAGGTTTTGTTACACTGAATGTGGACTAATTTCCGGGAAAAAAAAAAAAAAAAGCATACACAGATGATGTCCTGCAGCCCATAATAACACACCATTCTTATTTTACCTAGGCGGGTCCTTGCAGCTGTTCCCGTGGCACAAGACTTGGCACCGCATAACCCAAGAGCGTTGCCAGCCTTAACACCTGCCCGCTGCCACTTTGCTTCCAAATTCTTATTTTTTTTTTCACGTCTCCATTGGTTCCTATGTAACTCAATAGCTCTGGCTTACGGTGCTGCGAGGCTGCCGGCTACCTTCCTTACCCCGCCCAGCTCTACCTTCTCCACCTGCCGGGCCGCACTCCCTTATTTACACAGCAGATGCCGGCTGTCTCTGTGGTTAGGTTTTCATTGTGCGCCCTGATTGTTGTGGGATGGAAGATATTCACAACATGAGAAAACATAAATCCCATCAATCAGTTTTGGAGAAAGCAAAATCGTGCCAGCTGCTTGCTACGAGCAAAAATAAATAAGAGTATAAAACAAAAAAGGAGAAATAACAAAGGATAAAGAAGTAGGAGGGCTGAACCATTGGAAACCAGTTGAGGTTGTAGAGTCGCTGTCAAGAATCATTTATGGTGGTGGTGGGTTCTCTTTAAGTTAGGTGCCTGTTTTCTAACAAAGGGGCTAAACGTTGCCGGCTATCCTCCGTCACTGAATGATAGTTTAAGCCGAGACACGTCTGTCCTGATTAGCATACAGCTGGCCTGGTTAAGCTTGGGGTATTGAAGGGAGAAGAAAAGAAAATGATTGATGCAGAGACCTATTCTTCCTCCGGTGGTACCCAAGGAGGGGGTGAACGAAGGACTAAGTGAATGAAGAGGGGGTGGGTCTGGGATACGAATTTAACACAAGAAAGGCAGAAATTGGTTAAAGTGTCTTTTGTGCCTATTGTTACATAACTCAAGCTTCTGTGGGCCAGATTTCCCTAATGGGCCACATAATGAAACGACGCAGCGCCGGTAAGAATGTATGGCATTCGCTTTATGGCCGGTCTCCATCTCATCTCACTAGGCGCAGCCTTTATACTATAAATAGATAAAAAGATTGTTTATTGCCAGGTCCCGCTAAGAACAATCTGATCCCGTGTCCATCGGGCCCCTTCACCCCCTCCTTCCCTGTCAAGAGACAATGGGATGACTCCTGGCTATAAAAGAAGAGTCGCCTTTCTTTATGGATGGACAGGAAAGGAACAGCAGGCACCCCCCTTTTATTGGAAGGAAACTCCGGAAACTTGTAGCCTGCTTGCCTGCTCCTTGAGAGGAAGGGATGGGACCGGTTTAAAGCCCCAAGTGTCACCTCTCGGGAGATATCAGTGATCGGCAGAACTGCTGCCTCACACCCCTTCCTGCCGGGCCCAAGACTTCAGGAGCCCAGCCAGGAAATCCAAGCAAACCCAAACAACTCTGTAATAGTTCAAGAATTTGGGTATTCTAAGAAAAGTTACCTTTTATCCCAAGAGTATAGGTGTCATACAATAATTATAATCCAAAGTAGAGATGGAGCTGGAGAATGCTGAACTGCCAATGATAAACACGATCCAGAGATTGGAGAACTAGTGATCTTGTTTGTATTTGTCAACTTGTGCTCCTTCATCAGGACCAAAGAATCATCATTTTGTTCTGATGAAGGAGAATCTGTCTCAGAAGCACGTTGACAAATAAAACATTACTAATGTTATCATCTCTGGACTGGGGTTTCTTTCACGGCAGCGCAACTTTCCACCCGTTCCATCTTTATTTTGGATTATTATTAATGTACAGACACCTATCCCACACTTGGGATTAAAGGTAACTTTTCTTAGTTATTTTTACCTTTCAGCCCAAGAGTACAGATGACTTGTACAATAATAATAATCCAAAACAGAGACTGAACATGAGAAAGCTGCGCCGCTGTGGAAGATGAAACCATCCAGACATGATAAAATTAGTAATATTTTTTATATTTGTCAATGTGTTTCTGGGACAGATTCTCCTTCATCAGGACAAAATGATGATTCCTTTGTCCTGATGAAGGAGAACGAGTTGACAAATTAAGGAAATTTAAGGGAAAAAAAACCCTAGATTTCTTCCACAGCAGCGCAGCTTTCTCCCGTTCGTCCTTCTCCATTTTGGATCATCTCTCCCTAAGGTGCTGCAGCAGCAGTGTCAGGCTGGATTTCACAGCACCCGTGTGAACCTGGCCTACACTGGATGCACCCACATCAGTGTTCAGACCCATTGACTTTCAATGGGGCGGAGACACTTGCGGGTGCATCCAGTTGTGCATGTTTCACCCTGGATCTGGGTGCATCTTGTTGCGATTTGTCTCCTTGCAAAAAAAAAAAAAAACAAAAAAACAAACAAAATAGTGAACCCCTAAATCCATGGCACCACGGTAAAATCTGAATGGGGTAGGGGGTCTATGCAACATGGATTCCAAGTCCATATGCCATGAACTGCGCAAGCGCAGAACCACCTACCGGATCCCTGTCCCATATGCAACTGGATGCTCCCTCATGGTGTGTGGGTTCATCGAGTTTCATCACAGCGGGGGAATCCGGGGGCATGCAGAAAAGGATTCCAAAAAAAAAAAAAACCGCTAGTGTGAAACCAGCATTACATGTTGTGATAGTAGTTGTGGCTGTCACAATTACACCAGGTGACCTTGTATTCTTTTCCATAATTCATCTTTATCTCTCAGATAAGACCCTATTTGCATTTCTCTGGTCTTTCCAGTTTTTATCTAGCTCTGGTGCAATAACTATAGTCATTATCATACGCATAGAAGTGCAAGAATCTCTGCTTCTTTACGGCTACAACTTTCTGGGAGAGGTGAGGTTAACATCTTAAGGCAAAGTACAGGGTTCACTGCGCTTATGACAAGCCTCTGAAGTTTTACAACTTCACTAACATGTAGGTGACAGTGAATGTCAAGGTGGGGGGGGGCAAAGTGACAAGCGAGACAAGGGTAAGGGGGACGTTTGGCAGCAGGTTCACCAATACTAGGGTTAGAACAAAGAAAAAGTATTACAAAAAAAAGTGCAAAACTTTTCCATCATTTCATAACTGGCACATGACTCACCGCGTTCTAAAATTTCTAATCCAACTTCTGCTTTTTTTTAATGCACTTCTCAATAATTTCAGTTTCAGCCCTGGGTTAAAGCAGAGGAAACATCATTGTTCTAAAAATCAGCAGCCGAAATAATGACAGGATGCCAACTCCTCTTGTAACAATAGAGACCACCACTGTAGTAGGTGCGGACAATGGAGGACCCCCCTTCTCTGCCCCCTGAGGTCTGGTCCTGCTACTGAGGCTAACAATGGGTAGCTCCTTTGGTAAAGTGGGTGGAGGAGGAGGGGGGGTAGTTAATGTTGTAACGATTGTGACGAGTGGATACAGAATATACAAGTTATGGTGCAATCTACCCTTTTTTGGACATTGATGATTTTGAATTTGAATCTCCCGCGGAGGAGCAGACAGGTTTGACAGGATGAGAATTGCACATGTCATGGGAGGAGGAGGAAGACGAGTGTCAGCAATGCACCTGATCCTGCAGGTGTACCCAAAACATTACCTCCTCACCCCCTAGTAATAAAAAAAGCCACCTCCCCACCCTGTTCCCTGCTTATGATCATTAGTGTTTTTGGAAGCAAAATGGGAAAAACAACAAGTCCTGCTCTTTAACGTACTCATTACCCCCTGGGGAACTCACTCCGGGAGGTCAGAACCAGTTCTTCCCTGTTAGATCAGATTAGACTGGACCCTAATCTCCGGTATGTTTATAGCATAAACACCAATGTGCATTCTTCCTGAATGATCAGTGTTGATATATACACAGAGCAGCACGTCAGGAGCATGTCAGGAGCACGGCACGCCTTACAGAGCCGTTACACCTGAGGACATGGCAACCTCCGTCTAGCCACAGCTACAGGTGCTGGCACAAGTCTCATCAGCGCCACAGGCCCTACCTGGGGGATCCTCGGTGTCTGACATACCAACTAACCCCTTACTGCCAGAGGCGAATGATATACATAGTTATTGGACAGGAGTCTCATCTCGGCGTGGGGGCCGAAATCTGCAGTCTGTTAACCCTTTACTTATTCCCCACCTGTCACTCAGGTATACAAAACATGCAGGAACCATCTAGTCTCTCATTGAACACTAAAACATTCAATAATATGTAGTCATCTAAGGGCCACGTCACACGCATCAATTTAGTGAACAATATAAATTTAAAGCGATATCGTTTGTGCGTCGCTGCGTGTAATCAAGCGATATTTCTTTGAAAAATCATTTGATTGCAGATTTGTGAACATGTTCGCAAATCTACCATTGGTCGGCTGGTGGACACGCAGAGCAACGATGAACGAGCTCCCAGCACCTCGCAGCCTATGCTGTGAGCTCGTATCATGGTAAACATCGGGTTACTAAGCGCGCGCCTAGTAACCCGAAGTGTACCTGTTACCAGCGTTCTCGCTGGTCCACATCGTTGGCGAGTCTGCCTGCGTGACAGCTCACCAACGATGTGAACGTATTGTTAGTGATCGCTAACAATATCGTTCAGGAAATGCGTGGCCCTAAGAAGCAGCCAATTTGCTAACAAAAAACCCCTGACAAAAATAGTACATTATATCAACTTAAAGGGGACCGGTCACCAGGTCAAAAGTGACCAGTTTGTGCTGCTCTTTTATTCCCGCTGTTCCCCTGAGTAGTCCGGTTTTTGTTTTTTCCAAATCCACTGTACAGTCCTTGAGATATGCTTTATTTAGTGCTAATTTTTATGATCTTGATGAAGGGGCTGGCCTTCCTGTTTAATATTGGAGTAGTCTAAAGACACGCCCCCATAGACTGAGCCACGCCTCCTTGATAATGACCTTAAAAGCACCAAATAAAAAAGGCTTATATCTCCAGATCCATATGAGGATTTAAAAAAAAAAAAAAAAAAAAAAACCCACACTCAGGGAAGGGGGGGGGAAGAGGGAATAAAATAAGGCAAAAAAAACCCCTAAAGACTTGAGTGGGTGACAGGTCCTCATTAATAAGCTTGACATAAGATGTGATATGTGCAGTCTGTTAACCCTTTACTTATTCCCCCCCTGTCACACTGGTATAGGAAGTATGCCAAGAACCATCCAGTTTCCCACTACACACTCCCTATATCTCCAGTAGTAATGTAAGGAGCAGCCATTCTAAAAAGCACAATATATCAGCTTAAATAGGGACCAGTTTGTGCTCCCTTCTGTTCCCGAGTACGGTAGTTTTTTGTTTTTTTCCAAATCCATCGCACAGTCTTTATTTAGGGCCAATTTTAAAGGGCTTGACTTACAGTGTATGGGGGTATGTCTTGAGACTACTCTATCAAAGAGGTGAGGCTCGCTCCAATATCAAAGACCACTAAATAAAAAGGCCATATCTCCAGATCCATATGGAGGATTTGAAAAAATAAAAAACTGAATACTCAGGGGGGAAGCGGGAGTAACATACTGGAGACTGAGTTGGTGACAGGTCCTCTTTAATGATGCTCAGGATCTTGAGACATTGGCTACTAAGGTAATAGGTGTTGAGCATGCAGAACGAGCCAATATATAGAAATGACTAACAAGCCCCTCTTTACTAACTGGGGGTGGTCCATACTTTAATAATGAGTAATCCCAAAACGTCATTTAATACCAAAAGCGAGACAATAGGACGAGGTAACCGTATAGGAGCACTAGAACAAGACACGGGATACCTGGCTATTGTGTCTTATCAAAGACGCCTTGTCCTCCAAAGCGACCAATAAAAACACTGCAAATTATATGGTTAACCCTTACTGTACTGTCAAGAGGTTAAGTCTGGAAGCCTAGAGGGAGATCTTTGACAGGTAGCCCCACAATAAGGAAGCAGTCCTTGTGGATATGGACCTGGGCCAAGAATTAAGAGTGAGCGCGTGCGTGAGTGGGCGAATACTCTGTTTTGGGCTAAACACTGCATGTTTACTACCCAGGGGCACGTCGGACTGGAAATTCCACTTGTGCCCTAAGGAGCTGGCAAAAAAAAAACCAGCAATTTAGTCAGTGCTGTTGACAAAACATAAGATCATTGCTGAGTAAATGCAAAAAAATATATATAAATACAAGAAGTCCAATCCAAGGAACAAGTGTCAAGATAAATGATGGATGGATTCTCTTAAAGGGACAACACAAAATACAAAGACTATGGAATGGCAGCTTCAGGTTTTCTTAAACTTACTTTCAATGCAAAGAAAAGGATTATCAGGCACATCTATAGCGGCTGTCAAGCCATATTTCAATGAAACCAAGGCCAACTTCACTTCCAAGCCCATTTGGTCACAATTTCCCCTCCAAATGACTTTCCTTCAAGTCTCCACCAAGGACTGTCAAGCCTGTCAAAGGGATCCCCAGAACGCTGCCCCCTCCTCGTCGTCGTCTTGGGGCTTCGCTGGCCCACATCTCCAGGCAACCTGACCTGGACACCACAGCAATAGCCTGGACTTAAGTGTTCCCATGATAAAAGCTTCATGGAAGAGGCGGCAAAAGGCTTGGAGAAAAGGGGCATTGTTATCAAACGCAGGGGGACAGCGTGAGAGAACAGGCTCCGTCTCTGGGAACTCAACCCGCCCGCAACACAATGAGAAACCAAAGAGCCCCATTCTCCGGGATGTCATTCTATAAGACTCCTGAAATTTATCCTCTCTCCCCTTCATCTTCAATGGAGACTTGGATTCTCATTCAGAAGTCAGGTTTTTTTTTCTTTCTTAAGGAAGAACTGTCACAATGAGACGTGTTCTGCTGCCAAGAAGGAGAATTTAGAAATCCAGCTAAAGAATACAAAATAGGAGGCCAAGGCTGCCCAAAACCCAAGGTTCTTCAAGAAGCCCTAAATCTCAAGATGTGCCAAGATGAGGACCAACCATCTTATGGATCCGCATGTTTTCCCATGAAGTCCCTACCCTTACAGAGGAGACCCAGCTGGATCATGTTCACACTGAGGTTTTGTGTTCAGTTTTGTGGGTTTCGTTGCTGTTCTGAACAATCTAAGGAGAACCACAACCTCCTTCACAAGGAAACATCTCAAGTCTTAGTGATGGCTCTATGTAACCAAAAACTCCATCAACAGCCTCACCCGTAGGTACAGGATAAAGAATGACCCAAGTTATGATGACATCTGAGGTGTTTAAGGCTCAGCTTTATACTACGGTTTTGTGCATCAGGTTCTGTCCAGTTTGAACAGGACAGAACCCGACCCGGTTTTGCCTCCCATGTATCCCTATGGTGCCGAATTGGTCCTATTTGGACTTCAGGTTTTGTGTATTCTGTGCCTGAGACTTTGATGGAGCCAAGAACTTTGTTCTTTACATCCACCAGCTTTGGATGTAGAAGTGGACCCCTCACCTCCTAGGCCCCCTCCCCCCAATGGTGTGTACACCCCCAATTTGACAAACTAAAGAAGAAAAACTTTTCGACAGGATCAGACACATTCAGAACCAGGTGGATACACAAGGCATAGACACCAGATCTTTATAGTAGATCCAAATAATGTGACCACGAGACAGATCAGCTGAACAACCAACTGTAGGTAAAGATCTGTGCTCTATGGAGAGCAATACATTGATGTGTACAGGCACATATGTTCCCAATACACATCTGTATGGGGGGGGGGGGGTGTGATAGTTCCCAATACACATCTGTATGGGGGGGTGATATGTTCCCAATACACATCTGTATGGGGGGGGGGGGGGTGATATGTTCCCAATACACATCTGTATGGGGGGGGGTGTATATGTTCCCAATACACATCTGTATGGGGGGGGGGATATGTCCAATACACATCGTATGGGGGGGGGGATCATATGTTCGATATCACCCCCAATACTGATGTGTATGGGCACATATCACCCCCCCCCAATACTGATGTGTATGGGCACATATCACCCCCCCCCAATACTGATGTGTATGGGCACATATCACCCCCCCCAATACTGATGTGTATGGGCACATATCACCCCCCCCAATACTGATGTGTATGGGCACATATCACCCCCCCCCAATACTGATGTGTATGGGCACATATCACCCCCCCCAATACTGATGTGTATGGGCACATATCACCCCCCCCCAATACTGATGTGTATGGGCACATATCACCCCCCCCAATACTGATGTGTATGGGCACATATCACCCCCCCCAATACTGATGTGTATGGGCACATATCACCCCCCCCAATACTGATGTGTATGGGCACATATCACCCCCCCCAAATACTGATGTGTATGGGCACATATCACCCCCCAAATACTGATGTGTATGGCACATATCACCCCCCCCAATACTGATGTGTATGGGCACATATCACCCCCCCCAATACTGATGTGTATGGGCACATATCACCTCCCCAATACTGATGTGTATGGGCACATATCACCCCCCCCAATACTGATGTGTATGGGCACATATCACACCCCCCCCAATACTGATGTGTATGGGCACATATCACCCCCCCCAATACTGATGTGTATGGGCACATATCACCCCCCCCAATACTGATGTGTATGGGCACATATCACCCCCCCCAATACTGATGTGTATGGCACATATCACCCCCCCAATACTGATGTGTATGGGCACATATCACCCCCCCAATACTGATGTGTATGGGCACATATCACCCCCCCTATACTGAGTGTATGGGCACATATCACCCCCCTATACTGATGTGTATGGGCACATATCACCCCCCCAATACTGATGTGTATGGGCACATATCACCCCCCCTATACTGATGTGTATGGGCACATATCACCCCCCCCAATACTGATGTGTATGGGCACATATCACCCCCCCCTATACTGATGTGTATGGGCACATATCACCCCCCCCTATACTGATGTGTATGGGCACATATCACCCCCCCCTATACTGATGTGTATGGGCACATATCACCCCCCCAATACTGATGTGTATGGGCACATGCCCCCTGCCGGCGTACATACAACCTCCTGCTAGTATGAGCCCTCACAGCTGTCACTTTTCCTTTGAATGACAGAGCTCGCTCCTATCCTGAGCTCTGCTGTCCGCACAGTGTGACTGGCACAGCCTCCCCCGGGCACAGCCTCCCGCACAGTGTGACTGGGCACAGCCTCCCGCACAGGTGACCTGGGCACAGCCTCCCCGTGCACAGCCTCCCGCACAGTGTGACCTGGCACAGCTCCCCGGGCACAGCTCTCCCGCACAGTGTGACCTGGGCACAGCCTCCCCCGGGCACAGCCTCCCGCACAGTGTGACCTGGCACAGCCTCCCCGCACAGTGTGACCCGGGCACAGCCTCACCTGCTCCTTGTTCCTGGAGATCCAGGTGTCCATCAGCAGGTCCATCCTGGAGCGGTGGAACTTCTTGGTGGTCTTCACCGCTATGAACACATCGCGGGCGGTGAGGTCCTCGGCGGGGGGCTGCCCGGCCCTGGTGCCCCCCGGGGATGGAGTGCCCACCGGCTCCACGTCCCTCCTCACCCGGGTCAGAGTGCTGATGTACGAGGAGAAGCTGTGTGCAGCCCGGGCACCGTCCTCCTCCTGCAGAGAGCAGAGTCCCCCCTCTGCGGCAGCTCCACCACCTGCCGGCCCTGCTGGTCCACCACAAGCACCAGCAGGCAGGTGAGGGAGGCCCCCACCAGGGACAGCACCAGCTTCCTCCCGCAGTTCTTCAGCATCGTGTCCGCTCCTCAGCGCCCTCCTCCGCACACACTGCACTCCGCACACTCTGCAGCCTCCGCTCACTGTGCACTCACAATACCAACACTGGGATTTAAACATCGACCACGGGGCCACGCCCACCAGAGGAGGGCTCAGACATAACCCCGCCCTCATAGTAAACAAAACACTGTGAGAGGCGTTGTCACAGGGGCGTGGCAATCACAAGTCACACCATCCACCCGCCCACTAGAGGCTAGATTACTGTATCAAGGTGTGGTTAGCGTCAGACACGCCCCTCTGCAGGGGGAGGGGAGATCTCCGAGGATTGTGTGCGCGATAAGGAGACAGATCGCGACAGCAACGACATCAGCCGTCATATATAGGGAATATAGAGGCTCTCACCTGCTGCACTACAAGCCCCAGCAGCTCCTGACAACTGCAAACTGATCATCAGAATACAATAGTATCGTAATCCTGTGTTATGTGCGGGCTGAAGGGGGAATTACATTATTATTATACAGTAGTTACACACTGCAAATATCATCACTATGAATACTATCTATTATCTATCATCTATCTATCCCTCTATGGCAGCCGTCACACGCTCCGATATAAGTAAACATATCGCTGGAAGGTGCCTGATTTGGCATCGCTCCTACGACGTCGTTGCGTGTGACAGCATGATTGACTAGCGATAAGTGGTCAGATTGTTAATCACAGATATGAGAACTGGACCCCATATCACACGATGTCAATCATCCAATCTGCTGCATCGTTCTGTGTGACACCACCATAACCGATCTCCTTACCGATTTCGCCTATTCACATCATTGACAAGCATCGGTTGCTGATTGTCCGAACGATCCCTGCACGTAACATCGTTGCTGAACGTTATCTATACATGTGACAGCGCACTAATGATGTGTCCACGAGCGCACACCCCTGACATCGCTATTGAGTTCCCTCACAAAATCGTAGCGTGTGACGCCTGCCTATCATGTATCTTTCTATCTATATCTATCATCTATCTTATCGATCATGTACCCATCTATTATATATTTATCTATCTGTCTATGGCGGCCGTCACACGCACAGATATTTTTGCCCGATATCGTTTCAAGCGATCTCCTTTTTGATCGCTTAAGCGATATCGGGCTTAAAATCGATGCATGTAATCAAGCGATTTACGATGTTAAATCGCTTGATCGTGACATCGCTGATCTGAAGTCCGGTTCTCAGATCTAGCGATGAACGATTTCACGATCTCCTTCATCGTGGTGTATGACACCACGATGAACGATCTCCCAGCGCAGAGCCTATGCTGGGAGATGGTAACTATGGTACACGTCGGGTTACTAAGCGATGCGCGGCGCCTAGTTACCCGATGTGTACCATAGTTACCAGCGAGATCGCGCTCCACATCGCTGGTGAGTCTGTCTGTGTGACAGCTCACCAGCGATGTGAGCGATATTGTAAGCGATTGCGCGTGCACTGATCGCTTACAATATCGCATGAGATATCTGTGCGTGTGACGGCCGCCTATTATCTATCTTATCTACATGGTAGCATTGCCAAAGCAAGTGTACAATAGGGGTACGGGGATAGGGACACATCTAGGGTGGGATTTAGAGGTCCAGGATATATCAGGCTCCTCTTAGTCTGGGGATAGAGACATGTCCATGGTGGGGTATAAAAGTTCATGACATATCAGTCTCCTCTGTGGCAGGCACTGACATAGTGCACTGCTATGGCTGCTGCACTTTCCTATCTATCTATCTATCTATCTATCTATCTATCTATCTATCTATCTATCTAATCTATCTATCTATCTATGGCCAGGGTCACATTTGCGGTTGGACCCTGGTCTGCCGGGTTCCGGTTTCAACTTAGCAATTTTTCCATCACTGCATAGCGTTACCGCTATGCGGTGCTGGAAAAGCTGCCCTTAGTTACCCGGTGTTTACCTGCACGACCTGTCACACAGGCAGCGGCCCGGAGGGCGTTTTACAGCGCCGCACAGGAAACCGTGTCTGCAACGTTTCCTGTGCGGCGCTGTAAACCGCACTCCGAGCCGCTGCCTGTGTGACAGGTCGTGCAGGTAAACACCGGGTAACTAGGGACTGCGTTTTCCAGCACCGCATAGCGGTAACGCTATGCGTGATGGAAAAATTGCTAAGTTGAAACCGGAATCCGGCAGGCTAGTGGTACAACGCTAATGTGACCCTAGCCTATCTATCTGTCTGTCTGTCTGTCTGTATGTCTGTCTGTCTGTCTGTCTGTCTGTCTGTCTGTCTGTCTGTCTGTCTGTCTCTTCTATCTATCTATCTATCTATCTATCTATCTATCTATCTATATTTATCACTATATGTTTCACAGGCTAAAGTTAAACCCTGCAACCTGTGCCCCATATAGAGGGCGACACGTCCGCTGCCCTCCATACTCACTGTCCACCATTCGGGGGCAGTCAGACAGCACTGGAGCTGTACCCAGTTATGCTGTTTCAGAAGTGCTGTGATCTGTCAGAGAGGGCACAGGAGACCCCGTATAAGAGCAGTGTATGGGATGATCTGCCTTGGTATAAGAGCAGTGTATGGGATGATCTGCCCTGGTATAAGAGCAGTGTATGGGATGATCTGCCCCGGTATAAGAGCAGTGTATGGGATGATCTGCCCCGGTATAAGAGCAGTGTATGGGATGATCTGCCCCGGTATAAGAGCAGTGTATGGGATGATCTGCCCCGGTATAAGAGCAGTGTATGGGATGATCTGCCTCGGTATAAGAGCAGTGTATGGGATGATCTGCCCCGGTATAAGAGCAGTGTATGGGATGATCTGCCCCGGTATAAGAGCAGTGTATGGGATGATCTGCCCCGGTATAAGAGCAGTGTATGGATGATCTGCCCCGGTATAAGAGCAGTGTATGGGATGATCTGCCCCGGTATAAGAGCAGTGTATGGGATGATCTGCCCCGGTATAAGATCAGTGTATGGGATGATCTGCCCTGGTATAAGAGCAGTGTATGGGATGATCTGCCCTGGTATAAGAGCAGTGTATGGGATGATCTGCCCCGGTATAAGAGCAGTGTATGGGATGATCTGCCCCGGTATAAGAGCAGTGTATGGGATGATCTGCCCCGGTATAAGAGCAGTGTATGGGATGATCTGCCCCGGTATAAGAGCAGTGTATGGGATGATCTGCCCCGGTATAAGAGCAGTGTATGGGATGATCTGCCCTGGTATAAGAGCAGTGTATGGGATGATCTGCCCGGTATAAGAGCAGTGTATGGGATGATCTGCCCCGGTATAAGAGCAGTGTATGGGATGATCTGCCTCGGTATAAGAGCAGTGTATGGGATGATCTGCCCCGGTATAAGAGCAGTGTATGGGATGATCTGCCCCGGTATAAGAGCAGTGTATGGGATGATCTGCCCCGGTATAAGAGCAGTGTATGGGATAATCTGCCCCGGTATAAGAGCAGTGTATGGGATGATCTGCCTCGGTATAAGAGCAGTGTATGGGATGATCTGCCCTGGTATAAGAGCAGTGTATGGGATGATCTGCCCTGGTATAAGAGCAGTGTATGGGATGATCTGCCCCGGTATAAGAGCAGTGTATGGGATGATCTGCCCCGGTATAAGAGCAGTGTATGGGATGATCTGCCCCGGTATAAGAGCAGTGTATGGGATGATCTGCCCCGGTATAAGAGCAGTGTATGGGATGATCTGCCCCGGTATAAGAGCAGTGTATGGGATGATCTGCCCCAGTATAAGAGCAGTGTATGGAATGATCTGCCCTGGTATAAGAGCAGTGTATGGGATGATCTGCCCTGGTATAAGAGCAGTGTATGGGATGATCTGCCCTGGTATAAGATCAGTGTATGGGAAGATCTGCCCTGGTATAAGAGCAGTGTATGGGATGATCTGCCCGGTATAAGAGCAGTGTATGGGATGATCTGCCCCGGTATAAGAGCAGTGTATGGGATGATCTGCCCTGGTATAAGAGCAGTGTATGGGATGATCTGCCCTGGTATAAGAGCAGTGTATGGGATGATCTGCCCTGGTATAAGAGCAGGTATGGGATGATCTGCCCCGGTATAAGAGCAGTGTATGGGATGATCTGCCCGGTATAAGAGCAGTGTATGGGATGATCTGCCCCGGTATAAGAGCAGTGTATGGGATGATCTGCCCCGGTATAAGAGCAGTGTATGGGATGATCTGCCCCGGTATAAGAGCAGTGTATGGGATGATCTGCCCTGGTATAAGAGCAGTGTATGGGATGATCTGCCCCGGTATAAGAGCAGTGTATGGGATGATCTGCCCCGGTATAAGAGCAGTGTATGGGACGATCTGCCCCGGTATAAGAGCAGTGTATGGGACGATCTGCCCCGGTATAAGAGCAGTGTATGGGACGATCTGCCCCGTATAAGAGCAGTGTATGGATGATCTGCCCTGGTATAAGAGCAGTGTATGGGATGATCTGCCCCTGTGACAGGGGATGTCTGTGTGTCCTCCACCCAGTCATCTGTCCAATATCTCTTTATCCTTTAACCCTTTCCTAGTGTAGGACGTCCTGGCACTAAGGATGTTCAGTATCGCCATCATTGTACCCGGACAATCCAGTCATCAGGCCATTTCTACTGCACAATAAACACCCAGAAAATAATAGCAGAATTGCGCTCTTCTTTTCTGTTTTTCACCATTTCTCCACAAATGGGAGTGATTAGAAGTGGAGCGCCCCTTTAAGCATATCTTCTATGCTTTCCTCTTAGTCACTTCTGGACGTGTGGATGTTTTTTCCAGCACAGCAGGGTTATTTCTGGTCATGTTGCTCCCATAGATGATAATTTCATGTTTTTCGCTGATCCGCGCGGTCCCTATTGCACCACGTGCCACCACCACCGCCGCCACCGCTCTATATATAGTTGTTTCCAGCCCAGGACCCACTTGGGTCTCGTGACAGCTCGTCCTCCCCAGTGCTGTCACCATGATATGATATGTGCCGTAGCTGAGTGTTTGTTGAAAAGACAGAAGTGTGTCATATGTGAAAGTTTGTGCCCCCCCCAACTGGGATCACAAGTGCTGGCGAATATCACACTCGCCTGTGAAATCCTAAATGACCCCGGAGAGGTTCTGTGCAGCCCAAAGCTGGAATCCCGTACAGTCCCATAAATAATCCCATTATTCCGTCCCTGAATGCACGAGAAACAGTCATAGCAAATCTTGAAACCCGCCTGAACTACAAGTCTCAGCAGCATGTCCTAAGAGGGTGCAGACCTCTGCCACATAATCTTCAAAAGTATCAGGAAGAAAAAGGGTTAAAGAAATGCACTGCCATGACAGAAAAGAATACAAAGTGATCTCAACGCGTTTCAAGTCAGGACAAAAATCCCTTCATGATCCTATATAGACTAGTATCTTCTAATATCCAGATCAGAAGGGTTCCCCCTAGTGGACAGTTCAGACAGAAGTTGGCTGCTCCTGTCTATAGGTTGCACTTTGGCCTCAGCTGAGCATCATCTTACATTAAATTGGTCCAGACAGGATAATCCGTGTGCATCTCATCCCTGACCATCCATCAGGTCGGGATTTTTCACAGTAATGGTGTGGCGGTTGCATTTGGTTGCTTGCTGCAAGGAAAAAAAAAAGAACTGTGGTACAGTATTGGCACGAAGAACTCTATAGGTGGCGTTTAAAAGGAATCTGTCAGCAGGTATTTGCTATGTAAAATGAGGACAGCATGTTGTAAGGATTAAAAAATAAAATGCAACTGTGCTTCTCTTACCAGGGCCTGTGCTATTGTTTACTTAAACGAAAGGTTTTATCACAGGTGATTAGCATTACAGGACTACAAAGTCACCCGCATGGCAGTTTTGACACTGCTGTCAATGTACAATCTCTATAGAGAGCCTGGTGAGGGCGGGGGCAGCTCTCCCAACTCTGCTTGTCTCTAAAACTAAAAGCTTTAATTGTGTCAGCCAGTAATCTATGTGATACATCGTTGGATTCAGGATTTCTTTGCTGTCAGATGAGGTAGCAAAAACCTGCTGACAGATTCCCTTTAATAGTATCGGCCTTTTTTTATACCAAAGGGACTTTTTGGGCACCTTAAGCTCCAGAGCAACCCCTGTTCCTATTGCAGTTACACTCCTGCCTCCATCCTAGGGATGGCTCACTGCTGGCATCATACTGCCTTATCATTAAGTTCTATGTGTAACAGTATACAGTAAGCTCCCCCTAGTGGTGACAGAAAGCAACCAGGGATTTGGAGCTCTGGGTTTAAAATAGGTCTAATGACTACATTGATATATTGGGAAATTAATATTCACAGAATATTAAACCAATGCAAAATAATATGAAGGATTGATATTAGAGCTGTGCCTGCTGTTTCTGGTCTTGTGTATGCACATAAGGCATAAAATGATTTCTGGCCTTTATGTGACTTGTGTATTGTTCACCAGTTTCCAACCTTAGCATAGCTCTCATTTTGAGTTGTCTCTGAGGTGGTGGGTGGTGACTAGCTGCTATTATGTCTCCCATACACAGAACACACAGTTGTGATGGATTCCTGCACACCTGGCTCCATGTACAGCACATTCAGCAGAAGCTGCAGCAGCATGAAGGACATTATACAGCAGTACAATGCAGTGCAGCTGTGAATCCAGCTCAGTTGTTGGATTAAACACTAAGGGGCCCTTTACACACGGTACATTTGTAGTTTGTCACCAGGCAACTTTACAGGTTGCAGTGAAATCATGGTACTGGTTCTATCTTCTTGTGTGTACAATGAATCATGTATCCAGATTTCACTGCAACCTGTAAAGTTGCCATGGTGACAAGCTTACAAATTAGTTAGCCGTGTGTAAAGTACCTTAAAAGACAGCAGCATTGTCTCTTCTCCTACTTTCCACATTGACTTCAATAGGAAGCTGTAATCTGATCCTTCGACCTGCTGCCGTTCATTATATCTTGAGCAGGACGTACATTATTTAGGTGATGATGAGTTCAGAGTCATATGGGAGAAGTGGCTCATACATGGAGAAAAAACAAGATTCTTTCTCCAATAAGACATTTTACAAACTTTCTTATAGTCGTTTGTGCTATTGATTTCGGTAAAGTTTATTGACTGTTTAGATTAATTTCCCTTTCACTTTTCGAGATTTGGAGTTCAGGACGGCTGGATATCAGACCTATACAGGGGCGTAACTGCAATAGGTGCAGGGGTTGCGATCGCACCGGGCCCTGAGCCTAGGGGGCCCCAAAAGTCCCTTTGGCCTATAGAAAAAGATAATACTATAAGATTTGCAATAATTAGGGGCCCCGTTGGAGCCTTCGCATCGGGGCCCCTGGGCCTGAAGTTACACCACTGGACCTATGACTGCAGATTTGATTACAAGGGCTCTAATTCTCCTTTATTTCCATCTTTAGTAGTAAATATATTCCGTCCATCTCTTATTTATCTTGGATATCATCTGATTTGTCGTTCTGCAGACATGTCCACCACTGGAGGGGTCACGGAGATGTTTTCTTGACGTCCCGCAGCGCCTGCTGCCTCCTGTGTCTTGGAAAGTGACAGATGCGCAGGTCAGTGGCACGGCGAGTTCAAGCCCAGCATTAGCAGCGGTGACAGAAAGCCTCAGAGCGCCAGCAACAATAGGCAGCTTGTACGCAGGAACATGTGGAGCCTCCGCACTGAAGGCCTATGACAATGCCCCTATCTCAAGCTATGTCTATAAACCCATTGATGGTGTCCCTATCCCCCGAGGTTATAGGCTCTGAAATGGGACGTGCAGCTGTATGCTAAGGGACAGCTCATCCTGAATATTTTTAGATGTTTTTATTTGGCTTCATGTCACTACTATTTGTCCATTGCACAGCCCATATGTCCGACCAGATGACCCCACATTTCCACATAGAGGCATCTGGGAATGACGAGCGTCCGGACCAAACAATGACGGCTCATACATATACAAAGCATCGGGGGCTTGTTTCTGCAGACCCAAGCATTAAAGCCATACCCTATTATGTATCTCAGTGCTGATCAGATTATGTATTGAGTTGCTTCAAGCTGAAATGAATAGGTCAGGTTATCCAACTTATGAAGGTGTACACCTTGCTACCATGCTACCTACACAGCTTGAAAGGCCTAGATGTTAAGGGTCTGTTACAAGTGTATCAGTCACGTGCTGATAAGACATGTGACTCTTTATAGCGGAGGGGAGTGGTCACCAAAACTACACATGAGTTTAAGGTTACAAAGAACAACCAGAAAGAAAGAGTCCATAACTCCAGCAGCACCAAAAGAATGTTTATACACATAAATACAAGTAAAATAGGAAGACCGTTGTCAAGTCTGGGACTAAAGGTTACAAATTTGTATGGATTGCAGGAATTTGACTTGTATTTAAGTTTATATATTTTCTTTTGATGCTGCAGGGGTTAAGGACTTTTTCCATTCTGGTTGTTCTTTGTAGTCTTATTCTCAGGTGCACATTTTAGTGACCACTCCACTCCGCTTTAAAGGTCACATGTCTTATCAGTTGACGCAGGTGACGGAATCTCAATATTTATGCTGACCACTTTGAAGAAGTTTGTAACTGGAAAAAGCTGTGTTGTCATGACAATTGCACATGCAGTGCTTTGCTGCAATTGAGGAGTTTGGTGTTATATTATTTTGAGTCTATTTTCCCTCTGTCTGTGTTTCTAACCTTGTGTTGTATTATTGAAGATGTGAGATTAGTGCTCTCGCCGACCTGCACACTATCCAGGGTGAGTTCAGGGCAAGTGAAGGCCTAGACATGTGACAGCGACAGGGGGAAAGACCCATATAGGGATGTTAGGGAGCATAGGGCAAAAACTCAGGTGAGTGTCAGAAGGTTGTGTGGCGCCCCTATGACAAGGTGCCACAGGGAGGTACTGCACCCCAAACAGAAGGTGTAGTGCCTCCATAGCCGTGGATATGGAGAAACCAACAGAGTCTGCACCCAACACCCACACAATAGGCCACCTTAGTACAGGGGACCGTATATTTAGTAGGTCCCAGGCGGGGCTCCTAGGAGGAGCGGGAGACGGAGTCACAGACAGGAAGCTAGTTAGTCAGACGGTGAAAGACAGCAAGGAAGATGGACGCAGGGGACCCTGCGACCGTGATGGGAGGGCACCTCTTAGGAGAGGGGTGACCCAGACAGAGAAGGGGGCCACTCCAGGACTGGTCGGAGGCAGCTGGAGACCTAAGTCACCACCGGTACACCGGAACCGAGGCGGCTAGTTACGGTCTATCCCTAACTGCAAACCGGCAGGATGTGGGCCCGATCTAAGGGAGCCACAGCACCCCTCAAGTAGTCCAACATCAGTCCCGCAGCTGGGTTCACGACACTGAGAAGTACAGAGGCTTTAGGCAACAGGCCCTGAGGACTAGAGACTTGACTCACGAGGGGGAGCACAGAGAGAGGAACAGGACCAGGAATGCATGTTAAGGACACCTCAGCTAGACTCTGGAAAAACCTCCAAGATCTGCTGCTATGGCCCCCGGTTTACACAGACTGTATCATGTACTGATTCCAACTAGTGCAAGTAAAGAACTGTTTGAGCTGATCTGGTGTCCGGTCTCCTTTCATCTGTCGCCCGGAGGGCCTGTACAGGTTCACAGAGGTGAGGACTACGACTCCCTTCTTCAGCCCCGCTGTCCTGAGGTAAAGCTCCACCTGTGGGGAGCTGTACTACCAAAGCTGCATTCCCATCACCTCAGCATCCGGCCGCAGCGCTGGTGACCCTATTACCAGTTACCATAGGTGGCGTCACGTTACAAATCCCCCATCATCATCACCCCCACCCCCGCCACTGAAGGGTCCAGGGCACGGAACCGGGAACCGACCAGCCGTGATCTGCACTGAAGTAACCCCCTGTCCCGGTATCCCAGTACCCCCTACCCTGTCGACTGACTCAGTTCTGGTGCCATGAACAGGCTCTCGTGCTCGGTAAAACCGGGTACTGTGTGGTTAAACTGGACTTTATTGACTGTTCTGTGAACTGTAAATTTGGGCTGCCACTACTGCACCACAGAGCGGGAAGAGAGTCGCGGCTGCGCAGCTGAAAGGAGTGAAAATAAGTCCCACCCCAGCGCTCTGCCAAGGATTGACGAACTGCAGTGGCTAGTTCCGGAAAGTCCCGAGGGCTGATTGACGGAACTTTTCCAATTAAGCGGGTCATCGTCTTCTGGGGAGCAGCACTGCGGGATCTGCGGGCTCAAATCCAAGAGACCACAGAGTGGACCATCCAGCATTGGAGTGCCGAAATTGTGGCAGACCCGGAACCGGGAGTGACGGTAGCAACAGAGACAGAGCACCCGGTAGCCTGTGAGGGTTACGCCCCCACAGAACCTGATGTATCCAACGCCAAAGTCCTTGAACCAGCGGTCCCAACCACAGTAGAGCCCAGAGAAGAGGAGGCTGCCGAGCATGAGATCTCTTCCGATTTCCCGAGGAGCTTGACATGACCGTGGAGGAGAAGGATGAACGTCCTGTTGGCCAAGTCAGCATCGGGGAGGAGAAGGATTCGGAGGAGGAAGGAGCAGTCGGTGGCACAGAGGAGGCCGGACCTCGCGAGCTATGGAGGGCTAGACAACCAACGATGTGGGTCGGTGCAGGAGCAATGAGAGCGATTCAACCCTCGGACCCTGTGACCGTGACGGGAAGGCACCTCTTAGAAGAGGGGTGATCCACACAGAGAAGGGGGCCACTTTAGGACTGGTCGGAGCCAGCTGGAGACCCAGGTCACCACCGGTACTCCAGAACCGAGGCGGCTAGTTACGGTCTATCCCTAACCGCAAACCGGCAGGCAAGGGGTGGTGGGTTTAGAGGAAAGTGGGTGGGAAAGAATGTAGATCAGGTGACAGAGAGCTAAAATAGAGGAAAAGAGGAGGAAGGAGTTAGTAGGCCAGAGTGAGCCGAGAGGTAAAGACACTAGAAAGAATCTGACACATCCCGGTGGGATTGGGCTCCCTGGAGACGCAGAATCCACAGAGTCACAGAAACCATGGAGAGAAAGCTCGTCCATAGCCGGCATCCCAGGGGAGTGTGAGGAAAGAGACCGGACTGGTATCACCGGGTCCGAGGAATATGGCAGCACCGACTATCTACCGGCGGAGTAGTTTTTCCCCTAATTGTGCTTGAATCACATGGGTTAGATGGAGCCTGGTAACACCTTGGAAGATAGGGTTACTGCAGGCTAGGCACACACCAGAGTGTCGGCTCTGAGGGGAACTGAAGTTCCAGACCGGCTTCCCAGACAAACCGACGGGGAGCTCTAATTGCAGGTTGGAGTTCCCACACTAGGGTTGGAGGCACAGCAACAACCACGGGGACCCACAAGGGTCCGAGCTGCCGCCATGCTACCCGCGGAGAGAACAGAGAGGGAGAGAACAGCCTGAAAGGACTTAGAAGGAGTGGGGGGTCTCAGAGCGACAGCCTGGCTGCAGAGGGCTCAGTGTTACCGGAGTTAACTGAACTGTAACTTGTGTTGAGAACTGTACTGAGAATTGCTGTGAACTGCTTGAAGGACTTACAAGTAAACCCGGTGAACCCTTCCTGAGTGTCCGTGTCTGATTCCAGGTATTCTGAACTGTGCATCATACCTTTTATCCTGCCAGGAGCAGCCCGACCCGCGGCGGGCTCATCCATCTGGCTGCAGCCCCATCATCCATCCATCCTCCTGGCAGAGCTGCGCTGCAGAGGTGGTCCCACTATTGACCACAACCCGTGGGTGGCGTCACGACAAACTAATGCCTGTAAATATCCCTTTACTTGTGAGAACCCGGGACACGGTCCAGACCAGGACCTCCGTGACATCCCCAGCAGTACCCCGGTCCGGTACCAAGTACCCCGTCCCAGTGGGTTCCACAATAACCTCCAGCAACACATTGTGAAGATGTTGATTCTTCTGTCTTGTTTCTTTATCGTCCATGTTTCACATCCATATGGTACTCCAGAAAATTCCAAAACTATTTAAGAGCCATGTTTTCATCACCAGTGAAATTATCCTTGATTTGAAGACTATGTCCAGTTTGATTTGCCCATAGCTATTCTCCTACTGACTTCTGAAGACTAGGGAGGCTCAAATGGTTCCCTTGACAAATATGAGATTGTGGCGCCCCTGTGACCAGGCAGCCGCAGGGTGAACTGCAGCGGGACAGGTAAGATGGTCAGCTCACAACACCCACACCTACACACTCCAACCCTAAGCCAAGGTCGCTTCAAGCGGGGCGAGGGGTGGCGGGAGAAGCACAAGCGTGTGGGAAGTAGACAGAACCCGGACAAGTGGGTGGAGGAACAGTAGTAAAACACTGGAACACTAAGTTGGGCGGCTCGATCAAGTGAATCCCTGGAGGATGGAGGAGTAGGGAAGCCTCCCAAAGCTGAGACACCCTAAAGCTAAGTTCAGACTGCGGCAGACAGAGAGAACAACAGAGCCCAGCGGCCTGCACCACTGATGGTCAACCGGGAACCCAAAAAGCTGAGAACCGTGGACGGTAGAAGGAGCCAGGTGAGTCCGACGAACCCGGGTCACTGGTGGCTGGGCTAGAGAACCCAGAAAGCTGGCTTTGTAGATGTGGCCAGGAACGCTTTATGCCCCTAACCACGAGACACCCGGCGGGGTGCGGGAACTCCAAGTCCACGAGACCCAACAACCGGTACGGAGTAGGACAAAGCCATAGGACTAGGGCTAGTGACCCAGAGTGTGGGATGACTCACTGCAAAGCCCGTGACAGCCGTACTGAACCCGTAGCCAAGAGTGTAGAGAGAACAGAAGGGCCTGAGAGGTACACTGAGGGGAGTGACGCAGAGGAATCGTCCCAGCTGCAGTAAGAGCCCCAGCCAGTGACTGTTACATGGACCCGGTCCACAGCGTGTGTAAAGAACTGTGAACTGTTTGTTGAGCCTGGAGAAAGTAAAAATACCAGACCAACTTAAGAACGGTGTGTGTGATTCATTGAGACAGTAACTGCGGCGGCTTGCCTGCGGAGCCATACTCTTGCTACCTGCGCGTGCTGGTTGGAGGAGCTGCGCGAGGAAGAGAAGTGCAGCTTCCTGGACGCACAGGACCTCTCCCTCTGCCCGGGGACCCGGCCCTACCTGTGGAGGGCTCATCCTCCCGGCTTCTGCCACTACCTCTGTCCCCGGCAGACCCCATGGCAGCGGTGGTCACCCTGACCACGACCCATGCGTCACGAATATCCGAATAAACTTTCTTTAATTCTTTTTGCATTGCTGCACCTGGGACCACGGTGCTGGGCCACGTCGCCGTGGCTCCCCAGAGAAAGAATGGCCCAGCTTTGAGTACCCCAGCCCCTAGCAGGTGCGACAATATGTAAATTATTAAAGGACCCTCAGATTCTAAAGACCTATAGTAATCAAGGGTAGTGGGTTCATTGGAACACTTGGTTTGAGGCCTATAAGCTTCATATTACGCCACTACTATATTTCTAATAGTTTTTTTTTAGATTTTGCTTTTAATGGAGTGAGATGACAGTCAGCCAAATCCTCCAATTTTGACGGAAGAGACATAGCGGCCTGTTGCAAAATCAAAACCCAATCCTTTATTTTCAAGGAGATAACTGGTGTCAAAGACGTTTTGCAGCAGCTTTCTCCATTCTCCATATTGAAAACTCATAAATGTTGAGCTGAGCGAAGCGCTCAAGTGTCTGGGAGAAAAGAAACCTGACGGCACTCCTTAACATGCAGTGTGAACAGGTGCATATATAGCAAAGAGATAGTTGCACTCTGAAATACTAAAGCATGGAAACCATGAATATAGGAATATAGACATGCATTACTGCTAAAGAAATATATGAAAAATTTAGATACTTAGCATATATAATTGGCTATTTCTATATCTGCCCAGTTGCCACGTCACGGCGTATCTCCGTTCTGGGTTCCTACATTAAGATAAAGCCTCTCTGGATTAAAAAATAAACCCTCTATTCAGTTATGCACCTGTTCACACTGGATGTTAGGGAGTGTTGTCAGGTTTCATTTCTTGTTTAGATTATGGGGTCATGCCTTCTGATTGTGCACTCCTGTCTCCCATTCGCCTCAGGTGATTTTATTCTCTATTAGCAGGTTCCTATTCGTCCATACAAATGAAGGTTTTTTTAAACCCACAGAGACACTTTATCTAAGTGTAGGAACCCAGTAAAGAGATACGCTGTGATGTGGCTGCTGGAAAGATATAGAAATGGCCTTCATTGTATGCTAAGTATCTCAGCTTTTCACGTGTCTGTTAGAGACAGCTGCCTGCCAAATGAACGGGCAGCCGACAGCTACCTAACGTGTGTGGCCACTGTAAGGTCAGGAGTGGCACTGACACCACCTCGGCTGTGACCATCTGGCCTCACCCTAGAGCCATGTTCCCACATGCAAAAAAACCTGCTTTTTCACAGTTTTTTCTGCAGGTGTCAGCACAGAGATATAGGCATTAGCAATCTGCTGCAGTTATTGTCATTTTTCCTCATGTCTTTTATGCTTTTTGTTGTTGTGCAGTTTTTTTTGTTTTTTCTTTAGCGCAAAAACGCTGGGACTCTGCATTGAAATATAATTTCAATTTTATTTACGTGCATTATTTCAGGCTATCCCAAGAAATATATAGGAAAAAAGGCACAAAAACCACACTTCAGAAGTGTCTTTATACATACGATGGACATGAGATTTTGTGAAATCACATCCATTATGCTTGAACTGCACACAAAATGGAGCTGAAAATCAGAACATCACTTGTATGGCAAGTCATCAGTACTGTTCTGAAGGGGGCTGGCTGACTGCTCATTCCAATAGCTAAGCCAGACCCCTCCTCTAAAAATGGACAGAAAGTTTCTGATCCGCACTGCTGTTCAATAACAAGACTTCCTCTGTGCTTCAAATAGTGGATCTTTATTCCTACGCATTTCGAGATCCTCCGGATCTCTTCCTCAGGGATGCATACAACAGAGCTGATGTTTGACTTATGTATAGATTAGTTTATTAATGAACAGTCAGCCAACCCCCTTCTCTGTCACAGCCAATGTATTATGTATATTTGCTTGTGAAATGAACAATCAGCCAGCCCCGTACTCTGTCATAGCCAATGTATAATATATGCATTTATTAGCCTATGAAATGAGCAGTAAGCCAGCCCCCTTCTCTGTTGTAGTCAATGTATAATGTATGTATGTATTAGCTAATAAAATGAACAGTCAGCCAGCCCCCTTCTATGTATAATGTATGTATATATTAGCCTATGAAATTAGCAAGCAGCCAGCCCCCTTCTCCCATAGCTAATATGTAATGTAGGTATGTATACATTAGTTTAAGAATGAGCAATCAGCCAGCCCCCTTCTCTGTGAAAGCAATGTATATGGATATATTAGCTTATAAATTAAGTCAGTCAGCACCCTTTTTTGTCATAGCCAATGTATAATGTATGTATATATCAGCTTATGAATGAGCAGTCAGCCAGCCCCCTTCTATGTCATAGCTAAAGTATAATGAATGTATGTATATATATTAGCCAATGAAAGAGCAGTCAGCCAGCCCCCTTCTCTGTCATATCCAATGTATAATGTATATTAGCTTATTAAATGAACTGGCCGCCAGCCCCCTTCACTGCTGTAGCCAATGTATAATGTATGTATATATAAGCTTATGAAATGAGCAGTCAGCCAGCCCCCTTCACGCCCAGTTCTGGTCACATACCAACAAAAAACACTTCTGTCCTTTGACAGAAGAGGAGCTGCCGGGACCACAGGCTAAATCTGAAAATAGTGCACCTTTCACGCAAGTATATTAATAAATTGTACAATGTACTAATTTATTTAAGTTTATTTTCTGTTACTTGAGAACTCCCTGTAAGGCTTTGTTCACACCTTGCATTTTAGCCACTAGGGGGAGCCCAGGAGCCTCCTGGTCTCCTTGAACTCAATAACAAATCAACATGTAGTCAACTCCTCCGGTGAGTGCAAGTATCCAGGATTTAAAGTGTAATCGCCGTTTTAATTTTTGTTTAATAATGTAGAGCAATTGATTTTAGAAAAGCTTTAAAATATACTGTATCAGAGAATTCTGGTTGAAAAACATTCATATGCCTTCCGCAAAGTGTCCCCACTACACTGTGTGTGAAGCAGACAAATGTTCATTATCAGTCAGATCCGTCTTCAGTGAAGATGGGGCATGTGTCCATATAAGGGAAAGGGGGCGTGGTTTACACTCCTGACTGCAGTTGGTGAGGAAACAATGTATCAGATTAGCTCAGATTACAGCACAGTTACTAAGCAATGTCAGAATGTCAGGATGAGTGTAAACTCTTTCCTTGGCACGAGCTTCTGATCTGTCACCTGGCTCCTTCCCTGCTCAGTCACAATCTCTGTTAACCCATTCACTGCTGTCACATTGCACTGTTCCCTATCATCTGCTGGCCACGCCCACACAGCCCTAAAATGCGGTTTACAAAAAGAGCACAGAAAAATGTGAGAAAATAAGTCATATGGCACAAAAAAGCATTATCTTAGCTGCTATGTGACCCACCATTAACAACCAGTGAGTACTGTTATTTTTCAATGAAATGATATTTACACTTTAATTATGCAGCGGTATCTAAAACTTGTGAAAACATTTTTTAAGATGGAAATATCAATTTTGTAGCACTAAATACTTGTACCTTGTTATTCTACAACAGAATAGAGAAGATATTGGGTAACGGATTCAATATTTTCTTGGAAAGTGCCTGATTTTGTAATACACGAAGAAGTGATCAAATAAAAAATGTGAAGAATCCTCCAGCTATAGAGGGGTGATGGAAAGGGTTAATTGGCGCATTTCTCACTTTGATGCTCCGGAGACAGAAAAGAATGTCAGATTCTTAAAGAAACAAGCTCCCTTTTCATTGTCATTCTTACAGTTCAATGGAATCCCAGGCACCAGAACTATGGGGGAATGACGGCTAACTAAAGATCTCTTGGCACTGGCAGTGATCTCTGAGTTTAGTCCCTGGACCCTTCAGAGTAGGATTATGATCGGTCATTGTTGTGTTAGGCATGGACTCAAAAGACACAGGCGTCCGAAGGAAGCATTGATTCGAGCATAAAGACCGGGACAAAGGGACTGCCCCATCTTCCTGGTTTCTTATGTTAGCTTTTCAGCTTGACTTGGTGAGAAAAGACACGGAGAACGTAGAACGTAGCGAAACGTTGGGGTTGATAGGATCGTAAAGATTTATGATCACTTGACCAGTTAGACCACTGCTGACTCTTCTCACTAACAGGACTTTTATATACAGTCTTGGCCAGAAGTGTTGTCCCCCTTGAAATTGTTCCAGAAGATTAAGTATTTTTCCCAGAAAATTATTGCAATTACACACATTTATTTCCTTTGTGTGATTTGAAACAACACTATAAAAAGAGAAAAAAATGGACATAATTTCACACAAAACCCTCATAATGCTCTGGGCAAAATTGTTGGCACCATTCCAAAATTGTGGGCAAACAACTTTGTTTTCAGCATGTGATGCTCGTTCATACTCATCTGTAACAAAAAACAGGTGTGGGCAATATGGAAATCACACCTGAAATCAGATAAAAAGGGAGAAGTTGTAAAACAAGAGAAAAAAAAAAAGTGGAGCTAAGGGGAAATAAAGTTGCCTGTTAATGAAATCCGTTTAGGTGCCTGTTACTTGAGCGCTCCCACAAAGACCGCTTTTCATCCTTGTAACAAAAAGGGAGAAGTTGACTTAATCTTTACATTGTGTTTGTGTGTGTCACACTAAGGCTGGTTTCACACTACGATTTTGTTAAATCCGATGCTGTCCGATAAAAATCGGACAGCATCGGATCCGATTTAGCCCCCATGTTCTCCAATGGGGATCGGATCGCATCAGATGTGCACTAAATGACATCCGATTTGCATCCGATCCGATTCTGTCCGATTTTTTTCAGGAGCCAAAATCGGAAACTGCTCCAATTTTGGTACCCGATTCAAAAATCGAATCGCATCGGATCCGATGCGATCCAATTAAAATAATATGGGAGTCTATGGGGGATCAGATCGGATGGAAAATCGGATCCGATATCGGATCCAATTATATGTATTGAGCATGCTCAATACCTTAAACCACTCCCAAAACCTCCCACAGCCCTCCCCCAGCCATTTAAATCGGATCCGATAAAAAATCAGATCCGATGGCATCCGATTTTGAGCATCCGATTCTGTCCGATTTTCATCGGACAGCATCGGATTTAACAGAATCGTAATGTGAAAGTAGCCTAAGCATGGAGAACAGAAAGAGAAGAGAACTGTCTGGAGAATCAAAGTTATTGAAAAATATCAACAATCTCAAGGTTACAAATCCATCTCCAGAGGTCTTGATGTTCCTTTGTTTATGGTGAACAACATAATCAAGAAGCTTACAAATGTGACGCCCCACTGGTCAGTGCGCCACAGTAGGGGTACTGCACCCATAACTGAGTGTGCACTATTCCTGTCATTGGGGCGTGTAAAGTCAACCAGAGGCTCTGATGGTGGGGTTACACGTAGCGATATCGTCCCGATATCGCATACAACGCCGCGGGAGCGCTCATTTTGGGAGCACTTTTCCCAATATAGCATCGCCGGTTTACACGCTGCGATATCGGGAAACAACGTCCCTCCGATGTGTACGCCCACCAACCCAGTAACGGCCATTTAACATGGGAGTTAATGGGTGAGGTGCGAGTACACATCGGAGTTGGGCTGTCACACGCAGCGATGCTGGTACAACGGCCATGCGATATCGGGCGGTTGAATAGCTCTGCTATTCAACTCCGATATCGTTTTGGCATCGTTCCAGCATCGCGTTGTACACTGAAACAGTACAACGCGCACCCGATATCGGCTCCAACTCGCGACCCACGTGACTTTTGGTCGGAGTTGGGTCGGAGTTGGACGCCGATATCACGGCATGTAAACCCACCATTATCCCAGCATCCCTACACCTAACATAGGGGACCAATTGGCCACTCGTTACCAGGGTAATCGGTCCCGGTGGGAGGAGTGTTAGAGTAGAAGGAGCAGGAACCACACAGACAGAGAGGAGCCTAGTCTGAGGGACGAAGCAAGGAAAAAGTCCTAGAGGGACACCACAGGGAGGGTGTCCAAAATGGAAAGCGACCCAGACGGAAGGAGGAGACCCAGTGCCGGACCTTATCCACAGTCCGGGGGAATCCTGGTCCACAACGTGGTATCGGCTCCGAGTCACGGTGCTGGAGAGTCTAACCCTGAGCTGTCAATACCGGTGGGTCGGGGGTTTGCTCAGCAGCCCCGACCTCGTCCAGAACGCGCAGCCCCACCAGGAGAACTAAACCGGGTTGAGCCCCTTAGAGAAGAAGGGTAATCTCATAGCACCCAACGGGCCTGATAGACAAATGGGTTGTGCAGGACAGTGCAAAGATAGTGAGGAGGCGCAAGGAAGACAGCAAGGAACAGTGAAAGTAGCTGAAGGAAAGAACACTCTGGGAGCCTCAAAGAGACTTTATCCTTCCCAGTGACTACCCGGCCAGTGACTCGCTAATGACTGTGTAACTGTAACCTTAGTACCATCTTAACCCATGACAAGTAAACACCCGTGCAGAGCAAGTACGACTCGAGTGTCTCATTTCCACTAGGCTGCAGAGCAGCTACGCTGACCATATCCAGCACTGCAACAACAAGGGCTACCCGATCCTGCCCCGGGAACCCTGCTCCGCCTGCAGGGAGCATTATCAACTTGCTGCAATACCATCGGCCCCGGCGGTCTGACAGCGGCGCTGGTGAACTCACCAGAACGTGCAGGTGGCGTCACGACACTTTTATTATTTTATCCCATTATTCAGCTGACCCGCATGGTTACAGGCCCAGGCACCAGCCACCAAGACAGCACCCCCATATTAACGCCCGGGTACCGAGTTCCCATAGACCCCTGGGCGGGTCACATCCCATGGCACTGTAGGAAATCTTCCTGGACGCGGAGGGAAAAATTCCTAAAGGTCGCAATGCAGGATAGTCCAGATGGTGGATAAGTCCCAATCAAGTTCCAAAGAAATTCAAGCCATCCTGCAGGCTGAGGGTGCATCAGTGTCAGCGCAAACTATCTGTCGACATTTGAATGAAATCAAACCTTATGGAGGACCCCACTGCTGACACAGAGACATAAGAAAGCTAGACTGCAGTTTGCCAAAATGTACGCAAGTTAGGCTGGGGTTCCACATAAGCCCTCAGTCCGTTTTTGGCTTCAGTTTTCTCATTTTTTTTTCTAAGTCCAAAAACTGACAGAAAAACGGATTGGGTGTAATAAACACCCTGTCCGTTTTTCTATGGAGCTCCAAACATTGCCCTGTCCGTTTTTGAGTCAAAAACGTTGCATGCAACGTTTTTGGCATCAGTTAAAAAACGCATGCGTTTTCATGCGTTTTTTTAAACATGGGGCCCTATGGGAAACGCATGCGCGAACGCATGCAAACGCGCACTTGCGTTTGCGCATGCGTTCGCGCATGCGTTTTTTTAATGAAAATTCCAAAAACGTTCAGGAGTGCAGGAGGCTCAAAAAGCACCCAGAAAAAAACGAATTGGTGATGAAAATCACTTCCAAAAACGGATTTCTATGTGTGACCACAGCCTTACCAAAGTCCTTGCAAAGCTTCTTGTGGACAGATGAAACAAGATAGAGCTTTTTAGTAAAGCACATCATTCTACTGTTTACTGAAAATGGAAAGAGGCATAAAAGAAAAGAACACAGGACCTACAGTCACATATGATGGAGGTCAGAGATGTTTTGGGTTGGTTAGCTGCCTCTGGCACTGGCAGCCGTGACTCTGTGCAAGACATCATGAAATCTGACGATTACCAAAGGATTTTGGGTCACAATGTAGTGCTATCAAATCGATAAAAATATAGTATATTACCTCCCAACATCACTAAAAGTAGGAAATTCACAATGTAGTGCCCAGTGTCAGTAAGCTGGGCTTGTATCCTAGGTCATAGGTCTTCCAGCTAGACAATGACCGCAAACATACTTCAATAAGTCCTAGAAATGGAGGAAATAAAGCGCTGGAGAGTTCTGAAGTGGCAGGAATTAAAAAGAAGAGTCTAAAATTCCAGGTGAGAAGAAGCTTGTGGATAGTTATAGGGAGCGATTGATTTCAGTTATTTATTATAAATGTTGAATCCAAATATTAAGTGGAGGGTGCCAAGAATTTTGTCTTGCCAATTTTTGGAGTTTTGTGTGAAATTACCGTATGTCCAATTTGTCTTTTTTTCTCAGTTTTTTGTGTTTTCCAAAATATGTAAAGCAAATAAACATGTGTAATTGCAATCATTTTCTGGAAAAAATACTTTCTTTTCTGGAACAATTTCAAGGGTGCGAACACTTTTAGCTATGATTGTATGTAAATGTACTATGTGTTTTGACGTGTTATTGTATTGAATGTATTTTTGCTTGACCATAGGTAATAAATAGTTTATGTATGAGACTAGCCTAGAGTGGGAGAGGCTATAATGAAGGGACAGAGACAATTTCCTGTCAGGAGTTCAGATAGGGCCCTGTGTTCCAGAATGCAGACCTAAAGTCTGGTTACTTGAGGAGGCAGTATGAGGTGGGTGTCTCTAGGGTGAGAGAAGACCAAGGCAAAGGATAATGAAGTTCTGCAAATAGAGTTCACCGAGGTGCAGAGTGATCTATTGGAGCTTGGTCAGAGGATTGACCGAAGGACAGAGTGATCTATAGGAGCCAGGTCCTGGGACAAGACACCTAGCATTATGGCCCCGAGTTTATAATTCTTAAGGTAAGGGATCAGGACAGAACAGAAGCGTAAGATGAAGTGGGTGCCTCAGGCGGGAGTTCCCTAACTATCAGAGATCTAGAGCAGGGGTGGGGAACCCAGGCCCCAAGGCCGAATGCGGCCCTCAATTACTTTTTTGCGGCCCCCGGGCAGATTCCTGGATACCGCAGTGCTTAGGCTGGCAGACATATTTTGCCTACTGTGTGCCCTTTAAATCCAGATTCTCAGTGATCTCTATGCCCCAGCATTGGCCTCCCCATTGAGGTGATGTCTAGGGCTCTAACAAACCTGGAAAAACAGTTGAGAAGTGTGGCACCCCTGCGGACCGGTCACCACTAGATGGTGCAGCAGCCGGGACTGGTAAGTCAGTCACCCCAAAACACACCCAACACACTCCGATCCCAAGACTAGGGACTCTATGCCCAGCAACGGGATGTCGGGAGAAGACAAGTGAAGGGTGGAAAGTTAGGATAGGAATCGGTTAGGTGAGGCATCAACAGGAAAGAACACCAAGTGCAGAGAGAGCAGTCAGCCAAGGGAAGTGGAGGAGTCAAGTTCACTCAGAAGGAGAGGCAAGAACACCATCATACAGGACTGAGAGGACATGAACCTGGCCTGTGCCACCATGAGGCTTGTTCGGGTCCCATGCTGCAGAGCGTGTTGAGAGACAGAAGGAGTCTAGGTGTGCTCCAATTAGTGGGGACACTGAGAGACTGGGCCAGAACCAGAGTGTCGGCTCTGCTGAAGTATATAGTAACAATTACCACGGTCTGGTGGGCGCTCTGAAATAGATCCAGGATCCTGTTCAATATAAAGTCCTTTATTCTGAAAACCTCCTTCACCACAACATGTTTCGACGGTATAGTGCCGTCTTTCTCAAGTGGAATCCAGATTCTCAGTGATCTCTATGCCCCAGCATTGGCCTCCCCATTGAGGTGATGTCTAGGGCTCTAACAAACCTGGAAAAACAGTTGAGAAGTGTGGCACCCCTGCGGACTGGTCACCACTAGATGGTGCAGCAGCCGGGACTGGTAAGTCAGTCACCCCAAAACACACCCAACACACTCCGATCCCAAGACTAGGGACTCTATGCCCAGCAACGGGATGTCGGGAGAAGACAAGTGAAGGGTGGAAAGTTAGGATAGGAATCGGTTAGGTGAGGCATCAACAGGAAAGAACACCAAGTGCAGAGAGAGCAGTCAGCCAAGGGAAGTGGAGGAGTCAAGTTCGCTCAGAAGGAGAGGCAAGAACACCATCATACAGGACTGAGAGGACACGAACCTGGCCTGTGCCACCATGAGGCTTGTTCGGGTCCCATGCTGCAGAGCGTGTTGAGAGACAGAAGGAGTCTAGGTGTGCTCCAATTAGTGGGGACACTGAGAGACTGGGCCGGAACCAGAGTGTCGGCTCTGCTGAAGTGGCAGGGAAGCTTTATGCCCCAACCAAGAACACCGGTGGAGTGCAGGGTCTTTATGTCCCACGACCCAACGTCTGGCGCAGCAAAAGGAAGGCCGCCATATTAGGGCTAGGGGACCCGGCATGTCGCCCACTGAAAACCCATGGCCGCTGGAGCGTAGCTAGCATGCGGACAGACCGAGAGGCCCATAAAAGGAACACGAAAGGGGGTGATTATGATGACCCATCCCGGCTGCTTAGACCACACCGGAGCTGTCACTGTACTGTCTGTAAACTAACCATCTGCCGAGAAAGCGAGTAAATTGGGTTAAAGCTCAATGCTGTTTGAGACTGTGATTACTGCACCTGAAGAGAGATAGACTGATTTTCCTGAACCAGCAGCAGGAGACTGCCTGACTGTACATTGAACCCTGCACTCCCAACGAGCTCCGCACATCCATAAACTTTCCGGTTGCCCTGGGGACCTGCTCTTCCCGTGCAGAGCTGAACCATTCTTGCTGCTAATCTCATCATCCCCAGAGGTCCTGACTGTAGCCACAGCTATACCATCCGCACTCTACGGGTGGCGTCACAACACTCTTTTGTTTTTATATTTTATTTTTCTCCATTTTTCCAATTCCCCCTTCTAACTGCTCACCCGACGAGGGGATCACGGACCGGGTCACGCTGCTGTGACATCCCACAGCCCCAGACGACGATGAGAGTGCCTGGTTCCGAGTACCCCACGGTCCCCGCTAGGGGTGAGTCAGAAAATGGTACCCCACCCCTAATCTAGAGACTAAGGTCTTCCATATTGGCAAATCAGCTCCTTTAAGAGGAGGAGAGAATGCAGAACCTGAGGTGAAATATATGACTATTACAGACTGTACTCTGGTGCTAAGCTGGATGGTAGTGAATGAACCAGGTGTGAGACTATTGGAGGCAGGCACAAGTGAGCTTAAAGAAGTTAATAAACTTTGTGTAGTGATGAATGTCCAGATAGATGAGCGGCACTTGTGCTTCTTAGATAATTCCGACTTTATTCATCGTAGTTGCATATTACAGGGAAAAGCACTTTTCCCTGTAATATGCAACTACGATGAATAAAGTCGGAATTATCTAAGAAGCACGAGAACCGCTCATCTATCTGGACATTCACTTGATCTCAGGCTGAGTAGCTGAGCAACGTGCCTCTATCCTCACCTCATGGTTCCAGGTGGAACGAAAGGTCAGTGCCCGGTTTTTCATACTCTCTCGATAATTTGTGTAGAGATGTTTTGTGTCCAAGACGAAACGTACCAGAAGTTATGTCCCTCCATCTACTTTACATAGTTGTCATCAAATAGCTGTTAAGTAAAAGGCTGTTTTTAAAGAACTGGTGGCCTCCCTCAATGAACTGGTTACCATCTGGTCCTGGCCTGCTGAAGCTATTAGTAATACGCAGCCTGCAAAGTTGTATCACCTCCACGACTCAAGTCCACACACCCAGCAAGGACCCCATCTTTCATATAACATTCCGGTATGCAAAAAACCCAGATCTTGCTCACAACTACCACCCCGCTCCACATTACATAAACATGCCTTATCCAAAACTGTCCATTTTAGTATTTGGTCTACAAATAAGTTTTTATTCGACACATGCGCGATGAAGCCTGAGAAGGTGCATCTCACTCCGCTGTGCATGCGCTGGAAGCTACTAGACACATTGTAAGCATGGTAAACTGTCTTTTCCAAATGTATTTCAACATTTTGTCTGAAACGAAGTTTTAGAACAGTGGATAAGTCGTGAGCCAGGTCTCGTTGCATCCGACACATGCGCAGATGACTCACCGTGGCCGGGACTCCGGTTTAGATAGGCGTTTGCTTCTTCCTCCTTGTCACGGGGTGCCGTGCCTGCCGGTAGTGGGGCCCGGTGGTACAGATCACAAATGAAGAGACGTCTTGTGGGAACAGATTAAGGGGTTAATTTGTCGTGACGCCACCTATGAGAGTTTCGGTAACTGTACCGACGCTGCGGGGCCTCCGGGGGATGGAATGCAGCAAGATGGAACGCTCCCCACAGGCTGAGCGGTGATCCCCGGAGCCAGAAGCTGCACAAGATGTTCTGAGGCAGCTGCGTTTACCTCTTAGCATACGGATAAGCAGTTCATAAGAAGGCACGGACACTGTAAGTCTCTGTAACGGGTTCTTTACTGTAACCAGCAGGCAGTACATGGTATACAGTTACGGGTAGTGGACCGGGTGGACTCAGCAATGACCAGTGTGTTCTCAGAGATCCGCGGTGTTCCTCCATTCTAACTAAGTACTGTGCCGTTGTCGCCCAGGAATACCAGATCAGGTACAGGGAGGGTGCTTGAATGCCCTATCCGGGGTATACGTTCCGGATGCTTTGGGGAGCCTTGGGTCCCTTGGTGGGTACACCGCTGGTTAGACGACTGGATTTGGCGATGGTGGGGTGCTCCTGTAAAGCGATCCCTCCACTCCTCTGGTTCGCATAGCAGAGCTGAACTGCTGCTAGCTTCGGTACCAGCAAATCGGCTGTAGATGGGCACGGGATGATTTTGGACCCGCATGTTGACGCCCGTAGTTCGGTTGGTAATGCACCGGGAGTAATGGTGCTCAACAGTGGTGACGGTAGGGAGATGGCTGGTAGAAGGTGGCCAGGGGGCCGCATGGGGCTGTGCAACCCCCTCTCCTAGGTTGCAGAGCTGGGATTCTGCAGGAGGTCTTCTACGTTGCTGTTACAGTCTCCGACCAGACTCTTCTCTACTCACTCATTGTCCTAAACTTTCCACTACACACCACCCTTACACTCCGCCCACCAGGACCTGATTGGCCCTCTATGCTAGGTGATGCATGTAGGGTATGGATCTCTGAGTTAACTGTGTGATTGCTGGGTCAGAGAATATTGCTGCTGCATTTGTGGCTGCAATACCCTCCTGTGACGCACTCGGTGCGGGGCGCCACACTCCCCCTTGGTGAAATACGCTAGTCCCCAAGCGTCGCGCTACCCAAACATTACAGAGGAATTTTTGTATTTTATAACAGTAATAAAAGTACACTTTTATTAATAACAGGTATTCACTATAACTGGTATATAACAGGTTAACACTTTTGCGAACCGCGGCGGCGGTCGGCTGTCCTTCATATGAGTCCATGCTATAGCCTCCAGGTTGCGGTGTTATCTACCAAACAGGAAGGAGTCTCTTGTAAAGTTCAAACAGCAAAGTCACTTATGGAGGGCAGTGTTCCGGACCCGTATAGCGAACCACCCATCGCAGCACGCATATCGCTCGTAGGTAATAACGTCCCCTCTATACAGATCACGATCAGGGTGTCCTCGCGGCAAATGTGACTCCACATCACGGCGCCCCACAAACACTTCCTCATACACGCCCTCCTCCCTGGCAAAACCCCACCCGGTGGATAGGTTGAAAGTGCTCACTCGTCCTCTCTTGCGGAGTTCATCAGGTAGTGGGGGTTGGCGGCGAGCTTCGGCGTGGGCCTCCATTTTTTGTCGCGCATTCGAGCCCGCCACTCCTCCCTTCGGATGCGACGTATATCTTCGTCAGAGCGGTGCGGAGTGGGGATAAAGTCACTGCGACGCGTTGGCTGTTGAACGGCTTGAGTTTGGTGGGCAGTCTGGATCGGAACCCGGTTAAACGGCACTGGGGAAGGTATTGCAGGTGCACCTGACCAGCGTACCCGAGCGGACTGCTCGGCCGAAGGATCCACGGTATCTCCCCAGGCGAACCCGGTGTAGAGATCCTCAGCGGTGCTGTGGGTCTCGTCGTCGTCATCGTCATCCTCCTCTCCCTCAACGATCACATCGGGCTGCTCGGCATACGGAGATGTTGGAATGAGGTCCTGCGGGTCGATGGGCGGCTGTGCTGCAAAGTTCTCCTCCGGGGTCGTCCTGCAGGGCTTCCAGGCTGCCTGCCTCTTCTTCTGTTGCAGCTGGTAGTGGTGTCTCCATCCCGGTAACCAGGTAGGCTCCTGTAGTAGCAGAGGAGGCCTCCGGTTTGGGGAAGAAACAGGCGACAGTCTGTGTAGTAGTGGTAAGACTGGTCGCGGGTTACTCAGGGGGAACCAGGTAAATGTCAGCTTCCTCTATGGAGCAGGTTGCAAGCTCCGGCTCTAACACAGTTTCGGCTTCGGGCTCTGGAGCGGGGTAAGCTGTGGCTTCTACCGGGATGACACAGTCTATCGGCTCCCGAGACGAGGCTGGACAGGTGGTCGGCGTGGGTGAGGCGGTGCTAAAACTGGAGATGTCGTCCGGTCCTGGAGTGGTTGCACCCGAGCGGCTCTGCTGCATCGCACGATGTAGTCTGCTGCCCAAGCTCGTGCTCCAACTGCGGATCGTCCACTCTACGGTTTCTATTAGCCGCACTCTGAGATCTTGTAGAGCTGTTTGCCAGAAGTCGGGGCTGCCGTCTATGTTGAGGACAGGACCCGGACCCGGATGGCCTATTGCTGCTCTGGCCTCGGCTTCCCCTTCTCGCATCAGGTCATGGAGTCTTGCACTGGCCATCTTTCTTGGAAGAACCACACCCGTCTCTACCCGGTAAACGTTCTGGTGAAGAGCTGGTGAGAAAGAGTCTGACACTTCCACTTCCTTGGGGGCTTTTGTAGTCCAATTGTGGGAAAAAAGTCTTTGGTCCGCCCCCATGGTTGATTCGAGCAATCAGGGCGGACAGTGATTTTGGCGCCTTTGCCTTTAGCCCTCCCACGAAGAGGGGCGATGGCTCACCCCTGGGCTTGCATGTGGCAGCTCCTCATGGCGGGGACGCCATCTTGGGCGCCATCTTCGCCCAACGGTGTAAAAGGCGGGAAAAGTTCTTTTTAGGACGAACAAAGTCCAAATTGTTGAAATAAAGTCTTTTAAGCACATGATACCCGTTAAGGAATGGGCCTGCTCGTATCCTGTTCGTGACGCCATTTTCTGACTCACCGTGGCCGGGACTCCGGTATCGACAGGCGTTTGCTTCTTCCTCCTTGTCACGGGGTGCCGCGCCTGCCAGTAGTGGGGCCCAGTGGTACAGATCAAAAATGAAGAGACATCTTGTGGGAACAGATTAAGGGGTTAATTTGTCGTGACTCCACCTATGAGAGTTTCGGTAACTGTACCGATGCTGCGGGGCCTCCGGGGGATGGAATGCAGCAAGATGGAACGCTCCCCACAGGCTGAGCGGTGATCCCCGGAGCCAGAAGCTGCACAAGATGTTCTGAGGCAGCTGCGTTTACCTTAGCATGCGGATAAGCAGTTCATAAGAAGGCACGGACACTGTAAGTCTCTGTAACGGTTTCTTTACTGTAACCAGCAGGCAGTACATGGTATACAGTTACGGGTAGTGGACCGGGTGGACTCAGCAATGACCAGTGTGTTCTCAGAGATCCGCGGTGTTCCTCCATTCTAACTAAGTACTGTGCCGTTGTCGCCCAGGAATACCAGATCGGGTACAGGGAGGCTGCTTGAATGCCCTATCCGGGGTATACGTTCCGGATGCTTTGGGGAGCCTTGGGTCCCTTGGTGGGTACACCGCTGGTTAGACGACTGGATTTGGCGATGGTGGGGTGCTCCTGTAAAGCGATCCCTCCAATCCTCTGGTTCGTATAGCAGAGCTGAACTGCTGCTAGCTTCGGTATCAGCAAACCGGCTGTATATAGGCACAGGATGATTTTGGACCCGCATGTTGACGCTCGTAGTTTGGTTGGTAATGCACCGGGAGTAATGGTGCTCAACCGTGGTGACGGTAGGGAGATGGCCGGAAGAAGGTGGCCAGGGGGCCGCACGGGACTGTGCAACCCCCTCTCCTAGGTTGCAGAGCTGGGATTCTGCAGGAGGTTTTCTACGTTGCTGTTACAGTCTCCGACCAGACTCTTCTCTACTCACTCATTGTCCTAAACTTTCCACTACACACTACCCTTACACTCTGCCCACCAGGACCTGATTGGCCCTCTATGCTAGGTGATGCATGTAGGGTATGGATCTCTGAGTTAACTGTGTTATTGCTGGGTCAGAGAATATTGCTGCTGCATTTGTGGCTGCAATACCCTCCTGTGACGCACTTGGTGCTTGGCGCCACACAGATAAAACCGGAGAAGATACACCTCCCATCTCTATTTTAGAACAGCGGAGAAGAGTTGAGAGCCCGGTTCAGTGCACAGATAAAGCTGGAGCAACGCACTGTATTAAATTCTTTTTCTTACACAATATACTAAAGTAGACAATTTTGAAAGGGTCATGTTCAGAATGGTAACCCCCCCAACATAACTTCTACAATCTGGTGACAAGTCCCCCTTTAAGTGATTGCTGCAGATATTGGAGCTATACCCTCGGTGATGCACAATGGGGAGTTCGCTCCTCTGGTTTCTGAAGTAAAATGATACTTCTGTAATGAAAAGTGAATAACAGGAAAGGGGAAAATCAATGTTTTGAGGAACTCTGGTAATCCTGGAAGTGATTTTCTCTTATTCCACCTCTCCTTTGTGACATGAGAATATGTAGTTGTTCCACGGCCAGAAAAGCTACATCACATCCTAAAGCGATTCACAATGAAACAGCTGCGAGAGTCTCTGCAATATAAGCGAGTCCCTGTGTAGCCGCGTCTGGCCTGCATTACCGGCAATCCCATCTGCAGCCAAGTCTCCATCACTCGGAACTTTCCAAGGGATGCTCGCTAATAGGAATTCTTCCTTATCATCCTCTCCTGTGAGTTTTCCTCTAAACATGTCAGAGGCTGTAGCCAAAATGCAAAGAAAACACGGCCAAAATGGAATAAAAGCAGCATTGCGTCAGAGGGAAAACGTGCGACTCCTCATTTCACATTTTCTTCTTCACAGTATATCCGTCAGTTTATATAGAAATGTAGAGAACTGGGGTCTTATTGTGACCCCATCACAAAACAGCAGAAAGTCTCTGTTCTGAGTAGATTCAGGTCTGCCGCCTCTTTATTATATGTGGGAATTATGTCTCCAGCAGTTTTTCATTAACTACAGCAGATAATTAAAGGGAATCTATTTTTGCTTTGTAAGCTGAGGACAGCATGCTGTAAGTGTTAAAACACAAAAGTCAACTGTGCCTCTCTTATCAGGCTATTGATATGAGTGCTATTGTTTACATAAACTAAAGGCTTTATCACCTCATGATTACTATTACAGGACTACATTATCACGTGCATGCAGGGACGTAACTACAATGGGTGCAGGGGATTGCGATCGCGCCCAGGCCCTGGCAGCCTAATGGGCCCCAAAAGTCCCTTTGGCCTATAGAAAAACTATTAAAGATTTGCAATAATTTGGGGCCCCGTTGGAGCTTTCGCATCCATTGGTGCAGTCCAACATGCCCCCTCCTTGATTGACACCTCACTGTCATTGTACAATCTCTATAGAGAGTATGGTGTGGGGGACAGCTCTCCCAGCCCTGCTACATGCCTACAACTACATTTTTGATTGTGACAAAATGGCTGCAACCATTAATCTGAGTTAAACATCGTTCATTTCAGAATCTCTTTGCCTAAATTGTGCTACTCTCAGATGAAGTAACTACAACCTGCTGACAGATTTCCTTTAGTACTAGGGGCACTTTATTTTTAATAATCCATATCACTGCTGCTGCAGAACCCCTTTAGAATTTATCAGTCCCACAGCTGTTTTGGAATTTGCCACTATTAGCAGTCAGAAACTGAAGGCCACTTCACACACACAGATATCTGAGTCCAATATCTGAACAGATCTCTGGTTGCAGTGAAATCATGGATACATTGCTCCATGTTGTACACAGCCACAAAATGGAGCAATGTGTCCATGATTTCACTGCAACCAGAGATCTGTTCAGATATTGGACTCAGATATCTGTGTGTGTGAAGTGGCCTTGAGGATTAAAGAAAGCAGGTGATTGCTAAGTAAATTGAGAGCACCATGATGGCGGGTTTACACGTTGCGATATCGTAGTCCAATTTCAATGAAAAGTCACGTGGTTCGATCGTTGGAGCCGAGATCGTTCCTGCGTTGTATGGTGTGAACGTCCAATACGATGCAGGAACGATGTCAATGCGATATCGGGGATTGAATGAGCGTGCTATTCAATGCTCCGATATTGAAGGGAGATTTGAGTCGGATCGTGCTGTGTAAACGCCCAACTACGATGCGATTTGAAACGTCACCCATTCACTCCCATGTTAAAGGATCGTTCCTGGGTTGGGGGGCGTAGACATCGCACGGACGTTGTATTCCGATATCGCAGCGTGTAAACATCCAATGCGATGCGGGAGAAACGTGCACTAATTGCGCGCTCCCGCGCCATTGAGTTGCGATATCGCACGATATTGAAACGTGTAAACCCACCATAAGGTAGTAGAAAAAAGCCTGATTACAGTGATGATCACTTAGGCTGGTTTCACACTGCGGTTTTTCACTGATCAGGTTCGATCAGGTTTGTGTGCCAAAACCAGGAGAGAAACCAGGAGAGGAACTTGCAGAGACAAACTATAATTGAAAGATTGACACCTGTTCTGGGTTTTGGAGTCACTCCTGGTTTTGAAACACAAAACCTGACCTGACCTGACCTGATCTGACCGCAGTGTGAAACCAGCCTTAGGGTGGGTTCACACTGCGGTCAGGTCCGGTCCGGGGCTGTCAGGGGTGAACCTGACAGCCCCGGACTGAATCAGCACACAAAACCAGAGGGCTAATATGCCTTCCAGTCCGGTGTGCATCCTGCCACAGCTGCCGCTGCTGATTATTCAGGACCACGGCTTGCAGGGAGCTAGCCGCATCTATAGATACACTGCGAAAGTAGCTTAAAAGTGAAAAAAAGTTGTTAAAAATATAATCTATTATATAATCGCGAATCGGAAAAGCGCCCCTTCACGCGCACTTTCCGATGTCGTCATGTGGATACGAATTTAACATTGGGCGCGAAGCGCCCAATGCTGCGCGAGCAAAGGCCGCGAGGCCATTGCGAGTCGCTGGCCCAGGGCGAGCAATGGCCGCGAAGCGGCCATTGCGAGCCGCTGGCCCAAAATCCATCCACAGCCCCGGCTACAACCTTAGCGATTTACCGCTCAGGTAGCGCGAGCAATGGCCGCGAGGCCATTGCGAGTCGCTGCCTGAGCCGCAATTCGCTCCCCGGGGACCATGGAGCCGAGGCGGCATTGCCGCCTCCGCTCCCCGCTACACACAATTCGCCACCCCCCCCCCCCCCATGTCCGCACAGCCCGCCCCCATCAATGTCCCCACAGCCGACCCCCATGTCCGCACAGCCGACCCCAATGTCCGCACAGCCCACCCCCAGCAATGTCCGCACAGCTCACCCCCATGTCCGCACAGCCCGCCCACATCAATGTCCGCACAGCCCACCCCCTGTCCGCACAGCCGACCCCCATGCCCGCACAGCCGACCCCCATGCCCGCACAGCCGACCCCCATGCCCGCACAGCCGACCCCCATGTCCGCACAGCCCGCCCACATCAATGTCCGCACAGCCCACCCCCCTGTCCGCACAGCCGACCCCCATGCCCGCACAGCCGACCCCCATGCCCGCACAGCCGACCCCCATGCCCGCACAGCCGACCCCCATGCCCGCACAGCCGACCCCCATGCCCGCACAGCCGACCCCCATGCCCGCACAGCCCACCCCCATGTCTGCACAGCCCGCCCCCATCAATGTCCACACAGCCCACCCCCATGTCCGCACAGCCGACCCCCATGCCCGCACAGCCCACCCCCATGTCCGCACAGCCCACCCCCATGTCCGCACAGCCCGCCCACATCAATGTCCGCACAGCCCACCCCCCTGTCCGCACAGCCGACCCCCATGCCCGCACAGCCGACCCCCATGCCCGCACAGCCGACCCCCATGCCCGCACAGCCGACCCCCATGCCCGCACAGCCGACCCCCATGCCCGCACAGCCCACCCCCATGCCCGCACAGCCGACCCCCATGCCCGCACAGCCGACCCCCATGCCCGCACAGCCACCCCCATGCCCGCACAGCCCACCCCCATGCCCGCACAGCCGACCCCCATCAATGTCCGAAAAACCCCCCATGTCCGCACAGCCGACCCCCACTAATGTCCACACAGCCCCCCCCATGTCCTCACAGCCCACCCCCATGCCCGCACAGCCCGCCCCCATCAATGTCCGAAAAACCCCCCATGTCCGCACAGCCGACCCCCACTAATGTCCACACAGCCCCCCCATGTCCGCACATACTTACATGTCTTCTTAGTCATCTGATCGTCCGTCCGGCCAGGCGTCCTCTTCGTCCGGCCAGGCGTCCTCTTCGTCCGGCCCCGGGGATCTTCTGTCTTCTTCCAGCTCCGACGTCCTCTTCTCTTCTCATTCAGGTACAATGGACGACAAATCCGCCATTGTATCTCAATGAGATATGAGCGGCTCTTCTGATTGGTCGCTGTGTACTGCCCTCAGCCAATCAGAAGAGCCCCTCATTGAGCTCGAATTCTGATTGGTCGGCGGCCAATCCGAAATCGGGCTCACTGCCCATAGACATGTATTAGCGGTGTGTCCGCGATTTTACGACCGACAAATAGAACCAGGTGGCCGGCCATAAAATCGCCGACACACCGCTAATGTATGTCAATGGGAAAAATAGCGGACCTGAATGAGAACTGTCTCACTTAAAATAAATAATAAATTAAATAATAAATAAAATAATTTAAAAAGAATTAAAAAATAATAAAAAATAATAATAAAAAAATAATAAAAAATTAAATAAAAATAATAATAAAAAAATAAAATATATGCTAATCAGCTCAGCCATTTTGGCGGACCACAATGAGAACTCTGTCTCACTTAAATAAATAATAAATTAAATAATAAATAAAATAATTTAAAAAGAATTAAAAAATAATAAAAAATAATAATAAAAAAATAATAAAAAATTAAATAAAAATAATAATAAAAAATATAAATATATGCTAATCAGCTCAGCCCTTTTGCCGGACCACAATGAGAACTGTGTCTCACTTAAAATAAATAATAAATTAAATAATAAATAAAATAATTTAAAAAGAATTAAAAAATAATAAAAAATAATAATAAAAAAATAATAAAAAATTAAATTAAAATAATAATAAAAAAAATAAATATATGCTAATCAGCTCAGCCCTTTTGGCGGACCACAATGAGAACTGTGTCTCACTTAAAATAAATAATAAATTAAATAATAAATAAAATAATTTAAAAAGAATTAAAAAATAATAAAAAATAATAATAAAAAAATAATAAAAAATTAAATAAAAATAATAATAAAAAAATAAATATATGCTAATCAGCTCAGCCCTTTTGGCGGACCACAATGAGAACTGTGTCTCACTTAAAATAAATAATAAATTAAATAATAAATAAAAGAATTTAAAAAGAATTAAAAAATAATAAAAAATAATAATAAAAAAATAATAAAAAATTAAATAAAAATAATAATAAAAAAAATAAATATATGCTAATCAGCCCAGCCCTTTTGGCGGACCACAATGAGAACTGTGTCTCACTTAAAATAAATAATAAATTAAATAATAAATAAAATAATTTAAAAAGAATTAAAAAATAATAAAAAATAATAATAAAAAAATAATAAAAAATTAAATAAAAATAATAATAAAAAAATAAATATATGCTAATCAGCTCAGCCCTTTTGGCGGACCACAATGAGAACTGTGTCTCACTTAAAATAAATAATAAATTAAATAATAAATAAAATAATTTAAAAAGAATTAAAAAATAATAAAAAATAATAATAAAAAAATAATTAAAAATTAAATAAAAATAATAATAAAAAAATAAATATATGCTAATCAGCTCAGCCCTTTTGGCGGACCACAATGAGAACTGTGTCTCACTTAAAATAAATAATAAATTAAATAATAAATAAAATAATTTAAAAAGAATTAAAAAATAATAAAAAATAATAATAAAAAAATAATAAAAAATTAAATTAAAATAATAATAAAAAAAATAAATATATGCTAATCAGCTCAGCCCTTTTGGCGGACCACAATGAGAACTGTGTCTCACTTAAAATAAATAATAAATTAAATAATAAATAAAATAATTTAAAAAGAATTAAAAAATAATAAAAAATAATAATAAAAAAATAATAAAAAATTAAATAAAAATAATAATAAAAAAATAAATATATGCTAATCAGCTCAGCCCTTTTGGCGGACCACAATGAGAACTGTGTCTCACTTAAAATAAATAATAAATTAAATAATAAATAAAAGAATTTAAAAAGAATTAAAAAATAATAAAAAATAATAATAAAAAAATAATAAAAAATTAAATAAAAATAATAATAAAAAAATAAATATATGCTAATCAGCTCAGCCCTTTTGGCGGACCACAATGAGAACTGTGTCTCACTTAAAATAAATAATAAATTAAATAATAAATAAAAGAATTTAAAAAGAATTAAAAAATAATAAAAAATAATAATAAAAAAATAATAAAAAATTAAATAAAAATAATAATAAAAAAAATAAATATATGCTAATCAGCCCAGCCCTTTTAGCGGACCAGAAGGAGAACTGTGTCTCACTTAAAATAAATAATACATTTTATAATAAAATTATTTAAAAATAATTAAAAAATTATAAAAAAAATAATAAAAAAAAAAATTAAAAATTATAAAATATTACAAAAAATAATAATTAAAAAAAAAATCTAATAATAATTATATTACTGCTAATAATAATGATATTAATGCTAATAATTATGCTATTAATGCTAATAATAATGCTAATAATGCTAATAATTATGCTATTAATGCTAATAATTATGCTATTAATGCTAATAATAATAAGATTAATGCTAATAATAAGCGGCCATTGCGAGCACTCAGCCCCAATAAGTATTGAACGCGCCCCAAAAAGTATTGGACCCCCCAAAAGTATTGGACCCCCCACCCAAAAGTATTAGACCCCCCAAAAAAAGTATTGCACCCCCAAAAAAAGTATGTGACCCCCCCAAAAAAAGTATGTGACCCCCCAAAAAAAGTATGTGACCCCCCAAAAAAGTATGTGACCCCCCAAAAAAAGTATGTGACCACCCAAAAAAAGTATGTGACCCCCCCAAAAAAAGTATGTGACCCCCCAAAAAAAGTATGTGACCCCCCAAAAAAGTATGTGACCCCCCAAAAAAACTATGTGACCTCCAAAAAAAAGTATTGGACCCCCCAAAAAAAGTATTGGACCCCCAAAAAAAGTATGTGACCCCCAAAAAAGTATGTGACCCCCCAAAAAAGTATGTGACAAAACAAAAAAGTATGTGACCCCCCCAAAAAAGTATGTGACCCCCCCAAAAAAGTATGTGACCCCCCAAAAAAAGTATGTGACCCCCAAAAAAGTATGTGACCCCCCCAAAAAAAGTATGTGACCCCCCAAAAAAAGTATGTGACCCCCAAAAAAAAGTATGTGACCCCCCAAAAAAAGTATGTGACCCCCCAAAAAACTATGTGACCTCCAAAAAAAAAGTATTGGACCCCCCAAAAAAAGTATTGGACCCCCAAAAAAAGTATGTGACCCCCCAAAAAAGTATGTGACCCCCCAAAAAAGTATGTGACCCCCCCAAAAAAGTATGTGACCCCCCAAAAAAGTATGTGACCCCCCCAAAAAAGTATGTGACCCCCCAAAAAAGTATGTGACCCCCAAAAAAGTATGTGACCCCCCCCAAAAAAGTATGTGACCCCCCAAAAAAAGTATGTGACCCCCCAAAAAAAGTATGTGACCCCCCCAAAAAAAGTATCTGACCCCCCAAAAAAGTATGTGACCCCCCAAAAAAAGTATGTGACCCCCGAAAAAAAGTATGTGACCCCCCAAAAAAAGTATGGGACCCCCCAAAAAAAGTATGGGACTCCCCAAAAACTATTCACACCCCCCCGAAAAGTCCTCACACCAGCTATAACTACTATAATCAAATTAATGCACATTCTAGAATCCCGATGCATTTGCATCGGGCTCACAGCTAGTATATAATAAAATTGCATACTCACCTTCCGACGCCTGCACCGGAACCGACAGAGAAGACATCCGATCGCTGGACAAGGACCTGTCACTACCAGCCAATCAGATGGCCGGTAGCGATTTGGCCAATCAGATGGCGCCACGTGATCGCTAGCGGCCACCTGATTGGCCAATTTGCAAGGTCCTAGATGTACTGTCAGGACCTTGCAAACTGGCCAATCAGGTGGCCGCTAGTGATGACGTAGTTGTGACGTAGCGCCATCTGATTGGCCAGATGGCTACCGGCCATCTGATTGGCTGGTAGTGACAGGTCCTTGTCCAGCGATCGGATGTCATATCTGCCGGTCACGGTGCAGGCGTCGGACAGGTGAGTATGTAATTTTATTATTTTTTAACAACTTTTACTCACTTTTAGGCTACCTTCGCAGTGTATCTATAGATACACTGCGAAAGTATTCGTACTCGCTATACTCGCAACGAGTAGCAAGTACCACTACCTACTCATTGTGTATAGTGAGCACGAATATTAAGGTACTCTGTTAGACTGCAACAGTGGCCGCCTGTAACCTTGGTAATAAACTGTAGAATATTAAATCCCTCCATTCTTGAGAACAGATAGGGTTTTCAATAAGAGAAAAATTGCAAATTTGCTTGTTTTTACATTTATTTTGCAATGTTAAATGGGATTTGTCACCAGATTTTCCCCATATAAAGCAGAGCCAGCACAAGTCAGCCCTTATATACAGTATTCTAGAATGTATGTCCCCAATCCGCTTTACAATGCAATGTGGTGTTCCAGTTCGATGGATGTCTTTGGTATTGATCCGATGCCTCCTCTCTTTTTGCTTCATGTGGATGATACATCAATTACACACTGTTCTCAATTGTGCTCCAGCGCAAGCACTTTTCTTTTTTCTCTGCTGAGGACAAATCAATGTATTGTAGCACTCATGCCAAGCACTCTTTGGCCTTTCCACACACCTGTGCATTACAGTACTTTGCTCTGATCTCGGCAAGGCAGAGAGCAGTGCACCTGCGCAAGAGCAGGGAAAGCCCAAAGAATACTGGCGCACGCACACTACAATACATTGCTTTGTCCTGAAGTGTGCCTGCACAGGAGCACAATGGAGGACAGTGTGTGGCTGATGCGTAACACGTCATCCACACAAAGCATGAAGGAGGATGACGATCGTAACAAGCGATGAGATGACAGATCAAGACCAGAGGCGCCCATCGGAGTGGGTGGTGCAATAGTAAGTATAATAAATGGTCTTTTTTTTTCTTGAAGAACTGATTGAGGATCTATATACGGTATTCTAGAATAATGCATATAGGGGCTTTCTGGTGGTGGCCGCACTTAGGCAACCCCTTTATGTTCATGCAGCCAGTCATAAAGGGCATAGGCTTCCTACTCATTCCAGAAATGTTATTTTTGCTGCTGAGTGTCATTGTTTTTCAAGTGATAAAAGTTAATATCCAGCTCAGTCCATGGACTTCTGCAGGGTCATATAGAAAGGGAGTTTAGTCTAAAAATCCTTTGTTAATGTATTAATGCAAATCAGTTATATGGGCCAGTAACATCTATAAAGGTTCCGTCACACGCGGCAATTTTGCTAGCAATTTCACTGGCAATTTGCTGGTTGCAGTGAAATCATGGACACATTATTCTATTTATACACGGCAACAAAATAGAACAATGTGTCCATGATTTCACTGCAAACAGCAAATTGCCAGTGAAATTGCTAGAAAAATTGCCGCGTGTGACGGTACCTTAAATAAGCTGTAATGTCGTCCACTTGTGCCTAAACCCATCATCACCTCTTATTTATCTGCCTTTTTTATACTCAACGTCTGCTATCTACAATAAATAATAACAATACAACCTGAGATGATGACCCTTAATATGCTGCCTCTAGCTGTCGTAAGACTATAATTCTCAGCATACCCTGATAGCCAGTGGCGTAACTTGAAGCCCAATTGGGGCACCCAATTATTGCAAATCTTTAATTGCAATAGTCTTTTTCTATAGACCACAGGGACATTTGGGGCCCGGGTGCGATTGCAACCGCTGCATCTGTTATAGTTACGCCCCTGCTGATAGCCGAAGACATGATGGATTGGCTGCTTTTAAAGGGAATCTAGTAGCATTTATTTACATACTAGATGGTGGCCCGATTCTAACGCATCGGGTATTCTAGAATAAAATAAATAAATAAACTTTTTTTTTTATTTGAAATACAATGTGCGGCGCTCAGTGTATTTCAAATATGGCGCCATGGCATGCGCCGCTATTCTGATTGGCCTCCGCGTTCAGCAGTGACCAATCAGAATAGCGGCGCGCACCATGGCGCCATATTTGAAATACAATGTGCGGCGCTCAGTGTATTTCAAATATGGCGCCATGGCATGCGCCCCTATTCTGATTGGCCGCCGCGTTCAGCAGCGACCAATCAGAATAGCGGCGCGCGCCATGGCGCCATATTTAAAATACACTGCACTCAGTGAATTTTAAATATGATGCCATGGCGTGCGCCGCTATTCTGATTGGTCGCTGCTGAACGCGGCGGCCAAACAGAGGAGCGGCGCGTGGTTTGAATGCCGCTCCTCTGAATGGTCGCCACGTTCAGCGTCGACCAATCAGAATATCGGCGCGCGCCATGGCACCATATTTAAAATTCACTGAGTATAGTATATTTGAAATATGGCGCCATGGCACGCGCCGCTATTCTGATTGGTCGCTGCTAAATGTGGCGACCAATCAGGGGAGCGGCATTTAAACTGCGCGCCACTCCTCTGATTGGCCGCCGCGTTCAGCAGCGACCAATCAGAATAGCAGCGCGCGCCATGGCGCCATATTTTAAATATACTGTACTCAGTGAATTTTAAATATGGCGCCATGGTGCGTGCCGCTATTCTGATTGGTCACTGCTGAACACGGCGGCCAATCAGAGGAGCGGCGCGCGGTTTGAATGCTGCTCCTCTGATTGGCTGCCGCGTTCAGCAGCGAGCAATCAGAATAGCAGCGCGCACCATATTTCTAATTATTTTAAAAGTATTTTAAATATGGTGCCTTGGCGCGCGTCGCTCCTCTGATTGGTCGGCCAGAAAAGTACCACGGCTTGGCGCGCAGTTTGAATGCCGCGCGAGGCACTACCGCTGCGAGCAGCGGGAGATGACCGGCTGACGCCGGTCATCTCCTGGCTGTCTCGCCATGGACTTCTGTGCGGCAGGTGGCCGCGGCTGAGCTACTGCTGCACAGAGTTCAGTCATCTCCCGGCTGGCTTGTTCACGTGGGGGCCACCATCGGGAGATCCCGCTGATCTCCCGACGATGGCCGCGGCCGGACGCGTGTATCCCGGCGACAGTGACGCCAATGCGCCGCTGTCGTCGGGTTTCAGCTTGGCGCGAATTTTGAATGCTGTTTTGCATACTCCTCGCTCATCGGTGGCGGCCTTAGGCAGCCACCAATAAGCGCCCTGGCGCACGATTTCGACGTCAGACAGACACGATTAGGAGATTATATAGTAGATGGGAGCAGTGGGCCGGCACTTTAACTTTTTTGTAAAGATCCGATGTCATGAGAAATCTAGAGAGCAAGTCATATACAAATCATGCTGGAAGCGCTCTGGGGGTGTGTCAAAGCACTTGGCATACATCAACACACCCACAGGTTAATTTGCATATTACTGCAAAGCTTGATTTCTCATCCCTGGCACATTGGATTACTACAAAACAGGTATCATTTTCTTTTCTAGTAACCGGACCTACAGTTGTGGCCAAAAGTATTGACACCCTGCAATTCTGTCAGATAATACTCAGTTTCTTCCTGAAAATGATTGCAATCACAGATTCTTTGGTATTATTATCTTCATTTAATTTGTCTTCAATGAAAAAACACAAAAGAGAATGAAGCAAAAAGCAAAACATTGATCATTTCACACAAAACTCCAAAAATGGGCCGGACAAAAGTATTGGCACCCTCAGCCTAATACTTGGTTGAACAACCTTTAGCCAAAATAACTGCGATGAACCGCTTCCGGTAACCATCAATGAGTTTGTTACAATGCTCTGCTGGAATTTTAGACCATTCTCCTTTGGCAAACTGCTCCAGGTCCCTGATATTTGAAGGGTGCCTTCTCCAAACTGCCATTTTTAGATCTCTCCACAGGTGTTCTATGGGATTCAGGTCTGGACTCATTGCTGGTCACCTTAGAAGTCTTCAGCACTTTCTCTCAAACCATTTTCTAGTGCTTTTTGAAGTGTGTTGGGTCATTGTCCTGCTGGAAGACCCATGACCTCTGAGGGAGACCCAGCTTTCTCACACTGCAAAATTTGTTGGTAGTCTTCAGACTTCATAATGCCATGCACACAGTCAAGCAGTCCAGTGCCAGAGGCAGCAAAGCAACCCGAAAACATCAGGGAACCTCCGCCATGTTTGACTGTAGGGACCGTGTTCTTTTCTTTGAATGCCTCTTTTTTTCTCCTGTAAATTCTATGTTGATGCCTTTGCCCAAAAAGCTCTACTCTTGTCTCATCTGACCAGAGAACATTCTTCCAAAATGTTTTAGGCTTTCTCAGGTAAGTTTTGGCAAACTCCAGTCTGGCTTGTTTATGTCCCGGGGTAAGAAGTGGGGTCTTCTTGGGTCTCCTACCATACAGTCCCTTTTCATTCAGACGCCGACGGATAGTACGGGTTGACACTGATGTACCCTCGGACTGCAGGGCAGCTTGAACTTGTTTGGATGTTAGTAGAGGTTCTTTATCCACCATCCGCACAATCTTACGTTGAAATCTCTCGGCAATTTTTCTTTTCTGTCCACATCTAGGGAGGTTAGCCACAGTGCCATGGGCTTTAAACTTCTTGATGACACTGCGCACGGTAGACACAGGAACATTCAGGTCTTTGGAGATGGACTTGTAGCCTCGAGATTGCTCATGCTTCCTGACAATTTGGTTTCTCAAGTCCTCAGACAGTTCTTTAGTCTTCTTTCTTTTCTCCATGCTAAATGTGGTACACACAAGGACACAGGACAGAGGTTGAGTCAACTTTAATCCATGTCACCTGGCTGCAAGTGTGATTTAGTTATTGTCAACACCTGTTAGGTGCCACAGGTAAGTTACAGGTGCTGTTAATTACACAAATTAGAGAAGCATCACATGATTTTTCTAACAGTGCCAATACTTTTGTCCACCCCCTTTTTTATGTTTGGTGTGGAATTATATCCAATTTGGCTTTAGGACAATTATTTTTGTGTTTTTTCATTGAAGACAAATTAAATGAAGATAATAATACCAAAGATTTTGTGATTGCAATCATTTTCAGGAAGAAACTGAGTATTATCTGACAGAATGGCAGGGGTGTCAATACTTTTGGCCACAACTGTATACAGCTGTAACACTTCAGTAGCAAAATTGTCCTGACAGGTTCCCTTTAAATGACCCCTTTATTTGTTTGGATACACAATGAGGGTCAAAGCTGATATTAGATGCGCTCTTCATGCCATGAGACCCATATGAATTCAAATTCGTATACCACACCATTATGTACTTTATGTTTAGTGGCATTTAAAGGAAAGAATTTTAAAATATAGTCTCTTTTTTATCCCTCTGTCCATAGGCTGTGACTGGTATTCCAATATTGACTTGTAATACCAACACCAACCATGAACAAGAGTGGCGCTGTTTCTGGAAGAACAAACATTTTTGGGGATATTTTCTTTTCTCACTTGAATGTATTTTTGATTTTAAAAAATAACCCTTTTTTGCAATTGGGTTTCCTTAAAAACTTTGACTTCTAAAGTCTCTTTGTCACGCAATCTATTGCTGGCTGCAGAATGGGTTAACTGAGTATCTGTCAGTGAGCTCATTCCTGATGGTCTGGTGGGAGCTGTCTTTTTCAGAGCTCCTTTCTTCTGATTTATGACCCTAGACCTCATCATAGTTGAATGTACAGGGAAATAAGAGTCTGTAAAAGCCAAAAAGTGCAAAATATTTAATAAATGGATTTGCAAAAAAGATATTTAGCCCCAATTACAAGCATTTAATTACAAAAAAAAATTGATTGTCCACAGAGGTGGACCCCACCCAGGCCAATCTCATTGGTCTTCAAGTCAAAAATGACCTAGGCTGATTAGAAACCAGAATGCAACAATACCAAAGATAGGGGCACTTTTAGTCAAATTCTTCCATTGTCTCCTGTTCTCGTTACGTCACTAAATAACAAAGATGTTTTAAAACTTGGAGCATAATTTTAGAGGATTTTTCAGATAAATTATGCCAGACCTATAAAAAGTGAAGAAAATACTGTGGGCAGGACTCCTCAGAGGCAAGAAAAAAGCCAAATATGAAGACCCCGTTATTAATACCCTCATAAAACCTTTGCATCAGTGTTTTTTTTATGGGAAAAGGAATAGGAATATTCAGGGATTACATAGCCAATGCATCAGATGTAGTCAAAAACTATGGGACTATGGGTCTATATTGTCTTAGTTCCATTATAACAACAAATCCTCACATGTAAATGTGGAGCTAAGTTTTGCGTCCCCTTAAATTATCTTGAAGACCTTCTTTTTAGGTTGAAAACTTTAGCCTAAGGAGGACCCATCACCAGATCAAGAGTGGTTAGTCTTTGTTCTTATTTTATTCCTACCGTTATTCGGTTTCAGACATATGGGTCTTGTAACTAAGCTGTAATTTTCATGGACTTTTCAAGGAGGTGTGGCTCACGGGATAATAATGCAGAGCAGCATAAAGACACGCCCCTGAGGATCATGTGAGCCACACCTTCTTAGTAAAGACTGACTATAAAGAATTAGAACGAAATAAAAAGGCCCAAATCCCTGGAATTGTCCTGGGATTGTATGGCGGGTTTAAAAAAGAATAAAGCTGAATACTCAGGGGAGCAATGGGGATGAAACAGGAGCAAAAACTGAACACCTTTGATCTGGTGATAGGTCCTCCTTTAAAGGGATTACCTAAAAACATGGGTGTTTCTTCTGGAAACAATGTCACACACATCCGCATGTTGGATCGTAATTACAGTCCTCCTTCACTGAAGTGATGAAGACTGAGCTGCAATACTGCTCACATCCTGTGGACTGGTGTGGCGCTGTTTCTTGAACCATTGAGAATGCAATGTTTAACTTTAATTTCCCTTTTTTTTGTTACATCTAGAGTTATGTTTTAAAAGGGTTGAATATATCCAAGGGGGGTTAGACTAGTTTAAAATTAAAATACTGTGTTTCTGATGTCTAGCTGGTCCACAATGGCCTCTACTTCCTGCTTCAATTTCAGCGGACCAGAAAAGGCAGGAAATGCCTCCTCAGCCAATCACTGAGTGAGTCAGTAATGTGCGCCAGTGATTGGCTGAAAAGGCACTTCCTGTGTTTTCAACAGGACCTTGACTTTCATGAGGACTAGGTAAGACTTGATCAGGATAAGTGAGGGTGAATGTCACTTCTTTAATTTGCAAACCGGTCTAAGCCCTTTAGAAAAACAAAGTTGGATATAGTTTTTGCCTTTTTTCTTATCCCCATCTAATTGCCTCATAAAGTTAAACGCCAGCATGTTGAGCAATTCAGGGCATTTTAAGCCAATTTAATTCCACAATGAACTCGAAAACTGCAGCACAAGTCAATTAAATCCAGACAAGAACCACAAAGCTCCCAGAAACCGCAGCCAGTTCTCATCCCGGAGTCGTGTCATCTGCTAGAAAAAAAATTGTAAAAACAAGTTATAAGCTACTAAAACATATGAAAGATAAAATACTTAACTAAACCCTGAAAGTTCTCCAGCCACAATGGATGTCAATGGTGTGAAATACGGGTGGACTAGTGACCACGTACCCAGGTTGATTATATACGAAAGTAAATATACCAAAAAGGACGACCATGGGGCCCTTGGAGAGACGGTCAAGCCATGACTTATCCCAACCCCAACTTGATGGCTTCAATCCAAAATAGTGTATGGTGTATTAGTAATGTCATGAAAATGGGTAGAAGGCGGAAACGAAAGCTAGACCCTTCTGTTCTGGATTACAATGTGCAACTCCACAAGAGGGGCCGAATATATTTTAGGGAACCAATGGATCAGACTACATATAGTTTGGAATCTGTACCATGGAGACACATAAGTTTGCATAGGAGCTGTATATATAAACGGTAGACATTCCAATTGAGCGGATTGTCGTTGACTGGTATAAACTTTTTAAGACTTCACATTTAGCATCTGGTCGGACTATACACCTCAGCGGGGTTCAGTGGAGTGCCTCATGGCTGGGGATGGTTGCTAGGCCTGAATTTTGAGAAGTAAAGCGTTGCTTTTTAGAACCTGGTCAGACTGGGGACTTTTAGGTGAGTTATAGGAATACAAACAGTTTATGGGACTTACCTGCTTGGTGATGATTAAGGTCTTCTGTGGTGGGATCATCAAGGGGACATCAACTCGCGGCCAGTGATCTGGGATTGGACTACTCATCCATTTGCCCTATTAATAGGTTTAAGTTTAAGCATAAAGTGTTGTCATTAGCCAACTTTGTCACAGCAGTCAGCAGAAAGGGAGGAGGGTTTTGAAGGAAGTTGGTTGCACTGAAGGACGATGGAAGCCCAGTGCAGGAATGGAAGCATTGCATTGGTGACAATATGGAAAATGGAAAATGGGTCCCCACTGGGCTAGATCTCAGAGAGACATCTGGGTATGGACAACATTCAGCTGGTGCCCCCAAGCCGGTGCAGCTGCGGAATGAGTGGAGGCACTATTTGACTGCGGTTAAATAAATTATTGGAACCTTCAGTCCTTTTCTTTTCTCCTTTTCCAGGTAATTTAAGGTTTGATGTTAATGCTATATGATGTTTTTATTCAATAAATAGGGCTGCAGTGGCCATTATATCCAACAGTCTTTATTAATGGGTTAGGTATGCGGTGAGAATTAGTGGATTGATTATGGTCTTAATTGGGCACATAGTAGTAATAATAATAGTAGCTGCACTCTGCTATGACAATTTGAATATAGTAATATTTAAGTTAAGGAAAAAAATGCAAAAAACTGAGACACTTAAGGCCAATAAACCACCCAGTCGCCACATTGTGGCATGTCTGCTTCACCGGGCCCCTAACCTCCATTTTTAGCCTCTATGTAGGTTAAAAACCTCCTCTTTTTATAGGCAAATTTTAAAAAAGGAAAAAACTGATAACAGAGAACACTAGCTCAAACGGGCCCAAGGTGCGGACGATGCACAACCGAGGGTGTGAACCCATACTAAAATTCAAGAAAAACTGCAGCACTCAATGATGTCAGTGTGCACAGGTGCGACACCAAACACAATACTTACAATAGTAGAAAAAGCGGCACTCTGCTATGACACTTTATAAACCCAGATAGAGGCTGAAAATGAAGGTTAGGGAGCAGGTCAAGCAGACACACCTCAACGTGGCGACTGGGTGGTTTATCGATATGGCCATATTTAAAAAGCTAACAAAGCTAAATGTCTAAATTTTTTGCATTTTTTTACTTAAAGGGAACCTGTCACCTCCTAAAAGCCACCTGACCTATCAATACATGTCCCTGCACCTTCCTATTACCATTATAACCATCCCTCTCTCTGCTAAATGCTTATTTTCAATGTTGTAAAAAACTTTTTATACTTACTCATTAGGATGATAATGAAGTGGGAGCTATATACAATAGTCCCCCCAGGCATGTTGGTTTGCAGCCTCCATGATCCTTTATCACGCCCCGATGGGCATGATATTGTAATAAGATTGATCTCTGGCCCAGCCTCTCTGTGCTGCATCTGCTGTGCTGGCTCTGTCCTCCTCCTCTCTGTCACTCACAGCATGCAAATCATTTGTCCTGATGTCAGCTCCAGAGTCCTGTCCTGTCAAAGCATAAACATCACAGTAGGAGGCGGCACACAGAGGCAGTGGGGGATGGAATGGCCACAGTCAATCAAGCTCCCTTCAGCCACAGTGACTGCCTCCATTGCTTCTAACTGTAAGTTTTACAAAGGCTATATCTCGGGGTACACAGCACACAGACACATAGGGGACCCCTTCCCTGAATGCAGCAGACATGCTGCATGCAGTGCTGCATTTAGATTGCCATGCAGCAGGGGAGTGACAGGTCCTCTTTAACTTAAATGTTCCTATATTCCAATTGTCATAGCAGAGTGCTGCTTTTTCTACTATTGTAAGTATTGTGTTTGGCTGCAGTGGTTACAAGCGCTAATGAGGTGACATGACCATTGCTGATCAACAAAGACCCAAGGAGAAGCAACGCTGAACCACGGGAGGGTGAGTAACAGCTCAGTTTATTATATTAGACCTCTGCAATCATATTAGAATACTATAAGGGAAAGGAATAGGGCAAGTTAACTCACTAGATCACAGTATACTAGTAATCCTGCGTGGTATAGACGCATGAACACACCTAAGTAAAGGTTCCATCAAAACTTTGAAAAAAAGACCTATTACTGATTTACGCGTTTCGGCATTAGCCTTAGTCATGCGGTGCGAAACACGTAAGTTAGTAGTTCTCATGTGGATGAGTCATTATTGTTGATGGTGTTTTCACTTTTATTTTTTTAATGTGAAATGCTATTCTTTTATACTTTTCTGGATTTAACCCTTCCTTTTTTCAAACATCTGCAATCGTATGGTACAATAACATTTTAAAAGGGACAATCCTTTATCAGAAATATGAAATCATCACTATATGTCAGTAAAGATCACCAAATAGATGGTTAATGCTACAAAAAGGAATAATCAGCCATTGTGGAGCTCATTCTTATCTTAAGAAGTTGTGTCCTATTTACAGGATAGTTGATAAGTTGGTGATTACTGGGACTCCTGAGAACCGGGCTCTGACATGCCTCACTGGAATGGAGCGGCGGCTGTGCATGTGTCATGTGTGTCTGTCCACTAGACAAGGAATAGCACAGTGATGCTCATGCTCCTCTACCATAACATAGTAATGGAGTCCTGTTTTAGGGAATTTTGGCGGTCCCAGCGATAGGACTCCTGTTGATCCTGTGGATAGGTGAAACTTCAAAAGATGGGACTTTGTCACTGGCAGACTCTTATCACATACACAGGGACTTTGTCTCCAGGTTAGGTTACTTTATTATGTGATTACTAGGAAGTATAGGATATTTGATCTATTCTTAGAGAAGGAAAGATGCAAGATAAGAAGGCTTATTAAGATTTCATAACAACGTACCGTATTGAGACATCAGATGCTGTTACATGCTGTATTTCTCCATCTTCTTATTATAGGCAAATTACATTTTAAAGTAGTAAACCTATGAAAAAGATTTATGAGCTTGCTATAAAATAGGTAAATATATAATCCCCACTGAGACCCCCGCTGACCACAATCGGATGGTTCCCGAGCCCCCGTTTCAAAATAGTTTGAATGTGTATGTGAGTGATGGAGATAGGCAGATGCAGAGATCAGTCCCCAAGGGCGTAGCTATGAGTCCTCAATATGGATTAGACCAATATCAATGGGCTGACAATCTAATGTGTATCGGCCACCGGCCGAGTGATACTAAGTTGTTGATTGCACATGACCAATTTTAGTCTTCTAATCGCATTGTTCTCCCTTGGATAAGCCATCAGCCGACTTGTTAGTCTGCGTATTTCTGATAAAGCCTCATTTAGGAGTCTCAACACAGGACTAGCCAGATATCCCTCCAGGGAAGGACCTAGCCATGGGGTGTCCTTCGCTGGAGGGATATCTGGCTAGTCCTGTGTTGAGACTCCTAAATGAGGCTCCACAGGCTCTATTTGCATATTCGAAATTCCTAGGGGGCAATGCTCCTAGGAATTCACTGTGTGGAGTGCTTTAGCTGGCTGCCCACAGTGGTTTCTTGGACTGGTCTCCCTGAGATCAGTGAACACTTTGTTATTTCTGATAGAGAACAGAGGTGCTTCTGTGTATTGGAGTATCGGTTGAGTTGACTGATGGCCATCACTCAGCATCTGTGTATGGCCAGCCTAATGGCCCCTTTACACGCAGCTACAGGTAACAGGTTTTCCACAGGTAACTTACTGGTTGCAGTGAAATCATGGAGGTCTACAGGTCATGTACGGTCAGTCCCTTATGGTCCTGTCACACGTGTCAACCAAGGCTGCAATGTCGGAAGTGATGTGCGGGTGCGCGGTCGCTTCCGACATCGCAGCCTTGGTGTCACACGGCAGGATGTTGCCAGTGACGCCGCAGCGATGCGGGCGGAGCCATTGCTCGCTGGGCTGGGTTCAACTCAGCTAGCGATCCGCAGCAATGCTGCGGTATAGGCTGGATCGCCGCCAACATCGCTATTGCGGTGTCAGACGGCGCGATCCAGCCTAATCGCTGGTTTCAGATTGACAGGTTTACGTTCATCCTCGTAAATCTGTCAACCTGCGACCAGCGATAAATCGCAGTTGCGTTGCGCTGTCACACAGCACGACGCACTTGCGATATCGCTAGCGACATCGCTGATGCGTCACTTTTCGGCGATGTTGCTAGTGACATTGACACGTGTGACACGGCCTTTAGACATTAATTGGAGTTGTCAAGCACATGTGTGACCATTGAAATTCTTCCAGAAAGGGGCCTAGAACTAATAATTAGTGGGACGCCTAGCCATCATACATTTATCATAAGTGATATCAGGTTTTTATTCTAAAGCCATTCTACACAGTGGATAAATGTGGACAACATAATGTGGGTAGGTAGCAAACATGTAAGTGAGGGTTTCAAACCAGTAGGGTGTTCCCACTAGGCAGATCACCCACCGTGCTAAAGCATCTTGTATGGGCTAAATGCATAGATTTATCATTATTATTATTATTATTATTATTATTATTATTATTCGGCTTACATACATATAATACATATATAAAATACAACTACAATAAACTAGTAGTGACAGTCTGTTTCAAAGGGGTAGAGGACCCTTCTCTCATGGGTTTAACATATTGAGGAAGGAGACAGTATGTCGAGGACTCGAGCAGCTCTGGTGGCAGTGAGGTTATCGACTTTCCTGAAGAGATGAGTTGTCAGGTTGCGTCTGAAGGTTTCAATCATGGAAATCAATCTGATGCGCTGAAGTAGTGAATTCCAGGGTACAGGGGAAGCTTGGGAGAAATTGTGGAGATGGTTATGTGAGGAACATACGTGGATTGAGGAAGGATTGAGATTACTTGTGGGAGGTATTGGCAGATTAGTTTGGATATGTATGGCGGAGACAGACTATGGATGGCCTTTTAAGTCATCTATTATATAATTGCGAATAGGTTTTTTGCCCCTTCTGAGTCCACTCGCAATGCGAGTCGGCGTGGTCATGTGGATAAGCTCGAAGCATTGGCCGCGAAGCGGCCATTGCGAGCAGTTCTGAGTCGACTCGCAATGCGAGTCGGCGTGGTCATGTGGATACGCGCGAAGCATTGGCAGTTCTTAGTCGACTCGCGCAGCGACCATTGCGAGTCTGAGACTCGCCCTTCTAGAATCCCGATGCATGTGCATCGGGCTCCCAGCTAGTTATTAATATTTTAAAACTGAATTTGCTAAGTAATAGGAAGCCAGTGAGGGGATTAGCAGAGGAGCAGCGAGGGGAGACGTAGGATAGTCAGTGCACCCTTGGTGAGATCAAAGACTTCAGTTTTCCATCCCTCCAACTTGTTTTCCATCTACCTTTTCTCTCCTATTCCTAAACAGAAACCAGGGGATGGAGAGATAGATGGAAACAAGTAGGTGGCAGATGCTCTGAATTTTCTGTCTACACCAGGGGGGCAATGAACGCCCATAGTTGGTTTGAGCAGTTATTTTGTGCTGACGGACTGCCTTTAAGAAATTAAGAAATTAGTTTGAGTCTGGCAATTTTTTGCAAAGTGCTACTTCTACTCCTCATTCCTGATTCTTCAGTCTTCTTAGCCTTTCCACTTACAGTACGTTCTTGATAAACTTGTGTAACAAGTGGTCCTCCTGTCAGCCAGGTCTCAGAATAACCTGAAGCACTGGTCAAATTGACCATCTGGGCGAAAGACAAAAGAAGGAGACACATGGTAATTCTTGGTCCGAACAAATGGATACAAGGCTTTCAGGATGACGACCTTAACCTCTGAGTTTATCATAAATAGCAGAAAGCCCCAGCAATGTCCTTAAATTTGAAGGAACACTGTTGGACAACCATCACAACTGCTAATGTTGCAGATTCTGTAGTCAATAACCGTCTGATACAAGGGAGTGGAGGAACATGCAATCATCCTCTGAGGACACATTTCAGCTGTACTTGGAAAGTTTACAACTATTCAGTGTCTGTAATGATCTGAGAATTGTGTTATGTCAATTATCGGTGCCTCCCTAGAAGCTGCAAAATTTTAGAATGTAGCCATTTTAATTCTCTACAAACCTAAAAAAGATAAACTCTAAGCTGGGTATTCATAAAGTTGTCTCCTTACAGAAACAGTTTCCTATAAACTCTGATCTCTTAGTAGCAGTGGCGTAACTTGAAGCTCATGGGCCCCGATGCAAAAGCTCCAACGGGGCCCCCAATTATTACAAATCTTTAACAGCAATAGTCTTTTTCTATAGGCCAAAGGGACTTTTGGGGCCCCCTAGGTTCCAGGGCCCGGGTGCGATCGCAACCCCTGCACCTGTTGTAGTTACGCCCCTGCTTAGTAGTAAAAAAAATAAATGCCTTGATTGACAGCTGTTGCAGACAATTACTGAACTCATCTGATTGGCTGTAGCACTGTTGATGTGATGTCAACACTGAAGAGTTTACAAAAGTCATCAGGGCTGCGGTGGAGACTCGGTGACGAACCTAGAGAGGGTGACTAAACTTTTTTTTTTATGTCAACAGAACTTATAGGAATTTTTTTGTGAAAGTGAACAAACTTTTAAGTATTTGGAAATTGGAAAGTGACTTTTAATTGCCCGATTGAAAGGGTGTTTGCCCAAAGGAAACTGTCCCGGAGTGCAACTTGTACAGATACAGTGACCTTATTGAAGTAAGAACAAAGCATTTTGGGTCTAGGTTTAACATATTAGTGAGGTTCCGTGATGATTTGGCACTAATCCTGCACCAAAATGTCTTGTTCTGTGTTCAGTAAAGTCGTCCTTAACTTTGGGACTGTCTCCTTCCGACAGCACTCGTCAGAATGTGCTTTAATATGTGGCCATTTGGATGTCTTCTGCAGCCCTGAACCAGCAGTGGGGCAAGGATCACCTCATGTTGGAGCAGAGGCCTACATGTTCTGGGAGATATTTAAAGCCCAGGGTTGTGCTTTTCTACATGCACATCACCAGAAGGTTAGTTTATTTAGTAAAATATGGAACATATTTTTTTCATCCATATGCAATAGAGCACCCATTTTCTTTGGCTTTTTTTAAAAGAGCCTTCAAAGGGGTTGTCTTTATGGTGTATTAGAGCTTTAGGGCATCATAAAGGTGTGTTCTTCATTCTGAGAGACTCAAGAGGTCCATTTATTACATGAATAGCTAGTTTGTTAAAAGAGGAGTCCAATGATCCTACTTATTTGAAGTTAGAAGAAAATGAACGGCCCTTTGGGGAGGGTATCATGCTGCTGCCATGGTCGCCCAGTGCAGCAGAGTGTTACCCTCCCCAAACATGTTTTAATGTTTCCTAAATAAGCGTGGAGTTTATGGACCTGGAGTGGATTTTCTTCTAACTTCAAGTCTTCATCTGCTAATTGCCGATGGGCACCCGTAAGGTCATTGGTGCATGAAGAGGAGCCGTGGAATGTATCCGAGATGACTCGCACATGTATAAGGGAATTTGGCTTGTTTGGATCACAGTAATCATACGTCTAGGGGGACTTTATATTTCTATAACCAAGGGCCTACATGCCATAGAGGCATAGAGGCAACCAATGAGATGGTGACTCAGCCCTGGGTGGTCATATCTTTTCTTTTCTTTGATGACAGGAATGTGTGCAGGACTCCTATTCATAGGAACATGAAGAAAATGGCTGAAGGGTTAGGGCTCATTTAAGTGATGTTTTCAGCCATATTATCTGAGGTAGAACTCGTAGAGCATAGTCTATGTGGCTGTTCACATATCTCATTCTTTGGGTGGACCAAGCGGTTTGCACAAAATCATGATGTCCTGTCTGGTATTGATCCGAGTGTTGGATAAAAATTGGCAATGCAAGTCTACGGGTCCATGAAAAGATTAGACGGCACTCGGATGCTAGAAAAGAAGGCAGAGAAAATGTATTTTCCTTATCCAGGTTAGATCGGGGAAACTCGGACAAAACGTATGAAACTAGTATGACATTCAGCTGAAAATCTGATGAAACTCGAAATCACGGATGAAACTTGTACCTTTGATCTCCTGCATTAGAAAAATCTAAATGTGACCTTATATGTAGAAAGTACTTGGAGAAACCAAACTCTTGTCCCTTGTGTCAAGGGTGGCAAAATGTGTACCATAATGGGGGCACATTTAATTGTTACTATGAGGCATTCTCTTTTCTATGTACGCACTATTGGTAAGGTCAGTTATTCAGGGTGCTGAGCCCCCTTATTCTGGACATTTGGGGATAATGTTATTGAAACTCAAAGTCTAAATAATCTGTCCATTAATGAATAGTAAACCTGAAAAACGTTATGCAAATTGAAAATACCTACAGTATTTTTTTCCACAATATCTTTTTGTCTAGCATCACGGTAAAATAAAAACAAGTATACTAATGGATATTTCAGACTTTAGTAAGCAGTGTGACTTATATTGAACGCATAACTTAAACACATGCTAAAAAAGAAGAAAGAAATGTTTATCAAATGGAAAGATATATTTATAGAAGACTACAATGCAGTCTGCAGATTCTGCAGGGTACGTATCAGATTACCTAAACGTGATAATAAAATAAGGTTTGCAAGAGGTATGGCAAGAGTAAAAGAAAAAGTCAAAGATGCTACAAGATTTTTACAGGATGAAAATGGTGAAGTGGTAAAAATGATGTTGAGAAGGCTGAACTTTTACATTCCTGTTTTCTTTCTTGAACTAAATGTATCATCAACTAATCTTCACTGTACTACTAAGGGAATAGAAAAATCAAGGCTATCTATAAACAGAGACATAGTTAGGGAATACTTAGCTAACAAATTAATTCAAGTCTCCGGGTCCATATGAATTACACCCCAGGGTACTGAAGAAGATAGTAGAGGAAAATTTTTAACCACTCTCCATAATCTTTGAAAATTCTTGGAGAATAGGAGAAGAGCAAATGTTGTCCGAATCTTCAAAAAGGGGAAGAAGGTGGATCTAAGGAACTATAGGCCTGTGAGCCTGACTTCAATACCTGGCAGGGTCTTTGAACAAATTATTAAACAACATGTATGCAAGCACCTGGATGAGAATGAAGTGATTAACAAGAGTCAGCATGGGTTTATAACTAATAAGTCATTCTACTGAAGACTAACTTAATTTCCTTCTACGACAGAATCACTGACTGGGTGCATCAGGGAAACACAGTAGATATAGTATATCTTGACTTCAGCAAAGCATTTGACATATACCAAAAAGAGAGAACCACTATTGAGTTACTGTTTCATTAAAAATTACACCTATATTGAACATATAAAATCACAAAGACAATAAACCGTTTATGACAATAAATAAATAGTAGGAGATCCCATTAGTGACCTCTCCGGGTAGTCACACTTCAAAGAATACAGTGGGGAGAAGAACAGGGAACCCAGTATGTACCCAATGGTAAATCCATATGCATGTGGTTCTCATCTACAGTGGGGAACTACAATTTTCATCCATTCACCGCTCACCCATGCAATGTTTCTGCAGCACTCCCACAACCGCTCTCTGACAGTGCCCCAGTACGTGGTACCCCACATCATTTGACAAAGTATCTCATATCATCCTTATTGAAAAAATGACCAAGTAATGGAATGGAAAAAGCAACTGTTAGGTGGATTCATTACTGGCTTAGTGATTGGAGCCAAAGAATGGTCATAAATGGCTGCACATCTGGTTGGAAAAATGTCTTAAGTTTGGCCACAGGGCTCTGTCCTGTGCCCTGTGTTGTTCAACATCTTTATCATTGATTTGGATGAAGGAATTGAGGGTAAACTGATTACATTTGCTGATGACACAAAGCTACGAGGGATCGCTAATACTAAAGATGAGAGAAGATTCTAAAAGAGCTAAACAAACTGGAGCAATGGGCAGCAACTAACAAAATGGGTTATAACAGGGAGAAATGCAAAGTCATATATCTGGGCAAGACAAATGAAAAAACATATACAGAATGGAAAGAATAGGGCTAAGCAACAGCACGTGTGAAAAAAGACATGGGTATACTAATAGATCACAGACTGAACATGAGTCAACAGTATGATGCAGCAGAAAAAAAACAAACGCGTCTTGGGATGTATTAACAGAAGCATACAGTCTAGATCACATGACGTCATTATCGCCCTCTACTCCTCTTCGGTCAGACCTCATCTGGAATACTGTGTCTAGTTCTGGGCACCACGTAGTAACAAAGACATTAACAAACTGGAACAAGAGTGACCAGATGGTGACTGGTCTGCAAACCCTATCCTGTCAAGAAAGGTTAAAGGATTCGGAAATGGACAGAGAGTAGACTTAATAGCTGTCTACAAATATATCAAGGGCTGTCACACTGTAGAGGAATCAGCTATATTCTCATTTGGACATGAAAACACAAGAAGCAATAGGATGAAAATGAATGGGAGGAGACAAGTTAGATATTAGAAAAATCTTTTTGACAGTGAGGTTGATCAACAGATGGAACAGGCGACCATGAGATGTGGTGAGTTCTTCAATGGAAGTCTTCACACAGAGGATGGACAGACATCTGTCTGGGATGATTTATTGAATCCTGCTTTGGACCAGATGACCCAGGAGGACCCTTCCAACTCTACCATTCTATGATTCTATGATTTTTTGCTACGGATAATCCTACGTTATTAGAAGAGTCTTGCAACAATCAAAAATAATATGCTGGAAACTTATGTGTCAATGGTCAACTTCTGCACAGTGCTCCTGCAGGTGAACGAAAGTATGACACAGTCCCTTCTTTTAAATCAATCAGCTGTTTTTGTGATGCACAGATGTCTTGGGTCCTCTAGAGGAACCCTCTCTGTGGGTGTTCTACATTATTTGCTGGAAGCTTCTAAGAAAATCATTTATAAGGTTGCAATTTCTTAAAAGGGCATTGGAAAATAAGTTACATTTCTTTTTCAAATTAGACAATCCCTTTAAGAACTTTAATGTTTTCTTAGGACAGGTTCAATAGAGAAAAGCACACTCCCATGTACAAAGGTCTCCGCAAGCACACACACACTAAAGACAGCTGTGCGACCTGTGATTTCTATGTCTTTGTGTGTGAACCAGAGATTTTAGGTCTCCTTCATTAGATCATGATACTGCGCCATTCAGCTGGAGTGGAGCTTTTAGATTTTAAGTTGAGGGCTAAGAAAACATCTTGTCACTCTGAACGCACCAAGTGTTTTTCTGGCCCAACTGGACAGGTTTGTCCACTCCATCAGCCTCGCGGAGAAGAACAACAAAAACAATCCACTAATCTTCACCCTAAACTTTTTTTATGGTCCAGTTCATCCGATCAGGCACCAATTAACTTGGCGTTAAAAGATGTTACGGGAAATGGTAACTTTCTCACAGAATGACAGAATACGGGAGAAACTTACAGCCAGGCTTAGAGAGAGGATGGGTAAAATGAGCTTTATCGAGGGAATGTGAGGAAAAGGCTGAAGATTATATTAAGTTACAAGAATTATTGGGATTTATGCAATTAACTGTAACTGGGAGAGCAACTATACATGACAAGAAAAACATAAAAATGAAATACTATATGATGGGGAATTCCATGACAGACCCTCTGGTTATCTACCTAATACTAAGATGAGATATGTGATATATACTCCATTCCTTTCAAAGATGTAATTTGGATGTTGAAGACCCACCAAGAACCTTAGATGCCCCTGCCTGCCTAAACTCAATTCTATAGGGAAAAACTTTCCGATGACTGGGGTCCCCCACTAATCATGAGAATCACAACTCTGAAAAGCTCTGTGTGAATGGGAAAGTAGCTAATCATACTCTCACTCAATTAATTCTTATGGAATCACAGAAGATAGACAAGTCCAGCGCTGGAGAGTGTTGAGCTGGTCTCGTTAAAGAATGGAGTGGAGGTGCGCCAGATCAACAATCACTTAAATAGTCCTGGGCTCTTCAGAGCTCCAGTTTTTGGGATCTGCACTTGACCTAGCGGTCAAACCCCCAGCTATCAAGACATTATCAACTATCCCATGCAGTTATACTCTGATATGGAATAAAGAGAGTTAGGAGGTGTCTGATGACTAAGACTGGGTTCACACAGTGTTTTCTCGTACGTTCAGTGGATCTGTCGGGGATTACAACCGAACCTCATACAAAACAGGTATGTGCTGTCGTAATCATAATTCTCAGTCTCCTCTCACTTGCCACAAGACTCACACTGTATGCGGTTCTGCTCCTTGGTTAGACATCTTGTCTGCTACTGCTGGAGGCTTGTCCCTATCTGCTATTCTAAGAGGAAACTGTCTTTTTTTTCTAAATGCTAACCCCTGCCATTATGGGCTAATTCCAGACCAATATGCCAATATGGCCTGACTCCGGTATGTAGCTTCAGGAGCTCCCACCCAGAACCCTGTCCTCATTTCACATACTAGTCTGACTTGGCCCATTACCTTAAGAGCTGTATGCTACTAAGGGCCATACTGCTAAACATCCTTCTGTGACGCCCCTGTGGTCTGGTCGCCACAAGGGGTACTGCACCCATGCCACAGTTGTGGTATCTCTGTTCTCGGGGAAACGGGATGGTAAGTCCAGGACACCCAACAAGCACCCAACACACCCGGTCCCAGGGACGGTGGACAGACCCAACAGGGAGAGCCCAATCAGAGGTCAGAGGGAAGGAAAGTGTGGTATAGGAAGAGAGTAGTTAAGAAAGTGCGAGTGTGACGGGGAGTGCGAGAGTGAAGGGAGTTCGAGAGGAAGCCGAGGAGAGATGACCCAGAGGACTAGAGTGGTGAGGAACTTGTCTAGGGTCAGGAAGGAACAGGTGGCAAGCAAGGCAGAGGAAGCCCAAGGGGCACAGGCGGAGACAGAGAAAGAGCCACCTGTGTGCCTGAATCCAAGTTTGACCGGAGTCAGACGTAGGGGCTGGTTGGGAACCAGAGGACTGTCCCTAAGGTGGCAAGGAGACTTGATGTTTCAACCACAGAACTAGAGGTCATGAGATCTACAGGAGCTGTGGCCGACACCCGACACATCCGCCGAGAAGGTAGTTGTACTAGGGCCAGGGGACTAGGTACCGGTTACCTGAGAAGGCCCATGGCTGCCAGATTGGGGCTCTGTGTGCGGAGGGGCGAGCAGGAGAGGCAGACAGTTAGTGCTGGGAGAACAACCCAGGAGAAAGGAAGACAAAAGGGGGTGTCTTGGATGAGTGATCCCAATTCCCAAGAAACCATCCAGACCTGCGCTTGGCAGAGATCAGCACAGTGGCACTGCCAAAGAAACTGCCTCGTAAACTGGGTACATAACTCCGAAGTTGTGTGTGAGAGTGTTTTCTTCTTTCTGCGCCATGCAGCTGGGCAGGCTGCAGGGGACCGGACTCAGTAACGCCCCCATCAGCCTCCCCGCCAAAGAATCCTATCGGCCCACCATTGCAATAAACCATATCGGTTGCCCTGGGGAACCGCTCCACCCGTGGGGAGACATAGCACCTTAGCTGCAATCCCATCATCTCCAGAGGTCCTGGTGCGGCGGCCATCAATAGCTGAACACCTCGGGTGGCGTCACGATTTTTACCCCTAACCTATCTACCCTGAACTTTTGGAGACACTGCCAGGATCATGGAGATGGGTCTCGACCCCCATGACCCCCCAACAGAAATGTAGCCTGACTCTGAGTACCCCATGGCCCTGGGGGGGTGGGTATCACTTCCTCCAGATCTTTCTCACTTCATCACTCTGTTGCTTTCTCAGTTCTCTGACCCAAGATCACTCTGCGTCTCAGTCAGCTTTCTCAGCACTCTGAATCACGCAATCGTAGTTCTCAGTCTCCTCTCACTTGCCACAAGACTCGCACTGTATGCGGTTCTGCTCCTTAGTTAGACATCCTGTATGCTACTGCTGGAGGCTTGTCCCTATCTGCTCTTCTAACAGAAAACTGTCTTTCTCCCTGCATTCTAACACTTCCCACTATGGGCTAATTCCAGACATTAACTTGAACTGTCCGTAATGTCTGTTGATTGGCAGACTTAACCTTTCACCTACCTTATGCAAACATTATAATACCTTACCATCACTACTATGCATTACACATTTTAATTTACATTACTAACATTTTTCTCTATCATGCATTACATTACTTTACACCTTAGCCTAAAACACATACATTTCATTATCAACTCTGCTACATCTTATACATTTCTACACCTTACACTATCATCAGTGGCGTAACTAAAGTCCGAAGGACCCCGGTGCCAAATTTGGACCTGAGTTCCCCCCTTTCCTTCCGTTCCCACATTGGTCAGATGTATGGGCCCCATGTAATGTTCTAAATCCTATAAAGAGTAATGAATTGACCTCTCTCCTTTTCATTATGTATTAATATCCCTCACCCTGCTATTTATGGTCCTCCTCTTGCAATATGCCCTTATCCTGGTATATATGGTCCTCCATTATAGTGAAATGCAGCCTCACAGCCCTCCGTATCGTAGAATGCAGCCTCACAGCCCTCCATATAGTATAATGCATTCTCACAGCCCTCCATATAGTTTAATACAACCTCACAGCCCTCCATATAGTATAATGCAGCCTCACAGCCCTCCATATAGTATAATGCAGCCTCACAACCTTTCATATAGTATAATGCAACCTCACACCCTTGATATAGTATAATCCAGCCTCACCACCCTCCATATTGTAAAATGCAGCCTCATATCCTTCCACAAGGAATAATGCAGCCTCATAGCCATCCATAAATATAATGCATCCTCATAACCCGTCATATAATATAATGGAGACTTATAGCCCTCCAGATAATATAATGCAGTGTCATAGCCCTCTGACTCACCGTAGCCAGGTTCTGCACGTCGAACGCGTCTGCTTCTGCTTGTCACGGAACCACGCCTCCGGCTGTGGGGCCCAGTGGTCCAGATCAATAGGGGGCGAATGGCTGAACAGTTAGGGATTAAATCTTGTCTCGTGACGCCACCTGCGGGTGTTCCGGTGATCTCACCGGCGCTGCTAGGCCTCCGGGGAATGTTAGGCAGCAAGATGGGATGCTCCCCACAGGATGAGCGGGAGTCCCTGGAGCCAGGAGCTGCACAAGATGTTGTGAGGCAGCTGCGGTAGTACTGCTGTTAAGTCCAGGAATCAAACACTGACACTCCAGAGTCTTTTAGGTACCTTTACTGGTGATAATCAGGTACGCCAGACCGGGATAGTGAAGTCAACACTCCTGGAGGTTCACAGCAAGCAGTTAGTGTAGGCTTCCTTCTCTCTGTACTTCTAGTGTTAAGGTCGGGTGGATGTGGAATCCAGCCGGACCGGGCAGTGTATTCAATGGAACGGATTTCACCTGGGTGTCAGCACTCAGGGCACTGTAAAAGGGGTTAAGCAGGATCAGTACTTTTCCCTGGGCTCTCATAGGTAGGTGCTTCAGGTGGAACAGGTGGCTAAACCTCCTGTTAGAAGTGCTGGTTCTCTGTGGTGGCTTGGCAGTTCTCACAGCTCAGTTCCAGTAACCGGATGATGAGGGAGAGTTAAGGTAACTCTGTTGTCCCTGAGAGGTGCTCTCCTTTCCTATTACCCCAATTGCAAGGTTTTCCTCATGGGCTAGATAGGCTGGTTGGGCCTGGTGTGTGTCTCATAAGCCAGAGATCATACACAGCCTGCAGCTCTCCTAGCGTCTACACACTCTGGTGTTTCTCCCTCCAAGACCCTATTTATAGGGGGAACTGGCTCAAAGTGACCAGTGGAGCTCCCCCTAGAGGCTTGGGGTGAAACCAGGTGTTCTGAGGTGTTGTAAGTGTTGTTGAGTGATGCTTGTTGTTAGCTCCATTCATGCCCCAAGGAGTTCTGTGGTGCCCAACAGGTGCCAGGGTGCCACACCTCCATATAATATAATGCAGCCTCATAGCCCTACAGATAATATAATGCAGCGTCATAGCCATCCAGATAATATAATGCAGCATCACAGCCCTCCAGATAATATAATGCAGTGTCACAGCCCTCCAGATAATATAATGCAGCATCACAGCCCTTCAGATAATATAATGCAGTGTCACAGCACTCCAGGTAATATAATGCAGTGTCACAGCCCTTCATATCATATAACGCAGTGTCACAGCCCTTCATATAGTATAACGCAATAATGCAGCCCAATCACACTGCCCCCTGTACAGCCCCCCCCACACACACAGAAACACACACTGCCCACTGTACAGACCCCCCACACCCAGTCACACTACCCCCGTACAGCCCCCCCATGCACACACAGACACACACAAGACACACTGCCCCCTGTACAGCCCTCCCCCCCACACAGACACACACACTCCCCCCCCCTCCCCGTCCCTCTCTTCCTCTCCAGAAGCTGTGAGAGGCTCTTCTGCTCCTGAATGTAACTCACACTCATGGCTCCTGCCGGCAGCTGCTCCTGACTGTGAAGAGGTCACCTGACCTCATCACAGTGCAGCACGCAGGGAATGTTAAAGTTACAGTGCCTGCCAGTCCTTCAGCGGCCGTGATCAGCCGCTTCAGGGATGCACATCCATGTAAAGCAGGTGCAGGGGTCAGCGGGTGTTGGGCCCCTGTACCTCCGGGCCCAGTCGCACTTGCGACCCCTGCGACCGTGGTTGTTACGCCACTGACTATCATATCCTATACTATGCAGGAACACATTACATTTCACATGGCACATTACAATACATCACATTACAATTATGCATGACGTTATACATTACATAACCAAAACATGATTGCTGTCTTCAGAAGGGAATACGACAACAAGTCCACCTCCTTACATTCCTCCCCTTTTTAATAATGGTCATCCTCGACCATCTGGAAACCTACAAGATATCAATTCAACACCACATATAACATTAATAAACAGAAGTCCCTTTTTTATAGTTCCTTTTTGGGACAACTCTCACACAGTCCTTATTGGATAGGGCCAATTTATATAATTTTCAGCCGCATAAGTCTATTGGAGGTGGACAGCAAGATGTAGTATGCTACATCTTGGTGCCAGCCTCCAATAGGTATATATGGCCAAACATGGTCTCCGGCGAAAAGGACGTCACCAAACCTCAGGCAAGAAGGATGTCACTAGCACTCAGGTGAAAAGGACAGAAGTAAAATATATCCCTGGCACACTCTCAAGAACAGTGAAAAAGGAATGTCTTTTGAGGTTTTTATTTGCAATTTCATCAATGAACACAGTCATTCAACGTTTCGACCCAACAACGGGACTCCTGGCCTCCTATACACCCATGCACACTGGAAACAAAAGAAACCATCGTCAGCACTCACCTGTAAAAGGAATTCTCCTTATTATCTTCACGCTTTTCAGATCGTGTTACATGGTGATTATGTGGAGCCCACTGGGACGGGGTACTCGGTGCCGGACCGGGGTACTGCTGGGGGATGTCACGGCGGTCCTGGTCCGGACCGTGTCCCGGGCCTGCACAATAAAATGGGGGTTATTTACAGGGGATTTGTCACTCGTGACGCCACCCACTATATGCGGCCAGTAATGGGGCCGCCGCTGCTGCAGAACCTCCGGGGATGATGGGATAGCAGCTTGGATAGAATAGTTCCTGTGGGCAGAATTGGGTTCCCCGGGGCAGTGGTAGTAGTAGTTAAAGTCTGTGAGGATAGTTATTGATGCTGCAGGAGCGTAGGGGAAGCAGTAGAGATGATGAGAGTAGAGGTAATCGCAGTATATGAGGGCAAGTGGGGCTTCAGTATAAGGATCACACACACTCACGGTTTCTGTTGTTTTCCAAGTCTTTACTTGTAGATGGTATATCACAAAATTGTCCACGGAGTCTGTACCAGGTTGCTCCCACCCTGACCGGGTCCTTGGCTTCCTACTTAAGCGCTGTGTGTGGCCCTGCTGCTTGTAGCTGTACTGCTGGCCCTGTCTCTGCTCACGGGTACCAATATGCTGGGCAACTTGAGTCCTCTGTGTCACCGACCCCTCCGTGTTGCTTTGCTATGGTACTTTGAAGATGGTGGACCTTCACTATGCCGGTGTTTACTGTCCTGTCTGTCTCAGGCACAGCCTCAGATCCGGTATCCGTCTTAAGCGCCTCCCCGGGGTCAAGTTTTTGGGGTAACTCTTTATCCCGGGTATGTTCCTCTGTTCCTCTGTCTCCTCTCCTCAGACCTCTCAGGACCTCCACTTCTACTTGGCTCTGCTCCTGCTCCAGACTAGATTGAACTAACTAACTGTCACTCTTCCTCTGTGGTAAACAACTTAGCTCCTCCCACTAGTGCAGGTGCCACCTAAACTCCTCCCACTTTCTAGTGTAGTGTTGTATGGGGAGTAAACCTGTGTTGATGTTTCTGTGGCACATTAACCCTTGGGGTGCCACATTCCCCCTTAGTTAAAGACAGTACTCCGGGATTGTGGAACAATAAAGAACAAACAATTAATGCAATTAATATTTACAAAGACTTAAAAGTAAAAATCACAAAAATCACTAAACTTCAAAAACAGTCCAAAAAAATTCAAAAAGCAGTCCTTCCGGGGGTTTAGTCTTTTGCCTCCGGGCTGATGAATGTATACTAGAAAGTTTATACCACAACCAGTCTGTGGTAGTATGGTCCATAAAAATAAAATAAAAGGAAAAAGTTTGAAGAATATGCAAGAAGTTCATACAGGATAGTCTCTGTAGGTACTGGGCTTTTTTAACGTTGCATTAACTATGTACATTTGTTTACCGGGTTCAATTTATATTTACACAAATATATTTATATTTTACAGTTAACTTGACCTTTTAATCCCTGTACCTAGCTGGTAACTGACCTCTGGTACTACGTTCGGATCTGCGTAAAACGGGTATACCACTTGCATGTAGCCTATTGGTGCTGGTAGGCATGTACCTATTTGCAGTGTTTGGTACTATGTTAGATGAAGATCTGACTGTAGGACTGGCAAGCTCACTGGGACCAGGAATTGATTCTTTCTCTACAGGTTCTACTTCTAGTTCTTCAGGTCTTGGGACTTCTTCAGGTACACGGGTTCTGGTAACACAGGTTCTGGTGTTGGTTCCACCATTGAAGGGAATGCAATCATTGGTACGACAACTGCTCCATGGTAATTTGGCCATGTTTTAGGGAAATCTCCTAGCACCGAGTGGAATACTTCTTCTTTTTCTTTAATAGGTTGGACCTGTACGGGTTCTGTTACTTCAGGTGTCTTAAGGGTACCTTTACACGCCGCTACTGGCGGGTGGATACAACCAGCTACAGGCTACAAATGTAGCTTGTAGCGGAAAAATACCCCGTAGTAGCGGCGTGTAAAGACGGTAGGAGGCACCCGGCAACAGATACATCTGTTTCCTAGCACTGCCCGGAAACAGGTGGCTACACAGGCGATTGTAGCAAGCTGTATCGGCGTGTAAAGAAGCAACAGAAGGGATGTGTCGACACCAGGCAATGTACCTGGTATGTAGCTGGGGCATGACACAGGCTCCGGGATACCGCCCCCCTTCAGCGATCATTGGTGGAAGCTCCTGCGTTACGATTGGTAGATGCTGCATAGGGCGGCATATTTAAGGAGCTGACCAGTCACACTACACAATTGCTCGAGCGTCATGTATTAAACAGCCTCCTGTGATGCCTGGCCAATCATGGGTTTCTTGCTTTGTCCTATTAGCGTACGGACGTCTCGTAATCCACAATTGTGGCACGCCTATGTGCTGTCCCTGCTGCACCAGGTCCGCCCATATTAGCTGGTTGTAGCGGTGTGTAAATGAGGTAAGATGAGCTACAGAAGGTGACTTGAGGCACCCGGCGGTGCATCCAGAGATAGATGTAATATAGCGTAGCGTAGCTTGTGGCGGCGTGTAAAGATGGTGCGTTTACCGTTTGTAACCGTTTGTGCGTGCTCGTGCATGTGAAGTAGCTGGTTGTATCCACCCGCCAGTAGCGGCGTGTAAAGGTACCCTTAGTGTTTCAGGACACAATTTTAGCTGATCACGAGATACGACTTGTGACGTTTTTCCTTCATCTTTGCTTATCAAACAGGTTTTAACATTGTCTAGGTTAGATGGTAAGACTGTGTATGGGACGGTTTCCCACTGATTATCCAGTTTGTCAGTGCGTCTCTTTCTCTTGAGAACTTGATCACCTTCTTGTAATGGCATTGCTTGAGCATGTTTGTTAAAAGTTTTCTCTTGTCTTGCTCTTGCTTGCTGAAGATTTCTCTCTACACATTCTTGAACTTGTTGATACTGTTTCTGACGTTGGGTATCCCAATCTGATTCTTCTTCTACTTCTGTATCTGGTTTTACAATTCCCATTTGTAGATCAATTGGTAATTTACCGGGTCTTGCACGCATAAGGTATGCTGGAGTGCAGTTTGTAGAACTCACGGGGACATGGTTGTATAAGTCTACCAAATCAGGTAATTTATCTGGCCATTGGTTTCTTTCTGATTCTGGTATGGTCTTTAACAGTTCAATTACAATATGATTCATTTTCTCGCATAAACCATTTGTTTGGGGATGATACGTTGTTGTGTGAATCTTCTTACAACCGTACATATTGCAGAATTCCTTGAATAGTTCTGATTCAAAAGCTGGACCTTGGTCTGCAAGGACTTGTTCTGGGTAACCATGTGGTCTACAGAAATGCGTCTGGAATGCTTTTGCTGCCGTCTTCGCTGTCAGATCTTTGACTGGTACCACCACTAAGAAGCGTGAGTAATGGTCCACGATGGTTAAGGCATAGCCTGACCGGCTTGGTGACAACTTGACGTGGTCTAATGCGACTAGCTCGAGTGGCTGCTTGGTTACTATTGGTTGAAGCGGAGCTTTCTGTGGATCCTTCCTTCTGAGGTTGCATGCGGCACATCTTCTGCACCATAGTTCAATGGATTTTCTCATGCCAACCCAATAAAATCTTTCTCTCAGGATCGCTTCTAACTTCTTCCATCCAAAATGACCTGCACCGTCATGATAAGCTTCTAAGACCATTTGAGTGGCTCTCTTGGGCACGATTATCTGCCAGACTAGTTCATGCGTTTTAGGATTGGTATACGTTCTGCAGAGCTTTCCTTGATGTAGAAACAACTTGCCTCTATCTTTCCATAGCTGTATAGCTTCAGCTGGGGCATTCTGATCAGGGTAAGCAGTTCTTTCACTAGCTTCACGGCTGGATCATTATCTTGGGCTTCGGCCCATCCGTAGTGTCTTAACGGGTTAAGATTTACTTCCTGCTTTCTTTGGTAGGCGCCGGGTTGATAATCTTGTACCTTTGAACGATGAAAGGCCGGTAGTTCAATCTCTTCCAACTCTTCCGCTTCCTCTTCCACATCTTTCAGGTGCGGCATCCGTGACAAGGCATCTGCATTCCCGTTCTTGCGACCTGCTCTGTATTTGATGACAAAGTTGTAATTAGATAGCCGGGCTATCCAACGCTGCTCCAGAGCTCCTAGTTTCGCTGTATCCAGGTGAGTCAACGGGTTGTTATCCGTGTAGATGGTGAATTCTGCACCTGCCAAGTAATATTTGAAACGTTCAGTCACATCCCAAACTACTGCCAGTAGCTCTAACTTGAAGGAGCTGTAGTTCTCTGGATTTCTTTCTGTAGGCCGGAGCTTCCTACTTGCAAAGGCAATAACTCTTTCTTTGCCTCCTTGCATCTGTGATAATACTGCTCCCAGTCCAACGTTGCTGGCATCCGTGTATAGAATGAAGGGTTGATGGTAATCAGGGTATGCCAGGATCTCTTCTCCCGTCAGTGCACTTTTCAGCTTATTGAAGGAATCTTCTCTTTCCTCATCCCACCGTGTCAGGAAATTACAGGATGAAGTCTTCTTTGATCGTCCTACTAGAATGTCTTGCAGAGGAGCTGCTAGCTTCATGAATCCTCTGATAAATCTTCTATAATAGCCTACCAGGCCCAGGAATTGCCTCACTTCTTTTACGTTTGTAGGTCTTGGCCAATCCCTTATCACTGTGACTTTATCAGGATCCGGTGCTACTCCCTCTGAACTCACGACGTGTCCCAGGTACTGTACCTTTGGTTTGAGAAGGTGACACTTGGATGGCTTGATCTTCATGCCATATTTCAATAGGGCTTCGAACACTTCTGCCAGATCTTGTAGATGTTGCTCATACGTCTTGGAATAGACTATGACGTCATCTAAGTACAGGAGGACAGTTTCAAAGTTCTTGTGTCCTAAGCAGCTCTCCATCAGACGTTGGAAGGTGCCGGGTGCGTTGCAGAGTCCGAACGGCATACAATTGAACTCACAGAGGCCCATCGGCGTAGTAAACGCTGTCTTCTCCTTGTCGGCCTCGGCCACAGGAACCTGACAGTACCCACTAGTCAGATCAAGGGTGGAAAAGTAGTTAGCAGATTTTAATGCAGCTAATGACTCCTCAATCCTAGGCAATGGGTATGCGTCCTTATGTGTGATGCGATTAATCTGCCGATAATCTACGCACAGTCTCATGGTCCAATCCTTCTTTTTAACTAACACTAGAGGTGCTGCCCAGGGGCTACAACTGTCTCTTATTACCCCTGCAGATTTCATCTCTCTGAGCATGTCTTTGGTGGTTTGGTAGTGAGCTGGTGGTAAAGGTCTATACCTCTCTTTTATAGGCTGATGGTTACCTGTGGGTATAGTGTGCTCTACCCCTTTAATCTGCCCAAAGTCTAACGGGTGTTTACTGAATATTTGTTCATATTCCTTCACTACCCGGTATACTCCATGCTTGTGACGGGGAGGTGTAGAACTGGTACCTACATGCAACTTTTGGCACCAATCCTCCAGCTTCTCCTCTGAGCCATTGTCATCCGCCTGACATGACGGGTTTAAGGGCTCGGCGGCTGTGATGTTATTGTTATCAACCGTGTACAACTTAGCCATGGTAGCATACTTAGGTAATGTGACCTCATCTTCTCCGCAGTTTAATAGGCGTAATGGCACTCTTCCCCTGTGTACGTCAACCACTCCTCTCGCTGTGAGTATGGTGGGTCTGCTGTCTGAGTACACGGGTTCTACCAGGGCTTGATAGTCTTGCCCCTTGATGCCTACTGCGGCTCTACACCAGACCAACATTTCAGTTTTGGGAGGTATTACAATGGGTATTGGATCACTTACTCGTACACTGCCGATCTCACCTCCGGAGATTTCTACCTGCTGCTTCAACATCAGGGCTTTGATCTCTTTGTGCAGAAGCCTCTGTTGTCCAGTTCCGGCAGTCTCGGCGATTTGCTGCAAAACACTTAACACTTCGGAAAAACATTTCTCAATTACATTCATTCCTATCAGCATCACGGGTTCACGTTCTTGCCGGTTAACATTGATGATTATAACACCCTGGTTCTGCAATTCTACCTTCCCAACCTGAATATTCATCTCTCTAAATCCAAGCTTTGGTATTACCTGTCCATTACTAGCCCATACCTCAAAGTTAAAGTCATCTGGCGCATTAGTAATGTCTGAATCAGCCCAGTACCTTTTGTAAAGAACATGTGGGATGGATGCTATTTGGGACCCGGTATCCAGCAAGGCACTAAAGGGGATGCCATCCAACACAATAGGGATCACCGGTTTTCCTCCCATGAATCTGTCATACCAGGCTGAGGGGCCTTGAGTGTTCATTCCTGGGGAGCGGCCCGCCTGCCCAGGGAATCGTCGTTTAAAGGACACTCACGAGCAAGATGGCCTGGTTTCTGGCAACGACGGCAAATGGGCTGTCCATCTGGTTGGTAGCGATCGCTGGATCGTCCTCTTGCTGCTGGGTATCTTCTGGGCCTCGTCCACTGGACATCCTCTCTGATGGTCGCCGACTTGGTCTTGGGTGCAGGCCTTGACTCTCGCAGTACCTTGATGACCTTGGCCATGGAGATAACGGTGTCTGTCAGGGCATCTAGCTTTTGGTTGAGGGCAGCATTAGAAATCAGTTCTCCAGTCTCAGCAGCAGTTGCTAACATGGCAGATGTCGCTGGCGCTGCTGGCTGTTGAGGTGCTGCTGCAGTGTCAAGGACAGTTGGTAGCTCCCGTGGCCCTTCCAGCTGCTGCAAACGGATAGCTCTATCTTTCAGCTCAGTAAATGTCATGTCAGGGTTCTGCAGCAGTATCATGCTTAACTGTCCTCGATGGGAAGGGGAATGGAGGCCCTCTATGAATTGGTCAAATAGCATTTTATCAGCTCCCGGGGCTAAAGCAGGTTCTGCCAGCTTAAGGGCTCTGAGTGCTTCCTGCAGGTTCAAGGCAAAGTCTCTGGCACTCTGTTTAGATTTCTGGTGGCATGCAAAGAACCTCATCTTAGCCCAGGTTTCAGCAGCAGATTCAAACGTTGCTTTCAGTCTAGCTGCCAGATGCTCTACAGTGTCCTTATCTGTGTCCAGCCAGGATGCAACCTCACGCCGTGCATTGCCCGTTAACTGTCCCATTATCATTCCTACACGCTGGGCTTCAGTGAGGGGGTACATCACATAATATTCCTTTATCTTTAGCATAAAGTCAGTTAGTGTATTAGGCTCACCGGAGTATTGGGGCAGCCACATTGCCCCTGGAGTATACGGCATCAGGAATGGCATTATTGGTGCTGTTCCTTGCGCCGCTGCACCGCCGGGTACTATCGCTGGGTCTGGCGCTGCAGCTCCACCGGCTGCTCCGTCGCCGCCTTGTGCATTGGGCTGCGACATCTTGGGCCCCCTTAGTTAATATCCGCCCTCCGTCTTCCGCTTCCGTCCGGATGTCTAACTAAGGTTCTGCTGCGCACCAGGGATTCTCTTCCCTTCCGGATGACGTCAGAGCGGTGAGCGGTTTTTCTTCCCGCGCGTCGCGCGCTCTGCAATGGCGGATTCTGTAATTTACAGTATCTGTGGCGCAGTTACAATTCAGCTTGCCGCGCGCCCAGCAATGGCGGCAGATTTAAAACAGTCACTAATCACGGCACACAATGCCCAGTACTGGGCACGGTAGATCCTGTTCGTGACGCCAGGGTGTGGATCCCACTGGGATGGGGTACTCGGTGCCGGACCGGGGTACTGCTGGGGGATGTCACGGCGGTCCTGGTCCGGACCGTGTCCCGGGCCTGCACAATAAAATGGGGGTTATTTACAGGGGATTTGTCACTCGTGACGCCACCCACTATATGCAGCCAGTAATGGGGCCGCCGCTGCTGCAGAACCTCCGGGGATGATGGGATAGCAGCTTGGATAGAATAGTTCCTGTGGGCAGAATTGGGTTCCCCGGGGCAGTGGTAGTAGTAGTTAAAGTCTCTGAGGATAGTTATTGATGCTGCAGGAGCGTAGGGGTAGCAGTAGAGATGATGAGAGTAGAGGTAATCGCAGTATATGAGGGCACGTGGGGCTTCAGTATAAGGATCACACACACTCACGGTTTCTGTTGTTTTCCAAGTCTTTACTTGTAGATGGTATATCACAAAATTGTCCACGGAGTCTGTACCAGGTTGCTCCCACCCTGACCGGGTCCTTGGCTTCCTACTTAAGCGCTGTGTGTGGCCCTGCTGCTTGTAGCTGTACTGCTGGCCCTGTCTCTGCTCACGGGTACCAATATGCTGGGCAACTTGAGTCCTCTGTGTCACTGACCCCTCCGTGTTGCTTTGCTATGGTGCTGTGAAGATGGTGGACCTTCACTATGCCGGTGTTTACTGTCCTGTCTGTCTCAGGCACAGCCTCGGATCCGGTATCCGTCTTAAGCGCCTCCCCGGAGTCAAGTTTTTGGGGTAACTCTTTATCCCGGGTATGTTCCTCTGTCTCCTCTCCTCAGACCTCTCAGGACCTCCACTTCTACTTGGCTCTGCTCCTGCTCCAGACTAGACTGAACTAACTAACTGTCACTCTTGCTCTGTGGTAAACAACTTAGCTCCTCCCACTAGTGCAGGTGCCACCTAAACTCCTCCCACTTTCTAGTGTAGTGTTGTGTGGGGAGTAAACCTGTGTTGATGTTTCTGTGGCACATTAACCCTTTAGGTGCCACAATTACAGCAGTGGTGAGGGGGTGCAGGGGGAGGATGGGGGGTCCTCACAACAACGGACCATTTCGCGCGTCCTCACAGCGCTTCAACAGGGTACAGCACCCATGCACACTGAGAAAAGGAATACAAAGACGGAGTCACATACCAAGATACCTAGTAAGATTTGTGCTCAGGCACCCTGACATCTATACAAACAGTATATATAATTCATGTAATAATCACAGGCAATCCAGAGGTGCCTCACTAAAGGGCATCACATGCCTTATATACCTTGTATCTCACAAGGAATACACCAGAAGACCCCTTCTTGAGAAAGACCCGTTGTTGGGTCGAAACATTGAATGACTGTGTTCATTGATGAAATTGCAAATAAAAACCTCAAAAGACATTCCTTTTTCAGTTTTCTTGAGAGTGTGCCAGGGATATATTTTACTTATGTAAAAACAGCTTTCCCTTGAGCACCTAACAGGTGGTTTAAGCCAGACTCTACCCTTTTTTCTTCAGGTGAAAAGGACATCATGAGACCTCAGGTGAAAAGGACGTTACTAGGCTGTAGATGAGAAGGACTTCATTTGGTCTCAGGCAAGAAGAATTTCACAAGTCCTCAAGCGAGAAGTACATCACTAGGCCTCAGGCAAGAAGGCCATCTCTAAGCTTTAGTTGAAAAAGTCATCACTAGGCCTCAGGCAAGAAGGACATCAATAGGCCTCAGGTAAGAAGGAAGTCACTGGGCCACAAGCGAGAAGGACGTCTCTAGGCCTCAGGTGAAAAAATCGTCACTAGGCCTCAGGCGATAAGGACATCACTAGACCTCTGGTAAAAAGGATGTCACTAGGCCACAGGCGATAAGGACATCACTAGACCTCTGGTAATCAACAGATGTCACTAGGCCACAGGCGAGAAGGACGTCACTAGGTATCAGGAGAGAAGGACATCAATAGGCCTCAGGTAAGAAGGAAGTCACTAGGCCACAAGCGAGAAGGACGTCTCTAGGCCTCAGGTGAAAAAGTCGTCAGTAGGCCTCAGGCGATAAGGACATCACTAGACTTCTGGTAAAAAGGATGTCACTAGGCCACAGGCGAGAAGGACGTCACTAGGTATCAGGAGAGAATAACATCAATAGGCCTCAGGTGAAAAGGACATCACTAGACCTCAGGTGTAAAGGACGTCACTATGGCTCAAGCAAGAAGATCGTCACTAGGCCTCAGGTGACAAAGATATCAGTAGGCATCATCTGACCCTTATGAATTTTTTTACTCATTTTTATTCTTTCCATATTTATTCTTTCCATTATTTGCCTTGTCATCTATGGTACTATCCATCTGTTCATGAGGATACTGATCTGAAATCATAAAAGGAGCAGAAAGAAAAATACTCAGCAGTGAGCTAGAAATAATTGGCACTGAATATACAATATGTGTACATAGTGTAAATCTGCTGATCAATGTAACATCTCACTGACAGTGTCCGGCTGTTCAAGCTTTGATTAACGGCCACATCCTGTACATCTATTTATACCCCCTGTTGTTATACCCTGGAGGTAGGAAAAGGCAGAACAGGGCAAAGGTAAAACAGAGGATACATGCTCATCCACAAGTCATGGATCATTGAATGTCACCGACTAAAAATCTTCTGTACTATTCGTTACTGCACCATTCAGTGAGGTTTTGAAGCAGATATTCACCAATGAACATCACTTTATAATATTAAACTACTGCCTGCTACTCCAGAGCTGCATTCATAGTTCTGCTATTTGCCATCCATCGGCTTCTGATATGGAGCAAGTTAGCTCTGTCACCATTATTATCTGCCTGTGCCTTGTATTGTTTAATTTTGAGCGCAATATTTTATTGCTTTTCTGTTTCATTGTGGCTGTTTAATTGCTTTTCATGGCACTCTTAGGAGTTATTGATCAAAAAATAGAAATTTTGGCATCCAATTTTTTTTCTTTACAGCTTGCTGTGTTTGGTTAATTAATTTTATATTTTTGATAGGATGGATTTTTAAAGACACAACTACATCTTTAATTACTCTATATTTAAAATATATATACCGTATATATTTTTTTTAAACATTCATTAACTAATTTTTTACTTTATCTTTTTATTCTTGATAGGGAACTTGAGATCCTTTGATATATACTGTGTTTATTGCAGTACATACTAATATTGATGACCTTTAAAATGGCGTCATCCCAGAAAGCCGAAGAGACTGATGGGCACCACTTGCACCGGAAATCAAACCATTGCTAGTGATTGACAGCGAAATCTAAATGGTTAAACAAACGTGATCGAAGTTAGCTTTGGTCACTGCTGTTAGAGGCTGATGCCAGCTGTATAGCACAGCCATCATCTGTCCATTATGGAGTTGGGTTAGCTTTTAAATCAGCTCCATACACTCGCACCCTGATGGTGACGTATTATGACATTAGGGTGTACAAAGAGGTTGAAGGATCCCCACCAATTTCAAGAAAAGGGCTTTGAAATGGTCCATGAAAGTTAAGCAGGGGCTTCTCATGCACACTACTGGTTTGTTCATTGTCTATGAAACTATTGAAGATAGCTAAGTACAGTGCTTGGCTATACTCTGCAATCTCATAAGGGCCTGTCACACGTGTCAATGTCGCCCGCGATATCGCTCATGCGTCACAAATTATTAATCGCCTGAGCGATGTGGAATTATCGCAGGTAAGATGTCACACGCGTCAATATGACCCAGCGATGCGGTGATGTCGTCATCTTGCAAGCGATTTTATTTAGTCGCTTGTACGATGTCAAAATAGAAAATACATCGCTGAGTCTAGTGTCACACGCAGCGATGCACAAGGTCTACTGAGCGATGAGCGACAGGTCTTATGGTAGCTTCACACCTGGCGACGTCGCTAGCGACATCGCCGAAAAAGTGACGTATCAGCGATGTCGCTAGCGACGTCGCGCTGTGTAAACGAGCGGCGCGACCGCGTTTTATCGCCAGTCGCAGGTTGACAGGTTTACGGGAAGAACCATAAACCTGTCAACCTGCGACCTGCGATAAGGCTGGATCGCGCCGTGTGACATCGCCAGAGCGATGTCGGCGGCGATCCAGCCTATACCGCAGCGTTGCTGCGGATCGCTCGCTGGCCTAGGCCCAGCCCAGCGAGCGATGTCACCGCCCGCATCGCTGCGGTGTCGCCGGCCGCAGCGATGCTATGTGACAGCTGGCCAGCGATGTCGGAACCGAGCGGGCACCCGCGCATCGCTTCCGACATCGCTGGCCAGATCGTGATGTGTGACGGGACCATTACATCTGGCAGTGAAACCTGCGATCGGCGATCAGCGACATATCGCTGGTTGCATCGCTTGGTCACACGCTTCAATGTCGCTCCTGCGTCACTTTTACGTCGCTTGAGCGACTGAAAATCCGTGACGTATGAGCGACATTGACAGCGATATCGACGCGTGTCGCATCCCCTTTAGAGTAGGGGTCCACAACCTGCAGCTCATGGGTCCGTGATGTGTGGCTCGTGACTGCCTTACAGCTTTTTGCATTAGCAACAGGTCTAGCAAACAGCTATGAAGAGCAGATCTCCAGGTGGTGACTTTTGTGAGTAGCCTCACATAGAAGAGCAGAACTGAATGAGGGTAAGGTGGGAACCCTTGTCTTTTGGTATACTGCCTCTGTGTTATTTCTGTGGAAAAGCATTGGCTGTCATTATACCGGTAATGGGGGCTCTGGGTGCTACAGTGAGCGGGGGAGCTGGATGTGAACCATGACACTCCCTGAGCTGGATGTAGCTTTTAGACCCTCTCTCAGAGTTGAATGTGGCTCATGATCCTCTAAAAGATTTAAATATGTCTATCAAGGTTAGAAAGGTTGGGGACCTATGTCATAGAGAATGAATGAATGAAGTGTTGGATTCAAGGTACTTGCCTCCAAGGTGCCCACTTCTGTACGTTACACCACCAAACACATTTTGAGTTTGGAACATCACCACACATCATCTAATGTCAATGGCAAGATCCTCTAAGAATGTGTCCCTTTCCATACCTGGAATCTGGGACTAAATCCCTGAAAAATTAATTTCCTTGTATTCTTGACATTTTGGACTCTTTTCCTTGTATGTTCCAAATTTTTAGCAGAAGAACTAGGCGTCTTACACAAATGCATCTGGATGAAATGAATCATGTCTTTCTGGGACACAACAGAGCCATTGATGTTTCGTGTCTACGTCTGGGTATTGCAGATTGGGTGTGCACGGTTTGGACAGAGCACTGGTGTCCTGTATTCTTTCCTAGCACAATTATTATCCAGAGCATGCTGACAGCTGCACCATCTCCCCACATTCCCTGTGCATTCCCCCCACCCCCTAACATTTTTTACAAAAATTGACAGGCACGAGACAGAGCAAAATTACAATCATAGGGTCACAAAATAAAATTCCATGTTTGCTGCCAAAATCTTGGCGCAACGCTATAAGAAGCCAGGCTCAGGAGATGCAATCTCTCGCAAAGCCCCCAATACAATCAGGATCTGTTCTAAGCCATGGCTGTTTATTCCTTTTAGTATCCTACAAGCCAGTCCTGTCTAATTAAATTGCATGGATCGTAATCATGTTAAAGATTTTGGAAGAACAGACCCCATACAGATACATCGTTATGAAAAGGATGTAACTATGTAATTGGCAAACTTGGTTATATGTTGATCTGGACTGTAAGAACAAGCTGTACAGCTGCCCAATGTCCTCATACATAAATGCCTTATTATGTGTAATTGAGTGACTGCTCTTGGCTATGTGGACACTAAATAAACCCATTGATACTGTAAAAATCATTGATGAACTTCCATGTACTCTGCGTAGATGAAGTAATTGCGTTATGTTATCAAGTATATCTTTGTTTATTTAAATTCGCTAGCATAGGCTTGTATACAATGGACTGCACTGAAGCGAGAGGGCCCCAAGATCAAACTGGGCCCCCAGGGTGATGTCTGATGTTGCCCTGAAGTGCTTGGATCCTGGATTCAGATCCAACCTTGGTGAGCATTCACATAGTTTGTACATCCCATGGTTGCAATGGTTTGCTACCAAAATCCTTATTTGCCTCTTTAGGGAGGAAGCAGACTTGAACTCTAGTGCCACCTATTGGAAGTAGCAATCCTAAAAGTCAAAAGCCACCCATTAACAAGCCTTGTCATATGACTTACAATTTATGCCAGATCAGAATCTCAACTTACAGACATGGTGTTTTGGGGTGATTGTCAGTGCAAAGTATGAAATCTGACCTGGCTGTATGAGAGGCTAAGTGGGGTCTAAGGGGAAAGCTTTCTCCTTATGGAAAGTGACACTCCTACTGTCATGCCAGTATTGAGGAGACTTAAATCCGCAATTCTCCTCTGGGAAATATAATACACAAATTGTCTCTTCAGAGAGGAAGAAGACCCGAACTCTAGTGCCACCTATTTTCTTCCAAACTCCTAAAACATTCTAGTAAGTTAATTTGCAATACAGATCATCATAAGTCCCCCCCCAAGAAAAAACAAAAGTGAGTGATAACCAACAGTGTTGGAATATGTTGGCACTGTAGAAATGAGCTGGGTAGTGAATATAATTTTTCCTACACACTATTATTTGTGGTCTATACCTTAGATGATCTGCAGGCAGCATGTAAAAAACAGGAGGAACCGCTGGACGGATTGATACAGAAGTGTGTGGGAAAGAGTTAACACAACTTGTATTCTATATATTTTAATCCCTGCTTTTTTGGGTTCAGTGGCTGGTCCTAATCAATGATTGCCAATCAGGATGGCAATCAGAAATGAGAACTGCCCATTTGACTTAACCAGGAATGAGCAGGAATTTCAGTCTTTAACTCATACTCAATCCTTTTGCCAAAAATGATAAATCTGTCTTCTCTGCTGATCAATTTTATGATGGCAATGTGACACTAGTCACTACAAAAGCTAGGTTGTGATGCGGTCACTAATTACAGGAATAGAAGCATTAGGGAAGTCAGATAATCTGAGGGAGGTCAGTTCTTGGAGAGTTTGCTGTATTCAGGGAGTAGATAGAGATGTAGTTATGCAAAGATCCAGGGTTAGGTTTTCCAGGGGAGTAGGAAGAGGATTCAGGGAATAAACAGAGGCGTAGACAAGGCACAGTCCAGGGGTCAAAAACCAGGAGAATAATAAACAGTACAGAGAATGGGCAAAAGAGTAACCAAGGGACAGTCCAGGTCCGATAACATAGATTAGAGCAGACACAGGAATGCAGGTCACACAGAACTTCAGAGATAATGCACGACTGGCAGCATTCTGGGAGAGGTGCTCAGCTAAATAACAGAGTAATCACTAGGAACTTGGAACACCTGAGCAACCCAACCCCTCACAGAACCAGACCGGAGGACTGCTCTGATAAGCTTGCTGACAGCTCAGCACACCCAGGTACCAGTAACAACATAATTACAATAGTGTCCTAGACACGCTGCGCAGAGGGATAGTGACAGGTTTCCTATGGAACACACATAGACATGGAGGATACATTCAGGGGGAATGTAGTACTACATGGCGTTCATTCAAGTAGTGCCTATGAAAATAGTTACTCATTATGGTATATTTGGGGTGCATGCTTATAACAAAGAATTGCCGCATGCAACATGTCACTGCAGCATAGCGCAGATGAGGATAGTCACTACAGAGGCCAATTTTTGGAGTAGAGGTGCCACCTCCAGTTTTGGAAATAGTGCTCTCAATGTAATAATGCTTTTATTGTTTTTCCTTCCACCATACTTGCTCCTTTGGCATAGTTACCCATTGTCTGTAAGTACAAATTAGTACCTGGAAGTGTTTTCCCTTTTCTGGAGAATATCCCTGCTTCTTGTCTTGGGCTATTGTCCAAAACCAACTTCCCGTGTTTTTATTGCTGGATACAGTTGGTGATATGTGCACATATTACTGTATGTATGCCTTATAAAAGAAGTGCAGTAGAAATAAGGAATGGAAGGAGATCAGATATAATATAGTGACATGACAATGTTGTTTGTAATAGGCCAAGGTCACAAATCCATCGATGGATATTATCTTCAAGGTTGTAAAGAATAAAAACTTCCATTGACAAAATACTACCTGCTCCTGATAGCAGGTCGGCGAGGTGACTAGAGATGAGCGAACCTTTGGAAGTTCGAGTTTGGTTCGGTTCCTTGAACTTGAAACCTTTGACGAACAGTTCGTTAAAATTCTGAACCCCATTGAAATTCATGGGAGACCCGCCCTGTTTTGTGTTCTGCTTTATGCAGATACATTTATACATAGGCTATGCATAAAGCAGAACATAAAAAGAGGGCGGGATCTAGCACCTACGGTGCACGCAGGTGTAGTGCAGTATGGTGCTCTGTCTACAGTAGTGCAGAGCTCAGGGTGCCTGTGCGAACAGAGAGGAATCTGCTCAGGCCCCGAAAATGAGAATGGGGCGAGAGAAGAAGAGGTGCTTAGAAGACTGAAGAGGTGGAGGAAGACCAGAGAGGCAGTGAGGGCTGGATGGAATGAAGATCCATCAAACCCTTAAGTATGAATACATACAGGGCGGGAAAGTTTCTAAACTTATTATTTAGGTAGGAGGATTATAACCACCTTCATAAAGGGCAGCATAGGCACTGCTGAAGGTGGCACTTTTAGTTTAATAAACACCAAAGGGGTGACAGGAATCCTTAAAAAAGTCCAACATCTCTCTCTCACTCTGCCCATACATTATGTTCCTTGTAGGGGGTGACTCACCGTGGCCGGGACTCCGGTTTAGACAGGCGATGCTTCCTTCCTCCTTGTCACGGGTGGACCGCGCCTGCCGGTAGTGGGGCCCGGTGTAGTGCAGATCAAAAGTGAAGACGCCTTGGTGGAACAGATTAAAGGGTTTTTTTTAATTTATTCGTGACGCCACCTATGAGTAGTTCGGTAAGGATTACCGACGCTGCGGAACCTCCGGGGGATGGACAGCAGCTAGATGTTACGCTCCCCACAGGCTGAGCGGTGATCCCCGGAGGCTGGAGCTGCTTAAGATGTTGTGCGGCAGCTGCGGTTACCTTGTAGTGCGGACGGACAGTTCATAAGGAAGCACGGACACAGAAAGTCTCTGCAACGGGTCTTTACTGTAACCAGCAGGCATTACATGGCATACAGTGGTTGAGTAGTAGACCAGGTGGACTCAGCAGTGATGGTGTCCCTTAGAGATCCGCAGTGTTCCTCCTTTCTACCTACTTAGTTGCCAGTGTCGCCCAGGAATACCAGGTCGGGTACGGGGAGGCTGCTTCAATGCCCTATCCATGATGTACGTTCTGGATGTTTTGGGGAGCCTTGGATCCCTCAGTGGGTACACCGCTGGTTAGACGACTGGAAACTGGCTGGTGGTGGGGTGCTCCTGTGAAGCTGCTCCTCCACTCTTCTGGTTCGCGTAGCAGAGGTGAACTGCTGCCAGCTTCGGTACCAGTGAACCAGCTGTGAGTTGTGGGCACGGGAGTCCTTTGGGAACCCGTGTGAATAATGCCCAGTCCCGGTGGTTAAGGCCTCAGGTGCTGACACCCGACCGGTGACAGCCCAGGGGCCCGCACGGGGTGCGGAGCCCCCGCTCCTCTCCAAGTTCTGTGTTCTAGGCTCTGCTCTAGATTCCAGACTGTTACGGTCTCCTCTAGATTATTGTGTATTCTACTCTACTACCCTAACACTCCACCCCCCCAGGACCTATGATTGGCCCTCTGTTCTAGGTGTTGTATGTAGGGTTGGATCTCTATGTTAACCGGATCATTGCTGAGTCAGAGGATATTGCGGCTGCATTTATGGCTGCAATACCCTCTTGTGACGCACTCGTTGCGGGGCGCCACAGGGGCATTCAAGGAAATTTCTACACATCTAATATAGGATATAGGATATAGTAATATAGGACCGAACCAAGTCTAACATCTGGCAGAATTACTTTTTGTCAGCGGATCTCTTCTCTGACTCATAAATTCATCTGAGCAGTGGACCCCCATTGATGTCCATATGACCTAACTACGGTGTTTCCCCGAAAATAAGACATACCCTGAAAATAAGACCTAGTAAGTAGAGGGTTAGCAGAACTGCTAAATATAAAGCACGTAGCAAACTTTATTTTTTTTTAAGCATGCCCGCCTAACAGGTCATGCAGCTTTGATCCTAGGTATTTACTGGCCACCCGCTGCTGTCCACCGCCGCTCTGAGCTCTCTCAGCAGCCGTACATGCTTCTGAGATGGCCGACGCTTCCCGTGCATCTGAAATGAGCTCAGAGTGGCACTCGACCACCCGGAATACATGCATTGGCATACCAGTGAGAAAAGACGTATGTGTGCTTCTCTCTGCAGGTACCGTAATGGCGATATTGGGGACTGCATATGGGGATGATTGGCATATGGGGAGCTGCATGGGGATGATGGGGCCGCAAGGGGATATTGCGGGCTGCAAGGGGATATTGAAGATATTGGGGGCTGCATAAGGATGATGGGAGCTGCAAGGGGATATTGGAGGTTGCATGGGGATGATGGTGACTCAACCCAGTGGGGGTACTCAGAACCTGGCTCTTTGATGTCCTCGGGGCTGTGGGATGTCACGGTGGCATGACCTGGTCCGTGGTCCCCATTGGGCGGTCAGTAAAAAAGGGAGGGGAAAAGGGGTAAAAATGGAAAAATAGAAAGCAAAAGAAAAATAAAATAAAAAGAGTTTGTCTTGATGCCACCCGTGGAAGGCGGCCAATAGGGGCTGCTGCTACGGTCCGGGACCTCTGGGGATGATGGAGTTGCAGCTGTGATGGTTTAGCTCCCCACAGGAGGAGCGGGTCCCCAGGGCATCCAGCGTGGAAGGACATTGGGGTGATGGAGAGCCAGCGGGGCTGAGCTGGCTGCGGGGCAGGATCAGTACTACTCCCAGGTAGGCTCTGGCTGCCTGCCCGGCGTTTCAGTCTACCGCTCCTCAGGAGAGAAATAAACAATCTGACACAGTGCTGAGTTCCAATCCGGTTTACTGAGCTCTCTTCCACACGCAACACAGTTACAGGTCAAGTACAATAGTGGTCTGGGTAGTCCTTAGCAACCAGGATGGCTTGCCCAGTTCACCCCTTTCGTGTACTTTTTCTCACGGGCCTCTCTTCCTCAGTGCTGCCTGTTCTCCTCCTCCCTGCCTTCGTTGGGTGACTTGCAGTGTCCCCTGGCCCTGGTACAGCTGCTTTCTCGGTGGATGTGCCGGGAGTTGGCCACAGCTCCTCAAGATCTCATGGCCACCCTGTTTCTGTGCTTGGAGCTTGGAGTCTCCTCGCCACCTTTCAGGGCCGGGCCCTTGGTTCTCACCCTGCCCCTCCGCTTTAGTTCAGATTAGGGCGCAGAGGTGGATCACTCACTGCCTGTGCCCCTAGGGCTCCCTCTGTCTCCTCGTGGTCTCTGAACTCAGTGACACGTCCCACTACAGGGCCCGAGATACTCTATAACCGGGCAGCTTGTTGTTCTTCTCGGTTCTTTTCACAGGAACAGATGGGGGCCAAGACCTGGTCCGGTGACCCTGGTGGTGTCATTTAATAAAGGGGGATTGACGGGGAAGACAGAGAAAAGGGCAATTTGTGACGCCACCTGTGGTACGCGGCCAGGGCGGCTGCCGCTGATTCAGATCCTCTGGGGACGGTGACTGGCAGCTTGGATGGTTTCGCTCCCTGCAGGTAGAGCACAGTCCGTAGGGCAACGAGAAGGAGGATTCAGTTCGTACCTTGGCAGATGTTCGTTAGGTCATCAGCACCCCGCTGTGTCATGCGGTCTCTGCGTCGGTGGTCGCCACTAAAGAAAGTCTCACACACCACAGCTGGAGTTCCGTAACTTTTACTTAGTTGTTTCAGCATGGCCTCTGGATGCTTTCCTTTGCCAACCTCCGGTTCAGCGTTGTATCCAGAACCGGGTCAGTGCAGTCGAGCCACTTTCGGTGTTCCTGTCTCTCTTACTGGGTGTCTCTTTTTCTGGTGGTCCCTGAGGGCTATATGCTAGTCACTCTGCTCCTCTTAGTGCCTCCGCACGCAGAGGTCAGGTACCGGCAGCCACGGGTGCTCAGTAGTACCTCTCCCCGGTCCTGCTTCCTAGTTCGGCCGCCTTCTCCAAGTTGTGCCGGGTGTTTGGCAGCAGCTCCCATTAGTAACTCGGGCCTCTGGTTTCAACGGTTCGGGCTTACAGCATCCCCGCCATGTACAGGGCCAATTCCCCATATCGTCCACCAGCCTCTCTGTTCTCTTGCCAGATACGAGAATACGGGGATCTATGTCTCGTTCCGTACCCCAAGGGCTCTGTCTATCCTCCACACTCAGAGGTCTTTCCCTGCCGAGGCAAGCGTGGTCGTGCTCGAGCCCACGGGACCCAACACCGCTTAGCACCTCGCTCTCACTCCTTCCTCTCCTTCTCTACTACCTCTCTCTTTTTCCTTACCGGCTATGCTTAGGTCCTCCCTCTGGATCCACCCACCGTCCTGGGGTCCCTAAGTGTTTGTGTGTGTGTGTGTTTGAAGCTCAACTGCTCCATCCCAGCACCTGGAGAGCAGAGGCACAACCCTCCATCTAATAGAGGGGTGCAGTACCTCTGGTGACAGCCTGCCCGGTGGGGCACCACATCAGGACCCGGGATGAGCCACATCATTGCTCCTGTCCTCCAGGTCCTTTCTCTCTGTCCACTCCTCAGCTGACCCTCTCCGACTGCCTGACACTTCCTGTCGTGTTTTCCTTTTGTTCCCCTCCTTCCCTGACCACTTTCTTCTCCCTTTCCACCCACCACCTTTCTCCCCCCGCCATCCCACAGGATGCCTGAGCCGTCCCATTACCTGGGTTTACTAGCTTTCCCTAGGACTGGGTGTGCTGGGTGTGTTTGTGGGTGGCTGGACTTACCAAACCTGGTTGCCGCAGACGGGAATACTACGCCCAGGAGTGGATGCAGTACCCCTTAGTGGCGACCAGACCGCTGAGGCGCCACAATGTGGATATTGGGGGCTGCATGGAGCTGCATGGGGATATTGGGGGCTCCAAGGGGATGATGGTAATTATGGAAAAATAAGACATCCCCTGAAAGTAAGACCTAGTGCATCTTTGGGAGCAAAACGTAATATAAGACACTGTTATTTTCAGCAAAACAGGGTAGGTACATTGAGTGCATGGATTTCTGGGGCGCTGTGGCAACAATAAGATCCCCCTTGCCCTCATGAGAAGATTATTATTAACAAGGACCCATAATAGTTGGGGGTCCTGTTGGAGATTTTGCATTATTGGAGCTGATAAGCTTTAGGTTATACCAGTGCACCTAACTGAACATATAGACTAGGGTTGTCTTCAATAAACAAGCATATATCCAGTTCTATATATATATATGTCCAATAACTACATCTCTAAATATATTTGTGCCTATATCACAGCAAGCTAGAACCACAACCTTCCATAAGAATTGTTCATTCCAGCGAGAATTGAGTATTACTATGAGACTTCTATGTATATTTGCATTTCCTGAATTGGCCTTAGAAATCGTCTTCTTTGCCATATTTCTCACGCTGTAGTGATCTGTGATGGTCTATCGAAACTTTGCAAATGGTTATTTAATATCAGGTTCATTGGCAGGGACACAGAAACATCTGCTGGTCTGGATTATGTACTTCAGGAATAAAACCTATATTGCTTCATTCTTCTTGCAGCTGGGAGACCGTGTACCAAAAAGGAATTTTCACAAAAGAAACAAGAATGTTACTGTCACCTTTCCTCGAAGATTTATAGATAAACCTGAACAATGGGGCTGAGAGCTGCATGTGCAATGGGCAGAAAAGGAAAAGAGGTTCCTCTGGAGGTCAATTGTGAAAAAAAAAAGATTATATTAAGTTAAAAGAGTCAATGGAGTATTTAGCACATAGAAGGAACAAGGCAAAGAGGAAGACCAGCAACCCAATGGCTTTATACCATCAAGATAATAGTGGAGAAGACGCAGGTGGATCCATCTAGACTTGTAGAAGACCTTGTTGGACCTATCTAGGCTTGGAGAAGAACCTGTTGGACCTATCTAGGCTTGGAGAATGCTCCGGTGGATCCATCTAGACTTGTAGAAGACCATGGTGGACCTATCTAGGCTTGGAGAAGAACCTGTTGGACCTATATAGGCTTGGAGAAGTCTCCGGTGGATCTATCTAGACTTGTAGAAGACCCTGGTGGACGTATCTAGGATTAGTGAAGACCCTGATGGACCTATCTAGGCTTGGGGAAGACCATGGTGGATCTAGCTAGGCTTTTAGAAGACCCTGATGGACCTATGTAGGCTTGGAGAAGACCCTGGTGGGCATATCTAGGCTCAGAGAAGACCTTGGTGAACCTATCTAGACAGCACAAGATTGATCGTCCTACAGAGCATTCATCCATCAAGTCACCATGGTTTGAGATCAAGCTGAAGGCCGTTAAATAATAATAATATGCAAGATAAGGCAGAAGATGATGTATAGCAAGACCTCATAATGCACTCCGACAGCAGCTCAGCATTGTGCCTAGGTCATGTAGCCATACAATGTAACTGCTGTAACATGGCACATGGCATGAGGGTGTGTCTAAAGCTGGCCATACTCATGCTTCAGCCAGTGGCGTAGCGTGGGGGGGCGGAGGGGGCGGTCCGCCCCAGGCGGCACCTGTGTAAGGGCGGCAGCCGGCCTGTATTCACAGCGCAGGGGAGCGCGAGCGTTTTTTTTTTTGTTTTTTCTTTACCTCCCTCCCCCCGACTCCATATGAAAACTGGAGTCTTTGTGGGGGAGGGAGGGTGCATTGCCGCCCGGCCGCGGCGCCCGTGGCGCCCGCATGTATTGCGCCCCGCTCCCGGCCCTCCAACGCTGACAGGAAGCCGCTGGGAGCTCTGCTGCTTCCTGTCAAGTGCTGGTGCGGTGGAGGCGCCTGCAGTGCTGGCGGCTCCTCCACTCAGCCAGCCCCCATGGACCCGGAGACGGCGAAGAGGTGAGGGAAACTGTGCAGGGGACAAGGGGGTAGAAGGACAGGGACAGAGGAGAAGAGAACAGGGGGGGCAGAAGGACAGGAACAGGGGGACAGAGAAGAGGACAGGGGAACAGGAGAAGAGGACAGGGTGACAGGAACAGGAGGACAGAGAAGAGGACAAGGGGGGCAGAAGGACAGGAACAGGGGGACAGAGAAGAGGACAGGAGAAGAGGACAGGGTGACAGGAACAGGAGGACAGAGAAGAGGACAAGGGGGGCAGAAGGACAGGAACAGGAGGACAGAGGAGAAGACGAGCAGCTGGAGGGACAGAGGAGAGGAGGACGGGTGTGCAGCAGGACAGAGGAGAGGAGAGGAGGACAGAGGATAGGGGTGCAGGAGGACAGAGGAGAGGAGGACGGGTGTGCAGGAGAAGTGGGGCTGTGTGTGGTGATAATGGCAGCTGTACCAGGTGTCTCTACCTCTATGCGGCAGCCTCCACCTTCCTGTTTTGGCAGGGTGTGGCATGCTGGAAATTGTAGTTCTCCTGCCAGTTCTGGCATCACTGTATGGTTTCTGGGCAGTGTGTTGGATGCTGGGAGTTGTAGTTCTCCTGGGCGGGCTCAATGTTCTCCCACCTCCTGTCTGTGGTTATTGTGCCTCTTCTGGGATGTCCTCAGCTCCGTGCTGTGCACAGACAGTGTACCACAATATCTCCAGCTCCGTGCTGTGCACAGTGTACCACCATGTTCCCAGCTCCGTGCTGTGCAGAGTGTACTACCATGTCCCCATCCCAGAGCTGGGGACGTGGTGGTACACTGTGTACAGCACGGAGCTGGGGACGTGGTGGTATACTGTGTACAGCACGGAGCTGAGGACGTGGTGGTACACTGTGTACAGCACGGAGCTGGGGACGTGGTGGTACACTGTGTACAGCACGAAGCTGAGGACACGGTGTTACACTGTCTCCCGCCGCCTTAAAATCAGTCTGTTTCTCATCCAGGAGAGTCGGACGAGTTACATCCGTTTTTTAGTCCGTTTGGCAACTGCTGTGCGAGTGTCCGACATTTTTCTCAGATCACATCTGTGTGCAAAGCGTTTTTTTTCTCAGCAGCTATTAGTGTATAATCATTTACAGGAACATTTTACAGTGTTCTCAGCTACAGAATGAGAATGTATCTATGAAAAAAACAGATGCCTCTCGGATGGTCCGTGTGCGGTCTGTGATTTTGTCAGACACATAGACTTGCATTAGTGAGTCTCGCGCGGGAATCGCATACTTTCACAGCATGTTGTAACTTTTTTCTCATCCTGAATCTGGATGAGAAAAAAGCGTCCGACACTCGTTATTGTGCTCTCAGAGATTGATTGCAATGCGAGAAAATCACACATTAAACTCGAGAGTTTCACGCCAGTGTGTCCGTACCCTAATACTAAAATCCATATAGTAATCCTACAATGTCTGCGGGACATGGTATGGGGAGGGTTTATGGCTCAGTACACACTCCATACTTCGTTATTAACCAGTTAATGCTCTCTTGTCCATCACACTGCAGTGTCAAAAGAGGATGACAGTGAGGCAGACAGCAACATGGCATCAGAGAGCCCCTGACCTCGAAATAGAAGATCCTCAGATCCCGGTATTGTGACATAATATTAAGAATAAAGGGTTTTTGCATTTATATTACACTCTGAACTCCACAGTACAGCGGCGAAAAATTGCTCTGGCCCCGGGCCCTCCTTGAGTCCTGCTAGTTACCATACACTGGGGTTGTGCAGAGGTGGCGGTGCACAGTGACAACATCAATAGGCGAGTGGCCATTTGGCCCAATACTTACCACCCAATTGCACCCCTTCTCTTTGTGTTTTAGTATAGTAGTTATATTCTTGTATATAGGGGCAGACAGTGTATACTATGTATACTTCCGGATTATCAACAACCAAAGGGGCGTCAAATTTTTCGACCGCCCCGGGCGCCACAAACAGTTGCTACGCCACTGGCTTCAGCCGATTATTCGCCATCAGCTATCACAGCCGACTCTCCCATACAACAGAGCAGTAGTTGGGCTGAGTGCTTCTATGTTCTCTATGAGAAAGTCGGTGGCTAATATTTCGTCTGGCGGCGTATGTTCAGGATATCAATGCAATCTGCAGTCAGAAATCGGCTTTACCCAATCGACATCTTCCTCGAAGATCAATCGTCTGTTGTCCTCATACACATTAGACCGTTGGCCAAGCCCTATGATATCATTGGGTTTGGTTGACATAAGAAACGGCTCGACAATGTGATGAGCAGCGCATCCCACATTTATTGGACTGGATGTATTGCAGACCAATAATTATGTTTAGGTCTGCATAAAGAAATAAAATAAAATCACTTATTTTTGTTGACCATAGTTATACAGAACGATGATCAGGAACGATCTTTTGTACAAGCAATTGTTCAGGGAATTATTACTCTTCCCAGCAATCTATTCTGACAAAGCCACAAATGCTACAATTCCAGTCACGACATCCTTGTACCATACCTGCCAAGCAATAAATGCCCCAATTCCACCTTTAGATGTTCTCATGCCACCCTTTCAACCTTATCGAAGTATTCTGCCACCATTAGAGCCATAAGATCCTCATTCTCACACTGTTTCCATGCCTCCCAAGGCACAGATCCCCCCCTCTGCAGTCACACTGTTCTCATACCTACCAAGGCACAGATACCCTCATTCCAGTCACACTGTATCCATACATCCCAAGGCACAGATGCCCTCATGCCAGTCACACTATTTCCGTACATCCCAAACCACAGATGCCCTCATTCCAGCCACACTGTTTCCATACCTCCCAAGGCACAGACGCCCCCACTGCAGTCACACTGTGCCCATACCGACCAAGGCACAGATACCCTCATTCCAGTCACACTGTTCCCATTCTTTCCAAGGCACAGATCCCTTATTTCAGATAGGCCAGGGTCACATCGGCGTTTTTTGTTTAAAATCCTGATCCGGTTTTGAGCTTTAAAAAAGCTCAAAACCGGACCAGGAAAGGCTCCTGATAGAAGCCTATGCTTGTGAAGCCATCCGGTGGCCGGATCCGGCACTGCTGCCTGCGTTTAAAATCATGCAGGCAGCAGTTTTCGCAGCGTTTACCGGGACCGCACTGCGGTCACCGGATGGCTCAGGATGTGTAATCCCTGAGCCATCCGGTAACTGCATAGCTTGCGGTTCCCGATCTGGCAAGTTAATAAAGAGTTAAAATAGCTGACCTAAATGACTTTTTGAGGTCGTAATCCAGTGTTTTGAGGGCGGGCACGTCGTTAAAGGGGTGTGGCTAACCGCGGCACATAGTTAGCCACGCCCCTTTAACCACGTCCCCGCCCTCACAAGACTGGATTACAGCCAGAGGGGGCGGGCATCAAGAAGGAGCGGGCGGAGGCTGCTGCACACAGCCCCGCCCATGGATTTCCTTCACTCTGCCTACGAAAGAATGTTGTAAGTATATACTTACAATGCAAATGTACACATTTAACCGTTACTAGACATCAATACAGCTTATTTGTAATACAGGTGTCTATGCACCCCTGTATAGTGATACGGGGGGGGGGGGCACCTTTGGTTTACATGCACGGGCTCCGAAGAGCCTGTGACCATTGAGAAATTGTAGAAGAACACTATAGAAGTCGCCGGCCGGTCTGTAGGGGGGTCTAAGCCCCCCTACAGACCTCAAAAAGTCATTTAGGTCAGCTATTTTAACTCTTTATTAACTTGCCAGATCGGGAACCGCAAGCTATGCAGTTACCGGATGGCTCAGGGATTACACATCCTGAGCCATCCGGTGACCGCAGTGCGGGATTCAGCACACATTTTTGAAAAAAATGTGTGTGCCCGCCATTGCGTTCACCGCATCCGGATCCGGATGCGGTGAATGCAATTTAGGTTTTCAATGTGACCCTACCCATACACTGTTTTCTTATCCCCCAAATAACAGATGCCAGCATTCTACTAACATGATTTCTATTTTTGTTATGCTTTTATGTTCCCATCCTGGCAAAGCTTTGGATGTTCATATGCCACATATTCAACCTCCCTGCCTCCATCTTGGCCAAGTCTTAAGGTACCTTTACACGCCGCCACTGTTGCTAGCAACAGGTATCCACTGCATGTGCACGCGCACGTTTTTAACGGTGGTTACCGATCGCTAATGCCGCATATACATGCCGCCATTGCGTGCTCCACTGAAGGTATCTGTGTTCCCCGGAAGTGCCGACAGCTCCTGCGGATAACCTCCTCTTGAATACCTTCCCCACTTTACACGCCGCTACCACAAAGGAATACGGGAGTACATCTTTCATGCTGCAAGTATATAGGCGTGACAGAGTTGTGTATTCCGTGACGCTCGTACGCTGATTGGACAACGCAATAGCATCATGACTGGCCAGGCTGTGCAGGAAGGCTGGCTAATACATGACGCCATTGCAATTGTGTAGTGTGAATGGTCATCTCTTTAAATATGGCGCCCTGTGCAGGGACAGCCAATGGTAACACAGTAGCCCCCATCACTGATCGCTGATGGGCGTGGTATCCATGACGCTGTGGCAGGGCCGGCTCCAGGTTTCTGTGGGCCCCGGGCGAAAAAGTCTCAGTGGGCCCCCTTTAGTAGATATCATGGTCTATAATATATATATTGCCGCACACTTACCGCAAGCCCCATAGACAATGCATGGGGCTTGCCGCAAATGTGCTGCAAGTGCTGCCGCTAGGCGGAAAATGCGGCAGATGCAGATTTTTTTACCGCAATTGCCACATTTTAAAAAAACGCCTATGTGAAGGCAGCCTTACAGGAACAGTGACTGCCGAAACCAGCAAGAGCTGTTTCTGACAGTGAGTATATTACACGTTGTTAGGAGCGGGCTAAAATGCGTTTGCATTCCCTTGCGCTTTTTAAAAATACCCTTCAAATGCAAAATGTTGCATTTTTGTGCGTCTGAGGATGCTTGGTATATACGCAAGCATCCTCAAGCACACAGATAATGCAAGCAGCTCAATGGAGCCACACTGCATTATGGGTGGCACCGCAGCCAAGCGGAGTGTCTGGCCGTCCGGATTTCTCTTTCTCCTCACCTTTCTTCTCGCTGCTCCCGGTCTCCTCCGGTCACTCTACACATATCAGCAGTGATGACAACGTCGTGCCCCTCCATGCTGAGCTGCAGAATGCAGACAGCGGCAGAAGAGACTCTGGAGATGAATGCTGCTGGCAAAGGTGGCTGAGACTATAGGAGCGGAATCCGCGGGGGCTACCACTGGTAGACATACCTCGTACGCACGCGGCTCTGCTCCATACACCTCCTACGTACGCGGCTCTGCTCCATACACCTCCTACGCACGCGGCTCTGCTCCTCCTACGCACGCGGCTCTGCTCCATACACCTCGTACCCACACGGCTCCGCTCCGTACACCTAGTACCCACACGGCTCCGCTCCGTACACCTAGTACCCACAAGGATCCGCTCCGTACACCTAGTACCCACACGGCTCCGCTCTGTACACTTAGTACCCACATGGCTCCGCTCCATACCCCTCGTACACACACGGCTCTGCTCATTACACCTAGTACACACTGGGCTCCGCTCCATACACCTCGTACACACTGGGCTCCACTCCGTACACCTCGTACACACACGGCTCCGCTCCGTACACCTCGTACACACTGGGCTCCGCTCCGTACACCTCGTACACACACGGCTCCACTCCATACACCTAGTACACACTGGGCTCCGCTCCGTACACCTCGTACACACTGGGCTCCACTCCATACACCTCGTACACACTGGGCTCCGCTCCGTACACCTCGTACACACACGGCTCCGCTCCGTACACCTAGTACCCACTGGGCTCCGCTCCTTACACCTAGTACACACTCAGCTCCACTCCGTACACCTAGTACACACTCGGCTCCGTTCCATACACCTAGTACACACTCGCCTCTGCTACATTCACACTGTAAATCCCTCCTGACCGCACACATAAACTTCACCTAATTGCCATACACCTAGTACACACTCACCTCTGCTACATTCACACTGTAAATCCTTCCTGACGCCACACATAAACTTCCCCTATTGCCATACACCTAGTACACACTCACCTCTGCTACATTCACACTGTAAATCCCTCCTGACCCTCACATAAACTTCACCTAATTGCTATGCTGGCCATCATGATGCTCAGAGTCCTGCATACACTGAGGAGCTGGTCATGTGACCCCTGACTCCACCCTCCATTGACATCATCACAGGTCCTGTCAGCCCAGAGTGTGCAGCTCTGTCGGCTCCCACGGAGGGAGATCTCCGGAGCTGCAGGAGGCTAAGTGTGCCCTCCCTGCAAATGACCCCCCAGCTGCCCCCTGGATATGGCCCTGGCTGTGGGGACAGTGTGCTCAGTGGCCCCTGAGGGCTAGGGTCACACTTGCATTGTGACCCTAGCCTGATGCAAGTATTTTCGGCTGCAGCACATAGCTTTTAATGCTATGCACTGGAGCCCATAGAAACCCGATGTTTACCTTGCCAACCATTGGTTGTCAATGTAAACATCGGGTTTCTATGGGCTCGGTTGCTGGCAGCGCATAGCATTAAACGCTCTGCGCTGCAGCAGAAAATACTTGCGTCAGGCTAGGGTCACAATGCAAGTGTGACCCTAGCCCTCAGGGGCCCGGTGGGCCCCCTCCAAGCAGTCGGGCCCCGACACTTGCCCGGGTGCGCCGGGTGCTGACGCCGGGCCTGCGCTGTGGCACGCCCCTGTGAAATCACTAGGGGACGCAACATCCATGCCTGTGCCCCGTTTAGACGCCACTACCATGGCAATTATGCCTTCCTGTTGCCTTCGGTTTCTGAGCACGGCTCAGCAACAGGTATCTGAGTCCACTACAGGACACAGGAAGGAACTTCCCTATTTACACACCGCCATTTCGTAGCAATTTCATAGCAACAGGTATAACTATCCCCAATGCCAGGCAGTTGCTACCTTTCAGTGGTGGCGTGTAAAGGTGCCTTTAAGGCCGCTTTACACGTCACAATATCGTTCCGATATTGCATACAATTTCACGGGAGCACGTACGGTTTTGGCATTTGTCCAAGATCGCATAGGAGATGTTACACAGGGAGATATCGGCAGGCAACGCAACTACGATGTAGTACGCCCCTCTTGCACACTGCGTCTGAGCAACTCAGGGAACGACCAATTAACATTGGAGTGAATGGGGGAAGTTGCACTCCAAATCGTAGTTACTCTGTCACACAGCACGATCCTGCCAGATCATCAAGCCAATATTGCACGGTTGAACAGCATGCACAATTCCCCAACTATATCGTTTTTGCATTGTTCTTGCGTCGCATTGCTCATTTACACGACACAACACACAAACAATATCAGCTGCAACGCCCGAACCACGTGACTTTTTATCGTAGTTATGTTGCGATATCGCGACGTGTAAAGCGGCCTTTAGATACCACCATTCAGGCCATAAGGTCTCCATTCTAAGCCATCTTGTCTTCATTTGGCCAAACTATAGATGGCTCCATTCTAGTCCTATGGTCCAAACCCTGGCGAAATCATTGATGCCAATATTTGTGTGATAATGTCCCAATTGTGGCTAAGCTATCATGTCTTTGTTGTAGCTGAATGTCCCCATTCCATCCCCCATGTACCTGTGGCACCCCAAGGGTTAATGTGCAACAGAAACATCAACACAGGTTTACTCCCCACACAACACTACATTAGAAAGTGGGAGGAGCTTAGGTGGCACCTGCACTAGTGGGAGGAGCTAAGTTGTTTACCACAGAGCAGGAGTGATAGTTAGTTCAGTTCAGAGGAGAGTTGGAGTTGAGTCTGGAGCAGGAGCAGAGTCTAGTAGAGGTGGAGGCCCTGAGAGGTCTGAGGAGAGGAGACAGAGGAACAGAGGAACATACCCGGGATAAAGAGTTACCCCAAAAACTTGACCCCGGGGAGGCGCTTAAGACGGATACCGGATCCGAGGCTGTGCCTGAGACAGACAGGACAGTAAACACCGGCATAGTGAAGGTCCACCATCTTCACAGCACCATAGCAAAGCAACACGGAAGAGTCAGTGACACAGAGGACTCAAGTTGCCCAGCATATTGGTACCCGTGAGCAGAGACAGGGCCAGCAGTACAGCTACAAGCAGCAGCAGGGCCACACACAGCGCTTAAGTAGGAAGCCAAGGACCCGGTCAGGGTGGGAGCAACCTGGTACAGACTCCGTGGACAATATTGTGATATACCATCTGCAAGTAAAGACTTGGAAAACAACAGAAACCGTGAGTGTGTGTGATCCTTATACTAAAGCCCCACTTGCCCTCATATACTGCGATTACCTCTACTCTCATCATCTCTACTGCTACCCCTACTCTCCTGCAGCATCAATAACTATCCTCACAGACTTTAACTACTACTACCACTGCCCCGGGGAACCCAGTTCTGCCCACAGGAACTATTCCATCCAAGCTGCTATCCCATCATCCCCGGAGGTTCTGCAGCAGCGGCGGCCCCATTACTGGCCGCATATAGTGGGTGGCGTCACGTGTGACAAATCCCCTGTAAATAACCCCCCATTTTATTGTGCGGGCCCGGGACATGGTCCGGACCTGGACCGCCGTGACATCCCCCAGCAGTACCCCGGTCCGGCACCGAGTACCCCGTCCCAGTGGGCTCCACATACCCATTCTGGTCAAGCTGATAAGCAACCCACTTTGGTGGCATTATGTGACTTGAGTTGTATAAAATGCTAGTAATAGCCATCTGATGAAACATCTGTATGTGTAGATGTCCATGTGATCAGTGCAGAAGACACGTCTATGTGACATAAAGCAGTGCTACATGGACACAGCCCGACATTTATCTTGGCCACGAAATGTGTGACATTGCTCCAGTGCCATTGTGGTCACAATGTCAGCCTCCAGAGAGATGGGTCGTCCGAGCCGCTCACCCAATCTAAATCATGTGTAAGCATAAAAATATGCGGCTCTCCAGCCCATGATGTAACTACATAAACATCTTCCTGTAATCTTGTCTCGTAGACATATAATTGACTTGTACGAGGAAAGCCACCGACGGTGTAAATTATACATACACGGCCTGAGAACCGGCACTTCTTCCACACAGGACGTCGTTGCCCAATTCTCAATGTGTTTTTTTTTTCTTTCTGCTAAATTGCAAATTGTGATTCTAAATAAACCGACGGCAAAAAGAAAAATATTTACTTTCTAAAAATACCAAAACGAGAGAGTTTTGGGTCAAGGATTTTTTATTTAGAGAAGCCGAGCATGCGGCAAGCACATTTACATAAGATGAAGGCAGGAAGAGCGGTCTAGAGCTGGCTGTCCGGGGATTGTTCCCACATAGATCATTAACCATTTAATGTCAGGAGTGTGTGTGGCGGGAGCCGTTATCTTTACTAGCGATTGGAGATGAACACACTTTAATGCCTATTTTGCCAATTTAAAGGCCATTAAGAAGCATTCGAAGGATCAATTAATCATTTTAGGAAATATTTAAACAATATGATTTTCTTATGCATTCTTTCCTGTGTTCTTTAAAATTTGTATATATATATTCATTTTTGTATTCTTCATATTCTTTTTTTGCATTCTTTTCTGTATTTGTTATACTGGTGGATATACAACTTGGTCAATGTGGAAAGTACTTAAAGGGGGTTGTCCACTTTTGGATATAATTTTTTTAAACTAACAGTGTAACCATTGTTTACAAATTTGCTTCTTTCTCTGCCAGAATTGATTAGTCATTGTCAAAATTCTCAATTCTAAAGTAAAATCTGTAAAGACTTTCCCATCACTGATATAGGAGATGGTGGCTTTTACTGATAAGATTCTATGCAGCTAGAAAAAGGAGGAGCTAGATGCAGAGGGAGGGGCTAGAGGAAGAGGGAGGATCTAGAGGCAGAAGGAGGCACGAAGGGGAGAGGGAGGAGCTAGAGGAGTAGGGAAGATTTAGAGGTGGAGGGAGGAGCTAGAGGAGAGGGAGTGGCTAGAGAAAGGAGGCAGAGGGAGAAGCTAGAGGCAGAGGGAGGAGCTACAGGGAGAGGCATGAGCTAGATTCATAGGGATGAGTTAGAGGCAGAAGTAGGGGCTAAAGGCAGGGGGAGGAGTTGAGGCATAGGGAGGAGTTAGAGGCAGAAGGAGCAGCTAGAGACAGAGAGGGAAGCTAGAGGAAGAGGGAGGAGCTAGAAGCAGAGGGAGAAGCTAGAGGCAAAGAGAAAAGCGAGCTAGAGACAGAGGGAGTAGCTAGAGGCAGAGTAAGGAGCTAGAGGCAGAGGGAAGAACTAGAGGCAGAGGGAAGAGCTAAAGGCAGAGGAAGGAGATAGAGGCTGAGTGAGGAGCTAGAATAAGAGGGAAGAGTTAGAGGTAGAGAGAGTAGCTAGAGGCAGAGGGAAGAGCTAGAGGCAGAGCGAGGAGGTAGAGGCAGAAGGAAGAGCTAGAGGAAGAGGGAGGAGCTAGAGGCAGAGCTGTACCCACTCCTCACATCATCATAGAAACTCATTAGTAACAACTGCAATCTCCTATCTTATTGATGGGAAAGTCTTCACTGAATACTGAAAAAAATAATTTGTCTAAGAAATCTTACAAAGCTGCTTATTTTCATGTATGCTATTGATTTATGAAATAAAAATTAAAACAAACGTTATGTTTTAATTGCATGTATTTGGGGTAAAAAATAATTTTTAAAATGAGGTTTTATTAGAAATTTGACACCATTTGGCTTTTGCCAGCTTTGGTTCCCTGCACATTAAACTCTGACATTGACTGTGTTCATAAATCAACTGTGAAGAGCTTGGAAAAAGACAAATAAAATTTACAACCTTTATGTCCAACTTTCATACTGGGCTCAATGACAGATTCTCAGGTCACTCATATAATCAGCAGTGCAACATGGAGGCTGTAGAAGGAAAAGAGAACATTTTCAATTAAAACAACCATAATTGAAAAGAAAAAAAAAATGACCCCGAATTGCATGCACTAAAATCCTCACTCCAATTATTTTTTTTTTTTTTAATTTTTTCCTTTGCATCACAAGTACCGTATGTCATGAAGTGTGTCGTAACATACTAACCAATTGCCATCGTCTCCCGCTCTCTGCGGTGCTCTAGTCCACTGCAGTACTATGTGACTGCGTTTGTGACCTGTCGAATTACCAGTGCTTGTTGGACGTGTAATAGCCCACAGGTAACGGGATACGCAAGGACTGCACGGAACACAGAGGGTTAAACAAATGCAATTTTAATGCAACTGAGGGAAAAGAAGGGGAAGGAGCGGGAAGGTGTGCAAAAGTAAATACAATACATATAACCACTGTGCCTAGTCTGCAGCGAATGCAAGGTCTCTGAATGTCTTTAAATGAAGAAATGCAAAGTCTTTATCAAGCGAGACGCAGAGTGTTTGTTTTCTTTCTATTCCTTGTATATCGAACTGCAGAGTCTCTTCCTATCTGTCCCTAACTAAAACAGTGTGCACACTTTACTACAAGTTCTACTGCGAGGTACCTCGTTGCCGTTGGGGCCCATAATTCGCTGACAGGCGTGTGGAGTGCAGTCAGTCTTGGATCTCTGTCCTGGATCTCAGCTTGCACTTGCCGTCTGGCCCCTGACTCGACATCCAGTCTCTTTAGGTCTGTCTCTCTCTGCAACACACATGGAAGTCCTTCTTTCTCCTTCAGGAGACCCACCCATCCATCTCCTGGACTGTTCCATGTCATTCTCAGCAGCAGGGGGGTTCTCTGCTATCCTTTCCTTTTTGGCAGCAGGTTGCAGTATAACACAAAGAAGAGTCCACAAAACATTCCTTTAACCATATATATAAATGTTAACAGGTCTTACATTTCCCCCCCTCTTTAACATCGGCCGTCCCGGCCGATACTCTCTTGGGGCCCTCTGCACAGGAACACACGATGGCAACCTCTGCCGTGCTTTACAACCTGTTGCCTGGGAGTCAATGTCTTACAACCGACTCCATTGACAGAATACACAAATTCATCTGCTAAGTACCGATCAGGGGGAATACCAGCATTAGCCCGTTCAGTCCTACGTGGGGGTACAGCTAATTCACCAGACGCTGGTGCAGTAGCAGGGAGTACAATATCCTCGTCATCATCTCTGGAGATTGGTGGCTCATGCTCTGCAGGGGTGGCACCTGCATCTTGAACGGATGGGGGGTTGGACCCTCCCCAGTCTGTTGGGTTGGATGGGGCCCGCCACCATTCTTCATCGTCAGAGCCCTCCTCGAGAGTAGCAGGAACGGGCACGGGCACAGTCCCCGAGTCGCTTTGTCCGGTCCTGTCTTCTGAATAGCAGGGCCTCAGCATGTTACGATGCAGGATGAGGGTGCCGCCTCTCCGCTCGCTTCTCACTTCGTACACTGGCCCATTGGGAGAGACTCTTCTGGTCACAATGTACGGCTCTGGTTTCCAGCGCTCACTCAACTTGTGTCTCGGGTGTTTCACACCCCTCTCATAGAGGACACATACACAACCGGGTAACATAGCCCAGGGCGGCCCAGAACTCCTGGACTCAAAGCAATCCACCAACCTCAGCCTCCCAGTGGCTGGGATTACAGGCGCGCACCAGCGACGGTAGTATCCGGCCAGTCCCAGGAAAGCTCGAACTTCTCTGTCATACCGGCCCTCCGTTAACACGATCCCTTTTTGGCCTAAGTTCTGACCACAGGCACGTATGTTCATCCACACGACCCCTACAACCGGAATGGGAAGATTATTCGCAGCCTTCAGTCTGATATGTGTCCTCTTATCAATGGATACAGTTTGTCCAAAGTGTTGATAGAAGAACTGTTCTGGCATGGTGGTCACTTGAGACCCAGTATCTATCAGGCATCTTACTGCTTTCCCTTCAAATTCGGCTGTGATTGTCGGCGTGCTGGCTGCTATATCTTCAGGGCGGTTGTTTTCTCTAAGCTCAGTTGGTCCCCCCCCCATGTGCCCGACCATAGAGGGAGGTACTAGTTTAACGGCGGTCTTTCTTGAGACATCCTCCTCTCCGGGCAGTGCCGTGATATATGGTCCCGATTTCCACAGTTCCAGCATTGGTAGTCTCTAGCGGGTCTGGATCGCCTCTGCTCGATCTGTCCCCTCTTTTTCTCGATAGGTATACACGCGGGTACCCGGCCGCGGTGCTGCCGTTCGGACTTCTGACGCCGGGGCTTGCATATTCTTCAGCAACTCTTGTAGAGCAGTAACAGTCTCTTGTAACTGATCCACTTTAGCTTCAAGCTGGCTTGGTTCTCGGTTTCTCTCACTCGGGACTACTCTATGAGCACAAACTTCTCCCCCCGCGTTCTGCAGGTCGCAATTTTCAGCTTGTGTGCGGGAGACTGCTTCTTCCAGTACTTCCTGAAAAGTTAATTTTTTTTCTACCCTGAGCCGTTCACGGAGAGCACTTCTGATCTTGGGGTTATGTAATCCTCTGAGGAATTGATCTCGCAGGGTACGGTCAGCGTAACCAGGGGTCTGTGCTAGCTCTGGCTCTGCTGTAAGCATTTGTCTCATTATTCTCTGGAGGGCATTCGCATACTGTGGCAAGCCTTCCTCTTCACCCTGCAGCCGGTAGAACAGTTGTGCCTGCAAATCACCTGCTTCTGGCTTGCCGCCATACACCCTTTCCAGAATCTTCACCACCTGTTCTAACGTCTTTCTTTCACTCTCAGGGCGCAATAAAACAGTCTCTTGAGCATGGCCCTCAAGGGCAATCAACAGTATCTCCCCTTGGTTTTCTGCAGTTACTCCTGCTACTTTCAACACGCCCCTCACTCTCTGCGCCCAGTCATGGAGAGGTATATTGTTGCCAGTAAATTTTGGTATATGGGTCAGCATAGCACCCAGGGACAATTGCCTTGCTGGTATTCCCCTATCAGGTTGTATTGGAACATTTACATCAACAACATCCCTCTGTCCTTCCATTGTTCAGTACCAGCCTGCGTATCCTGCCGGCTACGCCAAGTGTAATAGCCCACAGGTAACGGGATACGCAAGGACTGCACGGAACACAGAGGGTTAAACAAATGCAATTTTAATGCAACTGAGGGAAAAGAAGGGGAAGGAGCGGGAAGGTGTGCAAAAGTAAATACAATACATATAACCACTGTGCCTAGTCTGCAGCGAATGCAAGGTCTCTGAATGTCTTTAAATGAAGAAATGCAAAGTCTTTATCAAGCGAGACGCAGAGTGTTTGTTTTCTTTCTATTCCTTGTATATCGAACTGCAGTCTTTTCCTATCTGTCCCTAACTAAAACAGTGTGCACACTTTACTACAAGTTTTACTGCGAGGTACCTCGTTGCCGTTGGGGCCCATAATTCGCTGACAGGCGTGTGGAGTGCAGTCAGTCTTGGATCTCTGTCCTGGATCTCAGCTTGCACTTGCCGTCTGGCCCCTGACTCGACATCCAGTCTCTTTAGGTCTGTCTCTCTCTGCAACACACATGGAAGTCCTTCTTTCTCCTTCAGGAGACCCACCCATCCATCTCCTGGACTGTTCCATGTCATTCTCAGCAGCAGGGGGTTTCTCTGCTATCCTTTCCTTTTTGGCAGCAGGTTGCAGTATAACACAAAGAAGAGTCCACAAAACATTCCTTTAACCATATATATAAATGTTAACAGGTCTTACAGATGCAGAGGAGGTCACTCTTTGATTTTTTTCAAAGAATGTTTATATATATATACTATTTTCTTATATGGAGACTATACCCACTAGTATGGGGTCCATGTTCAGGTATGTCTCTAAATATCCCTTTAACACTATCCCACAACAAGATCTCACAATCACCGAGTTTAAGACTCCTGTGGGTTTCCATCTAATGACAATTTTTCCAGACTTTTGAAATTCTTCTCCTTGAGATTAAGGGAACACATAAACGGGTCCATAATTACAGGACACTCTTCTTTCCATGCCCCATTCCCACCTTCTAAATATTAGTCTGGAGCTGCGGCTGGGTGTGATTTTCTGTGAGGTTTCTGTGGTGATTGCAAAATCTTCAAACTCCTTCATGAGCCTATTTTTCCCGGAGTCTCCAGGACGTTCCTGGAGAGTTGGCAAGTATATCTGTTTTTTTAATACCCCATAAGACTATCCAATCCTTCCAGAATACCACTAAATACTATTTCTTTCAGCATTTTGTTTGATGGTTACAGTTTTGCCATCAGTTTTTGAGACATTAATTTGAAGGTAGGAACCAATATGGCTGCACTTCCTGTTGTAAAAAATATGGCCGCCACAACAAAGCTTGAAAAAATGCTAACAAATGTCACGCTCGAGCGTACATACTTCCAGCATGTGATGCAACGCAATAGTGATAACGGGGATAGTTCAGTTGGAAGGCCCTGATAATAGGGAGAGGTGAGAGGGGTTAGCTCCTTACACTCACCTGAGTCTGAACCCTGCACCTCCTAAAATCCCTATACAGATCCTTCCCTCCATTGCAGTATTGGGCCTAGGTCCTAGCTTGCCCTGGACTCACCCTACATAGTGTGCAGTTCAACGAGGACACTAGTCTCTCCTCTACAATAATAAAAGATAAGGTAAGAGACAGAGAAAGAGGGAGAATACTCAAAATTATATAACCCTAAACTCCTCAATTGCAGCACAGCACCGAAGCTACAATTGTCAAGACACCACAGCTTCTTCTAGAGAATGGCTCCTTCCAAAGTGGACAGCATCGAAGTAGATTCTATAATCGGCATCAGATGGTAGGACACGTGAGTACTTATAGTTTAGGGGAGTGGTCACAAAAAATCTGCACCTAACATTCAAGGCCACAAGAAAAAGCCAGTAAAGAAATTCATTAACCCCTGAGGCACTAAAATAAAGTAGACACATATAAACATAAGCTGAAGACCTTCTGGTCCCAGCATCGCTGAAGATCTCCCCATGGTGTGAAACACTCATGACATAATCATTAAAGCACTTACGAGGGTTGAAAGTAAAGTAATGCCTCCACCTTCGTAACTTGGGTTTCGATATGGAATATTATAATAAATCAAACACAGAAATAATCCTTAGAATTTGCTCTTTAATTACAGATATTCACTTTTACATATAATCTACAGACAATTGGATACTCTTCTGCCAACGATGAACATGTTTTCTGCAGCTGTCACAGAAGAAGTCAACACTCTGTTTCTTCAACTAGACTCTCACAGTTCTCCCAGCTTCTTCAGCAGATGCATAGTGATGTCCCCACAGATCTTCTTTCATTATCAGGTACAGATGCAAGGCAGACGGCACCAAATCTGGACTGTATGGGGGGTGCTGAGCTTCTGATGCACCCTCAAGCTATGGGGCACTCAGGAACTGGGTCGGCACTGTCTCTCTGGGATATCACGGTAGTCGTGACCCGGTCCCATGGCTTGGGAAAGTTCAAAGAGGGGTTATTTACAAGGAATTTGTCGTGACGCCACCCGGGGTATGTGGTTAATAGAACCACCACTGCCGTATTCCTGCTGGGAACGGTGATTTGGGGCAACATAGATGGTAAGCCCTCCTCAGGTAGGGCTGAGGGTCCCCAGGCAGGAGTAGTTGTGATGGATGGACCTGATGAGGGATTGTGTGCAGTGCAGTTCACTTACTTCAAAGCTGCAGCTAGAGTCCTAGGCTTAGGGTCGGTGTTTGTGTGGTGTGGGTGTGTTTTCAACCACCTTGCTTATCTGGCTGCACCTCCCTCTTGTGGCCTCCTGGTCGCAGGGGCGCCCCACTTCAGTTTCTGAAGTTCTGCTATAGTGGCATGTGAAGTGTGTGTGGTCTGGCATTGTCATGCTGCAGGAAAACATTTCCCTTTTTCTTTCAAACCCTAGTTAGTCGTTGTTTCAAATTTTGCAGCGTTATGATGTAACACTCTGAACTGATTGTTGATCCACGTGTGTTGACCAACAGTCTGCGCAGATTTCCATTCTTGACACTGTAACAACACAACCATTCATTGGTAAGGTTTTTCGCCAACTGAAGCTTTAGAGGAGAGTCTACTGAACAGTCCAGTATCTGCCGCATACCAGTGCTGCCACCATATGTTGAGGAATTACGAAGGGGAGGCACTACTTCTCATTCAACCCTTGTAAAATATAATGACCACATCTTGTCTATTTATTTTAGCTCTCACTTACTAATATAGCACACCATTTTCAATTTGGGGGTAAAAAACCCTTTAATGTTTTGTTACAAGCACTTTCCTCACACAATTCCCCTTTAAATGTAGAAGTCAGGATCTTGGAGTTGTTCTTTGGTCGCTTTCTTCACTGGACAGGATCCCATCTTTGCTCTCTAGAGAATCACAGCCTGTTTCTCTTCTCTCACTCAAAGGAAAATTGTGACCCGATTTTCCATTTGTTTGCCTTTGAAAGTTGAGGCTTTGCAGATATTAAATTATAATCCGGCAAGAATTTGCTTTGTCAGAGAATATAGCCCACATGTGATATCTAACTTAATGGGGTAGAAGGAGGGACGGGAAACGGGGAAATCATCTCTGTCTCTTTATATCTTTAGGGATTATTGTTTATTTGAGGAGAAAAACCTAAAGAGCAGATGGTAATGGAGTTTTGACACAAATGGCGAGATCTTCCAGGTTTGTGGCTCTAGAGGGTTCATCACGGATACAATACTAATCTCGTCATTATTACAGCCTATAAATCAATTGGTTTCAGATAGCCACATGCTTGTGAATTCATGTCGTGAAGAATTAGCTCCCACATTTAGCTTTCCCATGTCCAGGAAATATCATGTAGTCACGACCTTCACTTTGGTTATCTGGGATTTCTTAGATGTCTGTCCTCAAGGTCATTACATTCCTCACCCCTCTGCCACCTGGAAATAAACCTTTATAGCTCTGGGGATGCTTGGGTGGTAGACTAGGCAGACACACAGTTGGGTCTTCCGTAGATTGAATGAGGAGGGTCAATTATCCCTCAACCTTTTGGGGTCTTTTGGCTGAAATTTGGTGAGGATCTTTTCTTTTTAGTCCTAGTGAGGCTTACAATTAACAAATATTGCAGCTAAAGGGAACCTGTCATTTTAGGAAACATTATTTACCTGTAGACGTAGTGTTGATCCGCCTTACTGAAAGGTTGGATCAACATGAGCATGAACCTATTAACCTGCTCTCTATCATAGGGACATGCATGGAGCAGCTACATTCACTGCTCACTATACCGTAAGTACGCCCTGGCACTTTGATTGACAGCCAGCTATGCAGTGCATCTGTGTAGAGTGAGTGGTCAAAAAAAAGTACTGGGGCGTGATTACAGCTGGTGCTCACATTACCGTGAGCGGTGCCATGAAACCATCACTCCAGGCACCCCACTATGACTAAAAGCTGACAGTGCTCGGTAGAAAATAAATTCATTTTCCTACATTAGCCGGATATTTGCATGTGTTTGGGCACAGAATTCCAGAGGATGGGGGAAACTTAGGAGTAATAAACATACTAATATGGCGGAAAGAAGGAGGTCTTGAAAGGACCAGAGATTATGTTATGGTAGATAAGTCAAATATATATGGAGTAGACAGATTATGGACGGCTCTGTAGCTCAGTGGTAGTAGTTTGAACTAGATACATTGGAGAATCGGGAACTAATGAAGGCATCTGTAGAGGGGAGTAGCAGTAGAGTAACGAGGAAAGAGGTGGATCAGTTGGGCAGCAGAGTTAAGGCCGTTTAGAGGCAACCCTTATAATTAACAATTTAACGTCTTCCGCCATAAACATTAGATTAATATTGGCCAAACTCAACATCTAATGTGTATAGTGGCCTCCTATTTTTTTTTTTTTACACTATAGTAGATGTAAGTAAAAAAAAAGAAATGAGCAATTGGATTTCAGTATCATGACCTATCATTTGTCCTCAATGGTGCCAGATGTGTCTGGTAGTGCTTATATCCTCTCCCTACTGGGAAGAAATGCACAGTCGGCAGAATTGAGCCTGCATTTCTATGGACGTGAGTTTAGGAGAAATACCTTTCAGTCAAACAAGAGTTTATCTGTTGACTATGGAATATGTTTGGGCACCTTTAGTCTCTTCCTCTAATAGACAGATTATGGCTAAGAATCCCTTTATTACGAGCATCGACGAACAATATAGTATGAAGATGGGAGCTCACTACACTCCAATCACAATGAGCAATCATCTATATGGGAATGAATGATCATTACTATGATAGTTTGTCCTGATCGTTAGTCTGATTGTTTGTCTCGTCTACCCAATGGAGTGTGCTACCGAACAACAATGATCAGGCTGATCGCTGGTTTGTTTACAGGATCAGCCAATCATTCACCCCAAAAAATCATTAATTATAGCATAGCTCAAACAACTAACAACTAGTCCCTTCTAGAGACTCTAATGTTCTTTTTTCCTAAAACATAGGACTTCTTTGACAAAAAGTCCCATTATAGTAGAGAGAGACAAAATCCAGAGCCAGATGGCAGATGACCACTTCAATTATGAGAAATACTAGTAAAATTAGATATGTTTATACTAGAGAAGAGATATCCATGATGGGTTCAATAACTATAAACACTCATTCATGGCTTATATAATGTACTCCAATAATGTTATCTGATGAGCAATATAGAGGATGCAACGGAACGGAAGTTCCTTAGACGACTGTTGTTATCTTGCGTAAGAGTAGAGTTTGTAGCTGGTACCATAGCCTCTACTATCACATTACTGCTGTACATTTCCGTTATGTAGGTAACTAATATTGTATACGTACATACAAAGTAGAGCAGGGAGTCAGACTAGGCGGTAACCTGTCATCATTTCTCCTCAATTTTTATGCAGAAGCTATTTTCAGGAAGGCTGGACTTGCTGAAAAAGAACAAGGAATCTAAATTGGTGAAAGAATCATCAACAATCTAAGATACGCAGATGGTACAACACCGATAGCAACAAGCGTAGTAGGAATGAAAGAATATCACAAAGTGTCAATATGGAAGGTTCAAACATGGGACTGCTATTCAACACAATGAAGACTAAGATATTGACTACTGCCAGGTATGATTGGGACACATTTGAGATGGACAGCGATGAACTGGAAGTTGTAAAGGACTCCAACCTACTCGGATCAATGATTTCTCAAGATGCAGCAATGACACCGGAAGTCAACAGGAGAACAGCTATGGACAAATCAACAATGAAGTCACTGGACAAGGTCTTCAAATTGAGGAACATTTCACTGGCGATGAAGACATGGCTCGTACATAGTCTGGACTTTTCTGTAATAACATATTGAAGTGAAACTTGGATGATCAAGGTACAAGACAGAAGAAGAATCAACTCCTTAGAAATGTGGAGCTGGAGAAGGATGTTTTCAATACCAAGTATGGCAAGAAGAACAGACAACCCAAGGCAAACATGTCACTCTAAGCAAGGATCACCAAGCTACAACTTGCCTACTTTAAACACATCATATGAAGAGATTGATCACTGGAGAAAGACATCATGGTCAGAAGAATACAAGATACAAGGGGAAGAGGAATACCAGCAACCTGATGGTTTGATAAAATCAAAATAACGGTGAAGAGCCTGGTGGAGCTATCTAGGTTTGGAGAAGACCCTGGCGGACCTATCTAGGCTGCCCAAGATCAATCTTCCTACAGAGCATTCATCCATCAAGTCTCCATGGGTCGAGATCGAGCAGAAGGCCAGTAAATAATAAGAAAGATCTCAGAGTCCATATGGTACTGCAACCCTTGCACCTATGATAGTTACAACCCTGGTTGCAAGCTGCTTTCAAACCATGTTCCAAATTATTATGCAAATTGGTTTTAAGTGTCATAGGGTTTTTTTTTTCATTGAAACCCATTGATGGTTTTGTGTCTCAGGGTTCTTCGGATCACTGAAATCAATCTCAGATACCTATGATAATTAGTTTGGCAGGTGAGCCCAATAAAAGGAAAACTGGGTGTTCCACAATATTAAGGAGGCCACACTTTTCAAGTAATATGGGAAAGAAAAAGGATCTCTCTGCTGCCGAAAAGGAACAAATAGTGCAATGCCTTGGACAAAGGATGAAAACATTAGATATTGCACGAAAACGTAAGCGTGATCATCGTACTGTGAAGAGATTTGTGGTTGATTCTGAGCACAAATGTAAGGAGGTGGACTTGCTGTCTCGTTCACGAACATTTGCATAATAATTTGGAACATGGTGTATAGTAGCAGTGGGACCCTGTCACGCTGGGGCGCAACACAAGGGTGATCAACAGTAGGAAGGAAGGCCCTGGCAATAGGGAGAGGGGTAGCCTCCTGACACCCTGACACTGACCTGTGTCTGCAACCTGAGCTCCATAACGTCCCTAACGTCCCTATGCCCTTGACTCACCCTGGTTAATGTGTAGGTCAGTGAGGACACTATTTTTACCTCTTCAATAATACCACCAGGGGCATAATTACAATAGGTGCAGGGGTTGTGATCGCACCCGGGCCCTGCAGCCTAGGGGGGCCCCACAAGTCCCTTTGGCCTATAGAAAAAGACTAATACTATTAAAGATTTGCAATAATTGGGGGCCCCGTTGGAGCTTTCTCATCGGGGCCACTGGGCCTGAAGTTACGCCTCTGCGTGCTTGGGTGCAGTCCGACACGCCCCCTCCTTGATTGACACCTCACTATCATTGTACAATCTCTATAGAGAGTATGGTGATGCGAATGCTCCAACGGGGCCCCTTGGCTTGAAGTTACGCCACTGAATACCACACTAATAATATTCATTCACTTTTTAACCCATTTATGAATGATTTCTCCTCTTTTTGTGGTGTTGTTTTTTCTTCTCCTTCCAAAAACCCATAACTTTTTGTATTCCACCATAGACACAACTATATGAAAAATAATTTTTTGTAGGTCGAATTGGACTTTTGAATGACATCTTTCAATTTACCTTACTATGTAATATTCTGAGAGATGGGAAATAAAATTCCCATGGTTGGTGTAAAAATTGTTTTTTTTTGTTTTTTTTTTAGGATTTGTTCTTACTGCCTTCATTTTGCAGTAAACATGAACAAAAATGGGTTTTCTAGAAAAACAAACTATTAATTTTTGGAAGCTGGAAATGTTTTTATTTCTCTTCTAAATCCATAATCCCCATGACAATATTGTATTTTAGACATATGGCTGAACTTTTCATAAAAAAATGCAGTTATAAAATATTTTTACATTTCCAGAACATGTGGAAAAGTTTTTGTCCAAAAACCTAATGTGGTAAGTATGTTTTTCAATAATGTTTCTATAAATTTGGTCCTGTGTCCAGTTAACAGGGTTCTGCTGTCAGAAACAAACTCTGATGTCACCCAGGCCCTGGAGCTAAATGGATCCCAAGCCACCAGAGCCTTGGACTGGTTTCAGGATCCCGCATATTCATCATGTTGATAGCTCCCTTGTCTGTAGCTATTTTCAGTTTCCTCTACTTTTACTTTTTCTAGCAGAAACTTTTGCTGAGTTTTGATAATAAAATATTTAATGCTCTGTCAGTTTAACGTTTTTCATTTTTGGCAATAAAGGACTTGTCCAGGGAGTAAAAAATATTTTTTAAAGTGCTTAGACTGGTATAAAATAATAAAAATAATGGATAATCACCTTCATGAATCCCTACACTTCTCATGGTAACTCTTAAGCCCCTGTCACACGGGGCGACATCGCCGCCCATTACAGAGGCGACGTGGGGACGTGGCCTATCACCGGTGTCATCGCGCCTACGTCGCCTCATGTAAAGGGGCGATGTCGGCGGTGCCAGGCGGACGCCTGGTTTCAGAGCAGTGCGTCGGCGACCTGTCAGGCGATGGGAGCCATAGGCTCCAATTGTCCTGCATAGCCGCTGGGGTTTCCAGACACCGCGGCGGCGATGCCGCCTGACACCTCGCCGGCGCGGGGCTGGAGGTGTCGCCCCGTGTAAACGGGGGACGGCGACGCTGGCGGGGCGCCAAAAGCGTGCGCGCTCCCGCCAGTCGCCGCCGACATCCCCAGCCCCGTCGCCTGGTGTGACGGGGGCTTTAGGGTACTTTTACATGCGGCAACTTTTCTAGGAATTTCACTGGCAACTTACTGGTTGCAGTGAAATCATGGACACATTGTTCTATCTTGTTGCTGTGTACAAATGGAACAATGTCTCCATGATTTCACTGCAACCAGTAAGTTGCCAGTGAAATTCCTAGAAAAGTTGCCGCGCGTAAAGGTACCTTTAGGGGTACCTTTACACGCCGCAACTTTTGGCTGCGATCGGCAATCGTGCGCATGCACGTTTTTCATGGTTGCCTCTGAGTGCCGAAGGCGCTTGTACACGCCGCAATTTCGCCTTCAACCTAACGGAACATGACTCCCCGGAAGTTGCCACACAAAAACCGGATCGGTTCCCAGACGTCGGGTGCTGAACGAGCGGCGGCTTTGAAATTCAAGCCACACTTGTTCAGCATCTGGACAGCGCAGCTCAAAGAGCCGTTGGCTGAAATTTCATCACCTGGAGAGCTCCAGTGCTGAAATTTCAGCACTTGGACAGCGGCAGCCGCGCGCACTAATAATGCTATTTGCCCTCCGGTTCTGGCAAGTTGTGTTGGGTGCTTCCTGCAAAACACCGGACAGAACCTGACAGCAAGAAATCGTGGTATGAAGCTGGCCTTATTCGTTATCTGCTGGTCTCTACTTCATTTTTCTGTCTCGATACAGAAGACATAACAGGAAATTCCAGTGCTGGCCAATCAGTGGTGGAGGCGTGTCACTATTGTAGCCACTGATTGACTGAGAGGGCATTTCCTGGCAGTAGAGACCGGTGGGAACCCTGTGTGGGAATCATTAAGTATTGTTTCATTAAAAAATCATGCTTAGCCACTTTTTAGTAACAATCTTAAAGAAAACATCCTAAATCAGTAAAACTACTGGATTTTACTGTACTACGTACTTCCTTCAAAGGGTGTCATGTTGAACAGTCATCAGATTGGCAGGAGACATGCAATAGAGCAAAAGAAGCTGAGTGTTACATATAGACTGCTCAGCAGTAGTTTATATTAGTTTATTTCCCTTTGTACCTTAAGGGTTAATGTCAGTAGCTATAGCTCTGCAGTATTAGCTGCCCATGGTATTAGCTGGCTGTGGCCCTCCAATACTAGTTTGCTGCTGTGTGTATCATTGGATACGGTTGTCCACTCCCCAGCCTTTAAGTAATCCCATGACCCATCACTTGGTGTAATTGAAAGAGTTCAATCTCTACTCTGACTATGAACTGTTTGGATACTGTGAAGTTCTGCTGAAACTTTCCGGAAACCTTTACCTTTGGTGAGAGTCATCTCGTGGGGAGTTGCTGTTTCTATCCCAATCTCTGGGTGGAGGTGAGGGGGTGTTAGCATAGGGCTGGTCAGGAGCAGGGCAAGGGTGGCCGCTCAGACATCCTCATCTTCTGGGAACAAAGTCAGCTAGGGACCCCCCAGTGTAAAGGGTCAGATTAGCTACCCAGATTACCTTTGCCCATCACTGCCATCCTGCTACTATTTCCTTTGTCTGTTATAGCCACTTGTGACATGGAGCAGATTGATAAAAAGATCAAGTATAACTTGAAATTCATACATTCATATTCTTGTTTTGGATTAAGGAGTCAAGTGGGCGGATCTATAGATCGAAACTATATTCATTCATCATTTGCATTTTTTTTTAACAAACAGACAGGGTAAAATCTGCGCTGCATTGAAATACCAAGGACCAGGATGAAGAGGTGGCATGATTTTTATTTGCCAACGCGTTTCAGTGCTTCCTGTCTTTATCCTGGTCCTTGGTCTTTCAGTAGCAGTATGGATTTTATTTTGGGGGTTGTAGTTTTACTTTAAGAATATCTGATGTAGATAATAATGGAAAATTCTGAGCTCGCCAAAAAGCGACTAATAAATAATGACTCAGAAAATGGGACTTTTTGGAAGAAAGGAAAACACACAGTGATTTGGGTCAATAAGCAGATAAGCTCCGACATCACAGGTTCTGGAATACATTCTTAGACTATGACATGAAAACAAGAACAAATATTCTAGTTTCGTAGGATCAGAGATGGGTAACTTGATACTTGTAGTTCGTCGCGTTCACACAGAAAGCCTCCGCAAGAAGTGTTTGCTCCGATGTTTCACTCGTCCCACTGTCAACAATCCGCACATGTAGTTTTCATCATGGTGCCTGACCGGGGTCAGAGGGTCCTGGTGAGGAAATGATGGAGGTCAGAAAGAAAAACAGACGATTCGGAAGTGAAGGACGGCAGGAAAGGAGAACCCAACTGGAGAAGCCCGGATTGATTTCGGCCCTCGCTGCAGGAAGGAACGATTGGGACTTTATTTGCCGAGGGATAATCCTGCTTCGTTTTTTTTGCTACTTTTTATTTTTATTGTACATTAAATTAAATGAAATCCACATGATCGTCCGGGAATCATGGGAATGTCACACAAAAGCCAATTAAATCCCCAGTTAGCGCTCTCTCACTTCCATGGTGGGCCTTGTGGTTATTTTAATTTTTCTAAATAAATCATACAGGAAATCTTGATTTCTCCTGTTTTACAAACATTTCTAAAGTTTTCTTAGTGTTATTATCGGTGGTTTTTGCGGCACGTCATATATTCACATGTAGCAGACTAAGTTTGTCGTTGTGATCACGCTTTGTCGTCTGCAGTTACTGGCTATCAGGCAATCACAAATGATTTCTCCCTTCTTATACCATGTAACGTTCAGGCTCGCAATTCTTTTTAACTTTAATAAACGTTTTATGAAAAGGATCTCCAGATCTCAGCAAAGTATTGGAATAAAGGGAATTTGTAAGCAGGTTTTTATGACTCATCTGAGAGCAGCGTGATATAGGCAAAGAGATCCTAAATCCAACGATGTGTCACTTAGATTACTGGGTGCAGCGGTTCCGACACAATCAAAGTTTTTAGATTTCGTAACCCCACCCACGCCAGGGTCTGTACATACAAAGTCTATAGATAATGAGGTGCTAGTCGGAAGGGGTGTGGTTGGACTAGTGTAGCCTGGGCAATGATAAACCCAGGTGATAAAATATTTACTATACGTAAACAACAGCACACAGGATAGTAAATGACACATCATTAAATCCTGTGTGTTAGTCTCTATATCTTGCTGTCCTCAGATTACATAAGAAAAACCTGCTGTGAGCTTCCTTTTATAGTATAACATTTTTACTGCCTGAAACCACCACTAGGGGGAGCCTAAAGAGGACCTGGTATAGGGTCAAAATTAGACTGATTTTGCTTTCCATTTAACTCCTGCTGCCTCCAAAAAAAAATAAAATACTCCATACAGTTCCAGAAAGATGGACCATTTTATTTAACGCACCCAACATGCTATTTTTTGTAGTTTTATTGAAACAGAGGCGTCACTTTCTCGGCCCCAAATTTAAAGTCTGTAGCTCCACCAGCAGAATAGTGAGTGCAGCCCTGGAGTATATTACAGGATATAACTCAGGATCAGTACAGGATCAGCAATGTAATGTATGTACATAGTGACTGCACCAAAAGAATACTGAGTGCAGTGCGAGGCCCACCAGGGCCGTGGGGTACTCGGATCGGGCCATTCAGTTCTTAGGGGAATCATGGTGGCAGTGACCCGGCTCTGTGATCCTGGACATGCAGTAAAAGGGGTATTTACAGGGGAAAGTTTATAATGCCACCTGTGGTATTCAGCCAGGGGTGGCCGACACTGCAGGGTTTGTCCGCTGGTGCAGATGGTGGTGCAGCCGGGGTGGCAAAGCTCTCCACAGGTGGAGCTGGGCCCCAGGGATGGTCTGCCCAGTCTATGGAGGTGGTGGAGATGAAGACCGCAGGGTGAGAAAGAAGGAGGCAAACACAGTCCATTACCTTTACTTGATGATCAGTCAAGATCACCCAGCTGGGTGCTGTGCTCCTCCAAAGCACTCGGGAAGATGGCTGTTGTTCGACCTTCTCCTGTAGACCTTTTTGCCATTTTGCCAGAGTAGCTAGTTGAACTTTCAGGAGCTGTCGCC